>OU026099.1:1250000-2500000 GCA_907269075.1 Idaea aversata | reverse complement strand
GATACGCCGGTTTATGCTTGTTATCTCGATCTGTCAAAAGCCTTCGATTTGGTATGCTATGACAAGCTATGGCAGAAACTGCAATGTGAGACGGAGGTGCCTCATGAAGTCATCTCATTGTTTGGGTTTTGGTATGGTAACCAACGAAACAGGGTGCGATGGGCAGGTGCACACTCGGATGTGTACGGGTTGGAGTGCGGGGTGAGGCAGGGGGGATTGAGCTCGCCTCGCCTCTTCAACTTGTATATGAATCGGCTCATCGGTGAGCTCAGCGGTGCTGGTGTCGGCTGCTCAATAGACGGAGTGAGTGTTAATAATATTAGTTATGCCGATGATATGGTGCTGCTGGGCCCATCGGTTGGGGCGCTTCGGAAACTCCTGTGTATCTGTCAATCGTACGCGGAAGCTCATGGGCTCAGATACAACGCGAAGAAGAGTGAGTTAATGCTGTTTAAGGCGGGCAACAAAACCTATTCTAATGTTCCACAAGTGACTCTGTGCGGCGCGCGTTTGAACAAGGTTAGTTCATTCAAGTATCTGGGTCACTGGGTGACCGAGGACCTGTGTGACAATGAAGACATCGAGCGCAGGGCGCTGTCCGTCCGGTGTAATATGCTGGCGCGCAGGTTTGCACGTTGTTCTAAACAAGTAAAGATAACATTGTTCAAGGCATATTGCCAGACCCTCTACACGTGCAGCCTGTGGGCCAGCTTTAAAAAGCGGGCGTACAAAGTACTGAATATTCAGTATAATAATGCGTTTAGGATATTGTTGGGGTTGCCACGTTTTTGTAGTGCGTCCGGTATGTTTGCCGAGGCGCGAACCGATGATTTTCACGCTATAATGAGAAAAAGGAGCGCCTCACTGTTAAGGCGTGTACGTGGCAGCCCGAACGGTATCCTGAGCGTATTGTCTGAGAGGTGGGACTCGCCGATGTTAAGAAGGTGGATGCAGTTGCTCGCCAGTGGTCCTTCCTATATTTTATAATCTCATAATATATTTCTAATACCTAATTTTTATGATTTTAACTTTTTGTGACATGTAATTTTTTTAATTTTATTTCTTCTATTTTTATTATTTTTTTTTGACATTAATATTGACATTTTTCTTTTGACATTTTGAAATTTGAATTTGCATTTTTTATTTTTATGGATTTTTTAATTTTTTATTTAATTGTTGGAATTTGTTTATTATTAGTATTTTTTGATTATTTATTTTTATTTTATTTTTATTGTAACGTATGGGTTTTATTATCTGAAATAAATGAATTGAATTGAATTGAATTGAATTGAATTGAATTAACATTAAAACGCCAACCAAGAATCCACTGGTCCACCTTTCCGACTTTTCCACTCCAGCGCACGAATAGACTTCCTAGTCGAGTCGGGTCCAACAACCAGCAGAAAATATTAGCCCGAGATGCCTTCCTTTTCCACGTCGAAAACGCTGCATACGGCACAACTTGCCGCGACCCGACGAACGCTCCCCACTCCTAATGGAGCCTGTGTCGCTGCTACTGTTGTTGTAAAATGTTGGTCGCACTTGGGGTGACCAAATTGTGCCGGTGAAGTGCGCTCTACCCCGGCACCGGCAGCGGCGGATCTGAGCCGCGCCTAGGTGGACATCACCCCTGCTCCTGACGCGCCGCCAGCGGCCGTCGCAACAGGTAACCCAGCCAGAGCCAGGTTATTGCGTCCGGCACACCACTCTCGCAGTACTTGAACTATATGATAAATAGTTAAAGTGGCAAAAACCACTTTAACTATTTTTAATAAAAGGACAAATATCAGACCGTTGTAGACGGAATGGCTGCCGCCTACCCTCCCTCTTAAAATTATATTATATTTCTAAAAGATCAACACTAATGACACTAAACAATTTCTTGAAGAAATAACTCACCCAATGCTGTATCCATTTTAAAAAACACACGAATAGTATTCGTAATAATACCGTCCTCTTTCCTTTCACTGACTCTACAATCCAAATAACTTTTATTATATTCCTTGGTCAGTCTTAAATATAAAACAGCTTCTTTATTGTCAACAACCTCCAACTGTTCATCTGTAGCTTAAAAATGAAATAATTAAGGCTATAGTGTTAAAAATAAAGTGCACCTGCTTAAATTCTCATTGAGCTCTACACCTTGCACCAAAGAGTAATCTTGCACTCTGAAAGACCTTAACGAGGGAAAGCGTCTGTAATTGCAATAGCAATAAATCATTGGACAATTAGGCCGAAACCTGACTCAAAAAGAAAAACAGCATTAGACTAATTAAACAAGGTAAAACAAATACCTACATATTAATTTACATACGTACAGTAAGGGTCATAAGTAAATGATCAGTTTGCTACAATAATACTATCAACAAGCAACGACTTACGACCTTCTAGACGTTTAACTCAAACTTAAATACTTGAATTAAAAGTACTCAGTGCGATTATTATTTTGAACATGTTAGCTATGTCTTTAGTTGACCGAGTGGTAATAAGCCGCCACCCTTTACACCAACCGACGTGGGTTCGATCCACAGGTTACGTTGTTATAATGTTCAAATAGTGCTGCACAGGATTGTAAACGTTACGGTGGGCAGAGACTTTTGACCGTGAATTGTACATCAAATATACATACATACAACCCATGCATGGTTTTGAATTCTACTAGAGATTGTTTTATTTTATTTTTTTAAGAAAACACACGGTGCAAAAACTAAACAACAATAAAAAAAAAAAACAGCGCACTCCGGGAGTGCAGGCAGAAGTGAAAACAATAAACTTGTTATTTCTCATAGAATATTTCTTAAAACGATCTGCTACTGCCATCTATTAGCACTCACTTAAACAAATATAGTTTATTTTTTATTTGCTAGATGGCAGTAAAAAATTTAAATCAGCGCCATCTACATTCGAATACCGGTCTTTCTAGAAACTAAGTTTCTCAATTTGTGTAATAGATGGCAGTATAAGTTAAACAAAAAGACTAACACAAATAAAATCTCATCTGTCGCGTCAAAATCTGTCGCGAGAACGGTTGAAAATGCTCACCCACAAAAGTGCCCAACGCGCCATAAGAAGTTTTCACTTCAAAAAACATAACGCCATTTACACGTTAATTGTCGTATTTATCTTAAACAGACGGACAAGAAAGTGATCTTACAAGGATTCCATTTTTGGTTCACGATTAATCGTCCCCTGAACGGTCCCCCTGTACAGAACTTTTTCACGATTAACCGCGCCCCTGGAGTAGGGGGACCGATAATCGTTGATTTAAAATATTTTTTTAAGATTTGATTTGATTTATTTAATTCACTCAACATGTCTAAAACTCCTGCGCATACAAATTCGACTCGCCCTGTTGGGTCGCTGATGATGGAATGGATGATTTTAAAAGGAATTGATCTAAACAAGTGAAATCGTAGATTAAAAATTTTCATATTTGTATATAGGTAGGTACACTTACCTACTTGTAAAACCTACCTTTGTTTTGACATAAAATTTGCGAGCTAGAAGAATCATTGTACCCAACACATTTGAACAACGTCATTTTTCCATCAATGTAACGATGGACGGCATACTCATCGTAATCGGCATACTCATCGTAATCGGCATACTCATCGTAATCAGATGTTGTATGTTCGTTTGGAACACTTACAATATTTTTGTTGTTAATATACAACGTACCAGGTCCTGGGAAGCGTAAAATATTCAGAACATTAAACAAATTATTGAAGTAAGGGGAAATTGTAATATTGTGTTAAATTGGAATGTGAACTTCATCTACAGATATTTAGTCGACATTATAATTTAAGGGTCTATCTTTTTCATGAGTCTTCTCTCGAAGAATTTAAAAGATGATACGAACTTTGACCTCGTACGTGCACTTTGAATAGACGAGTAAAAAATATTGAAGTACTATAAAATCTGCATTGCCAGTCTTTCGCCATAAATGCAGTTGCCTTTTGTATCTGTAAATAAAGTACGCACTATAATTATATCTTTTAGTTGTTCTTCATTGTCTTGTAATGCATCTTTTGAAAATACTAATTTTTATGTTTTTATGTTTTCGGTTCGTTTAGCCGTCGTCGGTCGTTCGGCAGCTATACTGCTTGTTCGAATGCCTTTTTTGGTATAAGTACTTACAGTTACAGAATAACCATCGCCATCTTTACGCAAATCTTCAAATAATATTTTTTCTCTATTCCCTGTAATGCATCTGAGAAGGAAAATGAAAACAGGAATTTATCACAATGTTTTTGTTATAAATATAAAGGCTTTATATTGTCATAAATAAATGACTAAACTTTAACTGTGTTTTACAAATTAAATAATAAGTGGATTTGTAAGTATAATCCATTATTTGACTTTTAACACAGGAAGTTAATAATAAGTAAACACGTATCAAGCACCGAGCCATTGAAGATATACCGAGATACCATCACATCATCCGAAACGAGAGCATGCAAAAAGTAACGTAACGAGTACAGAGCACACCGAGACTGATCGATTTAGGTTAGAAGCTCAGATCACCCCATCTCGAGTGTAAGAGTAATCAAGGATACAAGGAGTTGTTTAATTTTTATGTTCCTCCGTTCAGGAAACTTAACTTTACAGCAGTTATCTTTGCGAACCTTTCTCTGACTTTACTATGTTTTATTATTTTTTGCCCATTTGGAAAAACTTACTTTAGGTGAATTATGTATAAGACTAGCTTTTGCCCGCGACTTCGTCCGCGTAGAAGTCGAAAATGGCTCTAATAGGATTTTTAATTTGTTTTAACACTAATATATTTCTGTGGGTTTTAATATTACCAAAATAGGTAGGTTAGTATAAATATTCTAGTGTTTTCTTCTATGCTTATAATAGTATGTACTTGAAAGCAAATAAAAAAAATGGGTCTGTGGAACTTTAAAAAAGTAGTAGAACAAAAATATATTTATAGTTTTTGAATTTCATGTCTGTCTGTTTGTTTGTTACTTATACAATTAAAACCGCCTAAACCAATGGAAATCTGGTTTTCAATATTAGACAGCTCTATTTTGAGGAAGGTCGTGGTATACTTTACATCAAAATCCAATTAGTAGGTCCTGAGTAAGCAACGAAAACCTGCAGCCGCTCGAGAAAACCCCGGCCGCACGCGTCCCACCAAACACGAACGTCACAGAATACAAATCCCGATATTCCCACGGGATCGGGACTTACGCGGGTTTGATTAGGGAACAATTCGTATCTTTTATAACCAAAATTTTCTAGTCCCTACCCTATGAGGCCGTGTTCTAAAAGTGCAACCTCTTTTGAATAAAATCGGATTGAGTTTTCAAACATGTGTCAAAATACTATGTAGGTAAGTTGAAAGGAGAATCAACTTGGGAGGAAATCATCCCTAAAATAATTTCCTACCCCTATTTAACCCCGTTAGGGGATTAATTTTAATAAAATACGAAATACGTGTTCCATCAATTCTACTAAAGAATGTGTATGCAAAATTTTGAGTAGATTGAACCAAGGAATCACGTTGTCCCATACAAACTTTGCCCCCCTTTTTCAGCCCCTTAGGGGTAGAATTTCGGAAAATTCTTTCTTATCGGATGCCTACGTCATACAAAGAACACACCCTCCAAGTTTCAGGTCTCTACGATCAGCGGTTTAGGCTGTGCGTTGATCCGTCAGTCAGTCAGTCAGTCAGTCAGGACAAAGGATTTTATATGTATAGATTTATAAAAATAAAAAGCACTTACTCAATCTTCTTTTTTACTGGTTTTGGCAAGGAAACCATAACTTTGAAAGGTTTGTAAAAATTAATTACACAACAGTTCGGTGGAATTTCAGTTTGAAATATACCGTATTTATTTCTGGTTACAATTATGTTGATGGTAGGCAACTGATCAGTAGCGTCTGGAAAAACACCAAATTAATAAAATCAATAGTTGAATCGCGATTAATATTTCCAACAATTGATGAAAATAAATTAATACAATAAGACAGAACATTAAAACCATCTGTGCCGCGCTGGTTTACCTGCATAAATATCAAGGATTTTTAGCCACCTCTAAGTTCTTAACTACATTATACTCAATACTATGTTTATCCTTCAAATACTGCAAACGCATATAGATACGCACATAATATCTTCATAGAACTATGTATGTATCCGTAACCGTAATATGTTTGTTCTGGAAATATTTTTATGATACTCTCTAAATACCTTCTTTTAATTGATGAGGTTTTTGAATTAATTTAGGATGCGCTCTTGTGTACCCGATAATAAGTGACGACGACGCGGCGTAAGCTTTACCTTCCTACCACAATTACCAAGAAGAGACCTATACTCTTATACACTGGTAACTTTACTAGTGTAGGTAGTGTAGGACACAAGTAAAGATTGGAAGACGGCAGTGGAATAAGAACGAATCATACCCGTTTCCCTGTCATGGCTGGACCAGACTACGTATTGGAACACAGGCGGGTCCAATTGGCGATACGACTAAGGGTAGCGTAGCACACATATCAACTCGTAAACGGAACGTAAACGTATCAACTCGAGCAGTTCAGTATTCTTTGTATGAAACTCCCTACTGCAACGTGCACTAATCGGAATCGTAACGTAATCGCCTCGCCTCGGGACAAGCTCACGAACCGCGGTACGATGCGTGGTCGACTTGCCGTACACGCGCTTGCGTCACCGTAAGCTATCTTACGACTCTATGTACACTAACTTGCGTTTCTTCGTCTACACTTCACGTTCGGATACTGACTAACCGCGCGGCGGCACCCCGCCTAGCCGTAGCCGAGTTGATTCGGAGCTGCTGATCAGTTGGCAACGCGCTTACGTTAGGTTGACGGCGAGGCGATACGGTGACGATCCGTTTCCGAGTTGATATAATATTATGTGCTACGACCTTTAAAATACGACTTAGGCCGGGGGGTGTAACAATTATCGGACGCATCCTCCTACCAGGAAATTGCATGGATTTCAACAGCATAATTGTTTCTTAGGAAAAACTTTGAATCACAGAAAAGGTATAACCGTATTTCATGCATAATTGTATGTACTAAATATGGTTTATTCAGGATAATTTTAGGCTTTTCCTCCTTAACTATTGAAAATTAATATGAATGAAGTACCTATTGGTAAACGGTGCATGGTACTTGTTTTTAACCGACTTCACAAAAAGTAGGTTCCCAATTTATTACGTACCTAGGTCTAATTAAGTGATTTTTTTTTAACTGGGTCTTTATGACTATTCCCAACACTATACGAGATAGCGAAAAATGTTGAAAAGAGTCGCGTGTCCGATTTTGATAAAAACTAAAACTCCATCATTAGATTTACCTTGTAAATCGAATCGAACCTGCTAATTGTAAAAAAAAAAAATCATGTATCAATTAATAGTGTTGCTGCTAAGATCAATTCCTAGAAGCAAACTGGCAAATTAAAATGCAGTTTTAGTTATGGTCAAATTCGGGCACGCAACTTTTTTCAGTATTTTGCGCTATCTCGTATAGTTTAGACAATTAATGGCCCGTAATGGCCGTTGATGGCTACTGCTGTGAGGCTTCCGGCGACTGGGACCGCAACCCACTGGAACCGCGGTCCTGGTTGCCGGATTCATTTATTTTATTATTTTTCTTCCGCCGAGTGGGACCGGTCGCAAATAAACAAAGAAATCAATTGTTCAAGAAAAATAGTACAGTCAAACGAAAAAAATGTTTGAAGTAATAATTTAAGAAAAAACTCTTTGATTCAAAAATATCATTGAAAAAATACGCGAAACCTTTGATTATTTTTATTTAAAAAAAAAAGACGTACTTAATTAATTACCTTTATTTTCAAATGTTCAAATTTCTTTTTCAAAATGACACCCATAGAATTTGAGTTCGTTTTAATTAGGAGTGATTGTTGACTGTGATTATTGTATAATACGTATTTATTAGTATATTTTTATTTTATTTTAACGTCTAAGGCTGACTATTATCAAAATATGCAAATAACAGGAGGTTTGTACCAGAGTGTAAGAACAAATTAGAAGGTATACTGATTCGTATGAGAGCAAGCCCTTACACACCACCACCACTTTCTGTTACCTACAGTGTGAATTGTATGATGGTTATTGGTTTGTATGTACTAGGCTATCAGAAGTTAGTAGTTATGTTTATTTCAATAGTTGTTCCAACGCACCCATTAATTGTTTGTAAATTGTTGATTATTTTTAGCATATTTTAGGTGTATGTTTTGATTGCGTAAATTTTAAATAAGTAACAAGAACGATAATCAAAGAGTGTTTTTTATATCACTACATAGTATAAAACGAAGTCGCTTTTTCTGTCCCTATTTCCCTTTGTATGCTTAGATCTTTCAAACTACGCAACGGATTTTGATGCGGTTTTTTTTAATAGATAGAGTGATTCAAGAGGAAGGTTTATATGTATAATACATGCATAATATAGCAGTGCGAAGCCGGAGCGGGTCGCTAGTCAAGTACGAGCGTAGGCATCCGCTAAGAAAAGACTGTAGAAAATTAACTGTTACATCTCTCTGAGAAAATTAAGGTCGCTGCATGTGACGGGATTTTTCCCGTGCCGGACGGGACGTGACAATTTCTCGTATATTGGAATATAGATGTGTACCTAAACTAACTGCATACTGCGATTTTACTCGCGTTAGTGTCTCTTTAAAAGTGACATTGATTTCTTACACACACAGAATACATAATAGTTATTACGAACTACAAACTTTAATAACACTTTTTATCCCTTCAGAGGTCAAATTATCAAAATCCTTTCTTACTACTAGCCTATGTTCTAAAAGGTAAGTTTAGAACGTGTAGTTTTAAATCGTAGTTGTTGTAGTTCGCGATGATTCATTTTCTTTTATATATAGAGATTTATGTATTTACGTAGATACATACCAGAAGTCGATGCGAAATTGAAAAGAAGTAGAAACAATAGACCACGCATTATGAAAACAGAGAACACACGTTACACTGTCCCAAGTGACACTAAACAGATACACGTATGAACCAATAGCCAGGCATTATTCATTTTCCTTAAGGATGAATCAAAATTAACGCTATTTATAGAAATATTAATCAAAATTAACTACTTACTCATTTTATATTGTCCATCATAGAATTTCGATATTTTTTTCTTGAAATGGCTTTGAACCATTTCTGCATATTATAGTCAGTGTTATCATCTTAAGGTAATCTTTGCACCAAGATACGCATTTATTGTCAACCACACCACTAGGCGACATCACTGCGGTGTCGTTTACAATATTTTGAAGTGTAAACTTTTTTTAGCGCGGTTCGCATATTTTTAGATGAGATAAAATCTCTGAACTTGTTACTGAGACGCAATGTGACAGATATGTCATTATCGGCTTCAAACAGCACAATATTTTCGTCGCTTGGTAATAAGACTTTGATTCTTGGTGGTTTTAAGCGCTACTTAACACGTGTATAAATCTCATGTATAAATGTGTAGCCCCTGGTTCGAATCTCACCGAACACTTATTGCTTTTTGCTTTTTTTTTAATTTTTTTTATAAGTTTTCACTTCTGCCGGCACTCCCGGAGTGAATCCGTTTTTTTTTTTGAAAATATCGTTTACCAAGTTTGCAATACGCAATGTGCATCTGTATAGTTAGATCACCTATGTCATGGTCTTACGAATAATAAGTAATTGATAAATGCATAAGTTTTAGTATTAGAACTTCATTGATGTTGTTACCATTGGTGTCGTTCAGAGATGTGGTTGTAAATACACGTTTGGTGTATTTTTTTTAAACAAAATAGGCCTCATCTCACTTGATGGGAAGCGAAGATGAGTTCGAAGATGTAGCATGCTCGCCTAGATGGTTTCTATTCACTCTAGACTTGAAGACTCCAAGGTTTGTTATTCTTGTTTGTTTATTCATCTATTATGTTTCATGTTGTTAATATCATTTCACTCGGATATTATTTTAATTTAAATTAACTTAAGATACTTTAATGTATGTATGAGTTATTCCGGTCTGATCCCCTGAGCTGATCCCCTGCTGGCTATTATTATTTTTTAATTCCGTTCTGATCCACTATAAACTTTATCATGCCGGTCCGATCCCCTTACTCTTTTTGACAGGTTAGTACAGTCAAGAGAAAAACGGTTTTGAATGTAATTTTTTTAAATTTATTTAAGTGCTTAAAATCATCACAGGCAATCAGGCTTTAGATAGATAGATACATTCTTTATTCTAAACACCATTTTTAAATTGCATTAAATATTTAAAAAGAATAAGTGTTACAAAGGGCGGCCTTGTCGCTCAAATGTCTTCCAGGCAGCCTCTGTTATTATTATTTGGACAAACCATAATTTTAAAAAAGTTTTGACTAACTTAATTAAATAACATATACAGAACTTAAAATTAAGATAATAAATCATCTAAGAAATCAACAAAATGAAAGTGTTTAAAATCATCACACTACAAGTAATCAGACTTTTGGATTTTTTTGGACCAACCTTAATTAATAAAAACCTATCAAGTGCTAGTAGTCCTCGCGCGCCGAGGGTTCTGTAAATTAGTTTCAACTTTCTTTCTCTACCCTTGCAGTGGTATGGTAGTTAGTAGTTACCAATTTACCTTGATCCCTAATTCGTTTGGGCGCCCATACAATTTAAGGGTTAATTTGAATAAAATTGGTTCAATTATGTTTGTATGGGGACACCCTTTAATTTTCAACATTATTTTTTTTTAATTTACCCTTTATTTGTGCTGTAAGGCCAAAGTTTGTGATTCTAGGTCAACGGGAACTACCATTATAGGTTTTCGACCCAAAACCTATGAGGTACTTCCGGTTGACTGGGAATTGTCAGTTTTGCAAAAAGCAAGGTCTCTCTAGCACAAGTAAAGAAATTCCGAAATATAATAAACCAACTTGAAAATTAAGAATAATTATGGTACAAGTTTTTGCGAAAATGTAAATTTGTCCATATCTTTTTATTGTGTTGGCTCAGGACCTTGATTTTTACACATCTAATAGGAACTTCTTTAGTATCTGATATGAACTTCAACTTGCTAGGTCCACCCGTTCCTGAGAAAATCTGTGGCGACACACGAACAAGAAAGTGATCTTATAGGGGTTACTTTTTTACCTTTTGAGGTACGGAACTCTTAAAAGATGTTGACCATCTTAATTAAATAACTAAAACAGAACTTAAAATTACTAGGTATATAAGATTATCTAAAAACATACAGACAGACAAACAGACAGACAATAAAGTGATTTTTTATCGGTTCCTGGTCCCGTACCTCAAAAGGTAAAAAAAGGAACCCTTAAAAGATCACTTTCTTGTCCGTCTGTCTGTCTGTCCGCGTGTCACCACAGATTTTCTCAGGAACGGGCGGACCTAGCAAGTTGAAATTCATACCAGATACTGAGGTCTATCTAGGTCCTATTATCTTTTACCTTTCAAGGTACTGAACCCTATAAAATGAACACCAAATCAACGAAGTGTCATCACAGGTAATCAGACATTTGGTATTTTTTTTGGACATACCTTATGTTAAAACAGTGTAAAAAATATTAAAATGATGCTGTGACTCGGCCAAGACTGAACAAGCCACGACAAATAGGGTAGTTGTTCTCCAATACTAACATACACATTTCCATTACAATACGTAGTATTATAAACATATATTTCAAATATTTTGTATTAAATATAAACCCTGAATAAATATTTTGTTTGTGATTGTCCCAAAAATTTGTTAATAGGTAGCTAGGGTATCCGACCGGAATAAAATATTTAAATTTATTTGTGATCCCCTGCACGGTTGATCAGACCGGAATAGTTTTAAAAATTAAATATTTTAAAATAAAACTGATCTCCCAGGGTATCAGATCCAGGGGATCCGACCGGAATAAATCGTATGTATAAATTATATACGTATGTTAACTGCTTAACAAGAAATAACCATGCTGTGTACACAATTTTTAGGATATAGTCTATCTTAAAATTATTTGTTATGTTCCATATCTTAAGTACTTGATATGTATTCTGTACTGTGTACGATTAAATAAAATAATGCATTACTTTATGATCTAAGGTTTAAGCATCAAAATAATGTGTAGGACCTATAATTATATTGGCTTTAGATACACTAGTTAAATAAACACAGAACACTAGCATAATTTTTCGTCTTTTCAAAATCTTAAAACATACTTGTTTTGGTATTAGCAACAGAGAGATTAAAATTCAAATTAATTGACCGAACGAACGTAGCGAGAGAGGTCTAGTGGCGAGACGGTCGGTCGGTTGTACCTATGTATCTAAATATCTATGTATCTATGTATGTTTGTTCGACGATAACTTGAGTACCGTTGCTCTGATCTTCATGATTTTTGGTATACGAGTAGTTGAGGCCCATAGAATTTTTAAGTTCGAACATGAGAGGGATCGGTTAGGGGGCTACGGAGATAGGGGGTGCAAAAGGGGATTTACCTTTATAAAAGGCAAATAATTAAAACCTTCTTTTGAATTTAAAACTTCAAAAATGACAACAAAGAGAATATAAAACATAGATAAAACTCTCTGATAAAACTACGTAAGAAATGACAATGTCAGGTTTTTATTCTGTCATTGTTGAAAAGAATATGATTCACAGAACCATAAAAATCCATGTTTGTATACCTTCTCAAAACATCTTCAATATCTTCGTGATATATTTTGATTAAAATAGATGATTCATATTATATTTAGTCATCCCAAATAAATTCAAATATTCGCGTAAAAGTTGATAGTGTAAAGTTATGCACGGAAGGTGTAATTTTACTTCTATAATCCATAAACCAATTCTACTGCCATGTTCGCTCCCGATGGCCTATAAAGAAGCTAATGCTGGAACCAGCTATTGATCAGCTGAAAGGAAACCAAGGCGATAACTGGGCAACCCTACTATGGTTGACGTCGTCTGGGCCACTCAAGTTGTAGGTATCAACGATCATCCAACGATCGTAATGTACTACGGGATGTACCTTGTGTGAAGACATGCTGAAGACTGTGGTTTTTATAAAGTTTATATTCTACTTTCTCCTAAATTCGACCTCTGTTTGCTTCAGTTCTAGCCGACAGAAAGATTTTAAATAATAAGCTTGTCTTTTTATTATTTTTATTTACTTATAACAGAACATAAGTCTCAAACTTCTCTAATATATTTGTATTGAAGTCTGTCTCCTTTTTAATTTAACACGCTTTATTAGTTTCACCTGTATGTTTGCTTGTATATATGTAACCGACTCCTTTGGGCACGATTTTGCCCTACTTAGAATGATCAGATTTATTTCAAACTTTGCACACGTCTTGTTAAAGACCGATGACAATGCAATATTATGATAACATGGTGCTGATCTGATGATGGAGCTGGAAGGTGGTCATAGGAACTCTGTAATAAAACGACGAAACCCTGTCGAGTTTGGGCTCGTTAGAATCGTCTTGACGAGTAGTTTGGCTTTCAATGGTGACCAGGGTCTGATGATGGAACTGGAAGGTGGTAATAGGAACTTCGCAATGAAACGACACAACCCCATCGAGTTTCGGCTCGTTAGAATCGTCTTGACGAGTAGTTTGGCTTTCAATGGTGACCAGGGTCTGATCTAACATATTTTGGTAAAAAAGACCAAAAAGTATAAAATAAATTAATAGTTTAAAAAAACTAAAAAAACACGCTTTAATAAAAAAATCCAACTAAAACAATAGAAAATTAAATTTAATAAATTTGGATTAAGAATATTGTAAATAGTAAGCGTGTTACATTGTGATTGCAAAAGAAAAATAATTAAGGTGTAGCATCACAATGTAACACGCTTACTATTTACAATATTCTTAATCCAAATTTATTAAATTTAAATTTCTATTATTTTAGTTGGATTTTTTTATTAAAGCGTGTTTTTTTAGTTTTTTTAAACTATTAATTTATTTTATACTTTTTGGTCTTTTTTACTTTCTTTTTCGTTTTAAGATCACGATGAGTACATAGGAACCATGCCATGAGGTACATAGGTATTAAAGAATTGAGTGTTTAGTCTGATGATAAAAACCCTGATGAGAAAGGTAACCAATAACCATATTAAGAACTTATCTTCTGAGCAAGATATAATATCATGTTGGACTCGTTTAGGTAATTCACCTTGAAAAGTAGATACTCTTGGTACTGAAGAATCATCTGATATCTGGAATTAGGTGATAGAACACAGAACCGGAGAAGGGCCTTACCTCGCCGTGACGCCGAGTGGCGTGACATGGCCGGCTACGTATTCATGGCTTTTTCTATTAACCCTAGGTCAGTAAAATATACATTTTACTGGCTACTGTGGCTACGACAGGACGCCATCGTGCCAGAGTATCCGAGTAAGTGAGTACACGCCGTGACGCCGAGTGGCGTGACATGGCCGGCTACGTATTCATGGCTTTTTTTATTAACCCTAGGTCAGTAAAATATACATTTTACTGGCTACTGTGGCTACGACAGGACGCCATCGTGCCAGAGTATCCGAGTAAGTGAGTACACGTGTATACGTGTAAGATGCGCCTAGGTAGGTAAGTACTCTATTTACTGAAAAATAAGCTGATATATTTGGTCAGGTGATGGAGCCGGAAGAAAGCTATAGTAACTTATGTCCTAGACAAGATAGGCCTATCGCGTTTGGACTCATAAAGTCGTCTTGAGGATTAGGTACTCTAGGTATCTACTGAAGAATCAGCTGATATTTGGTTTCTGGTGATAGAGCTATCGTATTCTATGAAAGATGTGGGCTATTTCCGTTTCGACAGATTTTCGTTCCGTCAGTTATTTGTGTCGAGAGCATAAATTCCGACGTAACGGTATGCGACAGTTCCTACCTAGATGTGATGAGTCTATAAGCAAGATAGGCCTTTCGCGTTTGGACTCGTCAAAATCGTCTCGATATAGCCAGAAGGAGGCATAGGAGCTTTTTAAACTCATACAATTTGTATTTCAAGTTATTATTATCTCGTTAAAAACGTGAAATAAAAAAATACGCGATTGAAATGATAGGCACCTATCATTTAAATTAGATAGATCTATCGTATTTTGAATCTTTCGTCGTTATATCATTTTAGTACCTACCTACTTTACGCTGAGAAGTAGCGATTTCAAAAAAATCTCGTGAGGTCTCAGTTCGGGGCGAACTACTAGTAGAGATGATTTATTTTCAGGAACTTTTTTATGCAAAAACTTATTTCTGGTAATGATTATTGAAAGTCTTTGACAACATTAAATTAATATCATCATTCTAGACATCATAATTTTTCAATTAATATTTGTGCAAAGTGGAGCTAAATTGGATCTAAAATAAATAAACTCAGCGTTTAAAATGATTATTTAATTTTATATTAAAAGTTCTTATATAACTATTTAGTAAGTTAGCTTAAGTAAAATAGTAGTTAATAAATGAGTCCATGTAAAATGACTTGTAAAGTATTTTGTACATTATCTATGGTCCTACAAAATTTATTAGAAAATATTTTTACAACATGAATTATTATTAATGTTAAATTGTTGCTGTTATTTATGCATTACAACGTTTAATTCAGACAAAGTTCTCTGAAAATCTGTATTATTTTTTAATATTATTTTTTAATTAAATATGAAAAAAACTTAAACATAAAATATAAACACCCATAAAACCAGACGAGGTTTATCTTGGGTGTGCATTTCTCTTTTACTTTAAATGAAAAATCAACATACCTATCAACAAAACTAGTAAAATCACGCTGGTAAGTATTTGGCAGAACATAAAGATATAAAAAAAACCGGCCAAGTGGAGTCGGACTCGCGCACGAAGGGTTCCGTACCACTTTATTCTGTTTTAAACCCGACGCAAAAACAAATGCAAAAAAATAGATGGCGCAAGTGGTATAAATACCTACATGAATGAAGGGTAAATGGCGGTTTACGGTTTATGACGTATTAAAAAAACTACTTACCAGATCTCGTTCAAACCAATTTTGGGTGGAAGTTTGCATAGTAATGTATATGATATATTTTTTTTAGTTTCATCATTCTCTTATTTTAGAAGTTACAGGGGGGGGGGGGGGCCCCCTTTTTACCACTTTGAACGTGTGTCTCGCGTAAACTATTCAGTTCAGTTTTTTTTTGAGTTTCAGTTCTATGTATGAGGAACCCTAAAAATTTATTGTTTATTTTTCCTATTTTTGTGTGAAAATCTTAATGCGGTTCACAGAATACATCTACTTACCAAGTTTCAACAGTATAGTTCTTATAGTTTCGGAAAAAATTGGCTGTGACATACGGCAGACAGACAGACATGACGAATCTATAAGGGTTCCGTTTTTTGCCATTTGGCTACGGCAACTACTAAAAAGTAGGTAAAATAATAAATCTACTTCTAAAATTAGTTTTTTTTTAAAGAGTATACCTACTTAATTATAAAATTTCATAGGTTTTATAATGATGTATAAACAGACTCAACGATTAATCATGTGAGCATAAACATAATCATATTCGGGTCCTGAGCAAACTCCAGTGTCCTATGTTTTCATCATCCGCTCCTGATCTATTCGATCGATATCACTCTTGCCAACGTCTGGTGTTCTCTTCGTGTCTTTGTCATTTTCACACTGCAGCTGCTGAGGTAGCGGCATTGGACTACGTCGACCGTTATTGTGTCCAGGTAAACGGTTATTTGAATCGAGCAACTTGTCTGATGAAGAGAATTGTACATCTCCTTTTCGTTTCTTTTTAATGCGTTTCATAATCAGAAACACAGCAAAAGCTATAACTGCTATTGCTATAATTACTGTTATACAGTTGATAAGCAGAATGTTAAAATTCTTGTTACAAGTTGGCTCTGAAACAAGTTGAAATTCACATTTACAAATGTCTGTTTTAAATTGGCTGTAGGAGTTAAAGCAAAAGCCAACTTCAGACGGCGGCAACGAATAAACGTAAAGCGATACGATAAATATATCGTATCGCTTTACGTTTATTCGTTAAGCGATACGATATATTCGATCAATATGAAGGTAAATATACCTTCATATTGATCTCCTGCTATGTTGTCATAAGTGATTGCAGTTGATGTTGGGGCTACTGAAATATTAAATGTATAACATCCTTTTAAAATAATATTACCTATACATAAAATATGCAAAAGGAACATTATTAGAGTCTCATGTATACTCTGATAGACATGTATATCTCTATCTCTAAATATATAAAATTTATCGCGGTGTTAGTTTCCAAACTATTCCGAAACGGCTGAACCGATTTTTATGAAATAGTTTGCGTATATTCGTTAGGTCTGAGAATCGAACATTATCTTTTTTTTATATGGCAAAACAACGTTTGCCGAGACAGATAGTATGCATAATAAAAATCACACAATAAATGCGTTCAAATAATAAGCAGACTCTAAGTAAATAAGCTGAAGTAATCTTCTTCTTCAGAAGGATTTTTTCAATCCTCACTTGAATCTAGTGATCTAATATCTAATACATCTTATATATTTGTAACATTATAAGGCACGCCATGGTCATAAAAAGCATGTATTAAACTTGTTGTTGCTGTGTAAATTATCTATTATTTGTAAAATCATTTTCATCTGTACTTATTTATATACAAACTCCAAATCAAACATCTGTAGTTCTTACAAACATGTGTTCTGCGGTGGGAATCGAACCATTAATCTAACATTAATCTTAAAGTCTTAGTCTTAATCTTAAAGTAAAATCTTATCGTAAAAGTCGAAAATGGTTCTAATAGAATTGGATCTCCTTGGTCCATTTCTATTAGAACCATTTTCGAATCACGTTGCCCCATACAAACTTTGCCCCCTTTTTCACGCCCTAGGGGATAGAATTTCGGACAATTCTTTCTTATAGGCTGCCTACGTCATACAAAGCACACACCCGCTGTACGCTGATCCTTCAGTCAGTCAGTAATTCAAAGCATTTTTTATATAAATAGAATAACATGAAAATTAACAATACCTATACTTTTTTTACCATCATCTTGTTTGTTACCACTTTCTGTCCCTGTGTGTGTACTTGGGGTTACTGAGCTTACAATATTGTTGTTTCGGATGGAGTTGAAATATTCCATTATATCTGAAATGGTATAAAATTGCTGTTGTTTAGTGTACAATTAAATTAAGAATCGGTAATGACAGACAGATGGACACGAAAGTGATTTAATAAGGGTTCCTTTCTTTTACCTTTTGAGGTACGGAACCCTAAAAATTGCACTTTATTCATTTAATTAAAATTCAACATGCCAAAGCAGAGTAAGTACAGAAAAACACAACACCTCAAGTTTCAGCAATTTAACATTATATTAAAGAAACCCCTGTAGGTACCTGCAATAAGAAAAGTAAGGAACATGTTTTTTTATTTTGGAAAAATTACCATAATTTTCTAAGAGATTGGGGAATTTTCAAAAGTATTTACTAAAAGGATAATAATAATGTTGCCATATTTTAAAATTTTCTTGGTTACTAATTTATTTAATACAGCATTTTTTAAATTAAAATTATTTTTAAGTTATTCTCAACATTTTAGGGTTCCATCCCCAAAGGGTAAATACGGTACCCTGTTACTAAGACTCCGCGTTGTCTGTCTGTCACCAGGCTGTATCTCATGTACCGTGATAGCTAGACAGTTGAATTTTTTACAGAAAGTATAAAATGATACGAAATCCTTCGTGCGCATGTCGGACTTGCACTTGACTGGTTTTTTATATTTTAACCTAAAACTAATCTTGCTAAAAAGCCACTATCCCAAAAAATTTACACATTAACCTGGTTCTGGGATATCCTCAACTTGCATTGGTTCATCCCGTATCCATTCAACTTCTGTAACCAGTAGATTAAACAATTCAATATTTTTTATAAAGTTTGCAGTACCAAGATGTCGATTAAACAAGTCTTCGCAGTAAAATCCGCGATGTAACGTTACATCGTAGTAACAATACGTCGATTTAATAAGGCGTAGCAGTATAGAGATATCGATGAATAGTGTTCGAAGAAACAAAATTAGATGAAAAGTTTCTCGCAGTGACGTAGGTACGTATCCCTTAAATATTACACTTAAGTTTCGTAAAAGTTACATAATAATATGAACCTGATTCTTGAATATTCCCAAATTGCAGTGGTGCACGTATTAATTCAACTTCTGTAACTGGCGGATTATTATAATCTTCATAACATTTTATAGTAGTTTTGTTGTAGTCCGGTTTCATTTCAAACCAAAATGTCTCCCAGAGCCTACTATTCTTCGTATCATAACCACGACGAACGAATCCGCTTACTATTTGACTTTCTGAAATAAAAATATTAACATTTGCTTAATTTATTGGGCAATAGCAGTGCTCCGCGGTTTCACCAGCGTAACCCGCGATGCCGTGGGAATATCGGGAAAAAAGGAGCCTATATTATTCCTAATGAATCAATGTATACTTACTCAAAATACTTATACCACCAGTTTCATCAAAATCGGTCTGGTAGTTTCTTAGCCTATTCGTTAAAAACAAAAATTACAAAAAATCTTTCCTCTTTTATAATATACTAGCGACCCGTCCCGGCTTCGCACGGCTATATTATGCATGTATTATACATATAAACCTTCCTCTTGAATCACTCTATATATTAAAAAAAACCGCATCAAAATCCGTAGCGTAGTTTTAAAGATTTAAGCATACAAAGGGAAATAGGGACAGAAAAAGCGACTTAATTTTATACTATGTAGTGAAGTATAGAAGTATAGATAAACTTTGTCGAAAACGGTAGGATTTACTGATTAAATTAAACGGCAACATTAGATTAATTAGGTATTAAGGTCTAAATATTGAAACATATAATATCCTCTGGCGACCGGAAGCCTTAGATGTTTATATAATACTAGCTGTCCCGGCAAACGTTGTTTTGCCATACAAAAATACAAAAAATGTTGTTGTTCGATTCCCAGACCTAACGAATATACTTAAAAAAAATCATACAAATCGGTTCCGCCGTTTAGATGGAGTTTGGCACCGCGACACGAGAATTTAATACTTAAAGAGATTTCAATATTATTAGTATAAGGCCTATCCGCACACAACAGTGCCGACACGTGCCGTTCAGTCACATGTTCAGTAACGTATTCATCAGTGTCAGTGAAAAGTAATATTGTAGCCATATTGTAGCATACTTTTTGTACTAGACTATCTGTATCCGTACTCGTCAGTGACAGTGACGTTCAATGATGTCAGTGCTGCACCGACGCTCGTCGTGATCTGACGTGAATTTCTAGCCGGCAATACCGCGACCGTGTCAGGTTCCCTGACACGGTCCCGGTATTGGTGTTCTTAACTTTCTCATCTTGTTTTCTTAACTTTTCAGTAAGCTTAGATAAAAGTATGTCGAAACAACGTTTTAACATCCTGAAATACTCAAAGAGCTTTGATACATCATCTATTAGATTTTTATATAAGGTGGCGAACTCTCTTTATTCTTATTTTTTCCTCCACGCATTATGAACTCATTGCCTTCTTCACACATAAATTTCTTCGTCTTTATCTAATATTAGAGCAATCGGTGCTAACTGTGATCTTGAATATTGAGGCATTTTTAAAACACGTAAAGCTTCTGCGATGGGGTACTAAAATCACTGCACGCGTGTCGGTACTGACAATACTGACGTGTAATTAATAGATAGCACGTCACGGAACTGTACGTTACAAAACTGTCTGTCACGTGCCGGCGCGGCGGCACTGTTGTGTGCGGATAGGCCTTAGTTTCTGGTTACAGATTCAGGTTAGGTATTAAACTTATATTTATTGAAATGTGCTTCATAGTTTTACCCGACTACGGCAAAGCCGAAAGGGAGGGTTATGTTTTTGACCCGTATGTATGTATGCTCACCTGTTCCCACGTAACTTCAAAACTACTTACTATAATTTAACAAGTTAATGACGGATCGTTATGTTATAACATGATACCAGCTCAAAATGAATAAAGGTTATTCTTGAAACTTACCATTTGATTTCCATAGTATTGGAAAATCTGTCGATTGGTAAGTCAGTTGTAATCTGTTACCTCTGTACGAATACTTAATAACAATATTTCCATTACTCTTTTTGTACTTGGCTAAAACATTAGCCCATGATAAACCAATTAAATGATCTGAAATAAGCATACATTATTTGTACAGATGTATCAGTTAGGTATCTTAGCGCCTTGATCTCGATGATATTCAGCTGCGCGACCAGTTCCTCGATTTCGGTGTTTCGGTTTTTGGCGAAGGAAGACTCTCGTTTTGGAGACCAACATCTACTTTTGGTCGCTGAGCCAGCGGAGTAAGTAATAAGTTAGATATCAGAACATGCAAAATCCTAAAACTGGAGATTACTTAGAAAATAAATAGTAAAAAAAGAAGACTGATTTTTATCAAAAAAAATAGTTGTCTGTAAAGTCTGTTTCCGGACGATAATTTTACGTGATAACGTCATAAGAAAACATTGATGGTAACCATGGCAATGATAAAACGTTGCTATAGTTACCTTGTCAATAACATGAGGCGTTCCAGTAACGACGCGTGACGTCACAGTTTTTTGAGATTGCAGGTGTTCACCAATTTATAAAACGTTATCACGTCAAAACTATTATTACAGAATTTTGGTAAAGTCATTGACTTATGATATATGATGGTTTTGTAAACAATATTTTTTAACATCTTCCTGCCCGTATCCCAATTTATTTGCATAAGCATATTTTTAGTTTTCTGTAATTTATGATTAAACAACTTAATAATGTTTTGCGATATAAGGAGCAAATCCCAGACAACGCACTAAACATTTTGTTTCGTCATTCCTTATTCGTACAGCAAGAGAATGGAATCAGTTGCCTGCGTCTCTATTTCCTGACGTGTATATTATACCTACTACAATTTTAGGGTCTTTAAGTCGCTAGTCATCGTGACTTATACGTAATAGTAGTAGTGAAAGTGGTTAAACGCTGAAATAATTATTGTATAAAAAATATTATATAACAACCACAATGTGTTTCGACGAAGGATATCCAATACGAAAGGGGGTCCTAGAAGTCTAGGCGAACAACTTTTGTTGTACTAATTTTAGAAATTAAATCTTTTTTAGGGTTCCGTACCTCAAAAGGAACCCTTATGAGATCACTTTCTTGTCTGTCTGTCTGTCCGTGTGTCACCACTGATTTTCTCAGGAAAGGATAGACGTAGAAATTTGAAATTCATACCAGATACTGAGGTTTATAGTCCCTATTAGGTGTATAAAAATCAAGGTTCTGAGTCAAAACGATAAGAATATATGGGCAAATTCACATTTTCGCAAAACAATGTAGGTAAGTACCAAAATTTACCTTAATTTTACACTTTTTTTATATTTCGGAATTTTTACCTTTACTTGTACTGTAAGACGTTGATTTTGACCAAAATCGACAATTCCAGGTCAACCGGAAGTACCCTATAGGTTTTGGGTCGAAAACCTATATGGTAGTTCCCGTTGACCTAGAATCACGAAATTTGGCAAAAAGTAAGGTCTTACAGCATACATAGGAAAAATTCTAAAAATTAAAAGTTGAAAATTAAAGCGTGTCCCCATACATACATAGTTTTTAACTTGACCCTTACATTATATGGGCGCCCAAACTTAACAGGGGTTAAGTTAAATTGCTACCTACCATACCACTGCAAGGGTAGAGAAAGAGAGTTGAACTAATGTACGGAACCCTCGGCGCGCGAGTACGATTAGCGCTTGACCGGTTTTTTATTTTAATTTTGTGCTTTTGGGGACCGGAAAATAAGTTGTTTTCAGCAATTAAGATCACTTCTTAACATTCCTGACGAAAATAGTAGTCGAAACTCGATAAAAAAATTAAAACACAAAGGTCAATGACCTTTCACTCTAAGGAACAGCTTACAACAGAATTTCCAAAAATCATAATCATAGAACAAAATTCAAAGTTGTTTGTCTAGTCCAGTGTTTTTCAACCTTTTTCATGGCACGGCCCCTTTAGTATGAAGAAATATTTCGCGACCCCCCGTTGCTCTTTAACCGACTCCAAAAAAGGAGAAGGTTCTCAATTCGACAATTTTTTTTGTATGTGTGTTACTCGATTTTTCGAAGATGGCTAAACCGATTGAGATGATTTTCTTTGTATTGGAAAGGAGATACCTCAGAGGTGGTCCCATACAAATTTGGTGAGGATCTTTGAAATGATGAACAGAATTGACCTCGAACGTGCAAAAGATTGGTCTGTTTTCACGATCTATAGAAAAATATGCACTAAAAATTACTAAAATTAAAAATTAATACATAATTAAAAAATTTAAAAAATTGACAGACTTTTTTTTTTAATGTATTTTATTTTGTGACAAATCTAAGTCCAACATATTTATTTATTTTTACACATATTTATTAATTAGGGTTCGGTTCGAATAGTGGGCAAAGGTAGGTCTTAAATCCGTTTTAAGTGCAGCTATAAATGAGTCAAATTTGGCAACCAAGCTCAAAGAAAATCTGCTGGAATTATCTGCATTACGCAAATGGAATTTAAGTCTGTTAATTTGGATACCTTTTGGTTAAAAAGGAAATCAGAATACCCAGAATTGCTTTAAGGGTTTGTTTACGTTTGCCATCTCGTACTTGTGCGAGTTGACATTTTCATCAATGGCCCAAATAAAAGCAAATTTGGAAAACGATTTAATTCTCAAAGTAGCAAAAACGGATCCACGATGGGAGAAATTGGTCAATAAAAACAAGCGCAACCTTCGCATTAAGATTTGTCGTAAGTTTTTTTTTTTGTTAATTTAATACAAATGTTTAAGATAGAAGAAATCTCATAAGTGATTGTTACTTTTTTGTTTATTTGATACAAATGATTATGTCCTTTAGTTAACATTTTTCTCATATAAATCTTTTCAAACTATATTTATTTTTACTGCAATAGCTTTCCCAACTTTTTGCGACTCCTCTGTAGAAGCGTCGCGACCCCCCAAAAGAAGCTTCCCCCCCAGGGGGTCGCGACCCCCATCCAGGTTGAAAAACACTGGTCTAGTCCATAAACCATATCATCGGTCGCAGATCGGAGTTATAGCTATAACTTACTTGTCTTTAATTCGATTAGTTTAAACTTCAAAGTTGTAATAACATCTTTTTGTTGTCGGTTGTCCTTCATTGCACACGTTAGTTTGAAGTTATTGTAGCGTTTGTCAAGGGTAACATTTAACTTGATGTCCTTTACTATTTGATATGAGGTTTTACCTGAAATCACAAATTGGACCTCCAAACCAACTATGCTAAAAGGAGCATAATATAAACGCTGTAAAATTAAACGAAGATTGATTCTAAATGTTTTATGTCCAGTTTCTTATTGATTCTCAATATCTTCACAATAAAAATATAGCAAATAAATAACAAAGCATTTGTATTATTTTTCTCCCAATCTGTTGACAACATTCATAAACAACGTCACTATAACATCTTAAAACAAAATTATCTCTCACAAAACTGAATACTTTTTTAAATCTTTATAATTATTAAGATTCTAAAATGATAAATTGTTCGAATTCAATACCTTGTTATAAAACCCAAAACCTAAAATAACCTTGCAGCAGAGGTGATGAGCCCAGGCTACCGACAGGATTTATTATTATTATATATTTAATTATTTTTATTTTATGATTACTATCGAATTAGTTTTATGTAATAATCTAACTAAGCAATAGGTCATATAATATATAGGCCAATAACCAGACACATTGCTTTTGTGATTCGGAATGAAAAATAATAGTTTATTTGAAACCTTGGAATTTTACATTTCATATCATTTACAAAAATAAAGTAGGTACTAAGAATAATGAAAATACTTCGGTTGCTTATGCTCAAATACTATGCTCAAAAACTAGGGAAAGCCTGTATCTTGGGTGGCAGGCATCCCCCGACATAAACGAGATAAGTACAATGATTACAATCAATATCTGGAGCAAATAACAGTATTTAGTTAGTATGTGTGAGAAAGTAGTTTAAGAACCATTATATTATTCTAACTAATACAAAAAATAAGGGCTATATATGTACTTACCATCAGCACTACACCTCAGTGAGGAATCCTTTCCAGTAAGAGTTCTAATGATAAAGTTTTCATTATTATAATAATTATAGACAAAAGTTCCAGTTGGATTGCTTGAATCGAACTCTGGACTCGATGAGCTTACTGGAGTTAACACCATTTCATTGATCATAAATTTAGAAATATCTGTGAAGAAAGAAGTAGAAAGGTAAGAATTCCTTTCGACTGACGGATTAAAAATACTGTTTACTGAGTTTACAAGACAGGGAAATGCCAACACCAAAAACTTTGTGAAGTTGGTAAACTTAGTGAAAATATCCTTATTAACAATGAAAAATTATATATTTCTAATAAATCAATACATAATGACACTAAACAATTTCTTGAAGAAATAACTCACCCAATGCTGTTTCCATTAGAAAAAACACACGAATAGTATTCGTAATAATACCGTCCTCTTTCCTTTCACTGACTCTACAATCCAAATAACTTTCATTATATTGCTTGGTCAGTCTTAAATATAAAACAGCTTCTTTATTGTCAACAACCTCCAATTGTTCATCTGTAGCTTAAAAATGAAATAATTAAGGGTATAGTGTTAAAAATAAATTGCACCTGCTCAAATTCTCATTGAGCTCTACACATTGCACCAAATAGTAAAGCAATCTTGCACTCTGAAAGACCTTAACGAGGAAATGCGTCTGTAATTGCAATAGCAATAAATCATTGGATAAGAGATATTTAATTAGGCCGAAACCTGACTCAAAAAGGAAAACAGCATTAGACTAATTAAACAAGGTAAAACAAATACATATTAATTTACATACGTACCTACATCAAATATACATACATACAACCCATGCATGGTTTTGAATTCTACTAGTGATTGTTTTATTTTATTTTTTTAAGAAAACACACGGTCCAAAATCTAAACAACAATAAAAATACATAACGCCTTTACACGTTAATTTTCGTATTTACCTTAAACAGACGGACAAGAAAGTTATGTTACAAGGATTCCATTTTTGGTTCACGATTAATCGTCCCCTGAAAAGTCCCCCTGTTCAGAACTTTTTCACGATTAACCGCGCCCTTGGACTAGGGGGATGGATAATCGTTGATTTAATTTTTTTTTTAAGATTTGATTTATTTATTTCACTTAACATGCCTAAAACTCCTGCGCATACAAATTCGACTCGCCCTGTTGGGTCGCTGATGATGGAATGGATGATTTTAAAAGGAATTGATCTAAACAAGTGAAATCGTAGATTACATTTTTTTCATATTTGTATATAGGTGCACTTACCTACTTGTAAAACCTACCTTTGTTTTGACACAAAATTTGCGAGCTAGAAGAATCATTGTACCCAACACATTTGAATAGCGTCATTTCTCCATCAATGTAACGATGGACGGCAGACTCGTCGTAATCAGATGTTGTATGTTCAGTTGGAACACTTTCAATATTTTCGTTGTTAATGTACAATGTTCTAGGTCCTGGGAAGCATTAATATATTCAGAACATTTTAATAAATTAAACATGTACCTACCTATATTGAAGTCAGGGGAAATTGTAATATTGTGTTAAATTGGAATGTGAACTCCATCTGCAGATATTTAATCGACATTATAATTTAAGGGTCTATCTTTTTCTTGAGTCTTCCCTCAAATAATTTAAAAGATGATACGAACTCTGACCTCGTACGTGCACTTTGAATGCACGTGTAAAAAATGTTGAATGGTGAAAAATGGTGGTGGTATCAAATCTGCATTGCCAGTCAGTCGCCATATTTGCAGTTGCCTTTGATATCTGTAAATATTGTAAAGTACGCACTATAATTATATCTTTTACTTGTTCTTCATTGTCTTTTAATGCATCTTTTGAAAATACTTAATATTATTAATCACAATGAAATAAAATTATGTTTATATTTTTATGTTTTCTGTTCGTTTAGCCGTCGTCGGTCGTTCGGCAGCTATACCTACTGCTTGTTCGAATGCCTTTTTTGGTATAGGTACTTACAGTTACAGAATAACCATCGCCATCTTCACATAAATCTTCAATTAATATATCTTTATTATTCTTTGCATTAAAGCATCTGAGAAGGAAAATGAAAACAGAAATTTAACACAATGTTTTTGTTATAATTTTATTATACCTAATATAATATAAAAGCTATAAATTGCCATAAATAAATGACTAAACTTTAACTGTGTTTTACAAATTAAATAATAAGTGGATTTGTAAGTATAATCCATTATTTGACTTTTAACACAGGAAGTTAATAATAAGTAAACACGTATCAAGCACCGAGCCATTGAAGATATACCGAGATACCATCACATCATCCGAAACGAGAGCATGCAAAAAGTAACGTAACGAGTACAGAGCACACCGAGACTGATCGATTTAGGTTAGAAGCTCAGATCACCCCATCTCGAGTGTAAGAGTGATCAAGGATACAAAGAGTTGTTTAATGTTTATGTTCTTTCGTTCAGGAAACTTAACTTTACAGCAGTTATCTTTGCGAACCTTTTTGTGACTTTACTATGTTTTATTATTTTTTGCCCATTTGGAAAAACTTACTTTAGGTGAATTATGTATAAGACTAGCTTTTGCCCGCGACTTCGTCCGCGTAGAAGTCGAAAATGGCTCTAATAGGATTTTTAATTTGTTTTAACACTAATATATTTCTGTGGGTTTTAATATTACCAAAATAGGTAGGTTAGTATAAATATTCTAGTGTTTTCTTCTATGCTTATAATAGTATGTACTTGAAAGCAAATAAAAAAAATGGGTCTGTGGAACTTTAAAAAAGTAGTAGAACAAAAATATATTTATAGTTTTTGAATTTCATGTCTGTCTGTTTGTTTGTTACTTATACAATTAAAACCGCCTAAACCAATGGAAATCTGGTTTTCAATATTAGACAGCTCTATTTTGAGGAAGGTCGTGGTATACTTTACATCAAAATCCAATTAGTAGGTCCTGAGTAAGCAACGAAAACCTGCAGCCGCTCGAGAAAACCCCGGCCGCACGCGTCCCACCAAACACGAACGTCACAGAATACAAATCCCGATATTCCCACGGGATCGGGACTTACGCGGGTTTGATTAGGGAACAATTCGTATCTTTTATAACCAAAATTTTCTAGTCCCTACCCTATGAGGCCGTGTTCTAAAAGTGCAACCTCTTTTGAATAAAATCGGATTGAGTTTTCAAACATGTGTCAAAATACTATGTAGGTAAGTTGAAAGGAGAATCAACTTGGGAGGAAATCATCCCTAAAATAATTTCCTACCCCTATTTAACCCCGTTAGGGGATTAATTTTAATAAAATACGAAATACGTGTTCCATCAATTCTACTAAAGAATGTGTATGCAAAATTTTGAGTAGATTGAACCAAGGAATCACGTTGTCCCATACAAACTTTGCCCCCCTTTTTCAGCCCCTTAGGGGTAGAATTTCGGAAAATTCTTTCTTATCGGATGCCTACGTCATACAAAGAACACACCCTCCAAGTTTCAGGTCTCTACGATCAGCGGTTTAGGCTGTGCGTTGATCCGTCAGTCAGTCAGTCAGTCAGTCAGGACAAAGGATTTTATATGTATAGATTTATAAAAATAAAAAGCACTTACTCAATCTTCTTTTTTACTGGTTTTGGCAAGGAAACCATAACTTTGAAAGGTTTGTAAAAATTAATTACACAACAGTTCGGTGGAATTTCAGTTTGAAATATACCGTATTTATTTGTGGTTACAATTATGTTGATGGTAGGCAACTGATCAGTAGCGTCTGGAAAAACACCAAATTAATAAAATCAATAGTTGAATCGCGATTAATATTTCCAACAATTGATGAAAATAAATTAATACAATAAGACAGAACATTAAAACCATCTGTGCCGCGCTGGTTTACCTGCATAAATATCAAGGATTTTTAGCCACCTCTAAGTTCTTAACTACATTATACTCAATACTATGTTTATCCTTCAAATACTGCAAACGCATATAGATACGCACATAATATCTTCATAGAACTATGTATGTATCCGTAACCGTAATATGTTTGTTCTGGAAATATTTTTATGATACTCTCTAAATACCTTCTTTTAATTGATGAGGTTTTTGAATTAATTTAGGATGCGCTCTTGTGTACCCGATAATAAGTGACGACGACGCGGCGTAAGCTTTACCTTCCTACCACAATTACCAAGAAGAGACCTATACTCTTATACACTGGTAACTTTACTAGTGTAGGTAGTGTAGGACACAAGTAAAGATTGGAAGACGGCAGTGGAATAAGAACGAATCATACCCGTTTCCCTGTCATGGCTGGACCAGACTACGTATTGGAACACAGGCGGGTCCAATTGGCGATACGACTAAGGGTAGCGTAGCACACATATCAACTCGTAAACGGAACGTAAACGTATCAACTCGAGCAGTTCAGTATTCTTTGTATGAAACTCCCTACTGCAACGTGCACTAATCGGAATCGTAACGTAATCGCCTCGCCTCGGGACAAGCTCACGAACCGCGGTACGATGCGTGGTCGACTTGCCGTACACGCGCTTGCGTCACCGTAAGCTATCTTACGACTCTATGTACACTAACTTGCGTTTCTTCGTCTACACTTCACGTTCGGATACTGACTAACCGCGCGGCGGCACCCCGCCTAGCCGTAGCCGAGTTGATTCGGAGCTGCTGATCAGTTGGCAACGCGCTTACGTTAGGTTGACGGCGAGGCGATACGGTGACGATCCGTTTCCGAGTTGATATAATATTATGTGCTACGACCTTTAAAATACGACTTAGGCCGGGGGGTGTAACAATTATCGGACGCATCCTCCTACCAGGAAATTGCATGGATTTCAACAGCATAATTGTTTCTTAGGAAAAACTTTGAATCACAGAAAAGGTATAACCGTATTTCATGCATAATTGTATGTACTAAATATGGTTTATTCAGGATAATTTTAGGCTTTTCCTCCTTAACTATTGAAAATTAATATGAATGAAGTACCTATTGGTAAACGGTGCATGGTACTTGTTTTTAACCGACTTCACAAAAAGTAGGTTCCCAATTTATTACGTACCTAGGTCTAATTAAGTGATTTTTTTTTAACTGGGTCTTTATGACTATTCCCAACACTATACGAGATAGCGAAAAATGTTGAAAAGAGTCGCGTGTCCGATTTTGATAAAAACTAAAACTCCATCATTAGATTTACCTTGTAAATCGAATCGAACCTGCTAATTGTAAAAAAAAAAATCATGTATCAATTAATAGTGTTGCTGCTAAGATCAATTCCTAGAAGCAAACTGGCAAATTAAAATGCAGTTTTAGTTATGGTCAAATTCGGGCACGCAACTTTTTTCAGTATTTTGCGCTATCTCGTATAGTTTAGACAATTAATGGCCCGTAATGGCCGTTGATGGCTACTGCTGTGAGGCTTCCGGCGACTGGGACCGCAACCCACTGGAACCGCGGTCCCGGTTGCCGGATTCATTTATTTTATTATTTTTCTTCCGCCGAGTGGGACCGGTCGCAAATAAACAAAGAAATCAATTGTTCAAGAAAAATAGTACAGTCAAACGAAAAAAATGTTTGAAGTAATAATTTAAGAAAAAACTCTTTGATTCAAAAATATCATTGAAAAAATACGCGAAACCTTTGATTATTTTTATTTAAAAAAAAAAGACGTACTTAATTAATTACCTTTATTTTCAAATGTTCAAATTTCTTTTTCAAAATGACACCCATAGAATTTGAGTTCGTTTTAATTAGGAGTGATTGTTGACTGTGATTATTGTATAATACGTATTTATTAGTATATTTTTATTTTATTTTAACGTCTAAGGCTGACTATTATTAAAATATGCAAATAACAGGAGGTTTGTACCAGAGTGTAAGAACAAATTAGAAGGTATACTGATTCGTATGAGAGCAAGCCCTTACACACCACCACCACTTTCTGTTACCTACAGTGTGAATTGTATGATGGTTATTGGTTTGTATGTACTAGGCTATCAGAAGTTAGTAGTTATGTTTATTTCAATAGTTGTTCCAACGCACCCATTAATTGTTTGTAAATTGTTGATTATTTTTAGCATATTTTAGGTGTATGTTTTGATTGCGTAAATTTTAAATAAGTAACAAGAACGATAATCAAAGAGTGTTTTTTATATCACTACATAGTATAAAACGAAGTCGCTTTTTCTGTCCCTTTTTCCCTTTGTATGCTTAGATCTTTCAAACTACGCAACGGATTTTGATGCGGTTTTTTTTAATAGATAGAGTGATTCAAGAGGAAGGTTTATATGTATAATACATGCATAATATAGCAGTGCGAAGCCGGAGCGGGTCGCTAGTCAAGTACGAGCGTAGGCATCCGCTAAGAAAAGACTGTAGAAAATTAACTGTTACATCTCTCTGAGAAAATTAAGGTCGCTGCATGTGACGGGATTTTTCTCGTGCCGGACGGGACGTGACAATTTCTCGTATATTGGAATATAGATGTGTACCTAAACTAACTGCATACTGCGATTTTACTCGCGTTAGTGTCTCTTTAAAAGTGACATTGATTTCTTACACACACAGAATACATAATAGTTATTACGAACTACAAACTTTAATAACACTTTTTATCCCTTCAGAGGTCAAATTATTAAAATCCTTTCTTACTACTAGCCTATGTTCTAAAAGGTAAGTTTAGAACGTGTAGTTTTAAATCGTAGTTGTTGTAGTTCGCGATGATTCATTTTCTTTTATATATAGAGATTTATGTATTTACGTAGATACATACCTGAAGTCGATGCGAAATTGAAAAGAAGTAGAAACAATAGACCACGCATTTTGAAAACAGAGAACACACGTTACACTGTCCCAAGTGACACTAAACAGATACACGTATGAACCAATAGCCAGGCATTATTCATTTTCCTTAAGGATGAATCAAAATTAACGCTATTTATAGAAATATTAATCAAAATTAACTACTTACTCATTTTATATTGTCCATCATAGAATTTCGATATTTTTTTCTTGAAATGGCTTTGTACCATTTCTGCATATTATAGTCAGTGTTATCATCTTAAGGTAATCTTTGCACCAAGATACGCATTTATTGTCAACCACACCACTAGGCGACACCACTGCGGTGTCGTTTACAATATTTTGAAGTGTAAACTTTTTTTAGCGCGGTTCGCATATTTTTAGATGAGATAAAATCTCTGAACTTGTTACTGAGACGCAATGTGACAGATATGTCATTATCGGCTTCAAACAGCACAATATTTTCGTCGCTTGGTAATAAGACTTTGATTCTTGGTGGTTTTAAGCGCTACTTAACACGTGTATAAATCTCATGTATAAATGTGTAGCCCCTGGTTCGAATCTCACCGAACACTTATTGCTTTTTGCTTTTTTTTTAATTTTTTTTATAAGTTTTCACTTCTGCCGGCACTCCCGGAGTGAATCCGTTTTTTTTTTGAAAATATCGTTTACCAAGTGTGCAATATGCAATGTACATCTGTATAGTTAGATCACCTATGTCATGGTCTTACGAATAATAAGTAATTGATAAATGCATAAGTTTTAGTATTAGAACTTCATTGATGTGGTTACCATTGGTGTCGTTCAGAGATGTGGTTGTAAATACATGTTTGGTGTATTTTTTTTTAAACAAAATAGGCCTCATCTCACTTGATGAGAAGCGAAGATGAGTTCGAAGATGTAGCATGCTCGCCTAGATGGTTTCTATTCACTCTAGACTTGAAGACTCCAAGGTTTGTTATTCTTGTTTGTTTATTCATCTATTATGTTTCATGTTGTTAATATCATTTCGCTCGGATATTATTTTAATTTAAATTAACTTAAGATATTTTAATGTATGTATGAGTTATTCCGGTCTGATCCCCTGAGCTGATCCCCTGCTGGCTATTATTATTTTTTAATTCCGTTCTGATCCACTATAAACTTTATCATGCCGGTCCGATCCCCTTACTCTTTTTGACAGGTTAGTACAGTCAAGAGAAAAACGGTTATGAATGTAATTTTTTTAAATTTATTTAAGTGCTTAAAATCATCACAGGCAATCAGGCTTTAGATAGATAGATACATTCTTTATTGTAAACACCATTTTTAAATTGCATTAAATGTTTAAAAAGAATAAGTGTTACAAAGGGCGGCCTTGTCGCTCAAATGTCTTCCAGGCAGCCTCTGTTATTATTATTTGGACAAACAATAATTTAAAAAAAGTTTTGACTAACTTAATTAAATAACATATACAGAACTTAAAATTAATATAATAAATCATCTAAGAAATCAACAAAATGAAAGTGTTTAAAATCATCACACTACAGGTAATCAGACTTTTGGATTTTTTTGGACCAACCTTAATTAATAAAAACCTATCAAGTGCTAGTAGTCCTCGCGCGCCGAGGGTTCTGTAAATTAGTTTCAACTTTCTTTCTCTACCCTTGCAGTGGTATGGTAGTTAGTAGTTACCAATTTACCTTGATCCCTAATTCGTTTGGGCGCCCATACAATTTAAGGGTTAATTTGAATAAAATTGGTCCAATTATGTTTGTATGGGGACACCCTTTAATTTTCAACATTATTTTTTTTTAATTTACCCTTTATTTGTGCTGTAAGGCCAAAGTTTGTGATTCTAGGTCAACGGGAACTACCATTATAGGTTTTCGACCCAAAACCTATGAGGTACTTCCGGTTGACTGGGAATTGTCAGTTTTGCAAAAAGCAAGGTCTCTCTAGCACAAGTAAAGAAATTCCGAAATATAATAAACCAACTTGAAAATTAAGATTAATTTTAGTACAAGTTTTTGCGAAAATGTAAATTTGTCCATATCTTTTTATTGTGTTGGCTCAGGACCTTGATTTTTACACATCTAATAGGAACTTCTTTAGTATCTGATATGAACTTCAACTTGCTAGGTCCACCCATTCCTGAGAAAATCTGTGGCGACACACGAACAAGAAAGTGATCTTATAGGGGTTACATTTTAACCTTTTGAGGTACGGAACTCTTAAAAGATGTTGACCATCTTAATTAAATAACTAAAACAGAACTTAAAATTACTAGGTATATAAGATTATCTAAAAACATACAGACAGACAAACAGACAGACAATAAAGTGATTTTTTATCGGTTCCTGGTCCCGTACCTCAAAAGGTAAAAAAAGGAACCCTTAAAAGATCACTTTCTTGTCCGTCTGTCTGTCTGTCCGCGTGTCACCACAGATTTTCTCAGGAATGGGCGGACCTAGCAAGTTGAAATTCATACCAGATACTGAGGTCTATCTAGGTCCTATTATCTTTTACCTTTCAAGGTACTGAACCCTATAAAATGAACACCAAATCAACGAAGTGTCATCACAGGTAATCAGACATTTGGTATTTTTTTGGACATACCTTATGTTAAAACAGTGTAAAAAATATTAAAATGATGCTGTGACTCGGCCAAGACTGAACAAGCCACGACAAATAGGGTAGTTGTTCTCCAATACTAACATACACATTTCCATTACAATACGTAGTATTATAAACATATATTTCAAATATTTTGTATTAAATATAAACCCTGAATAAATATTTTGTTTGTGATTGTCCCAAAAATTTGTTAATAGGTAGCTAGGGTATCCGACCGGAATAAAATATTTAAATTTATTTGTGATCCCCTGCACGGTTGATCAGACCGGAATAGTTTTAAAAATTAAATATTTTAAAATAAAACTGATCTCCCAGGGTATCAGATCCAGGGGATCCGACCGGAATAAATCGTATGTATAAATTATATACGTATGTTAACTGCTTAACAAGAAAAAACCATGCTGTGTACACAATTTTTAGGATATAGTCTATCTTAAAATTATTTGTTATGTTCCATATCTTAAGTACTTGATATGTATTCTGTACTGTGTACGATTAAATAAAATAAAATAATGCATTATTTTATGATCTAAGGTTCAAGCATCAAAATAATGTGTAGGACCTATAATTATATTGGCTTTAGATACACTAGTTAAATAAACACAGAACACTAGCATAATTTTTCGTCTTTTCAAAATCTTAAAACATACTTGCCTTGGTATTAGCAACGTTAAGTACAAACTTCAGAGATATTAAAATTGAAATTTATAGAGATGATTTATTTTCAGGAACTTTTTTATGCAAAAACTTATTTCTGGTAATGATTATTGAAAGTCTTTGACAACATTAAATTAATATCATCATTCTAGACATCATAATTTTTCAATTAATATTTGTGCAAAGTGGAGCTAAATTGGATCTAAAATAAATAAACGTAGTGTTTAAAATGATTAATTTAATTTTATATGAATAGTTCATAATATAACTATTTAGTAAGTTAGCTTAATTATAATAGTAGTTAATAAATGAGTCCATGTAAAATGACTTGTAAAGTATTTTGTACATTATCTATGGTCCTACAAAAAGTATTAGAAAATATTTTTACAACATGAATTAATGTTAAATTGTTGCTGTTATTTATGCATTACAATGTTTAATTCAGACAAAGTTCATTATTAATATATTTGTTAGTAAAAAAAAATTAAATAGTTAAACTTTAATAATAATTTTAGTGCTTAGAAAGGAAGGAAAGTTTATCTGATAATCTGTATTATATTTTATATTATTTTTTAATTAAATAAGAAAAACATAAACACCCATTAAACCAGACTAGGTTTACCTTGGGTGTGCATTCCTCTTTTACTATAAATGAAAAATCAACATACCTATCAACAAAAGTAAAATCACGCTGGTAAGTATTTCAGAACATAAAGATATGAAAGTAGGCAAAATAATAAATCTACTTCTAAAATAAGTTTTTTTTATTTGTCTGTGGTCTGGTTGTTTCTATGTATTACATGTATATATTTACAAAAGAAAAGTATATAAGTAGTATATCCGTTGTCTAGCACCCATAACACAAGTCTAGTTACTTAACTTGGGGCTAGATGGCGATGTGTGGAATGTCCTGCAATATCTATCTATCTTCTATCTATTAAATAAGTATACCTATTTAATTATATCATAGGTTTTATAATGATGTATAAACAGTTTGTTATTACATACTCAATGATTAATCATGTGAGCATAAACATAATCATATTCGGGTCCTGAGCAAACTCCAGTGTCCTGTGTTTTCATCATCCGCTCCTGATCTATTCGATCGATATCACTCTTGCCAACGTCTGGTGTTCTCTTCGTGTCTTTGTCATTTTCACACTGCAGCTGCTGAGGTAGCGGCATTGGACTACGTCGACCGTTATTGTGTCCAGGTAAACGGTTATTTGAATCGAGCAACTTGTGTAATGAAGATAATTGTACATCACCTTTTTGTTTCTTTTTAATGCGTTTCATAATCAGAAACCCAGTAAAAGCTATAACTGCTATTGCTATAATTACTGTTATACAGCTGATGAGCAAAAGTTTAAAATTCTTGTTACAAGTTGACTCTGAAACAAGTTGAAATTCTTTTTAAATTGGCTGCAGAAGATAAAGCAAAAGACAACTTCAGACGGCGGCAACGAATAAACGTAAAGCGATACGATATATTTACCTTCATATTGATCACCTGCTATGTTGTCATAAGTGATTGTAGTTGATGTTGGGGCAACTGAAATATTAAACGTATAACATCCTTTTAAAATAATATTACCTCTACATAAAATATGCAAAAGGAACATTATTAGAGTCTCATGAAGTATACTCTGATAGACATGTAAATCTCTATCTCTAAAAGTATATAAATTTTTCGCGGTGTTAGTTTCCAAACTATTCCGAAACGGCTGGTCCGATTTGTATGAAATAGTTTGCGTATATTCGTTAGGTCTGAGAATCGAACAACATCTTTTTTTTTATATGGCAAAACAACGTTTGCCGAGACAGATAGTATGCATAATAAAAATCACACAATAAATACGTTCCAAAATAATAAGCAGACTCTAAGTAAATAAGCTGAAGTAATCTTCTTCTTCAGAAGGATTTTTTCAATCCTCACTTGAATCTAGTGATCTAGTAGCTAATACATCTTATATATTTGTAACATTATAAGGCACGCCATGGTCATGAAAAGCATGTATTAAACTTTTTGTTGCTGTGTAAATTATCTATTATTTGTAAAATCATTTTCATCTGTACTTATTTATATACAAACTCCAAATCAAACATCTGTAGTTCTTACAAACATGTGTTCTGCGGTGGGAATCGAACCATTAATCTAACATTAATCTTAATTATCCAAGTAAAAGTCGAAAATGGTTCTAATATAATTGGATCTCCTTGGTCCAATTCTATTAGAACCATTTTCGAATCACGTTGCCCCATACAAACTTTGCCCCCTTTTTCACGCCCTAGGGGATAGAATTTCGGACAATTCTTTCTTATAGGCTGCCTACGTCATACAAAGCACACACCCGCTGTACGCTGATCCTTCAGTCAATCAGTAATTCAAAGCATTTTTATATAAATAGAATAACATGAAAATTAACAATACCTATACTTTTTTTACCATCATCTTGTTTGTTACCACTTTCTGTCCCTGTGTGTGTACTTGGGGTTACTGAGCTTACAATATTGTTGTTTCGGATGGAGTTGAAATATTCCATTATATCTGAAATGGTATAAAATTGCTGTTGTTTAGTGTACAATTAAATTAAAAGTCGGTAATGACAGACAGATGGACACGAAAGTGATTTAATAAGGGTTCCTTTCTTTTACCTTTTGAGGTACGGAACCCTAAAAATTGCAGGAACTTTATTAATTTAATTAAAATTCAACATGCCAAAGCAGAGTAAGTACAGGAAAACACAACACCTCAAGTTTCAGCAATTTAACATTATATTAAAGAAACCCCTGTAGGTACCTGCAATAAGAAAAGTAAGGAACATATTTTTTTATTTTGGAAAAATTACCATAATTTTCTAAGAGATTGGGGAATTTTCAAAAGTATTTACTAAAAGGATAATAATAATGTTGCCATATTTTAAAATTTTCTTGGTTGCTAATTTATTTAATACAGCATTTTTTAAATTAAAATTATTTTTAAGTTATTCTCAACATTTTAGGGTTCCATCCCCAAAGGGTAAATACGGTACCCTGTTACTAAGACTCCGCGTTGTCTGTCTGTCACCAGGCTGTATCTCATGTACCGTGATAGCTAGACAGTTGAATTTTTTACAGAAAGTATAAAATGATACGAAATCCTTCGTGCGCATGTCGGACTTGCACTTGACTGGTTTTTTATATTTTAACCTAAAACTAATCTTGCTAAAAAGCCACTATCCCAAAAAATTTACACATTAACCTGGTTCTGGGATATCCTCAACTTGCATTGGTTCATCCCGTATCCATTCAACTTCTGTAACCAGTAGATTAAACAATTCAATATTTTTTATAAAGTTTGCAGTACCAAGATGTCGATTAAACAAGTCTTCGCAGTAAAATCCGCGATGTAACGTTACATCGTAGTATCAATACGTCGATTTAATAAGGCGTAGCAGTATAGGGATATCGATGAATAGTGTTCGAAGAAACAAAATTAGATGAAAAGTTTCTCGCAGTGACGTACGTATCCCTTAAATATTACACTTAAGTTTCGTAAAAGTTACATAATAATATGAACCTGATTCTTGAATATTCCCAAATTGCAGTGGTGCACGTATTAATTCAACTTCTGTAACTGGCGGATTATCATCTTCATAACATTTTATAGTAGTTGTGTTGTAGTTCGGTTTCATTTCAAACCAAAATGTCTCCAAGAACATACTAATCTTCCAATCGTAACCATTAGAAACGAATCCGCTTATTATTTGACTTTCTGAAATAAAAATATCAACATGTGCTTTTTGGTGTACCTACAAATAAACTTCTGCGAAATCGGTAGGATTAACTACTTAAATGACAACATTCGGTTAATTAATAAAGTCGGAAATTTCTATTACATATAATATCTTCTGAGAACCTTAGATGTTTATAAAAATATTAGATGTTTATAAAAATATTTCTAAATTATTAGTACCTATTAGCTTTAGGCCACCAATGGATCGGCATTGCTAACCAAACGTTTCATTTTTCTTCAAGAAAAACAAAAGGTAAAACAATAAATAAAATACTTCGATTCGATTAGATTAGATTAAATATGCGCACTTTCAGTTTCAGGTTAAAATTAGTCACAAACTGAAAGTGCACTGATTTCTTGAAAACTTTTTCATCTTATCGTTTTCGTTATACTAGTATTTATGTGGCTACTCATTCATAAATTTTTCTTAAATTTAGATTTTTATGAAAACAAATTATAGGTTATTATTAGATATCGAAAAATTCTCATTTTTATCTCCCAATTGGGAAACGGGGAACCAATTCAAACCAGAATCGGAACAAAGCATTCGAGGTGTTGAACGTATCTTCAATTTAAGAGGAAAGGGTACCGAGGTCTCTCTCCATACAAACTATTACAAACGTTGTCGACTGTTTTCTCCTGGATAATGACACTAGAGCAAATATTTTTGGTGCATCAAACTTATAACTGCCATGACCATGCCGCTATTTTTTTTTTTTTTTTTAAATCTTCATTTCTATGATAATTACAAAATTAAAAAAAATAGGGGCATAGTCAAAATCACAGAGGTAATAAATATTAGTATAGAGAGGTAATATCGCTTCGTAATGACGAAATGTACAGTTAATAACTGTAAAAATAAGAGTTCCACAAGTAATTTACAAACCAACGAACGGTGTAACATTTCATAGGTAAAATGCTTAAAATACTATTTATTGAAGTGAAAACTTCTTATGGCGCGTTGGGCACTTTTGTGGGTGAGCATTTTCAGCCGCTCTCGCGACAGATTCGTAGCGACAGATTCGTAGCAATGAGATTTCGTAGCAAGGTCTACGGGCTGTAGTACCTCTACGAAATTGTTATTTTTAACGGACGACAAATGTCGGACGACAAATAGTCGTCCGACAATTTTTTTTTTAATTAGTTTTTTTTAATTTTTTATTAGTTTTCACTTCTGTCGGCACTCCCGGAGTGCAACCGTTTTTTTTTTAATAAAACATCAATTTTATTGCGACTTAGTATTGTGACTGGTACTCCTAAAACACATTCGTGTTTTTCATTTTTGTGTATGTTTGTGTATTTGCTGTTTACTTGTATCTTGTATTACCTCATTTGAAAGGTCAGGTTTCACAACGCAATGTATAGTGTGTAAAAAAATGCGGTCGGTAAATGGTACGGCCGCAGGTTGCACGTACTCGAGTCACCTCGAGTCGCGTTCGGTAAGTACCGGTAAGTCGGTGTGTGTGTGTGTGTGTGTGTGTACGAATACAATGTTCGCGTCGTTCATACATAGACACACACTTAACTAATTTGCATGTGGAACGAACAGGAATGCAGGGATTTAAATGTGCGTTGTTTAGATGTGTGCGCGTTATTCTTGTTAATATTGAATGGTTGTTTGTGTGAGTTAGTCCAGCTTGGGACACTTGGTTCCGATAGAAACTAGGTATCGATGTCCGGTCTCTCGATGTCAATGGTCAAAATAGTCATGGCAGTTGGCAGTTATAGGTTTTGTGCAACAAAAATATTTGCTCTAGTGTCATTATCCAGGGAGGAAATAGTCGAATACGTTTGTATGGAGAGAGCGCAGGTACCCTTTCACCTTAATAACGACCCAGTTAGCACAATGGTCACCATGCCGGACTGCCAAACACAGGGTTGCGGATTCGATTCCCGCCTCAGACAAGTATTTATGCTTAGATATTTGTCTGTGGTCTGGTTGTTTCTATGTATTATAAGTATATTATTATATTTACAAAAGAAAAGTATTTACGTAGTATATCCGTTGTGTAGCACCCATAACACAAGTCTAGTAACTTAGCTTGGGGCTAGATGGCGATGTGTGAAATGTCCTGCAATATTTATTTATTTATTTAATAAGGTAAATCAATTTTGTGTTCAATAAAATCTTATTCTATGTTTTATTTATTTATTTTATTTTATTAGGTTTAAAGAATTTATTTACCTACTTAGCCCCGTAAGAGCGAACTAGGAGGAAAATTGCAACCGCCAGGGGTCACACAATCTTAAAATATAAATGCATACTTGAAACTTACGATTGTATTTACATTGTATGTGGTTTTCTGATCCATAGTAAGTCAGTTGCAATCTATTACCTCTGTACGAATACTTAATAACAATATCTCCATTGTTCTTTTTGTACTTGGCTAAAACATTAGCCCATGATAAACCAGATATATGATCTGAAATAAGCATAAATTATTTGAATAAATTAATCAATCAAAAACCAGAACAGAAGGCAGCTAAAAATAACCAGATAACTGTTTTTTATCAAAATCTGAATTATGAGGCGTACTCATAATTTACCAACCAAATTTTGATAGGTACTATTACCACCGGACGGACGGCTTTACGTTGGTGCTCGGGGAGAAAGGTGGTGTCTATTCAGGGATGACACTTGTGTCAGCACTTTGTTAGCCACTTGGGTCGCACGTCTGGGGATGCAGCAGCGGCAGCTGGGGCTGCTCCCCGTAGAAAAGGTGATAAATACGACTCGCATTTTCCTAACTAGTTATTCGTAACGTTTGCGGTGGAAACGTCGGGAAGTTGGGCGTTGGAAGCTTTGGTTTTTATGAGGGAGATAGGCTGCCGTTTGAGGTACCGAGGGTTTGGCTACCGCTGTGGATCGTTCTTGGTGCAAAAAGTTAGCCATCGCTATACAGAGAGGTGATCCAGCCAGTATCCTCGGCTCCTTCCATGTTATCAGAGGCTGTATATATGATGAGTATTTAATTTTAATTTCATTTCTCTGGATGTACGTATTATTTTGTTAGATTTCTTTTCAAAAATATAATCCTAGTTCTGCTAATCCTATCCTACTAATATAGTAGTATTTGTTAGTTAGTATAGTAGTTTGTCAGTACCTATGTTTGTGTGTATGTTTGTTACTTCTTCAGCTTCACGCAAAACCGATGGCGATAAAACTTAGTATGTAAATAGCTGGAAACCTGGATTAACATATAGGCACTTACTTGTTATCCCGATTTCCTCACGGTATGCGGGTGAAACCGCTGGGCACAGCTAGTCACCTATAAACACTTACTTGTGTTAGATGATTTAATTAGTTTAAACTTCAAAGTCGTAATAACATCGTTTTGATGTCGGTTGTCCTTCATTGCACACGTTAGTTTTGCGTTATTGTAGGGTATTTTAAGGGTTGTATTTAATTTTAGGTTCTCAACTGTTTTAATTTGAGATTTATCTGAAATCAAACCTTAATTATAGTAAATCATTTGTATGGGTAACTATTGAGATGAGCTTGCAAGAAGGGAAGCGGTAAACATTTGTTACGGGCCCCGCTATCCCAATCTTCTCAAACCATCTGGATCCGCATACATGCTTAAATGCGGCGTATTCCTGGACTGTGTAGCACTTACGGATATCAAACAAGAATTTTGGTGGAGAATATGTTAAAAAGACTTCCACAAAAAATCATGAATACACATTCAGTGGCAAAATTTATGGAAGAGCTAGGTTGGTTCTACATCTAACAAGCAAAACCTCAAACTCACCACCTCAGGTTTAGTCGTGGAAAATAGCCCGTAAACAAGTAAGAACAAGTGATAAGGTAAGCACATACCAATATTACACTTCAATAGGGAATCATTTCCAGTTACAGTTTTAACAGTTCTAATGATAACGTTTTCATTATCATAATAATCATAGACAAAAGTTTCAATTGAATTACTATCATGCTCTGGACTTGATGAGCTTACTGGAGTCAACACCATCTCATTGATCATAAATTTAGGAATATCTGTGAAGAAAGAAGTAGAATGAATAGAAACCAAATGTTAACATAATTATCTATTGCCTTTGCTGCATTAAAAATACTATTTTCATTACTCATACTCCGAAAGTAGGTCTAAATATGCCTGAAGAGCGTGTAGAAAATAAAATTTCCAGCCCTAGGGCTTTTCACTTTCACTGACAGCTGTCATGTCAAATTATGGCTTCGCACGACTTGTGCAATCTGCATGTAGCCAGTATCAGTATCATTACGCATTAGGAACTTCAAAAACCTAACCTCCTTGATTTTTTTTTTACACCAAAGAATAATAATTATGGCTTGGCACGGCTCATGCATACTGCCAGAGTTTAGTTTTCTTATTTTATTATGTTTCTGGTTTTTCATTTATGATTGTGTATTTTTTGTAAATAACATTTTCTAGACAAACCGTGTTACAAAAACTGTAAGTTAAATCTACAGACTTCGCGTCATTTCCCAATGTTGGATTAACTCATTAATAAAAATTTCTTCCGTAAGTACCGCCGTATTTAAGTATTGAATACAAATAGCAGAAACCTAAAAAAAACACTACAATGTATAACCTCTTTGGTCCCAACCTTGTAAGAGGATCAGGTAGTATGGACACATGAGTACCTACTCATGTGGTATGGAGTCTCATAGTCTCATTCACTCTCGTTGTTAGGAAGAATTTTATGTATTATTCGTAATGAAAAGCACAGTGTTTACCTCGGGTGAAAGACTCATTAAGTCCCTCGAACTATTAGCGCCCTCGCTACGCTCGGGCGCCAAACTCCGTCTCGGGACTTGTATTGAGTGACTTTCACACCTAGGATAACAATGTACTATTACTGAGTTAACAAGGAAGAATACACTAACTCTTAACCCGGCGGGAGTGTAGTCACAAAATATAACATCAAGCATGTGGTGGGGTGTGACGTGCCCAAAACAAAAATGCATGTATTTTATTGTTGTTAATAAAATTTACTTAGTTGTTTTTAATTTTTATAATTAATTCGGAATCTCTATATTTATAAATAAAAGGTAAAACTTTGTTATATTTATATTATTTAATAGTTATTTACCATCAAAGTAAAGGCAACAATTTTTTGGTAACAAATTTGATCAGTCATTCTAAAAGGCAATAAACCTTTTTAATTAAAGGCGGGGTGTCACTCACGGACGTTTACTCGCGTGCATCTCGAATGCTAGCTGACGCAACACTGCGATCACGCCACTACACTTCCCGCACTACCTCAGCTCCAGCTACTCGAAGTCACTTACACGTAACATAAAATAAGGAATAGGTGGGGTATGCTACACCCCACCACACTCTCGCCGGGTTAAACTTTGTGAATAAGGTAATCTAGTAGCGAAAATAACCTAGAAAACATATACACACACATACCTAAAAAAGACACATCCGAACTTAGTTTTTATGACGTTTCAATGTGATTTCATGCAATTGCAAATTGAATAAAAAGTTTTGAATTTGGAATTTTTGACCAATACTCGACACAAAACACTAAACAATTTCTTGAAGAAATAACTCACCCAATGCTGTATCCATTTTAAAAAACACACGAATAGTATTCGTAATAATACCGTCCTCTTTCCTTTCACTGACTCTACAATCCAAATAACTTCTATTATATTCCTTGGTCAGTCTTAAATATAAAACAGCTTCTTTATTGTCAACAACCTCCAATTGTTCATCTGTAACTGAAATGAAATAATGAACCTGAATTTTTTGCAATACCTATACTTATTGACCTATTTAATCTATAATATAAAAATAAATAGCTGAATGAGTTGCTGAGCGCAAATATCCATTGAAGGTCGTTCTATAGGATCATTAGTCGTTTCGTATCGCGCCGCGGTGTGAATCGCCCAAGAGCTCTGTTTGAATGGGTTCATTCGAACCGCGGAATGAATCGTCCAACAGGGATTTTAGACTATAAGGTACTAAGCAAGTCAAACCGTGAAATTCTATTTTTTAATTTGTACACACTTGTACCGACTTGCACAACCTACCTTTGTTTTGACACAAAATTTGTGGGCTATAGTGATGTTTGTTCCCAACACATTTGAACAGTGTCATTTCTCCATCAATGTAATGATGGAAGGCACTCTCGTCGTAATCAATTGTTGTAAGTCCGGTCGGATAACTTGTAATATTGTCGTTGTTGTTAATATTCAAAATAGGGCCTGGTCCTGGGAAGTATAATACACACATCAAAAAAATCTAGTGAACAAGATCTAGTGAATCTATAAAAAATCTAGTGAACGAACAACCAATAATCAGTCAAATTACTCAAAGTAACCAAATTAATAACCAAAGTAAATTTTTAGTGCCAAAATGAAGATATTTTGTTTTTTTTGTTTCTTAATAAATGATTTTTTTTAAATAATTTATGAAAATAATAAAAAAATTTTTAATTCGTAAGGAGTTGTCAACGAAATAAGTTTTAAATAAGCACCTAACCTAACAGAATTTTATTATTATTGCTAATGTAAATCTGTCAGGTGCCTAGAAATAAACCTATTGGGGTGTTCCTCAATAGTTTGTTTCTGATAATATTGTATTTTTTTGGGTTAAACTAAGGTAAATTTAAGTGCCAAAATTATGACGTTTATGATTGGTTTACTCTATAACTTTAATAAATGATTTTTGTGTAAAAATCTAAATTTTATTCTAAGTCCCTGTCGCGACATTTTGCGAAAGAGACATTGTGCGAAAGCGACTTTTAGCGAAAGAGGCATTCTGAGAAAGCGACATTTTGCGACTAGGAGACATTTTGCGAAGTAGACATTCTGCGACTAAGCCGAATAAAATAGCGTTTTATTTTTGGGGAAACGAAATATTTTTGTCTATGTCGAATGTCACGCATACAAGCGGAATTAAATACTCTTTTTAACGCTGTAAATAAATTAAAGGCTAACTAAAGATATCTCTGTTTGCTATAATATGCTAAATCTCGTTTTAGCACGAGACACTTTAAATGCAGAGCAATACCGTGTTAAGGTTTTGTGCTCACACCGTATGGCTGGTTGTGAAAGTGTTCAGCGAGTACAAATACCTATCACGGTATTAGAGTAGCTTGCGCAGTTTGCCGAACCCAATTAAAAAAACTATTAAATTTAAAGAATTGATAATTTGTCAGGCTGAACACTTTCAATTTTTTTCCCAAAATTTGATAACAAAGGAAGATGTTTCTCGCCCTTTTCAGAGTATACATTGAAGTAGAGCTTTCGCGTCGCTAATGCAATGACCTACAAATTGCTAAAAAGTTACTAAGAATTATTGGTTTTATAAAATTTTAACTTGTCAATACATATTTTATTTAGATATTTAAACTTGTTTTGTTTTTTATTTTTGGCAATATTTTTCTGTTTGTAATAACTGTTTTAATAATAAATATCCATTTTTCTTTTCTTTAGAAGGCCTTTAAAATTGAGTATGGGAACTTAGCACCGCACTTTTGAATTATTCAAAATTTGACGATTGTGCTGAATTGTGCTAGGTTTGTGCTGCGTTGTGCCGTAATTTTTTTTTCTCTAAAGTCAAAACTGAAGTCAAAAATCCAATTAAACCAAATTCCACCCTGGCACCGCACTTTTGGAAATTCGGTTTTTTTAAGATTGTGCTAGATTGTGCTAGGCGTTCTAAACGTTGTGCCGCAAATTTCAAGTTTTTAGGTTTTAAAATGGCGCGTCAAAGTGGAAAAATGTTTTTGAAATTTGCCCCGCACTTTTGGATTTTTACAATTTTGATTATTGTGCTGAATTGTGCTAGGTTTGTGCTCCGTTGTGCCGCAAAAATAAAACCTCTAACGTCAAAACTGAAGCCAGAAAGTTAAAAAAACTGTAAAAAAAATTGAGAAGTTGGCACCGCACTTTTGAGTTTTCGCAATTTTGATTACGGTACATAGTTGTGCTAGGTTTGTGCTAGGTTGTGCCGTAAAAATAAAACTTCTAACTTCAAAATTGAAGCCGCAATGCAAATTAAACCAGAGCACAAAACCGGGAAGTTGGCACCGCACTTTTGGATTTTCGCAATTTTGATAATTGTACAAGGTTGTGCTAGGTTTGTGCTAGGTTGTGCCGTAAAAATAAAACTTCTAACATAAAAACTAAAGCCGTAATCGTCAAAATTCAAAAATTTAAAAATTGCCTCAAAAATCGCAACAAAGTGTACAATGTAGTGTTTACTCTTATAAGTTCAGCGTTGGATTTTGCCATCGCGATTCAGGAAATTGGTTAGATTTCGTAGCGCCATCTAGCGGCCGATAGAACAATCATCTACCAAGCATGTCTGCATTAGTATTAGATAAAAATATTACAGGACATTCCACATATCGCCATCTAGCCCCAAGCTAAGTAACTAGACTTGTGTTATGGGTGCTAGACAACGGATATACTAATTATATACTTTTCTTTTGTAAATATATACTTATAATACATAGAAACAACCAGACCACAGACAAAAATCTAACAATAAATACTTGTCTGAGGCGGGAATCGAACCCGCAACCCTGTGTTTGGCATTCCGGCATGGTGACCATTACTCTTATGTTTTAAATAAATATAGATTGACTTGCCCTTGACCCACGGGATATTCCAACAAATCTTCGTAAATTCCCATTTTTAGTCACTTAAGGTGTGCAAAATTTAACGGGTCTAGTCCTTGCAGTTTATTTTTGTAAATCCAGCAAGGTTTTTTTTAATCCTTATAAATTCCCATTTTCTTCACATATTTTATGGTACCATTGTGCAAATAATAGTAATGCAGACATGCTTGGTAGATGATTGTTCCATCGGCCGCTAGATGGCGCTACGAAATCTAACCAATTTCCTGAATCGCGATGGCAAAATCCAACGCTGAACTTATAAGAGTAAACGCAACATTACACACTTTGTTGCGATTTTTGAGGGAATTTAAAAAAATTTGTTTTTTGACGATTATGGCTTTAGTTTTTATGTTAGAAGTTTTATTTTTACGGCACAACCTAGCACAAACCTAGCACAACCTTGTACAATAATCAAAATTGCGAAAATCTAAAAGTGCGGTGCCAACTTCTCGGTTTTGAGCTCTGGTTTAATATGCATTGTGGCTTCAATTTTGAAGTTAGAAGTTTTATTTTTACGGCACAACCTAGAACAAACCTAGCACAACTATGTACCGTAATCAAAATTGCGAAAACTCAAAAGTGCGGTGCCAACTTCTCAATTTTTTTTACAGTTTTTTTAACTTTCTGGCTTCAGTTTTGACGTTAGAGGTTTTATTTTTGCGGCACAACGGAGCACAATTTCGCTTTGGGATTCTATAAAAAAGGCTGTAAATATTGTTAGAACGTCTTCCTCGTGCTCCATTACCGTGAATAAGTGCTAAAACACAGTAAAAACAATGGCAAAAGTGCACATAACCAATGTAGTTGTTCTCGACAACCCGAGCCCTTTCCTCAATCCATTCCAATTCGAACTAACATTCGAATGCATTGAAGAACTAAAAGAAGACCTCGAATGGAAGATGATATACGTCGGATCAGCCGAAACGGAGGAACACGACCAAATTCTAGACACAATATACGTCGGACCCATACCAGAAGGACGGCACATGTTTGTTTTCCAAGCGCCTCCGCCAGACGTGACCCGAATCCCGGAGAACGACGCCCTAGGCGTCACAGTGGTACTCCTTACATGTTCCTACAGAGGACAGGAATTCGTCCGCGTAGGATACTTCATCAACAACGAATATAGTGAAAACGAGCCTGAATTACGTGAAAACCCACCCGCAAAACCTCAGTTTGACAAAGTCCAAATCATGTTTCTTTCGACTTAAAATTATGTATAAGATACGACACCTAATTACTCAAGAAGTTAGGATTAAGTTATGTGAATCATTAATTTTGTCTAAACTCAATTATGGTGACATGGTTGTGGGGCCCTGCTTGCAGTATAAAACTAAAAAATTGATACAAAGGGTCCAAAACGCTTGTATTCGTTTCTGCTTTAAAATTCCACCTCGTAGTCATATTTCACCTTATATAAATAAAGCTAATTTATTAAATATGGACTCCAGAAGACAACTTCATTTTGCTTGCTTCTTACAAAATTTGATAAGGTTTCAACATCCTAAGTACCTACGTGATAAGCTAAAATGGAGGTACAGAAACGAAAAAAGGCCTGACCAGAGACGCCAACATGTGGCAGTATTGTCTACTCCTTTTCATAGGACAAGAACTTTTGAAGGCAGCTTTCGATACCAGGCTACCTCGTGCTGGAATAATCTTCCACCACCGTTAAGGAATCCTATGTCTAAAGCTGCTTTCAAACTTAAGTTTAAACAAATTTTATTAAGTAGACAACTACTACATACTAGCTAGGTAGCGGTATTGTTGAATGACGAACACGTTCACATTTTCACTTGGTTTCACATAACCATCACTATTTACGCAATAATAAATTCCTATATAACTTTGACACACCCAGGTTGTGCCACGAGCCCAGACTCTTTAGAGACTGGTGCCTCGAAACCACAACCTTTCGTCTTCTCCTCCCATGTTATGTAATGTGTATTATATTATGTATGTATGTATGTATACATTATTATTATTTATGTATGTTCATATTTATATTTGTTTACACGTTTACTAATATATGGCCTGCTCTGGCTAATGCGACTACTTAAACTATTTATTTTGTTATAATTTGTTCATTTTTATATAAAAGGCGTAACAGAATACCAGCGCTGCTTTCGCCTAGCGAAAGCAGCATTAAGCTGAGTTGCGTCCTTATTTAATAACCGTAAAGCCTTAATGTTTTTTTATCTATTTTAGTCATTATTTTATTATTGTATGTTTATATTGTTCATTGTAACTTTATAAAACTAATGTATTCTAGGTTTAAGTTTAAGGTTGAAGTTGTTAAATAAAATCTTTTTCTTTCTTTCTTTCTTTCTTTCACAAACCTAGCATAATTCAGCACAATAATCAAAATTGTAAAAATCCAAAAGTGCGGGGCAAATTTCAAAAACATTTTTCCACTTTGACGCGCCATTTTAAAACCTAGAAACTTGAAATTTGCGACACAACGTTTAGAACGCCTAGCACAATCTAGCACAATCTTAAAAAAACCGAATTTCCAAAAGTGCGGTGCCAGGGTGGAATTTGGTTTAATTGGATTTTTGACTTCAGTTTTGACTTTAGAGAAAAAAAAATTACGGCACAACTCAGCACAAACCTAGCACAATTCAGCACAATCGTCAAATTTCGAAAAATCCAAAAGTGCGGTGCTAACTTCCCACACTCTTTAAAATTACAGCATTAAAAAGAGTATATTTGGCTTTTTGATTATTGACATTCAAGACAAACATTTTTTCCCCCAAAAACACAATTTTACTCTTTTTCCCTCGACTTTGTTTAAGTTGTATGTACATTCAGAACATTAAAAAATATTAAACATGTATTTGGAGAACATTAAAATTGTACTATAAATACTGAAATTTTAATATGAACTCAATCTACAGAGATTAAATCTTTCTATGACACTATGGCTTCTCTCGAAGAATTAAAAAGATGATACAAACTTTCTCCTCGTACGTGCACTTTGAATGGACGAGTATAAATTAATGATGAAGAACTATTGAATCCGCATTGCCAGTCAGTCGTCATATTTGCAGTTGCCTTTTTTATCTGTAAATATTGTAAAGTACGCTCTATAATTATAACTTTTAGTTTTAGTTAGTAGTACTTTTAGTTTTGTTCTTTATTGTCTTTTAATGCATCTTTTGAAAAAAAACTAAATATTATTAATCACAATGAAATAAAAAAATGTTTATTTTTTATGTTTTCGGTTCGTTTAGCCATCGTCGGTCGTTCGGCAGCTATACTGCTTGTTCGAATGCCTTTTTTGGTATAAGTACTTACAGTTACAGAATAACCATCGCCATCTTTATGTAAATCTTCAATTAATATTTTATTTAAATTCCCTGCATCAAAGCATCTGAAAATGAAAACAGGAATTTAAAACATTGTTCTTGTTATCAATAAAAACTTTAACTTGTCTTTTATGAGTGACTGAACTGTCTGTGTTTTAGAAGTCAATTAATGAATTTTATTACGACCTACAATAAATTACTTAACTTTTCAAAACACAGGAAGTTAATAATAAGTAAACACGTATCAAGCACCGAGCCATTGAAGATGTACCGAGATACCATCACATCATCCGGGCCGAGAGCATGCCAAAGGTATATTTCGAGTACAGCGCACACCGACCCTGATGGATTTATGTTAGGAGCTGAGATCACCCCATCTCGGGTGTAAGAGTGATCAACGATACAAGGAGTTGTTTATGTTCTTACGTTCAGGAAACTTAACTTTGCAACAGTTATCTCTTTTTGAACCTACTATTTTAAATTATTTTTTGCTTATCTGGGATATTTTATGTAAAGTCAGTTTAAATTCTGTTTCTGAAGTAAAAAAAAACACTTACTTAATCTTCTTTTTTACTTGTCTTGGCATGTCAACCATAATTTTGAAAGGTTTGTGAAAATTGATTACACAACAGTTCGTTGGAATTTCAGTTTCAAAACCGTATGCACTATTTGATACTTTTATGTTAATGGTAGGCAACTGATCAGTAGTTTCTGGAAAAATACCAAATTAATAAAATCAGTAGTTGAATCGCGATTAATATTTCCAACAATTGATGAAAATATTTTAATATAATAAGACAGAACATTAAAATTATTTGTGCTGCGCTGGTTTACCTGCATAAATATCAAGGATTTTGTTTAAAGCCACCTCTAAGTTCTTAACTACATTATACTCAATACTATATAAATCCTTTAAATACTGCAAACGCATATAGATACGAGTACGCACATAATATCTTCATAGAACTATGAACTATGTATGTATCCGTAATCGTATACGTATAACATGATGGTTCCGAAAATATTTTCATGATACTCTTTATATACCCTCTTTTATTTGATGAGGTGTTTACTATCTTCTATCCATATAAAATCCTTTTTCCTGACTGACTGACGGATCAACGCATAGCCTAAACCGCTGATCGTAGAGACCTGAAACTTGGAGGGTGTGTTCTATGTATGACGTAGGCATCCGCTAAGAAAGGATTTTCCGAAATTCTACTCCTAATGTGGTAAAAAAGGAGAGCAAAATTTGTATGGGACAACGTGACTCCTTGCTCTATTTTCGACTTTTACGCAGATAAAGTCGCGGGCAAAAACTAGTTTTAAAATAAAAACTAATTTAGGTTACGCTCTTGTGTCCTCAGTACCCGATGATAAGTGACGACGACGCGGTCTTAGTTGTACCTTCCTACCATGACTACCAACAATAACCCTAGTATAGTTATATACACTAGTAACTAGAAAACCCCCAAATAAGCGGGCGCCCTTCGAGGGACATAAGTAAAGGTAGGAAGACGGCAGTGGAACGAGAACTTTTCCGACCCGTTCTCGTTTTATGGCTGCACCGGCCTACGAATCGGAACACGAGCGGGTCACGATTGGCGATATGAGTTAAGCCGGATCAATCCTCGGATGAAGCCTTCGAATGGATTTCAATATTTGTTTCTTTATAAAAACTTTCAATCACGGAATACGTATGACCTTATTTTATTGATATTGTTAAGGCAATGTATAATTTTGTGGTTTTATACTAAATATTGTATTTTCAGGATAATTTTAGGTTTTTCCTCTTTAAACTTTTGGATATTAATGAAGTACCTAACTACTGGTAAACGGTGCATGGTACTTGTTTATAACAAAATTTACGAAAATAAGGAGACTCTAAATTCATCACGTATGAGTGATTTTTATTTAAATGGGTATTCAGGACTATTATTGCCTTAACAATTTGCGCTATCAGCAATTTGAGCTATCGAGTAGGTATAATTTAGACCATAGATGGTCCTCCTGTAGTAGGACCAATTAAAAAAACTTTTTAACTTTTTAACAACTTTTTACATGGGCCTTCAGGGCTATAAATCTTAAACAAAGGAGTTGCGTACCCGATTTTGACAAAAACTTAAACTACATCATTAAATTTTTTTTAATCTAGCTCGGAATCGAACTTGTTCTATGCTTAGTTTAGGATATAGCCATGTAAAACTTAACCCTGTATACTTAAGTATATTTTTATGTATGTATGTTTGTTCACCAATTACTATCTCTCGATCTACTTTGCACCTAGGTTTTATCGGCGGAAACTAATTTGGCTAGTGTTATGTGTTTTAAAAAATATTTTGAAGTTATACTTCTTTAGAGGCGTTATGAAAAAATGATGAGAGTGAAATTTTACAAAAGCGTCACACAAAATTCTCACGTCGGACGAGTTGAGTTTTTTTTTTTTTTTTTTTAATAATGCCAAAGAAGTATAACTTCTCACGCGCGTACATAAGTACACGCACCCTTTTTTTTATTTATATTTAGTGAGGTAATACAAAACAAATTAGCAATGGAAATATTGGAAGTCAAGTATAAGAATATTGATTATTTTATACATTTGTGATCTGCGCACTGCGATTTTACTAAGTTACAAATTACGCGTTAATTGTCTCTTTAAAAGTGACATTGATTTCTTACAGACACAGAATACATAATAGTTACTAAGAACTACAAACTTTAACAGAACTTTTTATCCCTTCAGAGGTCAAATTACCAAAATCCTTTCTTACTGCGCGCCTACGTTCTAACAGGAAAGTTAAGAACGCGAAGTTTTAACTCGTAGTTGTTGTAGTTCGTGATAATTCTTTATCTTTTTACTAGCTGCGGTTTCACCCGCGTAACTCCCGATCCCGTGGGAATATCGGGATAAAAAGTAGCCTATAACCTTCCTCGATAAATGGGCTATCCAACACAAAAATAATTTTTCTATTCGAACTAGCAGTTCCTGAGATTAGCGCGTTCAAACAAACAAACAAACAAACAAACTCTTCAGCTTTATAATATTAAGTATAGATTTATCTATATACTCAATATATTTAAATATATAACATCAGGATCTCGGAAACGGCTCCAACGATTTTCATGAAATTTAGCATGTAGGAGGCTTCGGAGGCGAGGTAAAAAAAATTTCCAAGCAAATGTCGGTCGCCCTGGTACTAGAGATAATAATATAAGTATACTTTAATACATACCAGAAGTCGATGCGAAATTGAAAAGAAGTAGAAATAATAGACAACGCATTTTGAAAACGGAGAACACACGTTACGCTGTCCCAAGTGACACTAAAGAAATAGACGTTAGAAATTGTTGCCAGGCATTATTCATTTTCCTTAAGGATGAATCAAAATTAACGTTATTTATGGAAATATTAATCAAAATTAACTACTCATTTTATATTGTCCTTTATAAAGTTTCAATTTTTTTTCTTTAAATGCCTTTGCTCGACTTCTGCATATAGTATCGTCATCTCTTTGCATCAAGTTTCGCATTTATTGTGAACTACACCACTAGACGACACCAATGCGATGTCGTTTACAATTTTTTTTTTAAACATCGTTTACCAAGGGGCCATTATGATCTGTACAGATATATGTTTATGTCATGATCTTACGAATGATAAATAATTGATAAAAGCATAAAGTTTTGGAATTAGAACTTCATTGATGTGGTTACCAATCAAATATTGTAAACATCACCCATCAGTGTCGACCAGTGGTATCGTTGTAAATACAAGTTCTTTCTTATATTCATCTTCAAATTTTTCGTTTTTGCCATTACACTCGGATATTATTTAATTTTATTTAACTTAAGATGCAATAAAGTGCAGTCCAAACTTCTTCTTCTTCTCGTATAGTGGTGTTGCTCACCTATTGTTAGAGTTTTCAGATCGCTTTAAGGCCTCTAACTTGACCTAACGACTGCAAGAGAGGAAAAGTCTGAGGAGAGGAGGACAGGTCTGTAAGAGGTAGCAACCGGGACCAACGGCTTAACGTGCCTTCCGACGCACGGAGGGAACACATTTTTGCTACACTTCTAATTGGCCACCCATCGAAGTAATGACCGCGCCAGGCGTCGCTTAACCCGCACGACCGTAAACGATCAGCGAGCGTCGCTTAGTTGTGAGCCTCCTCACAGTCTCAACTGTCAAGTGTCAACATGCGTCGCGACGCGACGCGACGTCTGCAGTACCGTGGAATGGGTTTACATTGATCAATTTCAAAATTAAAATGTATTTTTCTCCGGAAATAAGAGACTAAAATGTGAATTTGGTACATAAAATTTTTGTTTTTCTGATACTTAAAGTTGTAGTTTAGTAGTTATCAAATCACACAAAACAATAAATTGCTTAATATCTAAACTTTTTCCAACAGCAAGCTAGTCTTCACTTACTAAGATCCTAGTAACACACTGAGGGACATCATGCCGTAAAAAAATGCGTTCAGGATTCGTACAATTACAAATAATGTAATATAAATATTAGCAGCGCTCCGCGGTTTCACCCGCGTAACTCCCGATCCCGTTGGAATATCTAAATGTAAAATAGCCTATAGCCTTCATCGACAAATGAATTATCCTTTCTATCAGTCAACCTACAAGGGGATAGGATAGCAGTTAAATTTGTCGGCAGTTTACAGTCGTCTCCAGTGGCTCTAAGAAGCTGCTTTGCAGCGGCCACACCCTGCTAACCACGTCGGCTCGTGGGCTAAACCTGGAAGGGGGCTCAGGAGCGTCATCACCTGAGTTTTTTTCGGTAACATCCCGATTTTGTGTCTTGGCTTAACAGCAATCCATCCGTCGATGGCAATGTGCCCAGGCACCTGTATGTATAAATTAATAAATAAATGAAGGCCTTAAGGCGGCGATAGAGGTTTCATTATCGTCAGCCAGATTACTGCATTCGCCTATCCCCCGGTCGTAGTGGTTTTTCATTCTATCTTGTTAGAGAGAAGAGAGGTTTTTTTCCTAGTTTGAGGGTCAGGGTTTCTATTATCTATGTTGTTTGTGTAATATTTTTTTTTAGAGGACGAGAGGATGCATTCGTATTTTTCGTGCTTTCTTTTGCACCATAATGTATACTGCGTATATGACTGGTTGTTTTTCGTTTAATGGACTCTGGGTTAGAATACCTGTGGCGGTGGGGGAAGATAGAGAGGTCCGGCTCTGATGCTTCTCGGCCTTTATCTGACGACTGCACATATGCGGCTTAGGGAGAGTGGTCGCTCTTGCGCTGCACCGGGTGACTTACGCTCTAAACCTCCCATGCATCTTCGAACTCGAACTCGAATCTTCGAGTTCGAAGGCGTGCGTTAGACGACAAGCGTGATCAGCTGAAGAGTAAGCCACCTTCTGCTATTGTTTACAACTATGAAAACGGTGTTACGCCATGTGCTTACTGCGGACGAACTTTTATAAACAAAATAGGGTACATACGTCACCAAAGGGCTAAAGATTCGAACCCATAAGGGTTCCTTTTGCAAATACTAGTCGCCGAAATCGAAATCGACTAGGAGGATGATGATGAGTTTCTGAGATTAGCGCGTTCAAACAAGCAAACTCTTCAGCTATATAATATTAAACTAGTATAGACATCTTTTTATTTAAATAAGAAAAAAACATAAATACAAAACATAAATACTCATTAAACCAGAGGAGGATTATCTTGGGCATTCCTAATATAATTTAAACACAAAATCAACATAGGTACCTTTCAAAGAATGTAAAATTACGCTGGTATTTGGCAGAACATAGAGATATAAAAAGTAAGTAACATAATATATCTATCTACTTCTAATATTAGTTTTTTTTAATGAGTATACCCACTTAGAAATAAATAAATAGATATTGCAGGACATTACACACATCGCCATGACCTAATATTAGATATTATAATTATTTCATAGGTTTTTATAATGTATAAACAGTTTGTTATTGCATACTTCATGATTAATCAGGTGAGCGTAAACGTAATCATAATCGGGCGCTGAGCATACTTCACTGTCATAATCGGGCCCTGAGCAATCTCCAGTGTCCAGTACCATTTTCATCATCCGCTCCTGATCTATTCGATCGATATCACTCTTGCTAACGTCTGGTGTGCTCTCTGTGAGTATGTCATTTTCATACTGCTGCTGCTGAGGTAGCGGCATTGGACTAAATCGACCGTTATTGCTTTCAGGTAAATGGTCATTTAAATCGAGCAAATTGTGTGTTGAAGATAATTGTACATTGACTTTTTGTTTCTGTTTGAAGCATTTCATAATCAGAAACACAGTATAAGCTATAACTGCTATTGCTATAATTACTGTTATACAGCTGATGAGCAAAAGTTTAAAATTCTTGTTACAAGTTAGCTCTGAAACAAGTTTAAATTTACTTTTAATTTGGCTGCAGAAGTTAATGCAAAAGACAACTACAGACACCGGCAATGAATAAACGTATAATGAAACGATATATGTACCTTCATCTTGCCCTCCTGTAATGTTTTCGTAAGTGGTTGGCGTTGATGCTAGGCCAACTGAAATATTAAACGAAAAAATATATTTTTAAAATAATGTTTATTGAATACTAGCGACCCCCTCCGGCTTCGCACGGCTATATTATGCATGTGTTATACATATAAACCTTTCTCTTGAATCACTCTATCTATTTAAAAAAACCGCATCAACATCCGTTGCGTAGTTTTAAAGATTTAAGCATAAAAAGGGAAATAGGGACGGCGAAGAGTGACTTTATTTTATACTATGTAGTGATTTTTGTTAAAGGAACAATTAGACTCTCATGAAGAAGACTCGCGCACTTTGCTGCATAGCCATAGAAAATTGCCAGACAGTACTAAAATACTTTAGTATTTTTTTGGGATATGACAAAATACGTAGAACAAATGTTATTCGTTTTGATGTGGAGAATTACCCCACACGTTTTGGATTGGAAACCAATCACTCGGTATATTTGTAACATTGTATTAATAGGCACTACAAGGCCCTGAATGTCAGTAGCTGTATAAATTATCTATATATATAAAAAGGTCAATTATTATTTGTAAAATCATTTTCATCTCTATATATACATATTTTCAATAGATCGATACATTAACACTAAACAATTTCTTAGAAATAACTCACCCAATGCGGTTTTCATTAGAAAAAACACACGAATAGTTTTTGTAATTGTACCGTCCTCTTTCTTTTCAGTTACTTTACAATCCAAATAACTTTCATTATATTCCTTGGTCAGTTGGAAATATAAAACAGCTTCTTTATTGTTAACAACTTCCAATTGTTCATCTGTAATTAAAATGATATAATTGAGTATGGTTAAAACTTTAATGCACCTACTCAAATGCTCATTGAGCTCTATCCATTGCACTCTGGTAGACCTGAATTTTTCGGTGCGATGCAACCGAACACCGTTTACGCGGCACTTTGGTGATTGTACCTAACTAGCGACCCGTCCCGGCTTCGCATGGCTATATTATTCATGTATGTATTAGTATGTAATATGTATTATTACATGTATTATTATATATATAGATAATTTATACATATAAAACTTTCTCTTGAATCACTCTATCTATTTAAAAAAACCGCATCAAAATCCGTTGCGTAGTTTTAAATATTTAAGCATACATAGGGATATAGGGACAGAGAAAGCGACTTTGTTTTATACTATGTAGTGATGATACAATAATTATTCCCTCAAATCAGTGCTTCATTAGACCGCAAACGTGTTGGGTGCATTCACCTTAACATTCAAACATTTATAACATTTAACTATAAACATTAGGCTAATAACTCTAACCCAACAAATCACTACCTTTCGATACGTATCGCAACGCAAACCCTGCTCCGCCACAACAGACTTGAACGCAGGGTTGCCAGACGTACGAGAAATCTCGTACCATTACGAGATTTAGAGGGTCTGTACGAGATTCAAGATTAACAAAAATATCGTACACTTTTTTTACGAGATTTTAACAATTACGACTTCTTTCGCATACCTATATCATCCAAAAAGTTAGTTTAGTTAGTAGTAGTAGTAAATATGCAAATTTATTTATTTTTTCTTATCATTAACCATCCAACACAAAACGATCGACTCGGCGCATCACTAAATGCACTACCTCATCACTAAATGAAACTTGACAACTTTGAGTGGGGAATTCCTCAATTTCATAATATTCTTTTGTTGTTGTCCTTATTACACTAATAATTATGATTTTTAATTGTTTTGTTTGAATTTAACAGCCCCAAGCACAAAGAATATGACTACACAAGTTACATAGTACAGTAAAAAGCATAAACTCATTAACTTTATTTCAGTTTCTTTAAATTTATGCTTTTACGAGATTATCTGTTGAAATTACGAGATATTTAGCAACCCTGGTACGAGAAAAAAAAATTGTCATCTGGCAACCCTGCTTGAACGGTCGGCTGCATAATTGCAGACCCACCGTAAAGCTCCAAAACGGCTGTTATAAAAATGTTTTCAACACAAGCAAGATTTTAGACACCTGCTTCAGTTGAAGTTTAAAATCTTCTAACTCATCAATTTATCAAAAAAAAATTATTAGAATGAAAACTTTCCAATAATAGTAATTTTCGAACTCTACCGAGGGCTGCAATTATGCAGCCGACTGTACTTACTTACCTTTGTTTTGACACAAAATTTGCGGGCTTAAGTAATTTTTGTAGCCAACAAATTTAATCCGTGTAATTTCTCCATCAACGTAATGATGGAAAGCATACTCGTCGTAATCAATTGTTGTAAGTCCGGTCGGATAACTTGTAATATTGTTGTTGTTAATATTCAAAATAGGGCCTGGTCCTGGAAAGTGTCAAAATATATTCAGAACATTAAATAAAGTAGTAGTTCGCCTCGAACTGAGAATTTACGAGTTTGTGTACCAATTTCTACTTTTCAGCGTAAAGTACCTACTGATAAGTATGACATAACGACGAAAGACTTCAAATACGACAGTTCTATCAATTTAAATGATAGCTGCCTAGTAAGTATTGCTATCATCAGACCGGATGATTTCACTATTGCCCTGTATCCTTATGTCATGAAAACGGGAATTAATGAAGGGTTTTGAAAAACGCTACTAGACCTATCTCGCTTCGCTCGTTTTGGTCAATTAAACACGAAAAAGTAATACTTATTAAATAGAATTTATGTAATTATAGACTCAATCTACAGGGATTAAGGCTTTCTTCGGTGGACCCTTTCTTCGAAGAATATAAAAAAGTAAAAATACAAACTTTTTCCTCGTACGTGCACTTTAAATGGACGAGTATAAAATATTGAAGAACTATTAAATCCACATTGCCAGTCGCAATTCAACTACATAATAAATATTATGTAGTTGAATTGCGTCTTATATTTCTAACAATTGATAAAAATGGATTTATACAATACTAGCGACCCGCCCCGGCTTCGCACGGCTATATTATGCATGTATTATACATAATAATATAAACCTTCCTCTTGAATCACTCTATCTATTAAAAAAAAACCCCATCAAAATCCGTTGCGTAGTTTTAAAGATTTAAGCAGTCAAAGGGAAATAGGGACAGAAAAAGCGACTTTGTTTTATACTATGTATTGAAGACGTTCTGTCTTATCGAACTTATTTATGCCGCGCTGCATAAATATCAAGGATTTTTTTAAAGCCACTTCTAAGTTCTTATAATAATATACGCTACACTCAATACATTTCTCCTTCAAATACTGCAAACGCATATAGATACGCTTATAATATCTTCATAGAACGATGTAATAGGATAGAAAATATTTCCGCAGAACCAACATTTAAGGTAACGGATACAACCTTAAATGTTGGTTCTGCGGAAATATTTTTAGGATACTCTGTAATACCCTATTTTAATTGATTGACTATTTATATATATAAAACCATATAAGGTTACGCTCTTAAGTCCTAAGATGTACCTTCCTACCATGATTACCTAGAAGATACTTTTCTTTATACACTAGAAAACCCCCAAATAAGGGCCTTCGAGGGGCACAAGTAAAGATTAGGAAGACTGCAGTGGAACGAGAATTTATCCGACCCGTTCTGCTTTTATGGCTGCACAGAGCTACGTATTGGAACACGGGCAAGTCCGATTGGCGATAAGAATTAGACTGTGGGGATGTAACAACCCTCGGACGAAGCCTCCTACCAGAAGATTGTGAGGATTTCAATAATTATTTATATTTATCATTTAAATAAGGTTCACCTTATTTTATTGGTATTGTTAAAGGGAATATGTGTATAGTTTTGTGTTTTTATACTAAATATGGTATATATTCAGGATAATTTTTGGCTTTTCCTCTTTAAACTGTTGGATATAAATGAAGTACCTACTGGTAAACGGTGCATGGTACTTGTTTTTTACCGACTTTACAAAAAGGAGGTTCTCTATTCATTATGTATACTTGTGTGATTTTTTTAAATGGGCCTTCAGGACCATTACCTAAACTGTACGAGATAGCGTAAAATGCTAAAAGAAGTTGCGTGTCCGATTTTGACAAAAACTAAAACTGATCTTAGCAGCAACACTATTAGTTGATACTTACATGTTTTTTTTTGCCAAATTAGCTGGTAAATCTAAGTGCATCATTAGATTTACCAGCTAATTTGGCAAAAAAAAAAAACATGTATCAACTAATAGTGTTGCTGCTAAGATCAATTATTTCTGGAAACAAACTGGCAAATTAAAATGCAGTTTTAGTTTTTCTCGAAATCGAGCACACAACTCTTTTCAGTATGTTGCGCTATCTCGTTTAGTTTAGGCAGTGAATGGCCCTGTAGGCCTAATGAAATAACTCACTCCATATATATATTATATTTTTTTTATGTTTACCAATAATTATCTCTTAATCTTCACTATGCACTTTGGTTTTATAATCGGAAACTAATTTGGCTAGTGTTAATTTTTTTTTTTAAATCCTCCCTCCGATTTAGCATATACCTAGCGACCCGCCCCGGCTTCGCACGGCTATATTATGCATGTATTATACATATAAACCTTCCTCTTGAATCACTCTATCTATTAAAAAACCCGCATCAAAATCCGTTGCGTAGTTATAAAGACCTAAGCATACAAAGGGACAGACAGTGGAAAGTGACTTTATTTTATACTATGTAGTGATATTGTTTTAAAGATGTAATGATAATGTCTATGAAATAAATTATTTAGCAATGGAACTAGTGGAAGTCAAGTATAAGAGTATATATCGACCCTTAAAACAACAAATGGCGTAAAAGCCATTTTGGCCAAAATGACTTATAAATGCCATTTTGTTCAGTTTTTGAAGCTCTATCGATCTGTATATTTGAAATGTTCAAATTCGCAAAAAAATGGCTCTTACATCCAATATTTTTTAAGAAAAAATTCCAATAATTTTATGATTTGTGTCGTTATAACCAATATTAAAATCGAAAACTGCAAATTTGGGGCGTAAAAGACTTAATTTCTTAGTGATGTGGTTAATATTACATTTTACGATTATATCGAAGTAAATAATATCAAAGACAACTTGTTTTAAAATGCAAGACTTTTAAAAATAGGCTTTTACTACAATTTAATAGAATTAAGTTTTACAAATATAAAACGTTAATAATGTCGTAAAAGACAATATTTTATTAGAATTGGCTTATACGTCAATTTTTCAGCGTAATAATCAAAACCGAGTTTTTATCTCTTGATCGTAAAAACCAAGACGGTAGGAAAATGGTTTTCAATGTATTTTTTCATAAAAAAACTGGTAAAATTGAGCAGTGTTTATCAGAAAGCGACCATCATAAATTGACTTAAATTGCCTACGAGCCAAGGTGCATGTTCCTTCACATTCTCCGCTTACATGGGACCTTCTAGCTTGTTTAAATCCCGAGATATTAAACGGTCAAATAAAACCATTGAGGTTTGGACTCATTTTTGTTGCAAAAGAAGACCAACCTAGCTGGCTGGCTGCAGAAAGTATTGATTTATTGATTAAATTGAATTACGCAAAAGCCGACCATTTGTTTGGCTGGCTTCTACAATAAAAATTTCATTGAACAAAATTTCATTATTACTTTGCAGAAGGCGACCACTCGATGGTCGCTTTCTGCAAAAATAGTTTTAATCAATGTATCATTTCTCATACAAAAATGTACTGTTTTAATACGAAATCATGTAATTTTTTTAACCAAACTTTATTTTGCAGAAGCCTACCAATATTATTATACAATTCAGTTTACCAATAGATTTTGAACTGTGAGGTGTGTATAGTGTGTGAGTGTGTCCTAGTCCATGCAGTGACCTGGTACGCTCCTTGATCAGAGATCTTGCTTTGCTGAAAGGTAGTGGCACGTCCGGTCTACTAACTTCTGACCCTCTATGCGCAAGCTCATCACTGCATCATCACCTCTTTAGCTACTGTGCCCCTTGATTCACCACTGCAGAGTCAGTTGTTTGTTCTCACTGACTGTTTATGACATTTGTAGCCAAGCTCTTGAGTTTACAATGTGACAGTCCAGAGTTTGCAATACCGATTTCCTGTTGGAAAGGATGCGAATGGATAGGTCACTTACTTTCCTGAAGGCAATGGCCTGCGCTGCTGCCTTTATGATTCCCATAGACTCCGCTTGAAAGACGGTATTGTGAGTATCTATATCTAGTGAAGGTGAAAAGGTAGGTTCCACTACCGTGGTCAGGCTGGGTCTTGGCCATCATACTAACGCACCGTAACGGAGTCAAATGATTTTTTTGTTTGAGACACAGGATGATTTAGCTAGCATTCTTCGACAATGCCAGAGAGCTATGCTGGCTTTGTCGATTTTCTTGCCTAAGTTGCTGCTTCAATTAAGTTTGCAATATTGTATGATACCAATATATTTTACCTACAGTGATAGCTGGAGTTCAGTCTGGGAGGGCCTGTATTCATCCTGGGCCCGCTTGTTTGGAAACATAATTACTACTTCTGTTTCCCTAGGATTGACTGAAAAGTTATACTCCTCGCACCATCGTACGATCTATCTTCTTCCAGATTGGGAGAGATCGCAGACAGCGCTAGCTAATTTACCTCAGACGAGTATGACCAGATCGTCAGCAAACTGTAAAGTAGCGATTATTGTTAAGTTTGGTGATTCGATCATTGAAATGACCAAGTTTCACAGCAGTGGCAATAGCACTCCCCCTTAGGGAGAGCTTCTTATCACTGGAGCCGCCACTGACTCACCTGCAAGCGCACTATTCACTTGTTTAACATGTTGTTGACCCAGCGAATGGTAGTAGGGTATACACAGTATCTCTGCAGCGCAGCTATTATACTACAGAAGTGGGTCCTGCTGAAGGCCTCCACGTCAATGATCAGTCCCGATACAAATCACCTTCTGGTCAATGGCCTCCTCAATACTATTTACCACAGCGTGAAGTGCTGATTTTGATTTCCCAGCCCTGTACGCATGTTGATTACAGTGCATGAGTAAATTGTAAAGCGGCCTATCTCTCAGCTTCCTGTTACACAGCTTCTTCATTGCTTTTAACAAGAAGGAGATGAGACTGATCGACCTGAAGGATTTACTAGTGTAGTCACTCTTACCAGGTTTAGGTATGAATACCACGTTTACCTCTCTCCATTTAGGTGGGATGTACCCATGGTGGAGGCATGCTCTCATTGCTCTGGGAAGTTGGTCTAATCCCCATTGCAAAAGGGCGGGGAAAATGGCGGGGAAAAGGGGAAAAGCGGGGAAAAGGGCGGGGAAAACGGGGAAAACGGGGAAATTGAAAACTGCTGATACAGCATTTGAGATCTTCGTTATGATTTTACCTGCAAAAGTCAAAGTCAGGATGTATGTATACGTACCATCGGGTTTACGGATAGATCCGAGCACCGCAGTAGACTGCAAAACCAAGACCTTTATAACTCTATTTGCTTCGCAAAAGTCCCTGCTTCCTCTGGATCTTAGTTGCTTAATGTATAGGGTCTTAAAATCAATGCTTTAACAAGATTTCTACATATACATTTTATTTATTTACCTGATTTTGACACTTTTTCGCAAGTAGACCATCGGAGATGGTTTTTCCTAAATTTATTCAATTAACTAAAATGGTTTTTGCAGAATGCATCTACTTCGATGGTCTACTTCTGCAAAATACATATTTCAAAAAAGGGTTATAAAGTCAAACGAGACTATTACTAAAAACGTTTTTTTACATAGTAAATAAAGGTTTTTGATGGAGTTTGATAGCTGTAGTGATAGCTAATTCTATATACTATATTATGCAAATTTTTATCTATTTTATGGCTACAAAAAAAGCTTGACAAAGAAAACATAAAACACGCTTTCACGATTTTCGTCGATGGTCGCCTTCTGCTAGACACTGCTCAATTGATGTTGGTGTTCAAGTTGAATTTAATTTCTCAATTCATTCTTCGCTAAAAATAGCGAAATGTTAGATTTACTGGTACTTTTTCAAAATTTTGTGTTGTATTTATTGCAATATTTAATACATTCGGTAATTATATTTGTCTTTTATTTCTTCAAAAACCCAAACATAGATGTTCCCTAAGTCTTTTACTCCAAGTGCGCATAACCTGTTTAACTTGCAAAGTATAAAATTCACGGCGTAAAGGCCAGTTAGAGCAAAATTTTTTGTAGTAAAAGACATGCTATCTCGGAAACTAGCATAGGCCCTACAATATTAGGTTTTTATAATTATACACATGAAAATTCTAAGAAAATACAACTTTAATTGGTTATTATAGCTTTAATACTTTAAGAGATATTGAGGAAACAAAGTTACCAATTTTAGTTTTTTGGCTCTCCTGAAAAGTAGCTTTTTGGCTTTTACGCCATTTGTTGTTTTAAGGATCGATATTTGTACCTAAACTAACTGCACATTGTGATTTTTATCCCGTTAGAGTCTCTTTAAAAGTGACATTGATTTCTTACACACACAGAATACATAATAGTTACTACGAACTACAAACGTTAATTCTAATCAAACGTTAATTTCTAATAGATAGATAGATAAACACTTTATTTGTACAACACACAAAACGTTGAAAAAAATCAAAGAGTACAAGAAAGCTTATTAAATTGTACAAACAGGCGACCTTATCGCTTAATAGATCAATCCATTAACAATTTCTTAAAGAAATAACTCACCCAATGCTGTTTCCATTAGAAAAAACACACGAATTGTACTCGTAATAATACCGTCCTCTTTCTTTTCAGTTACTTTACAATCTAAATAACTTTTATTATATTCCTTCTTCTTCTTCTTGAGGTGCCATCTCCTACCGGAGGTCGGCTATCATTAAGGCTATTTTTACTTTTGACGCTGCTGCACGGAAAAGGGATCTAGTGCTTTGCTTAAACCATGTCCGGAGGTTCTTAAGCCATGAAGTGCGCCTCCTTCCGGGTGGTCTCTTCCCTTGGATTTTTCCTTGCATCAGTAGTTGGAGCAGTTCGTATTTATCATTGCGCATGATATGACCAAAATACTGTAGCTTACGTTTCTTTACAGTACTTAGAACCTCCACTTTCTTATTCACCAACTGTAAAACTCTTTCATTAGAAACTTTATCTATCCAAGAAATCCTCAAGATTCTTCTGTATACCCACATTTCAAATGCTTCTAAGCGTTTGCTCATATTCTGAGTCAAGGTCCATGATTCAACCCCGTACAGAAGAACCGAGAACACGTAACAACGTGCCAGACGCACCCTGGTAGATATTTTCAGTGACCGATTGCAGAGTAGATGGCTGAGTTTTATAAATGCGTTACGCGCTTGCTCTATCCGACACTTTATCTCTACGCTGTGATCACTTTGGTCATTCACGATGCAGCCCAGGTACTTGTAAGAGTGGACCCTTTGTACTATCTGGTTTCTTACAACCAGGTTTGCTGTAGTAGACGGTTTCGATCTTCCGACAATCATGACCTTCGTCTTCTTCAAGTTTATGTTAAGGCCGTAACTTGAGCTTATGCTATCCACCCGCTGAAGCAAACTTTGTAAACCCTCAAAAGTGGTCGCCAGTAAAATGGTATCATCCGCATATCTGATATTATTGATTGCGTGGCCATTGACTATGATACCTTCTTCTGCATTTTCTAAGGCTTCTGTGAAAATTGCTTCAGCATATATATTAAATAGCAAAGGAGACAGTATACACCCTTGTCGTACACCTCGCTTAATGTCCACTTCCTGTGTTAATGTTTGATCAACTCTCACTCGCGCCTTTTGCTGCCAATATAAGTTCCTAATGATTCTCAGGTCTGCAGGATCGAGGCCGATGTCACCGAGAATTTTCATAAGCTTGTCATGCTGTACTCTGTCGAAAGCTTTCTCATAGTCGATGAAACATATGTATACCGATCGACTCATATCCCAGCAACGTTGCAATAATACCTGATACCCAAATAGAGCATCACGAGTTCCAAAACCACTTCTAAAGCCAAATTGAGTATTTGAAATATTTTCTTCCACCTTTTTATAGATTTATTTCTGTATTATATTCCTTGGTCAGTCTTAAATTTAGAACAGCTTCTTTATTGTCAACAACTTTCAATGGTTTATCTGTAACTAAAAGGAAATCATTAAGGGGATAGTGTTAAAAATATAGTGCACCTGCTCAAATGCTAATTGAGTTCTACCCATTGTACTCTGAACAATCTTAACGAGGGTAATACGGCTGTAATTTCAGTAGCAATAATTCATTGTTCATAATATCATAAAATTCTGTTAATTACCATACTCGTCCGAAACGGCTTGACCGATTTTTATGAAATTTTATATGCATATTCAGTAGGTCTCAGAATCGGCTACTATCTATTTTTTTATTTTGCTTACAAAAAAATTAAGAACCTGTACCTACATATTTATTTAAGATCTTAAGTAACCAACTGTAAAAGCAAATAAATGAATTGAATTGAATTGAAAAAAGTGAAGGTTTTAAAAACTATCTTATGTCATTTGGGTACATGTGATCTTATAAAACATTAATTATATACCTTTATATATTATTTTACTAGCTGCGCACCGTGGTTTCACCCGAGTTTGATTTAAAAAAAAATCATAAGAATCGTCTCCAGACAATAACATACACATCAAAAAAAGAATTAGCGAAACCGATCCAGCCGACCACGCGAGATGCGATAACAAAGAAAAATAAGGATTCATTTTCTATATTATAGATGTCTTTATTTTATACTAGGTATGTAGTGATTTTAATTACCTTTGTTTTGACATAAAATTTGCGAGCTAGAGGAATCATTGAAGCCAATACATTTGAACAGTGTCATTTCGCTATCAATGTAATGATGGAAGGCATACTCGTCGTAATCCAGTATTGTAAGATCGGTTGGATAACTTGTAATAGTGTTGTTGTTGATATACAAAATAGAGCCTGGTCCTGGGAAGTATTAATAATATTGAGTACCTATATTCAGGACATTAAATAATTTTAAATTTGATGAGTCCTAACGCGATAGGCCTATCTTGCCCAGAAGATAAGTTCCTCTAGCGTTACTCCGGTTCTATCAACATATCCCAGATAACAGCTGATTCTTCAGTAGTTAGAATACCTACCTACTTATCAAGGCGATATAGACGAGTCCAAACATGAAATGGTTGTCTTGCTTGAAGATAAGTTCTAAGAGTCCTTTCTTCCTTTTTCATCAAGTCCTTATCATCAAACTTTTTTGTAGCTATGTACTCATAATAATGTAACGAAAGAGGAAAAGAGGAGAAAGGATCTTACTTCGATACAAATATATTAGAGAAGTTTGAGACCTCCCTCCAAACCAATTGCCCTCATGTTCGAACTCAAAAATCTATGAATCTTAACTACTCGTTTACCAAAAATCATGAAAATCAGAGCAACGGTACTCAAGTTATCGTCAAACAAACATACGAACAACCGAGCTAGACTTATCTTGCTTCTCTCGTTCGGTCAATTAAACGTGAAAAATGGAATGTCAAATTGAATTTGAATATGGACTCAATCTACAGAGATTAAATCTTTCTCTGATGGACCCTTTCCTCGAAAAATTTAATAGATGATACAAACTTTGATCTCGTACGTGCACTTTGAATGGACGAGTATAAAATGTTGAAGAACTATGAAATCTGCATTGCCAGTCAGTCGCCATAAATGCAGTTGCCTCTTGTATCTGTAAATATTGTAAAGTGCGGACTGTATTTTATTTATGCCTCAGAATATCATAAAATGATTAAAGATATGTTAATTTTACCACTTTTAATACATCTAATTAAACTTCTACAATCAAATTAAATTGTGTTTAATTTTTCAGCTACTATATTGCTTTTTGGAATGCCTTGTTTCGTCTGCCAGTTAATGGAATACCTATGTACTTACAGTTACAGAATAACCTTCGCCATCATTATCCAAATGTTCACTTAATATTATATTACTCAAATTCCGGGCATTACAGCATCTGAAAACAGGTGTATAACACAACATGCTTGTTATCTAATAAAACTTTAACCTCCCTTGAATGAGCGACTGAAATGTAACAGGAAGTTAATAATAAGTGAACACATATCAAGCACCGAGTCATTGAAGATGTACCGAGATACCACCACATCATCCAGATACTTTTTGCAAGCTCGAATACGAACGTTTCTCGCGAAGTTGCACGAGTTTGTGTACGCATACTTCGGACCTCGGTCAACCTCGTCGAACACTTCCTCGAGTAACTTCACGAGTAGTATGGAGCCCGCTTTATGTTAGAAGTTGAGATCACCCCATCTAGGTATGCTAGGGTGTCATGCTAGGGTGTAAGAGTGATCAAGGATACAAGGAGTTGTTTATGTTCTTACGTTCAGGAAACTTAACTTTACAACAGTTATCTTTTCGAACTTTTTAGTGACTTTACAATTTTTTTTTAAAAAAAAATTCTGACCTATCTGGGATATTTTAAGTATTAAGTAAATGAAATAATAAAAAACTACTTACTCAATCTTCTTTTTTAACTGTTTTGGCATGTAAACCATAACTTTGAAAGGTCTGGAAAAATTTATTACACAACAGTTGTGTGGAAATTCAGTAAAAATGCCTTTTGTTACATTAATATTGATGGTAGGCAACTGATCTGTAGTTACTGAAAAAAACATCAATAAATAAGAACGAAAATTAAAATTGGTTGAATTGCGATTTATATTTCTAGCAATTAAGGAAAATAGATTAATACAATAGAACACAACTTTAAAAAACCACCGCGGTGAATTATTTTTAAACCTTCAAACACTGCAAACGTATATAGATACGCACGCACATGTTTTCATAGAACTATGTATGTATGTATCCGTAACCGTATATGTTTTGTCTGGAAATATATTCATGATATTTTAAATAATATCCTCATTTCATAAATAATTGATTATTATAAAATTTAGGTCAGGTCCGGTTTATGTTGATGGTTGTAAAATTAAGGTCATTTGGGTTTATTTGGGGCCCTTGAGTCCTCAGGTATCCGATGGTAAGTAAGGAAGATGCGGCCTCTTTCATCTAGAAGATAACTATACACTCGTAATTTGAAAACCCACAAATTAGCGGGGGCAATTATCCAGGAGATTGTATGGATTTCAGTATTTGTTTCCTATTAAAAACTTTCAATCACGGAAAAGTAATTTTTTCTAAATTGGTATTGTTATAGGTTGTATAATTTTATGATCATAATTACTAAATATGGTAATATTCAGGATAGTTTAAGGCTTTTTCCTCTATAGATAAAATTATAAATTCAACTATACTGGTAACTTGTTTTTAACAGACTTCGCAATAAGAAGGTTCTAAATATCGTCGCGTATATTAAGGTATTTTTTTAAAATGGTTGATGCAGTTTTAGTTATTGACAAAATAGGGCAACTCCTTTCAGCATTATGCGCTATCATGAATAGTTTAGGCAGTTTAGGCACGTTTATATAGGCAATGAATGACTCTATGGGCCCAATTAAAAAACTGTACCTTTATTTTTTATGTATGCTCGTTCACCGATTATCTCTCAATCTTAACTTAGGTTTTTTTTGTCGTTTTTTAGTGAAATATTTTAGTCCATAAATAGCTATACCAATTAGGTGTGTTTCTTTAGTACTTTTTTTCTGCTTTAGAAAATAATTATTTAATCAAATTGCAATGGAACTAGTGGAAATTAAGTAATATAAATATAGTTTTTGTACCTCACTGCGATCCGTGGTTTTATTCGCTTTACTGTATATTATATTCTATGAAAGTGATATTTATTTCCTACAAATCACTATCACTACATAGTCACTAAATTAGTATAAAATAAAGTCACTTTTCGCCGTCCCTATATCCCTATGTATGCTTAGATCTTTAAAACTACGCAACGGATTTTGATGCGGTTTTTTTAATAGATAGAGTGATTCAAGAGCAAGGTTTTTAGATATAATACATGCATAATACAGCCGTGCGAAGCCAGAGCGGGTCGCTAGTATAGATAACAATTACTACTAACTTTTAACAGTCCTTTAGAGGTCAAATTACCAAATATCCTTTTTTACCGCGAGCCTACGTTCTAAAAGGAAAGTTTTAAATGCAAAGTTTTAGACTCGTAGTTCTTGTAGCTTGTGATGATTATTTTCTCTTTTATAAATATAGGTATAAGGAGATACACACCTGAAGTCAATGCGAAATTAAAAAGAAGTAGAAATTTAAGACCACGCATTTTGAAATCAGAGAACACACGTTACACTCTCCTAACTGATAGATACAAAACAGATCGACGTTAGACATAGTAGCCAGGCCTTATTCATTTTCCTAACTTAGTTTTTAAGACTATTTCAAGTGATCATGTGTATGTAAATACATAAGCATTGAAAGAAATAAAGAAATTTGAAATTTGAAATTTGAAATTTGAAATTTGAAATTTGAAATTTGAAATTTGAAAATTTGAAATTTATGGATGAATCAAAATTAACGCTATTTACAGAAATGTTAATTAAAATTACTACTATTATATTGCCTACTTTAAATTGCCTGTTTTATAGGAGTAACGCGTTCTTTTTTACATAACATTATATAGATAGGTCAGCGTTAAACCACTATCACCTGCCTGATGGTAGGTGACGATGCGGCCTAAGATGTAGCGTGCTTCTTTAGATGTGTTTGCACGTTTTGTGCATATAGCCAGTGTAATTGTCTCAAATTAATCTTTGCATCAAGTTTTACATGAATTATCAACACTCCTGGCAACTAGATAAATATCGGTTTTCTAGAGGCAAATATCATAACTAAAATAAATAAATAGTTACTAACCCAAAAAAATATACAAAAGAAGTAAGTTTGTTACCACCCACCGGCCTAAGTCGTATCGTCATGCGGATTTGTCCTTGCAGCCACATGAGGAGGTTGGATGGAGTTGTTTTTGGTCCACTTCCTCAAAGTTACCAATTTATTTGGGACTCGCGAGTGAACAGCTATCTTATAGGTAAGCGTGCTACATCTTCGACCGCATCATCACTTACCATCGTGTGATATAGTGCTCAAACGCTTACTTATGTAAAATTTAAATAAAAATCGTCGGTAAAAATTAAACTACACAACACCCATTGATGTCGTCCAGTTGTATCATTGACAATACACGTTTCGTGTATTATTGATGTGAAACATCTATAGCCGCACGTAAAACCGATTTCTGGCGTGGCGACGCATGCCGTGGCGACGCGTCGCCACGCTATATGATGGTATATGTATATATACAGTCTATATGCAGTAGTGTGTACGGTGTGGCGACGCGTCGCCATGCGCAATCGACTGTGCGATTCTATCACAATCTGTTCTTTTCTGCATATTACTTTTACAAAATAATGTCGATGTTTCACATCTGCCAGGCGTCCCGTGACGGCTCACATTTTTCTTCTTTCTTTTATATAAATAGAATAGAATAGAATATCTCCATGTTATTTTTATCTTCATATTTCTCGTTGCTGTCATTTTGCACCTAAGTTAGGTAGGTTTACATTCATTTCATTTATCTCAAGATTTAATGCAATGATATTTTAAGCAAAATAGTATGTCGTAAGTAACTATAACTCTATGGGCTTAATAATGATATCCCTACTAGTTAAATAAATAAAACATTAAAACGATGATTTGGATTATAGGTCTTCAAAGCTAAATATCCTTAAGGCTTTAACGACCACTATGTAAAATGACCTTAGAGAAAAACGTCAATAATTTAAAAGGTATGCTAGTTTTCTTTTTTTTGAATTTTAAAGTTCAAGGGGTTGTTCAGAAACAACATGAGTTCGAATTTTTTTGATTTTGATGATTATTTTTTTCCAAAATTTGAGGTTATAATTTCCAGGAAATATTTTTGCAGCTGGCATATATATTTGTCCAAAAACAAATTTAAGAAAAAGCATTTGTTTGTAAAACAAAAACCTCTTTCTAATAAATATCTTTTAATTTATTTTCAAAACTTTCATACCATCATTCTAAACATCGTAAATTATCAATTTATATTAAAAGAAAATGGAGCTTATTTGTATCAAATAAACCTAGGTTTAAGAATAATACAATAATTTATTTTAATATTGATATTTTTAATGTTAGTATTAGATATGTAGGTAGATTTATTATAGTAGTTGTAAGTAAGTGCTATGTAAAATTACATGTAAAATTAATATTGTAGATACTTTTTCTTAGGTATCGAAAAATATTTAATCGTTAACATTTATTACACAATTTATTTAAGAAAAAGTTCTTAGTAATAAAAAGTAAGTAAACTATAGACTACTAAAAAACTACTACTACTATAAATTACTATTACTATACAGGAAAAGTATTTTTGTAGTGCACATTTTTTTTCTGCTGAATATATTATGTCGGCAGTGGAGTATATTTACGCAAAAAATAAAATAAAAAAAAACCAAAACTTAATGTGAAAAACTTCCTGCAATTTCTAAATTATTGGGTATCTCAGTATTGATACACACAGTGACACGTAGGTACCTACCTTCATTTAGAGCGCGCTATTAAACTCGCTGGCGCTAGTATTGTGTCCATGGACTTCGTTGTTTTGTTAGAAACACTTAAATGGTTATAGCTCTGAGAGTTTTTGAGTTAGCTCCAAAATAAAAAAACAGTAAGTATTTTTCATTTTAATGTGCTTAAAACATACCGAAATTTGTGCACTACAAAAATACTTTTCCTGTATAAAATATACTTACTTAAAATTTAATATACCAACAGTATATTTAAAACTTGTAAATTAAATTTTATTTAGGTAGTAGCACTAAGATATAATTGTTTTATAAGTTTTTTAAGTATATAATATTTTGTATTCAGTTTTTATTTATAAAAATCTAAATTTAAGAAAAATATATTAATAAGAAAATAAGTAAGTATATTAATTGTTAGCAAAAACTCGTCACACCATCATCTGCTTTGTTTCCACTTTCTATGCGTGTATATATCCTTGGGGCCACTGAGCCTATACCATGTTGTTGTTGTTTTGAATGGAACTTAAAAAATCCCTTATATCTGAAATGATACATTTAATTTTATTAAATATGTAAAATAATAATTAAATTACCTATAACAATAAGTTTTTGTCAGAATATTAAGTCATCATTAGGTATATTAATCTTATCTACTGTATCTAATTTTGTATTTTTCAATAACTAATATTTAGTGTGAAATTAGATAGAAAAAAGGACTAATTATATACATTTTTAATTAAAATTAAACATGCCAAAGCAGAGTAAGTACAGAAAGACACAACATCTCAAGTGTCAGCAACTAAAAATGATTATAACTACAATAGGATTTTGCCATTGTGCTTGTTTGACCTTCCACGTATGATCACCAATATTTACCAATAGGCACGCTGACGATTGCCACCTTTTAAAACTCTTTAGATATTCAGTAAATTACGATAGTTTTATCAAACTTTTTAAATGATTCTTATAATATTTTCGTTAAACATTGGAAGCATTGGTAATCTATCTATCAAATTAGATTTTGACACTTTTGTTTTGTCAAAGTTAAAAATGAACCTTTTTCTGATATATCCTCAAATTGCAGTGGTCCATCCCGTATCAATTCAACTTCTGTAACTGGATTATAAGATTCATAACATTTAATAGTAGATCTGTTGAAGTTTGGTTTCATTTTAAACAATTTCGCCTCCCAGAATTTACCATTGTTTGTATTCTGACCATAAGAAACATCTTCGCTTATTATTTGACTTTCTAAAATACAAAATATTAACATAATATTATACTTCATAATATATTATAAGAGAAATATAGACTTGATCCAGATCGATTTGATTTGTTACTAGCTTTCTTTTAAAGTAAAGATGAAATATACAATAACGTACTAATACAAATACTTATTTATTCGTGATTAGATAGTATTGGTTATTTTTTAAACTTACGGTTAAATTCCCATCTTATTGGTATACCTGACGTATGGCAAGTCAGTAGCAATCCGTTACCTCTATACGAATACTTTATTACATTATCTCCATTGCTTTTTTTGTACTTGGCTAAAATATTAGCCCATGATAAACCAGATATAGAATCTGAAATAAGCAGACAAAATTTAAATTTACAAAAATTACCTTTGTATTGAGCAATCAGTCAAATACCAGACAACATCAAAAAACTGGAGATAGGTACAAACTTAAAAAATAGGCTGATTTTATCAAAAACTAAAGGTAACTATTTTTGTATTCTTAATCTTCTTCTTATTCATGTCAACGGTGGCCAATGCAATGCACCTTTATCACAGCACTCTGGCCCAAAACTTAGCCACGGCAATCGCATTATCTGTATTCTTAATAATATAATATAGGTACTTATAATGGATCAATACATGACGTGCCACTAAACAATTTCTTGAAGACAGAACTCACCCAACTCTGGTTTCATTTGAAAAAACACACGAATAGTATTCGTTATACCGTCCTCTTTCTTTTCAGTTACTTTACAATCCAAATAACTTTTATTATATTCCTTGGTGAGTCTTAAATATAAAACAGCTTCTTTATTGTCAACAATCTCAAATTGCTCATCTGTAACTGAAATGAAATAATTGATGGTACAGTGTTAAAACTATAATGCACGTGCTCAAAATGGTCATTGAGCTCAACTCCGCTCGACGCTCTATACTCTACAAGATCTGAATGTGGCTGCAATTGCAGTTGCAATAAATCGTTGGACAAGAGATATTTACCTATAAATAAGGCCAGGCCCTTGCTCAAAAAGGAAAACCACATTGGACTAAATAAACAAGGTAAAACATATACATTATACATTTTTATTTCTAAGGAAAACACTTTAATATAAAATACTAGCGACCCGCCCCGGCTTCGCACGGCTGTATTATGCATGTATTATACATATAAACCTTCCTCTTTAATCACTCTATCTATTTAAAAAAAACGCATCAAAATCCGTTGGGTAGTTTTAAAGATCTTAGCATACATAGAGACGGCGAAAAGTGACTTTATTTTATACTATGTTGTAGTGATATTGTTAACAATTTATCGTAATTATCTCAAAAAACTGTACCTATCTATTCTAAGCATAAATATTTGTCTGAGGCGGGAATCGAAACAACAGTTGTTGTGCCAACAGGGTTGATGATTTTAAAGAAAATACTGAGATCTACCTACCTTTGTTTTGAAACAACATTTGTGTGCTAGATGGATGATTGTACCCAGCACATTTGAACAGTGTCATTTCTCCATTAACGTAACGATAGACGGCAGACTCGTCGTAATCAGATGTTGTATATTCGGTTGGAACACTTTCAATATTTTCGTTGTTAATGTACAATTTTCCAGATCCTGAGAAGCACAATATATTCAGGACATAAAACATGTATGTTGGAATCAGAGGAAATTATATTATTGTGTTAAATCGTAATTAATGTGGACTACATCTACAGATATTAAGAGGAAGGATATTAAAGGGTACCGGCTCTCTCTCCATAGAAACGTAGTCGACTATTTTCTCCCTGGATAATGACACTAGCACAAATATATATTTTGCATAAAACCTATAACTGCCATGACTATGGCCCTATGTCTTGGTTTTTTTTCACTTTCTAATTATTATAGAAAGTAAAAGTTAAGACATAGGGGCATGGTCTTGGCAATTATAAGTTTTAAACAACAAAAATATTTCCTCTAGTGTCATTATTAAGGGAGGAAATAGTCGACTACGTTTGTATGGAGATAGAGCCGGTACCCTTTTCTCTTAAGTTGACATTATAATTTAACGGTCAATCTGGAGTGTTTTCCGATGACTCTTTACTCAAAGAATTTGAAAGATGATACAAACTTTGTCCTCGTACGTGCACTTTGAATGGACGAGTATAAAATGTTGAAGAACTATCAAATCTGCATTGCCAGTCAGTCGCCATAAATGCAGTTGCCTTTTGTATCTGTAAATATTGTAAAGTACGCACTACAGTTATTGATGCCTGACAATATCATTTAATTGGTCTTTAATTTTAATGCAATTTATTAAAAAATTTACTGCTTTTTATTTATTAAAGTCTGCTTGATGGAATGCCTTTTTGGCATAAGTACTTACAGTAACAGAATAACCTTCGCTATCTTTACGTAAATTTTCACTTAATATTATATTATTATTATTCCGTGCATTGAAGCATCTGAAAATGAAAAAAGATTCTAACACAATGTTTTTGATAAATTAAATGTAACAGGAAGTTAATAATAAGTAAAAACGTATCAAACACCGAGCCATTGAAGATGTACCGAGATACTAAACTTTATCTGTATCCAGATACTTTTTGCAAGCTTCTTCATCTTGCATCTTGCTCTCTTGTAGCTATGGATTACAGAGCACACAGACACTGATAGATTTAGGTTAGAAGCCGAGATCACCCTATCTCGGGTGTAAGAGTGATCAAGGATACAAGGAGTTGTTTATGTTCTTACGTTCAGGAAACTTAACTTTACAACAGTTATCTTTCCGAACCTTTTTGTGACTCAAATATTTTTCATTATTTATTTTCCATCTGGAATACTTTATGAAAAGTTTAAGATTTATTACTTATACTTATATTTATATTATTTATACTTAATGAATTTGATGGTTACTAACACTAGGTTAAGTTGTATACTAACAATTTTTATATGACATATTTTAATTGGTTGATATAAATGATTTAATAATTACTGCAGTTAAATAAATAAAAAAAGCACACTTACTCAATCTTCTTTTTTACTTGCTTTGGCAAGGAAACCATAACTTTGAAAGGTTTGTAAAAATTAATTACACAACAGTTCGGTGGAATTTCAGTTTGAAATCTACCGTGTTCATTTCTGGTTACAATTATGTTGATGGTAGGCAACCGATCAGTAGTGCCTGGAAAAGCACCAAATTAATAAAATCAATAGTTGAATCGCAATTTACATTTCCAACAATTATTGATGAAAATAAATTAATACAATAAGACAACATTAAAACTAGCTGCGCCGCACTGGTTTATCTGCATAAAGAACAGGAAAATTTTAAAGATTCACTTCTAAGTTCTTTTTTAATTACGCTTTACTTAATACTAAATTTCTTCTTCAAACACTGCAAACGCTTAAAGATACGCACAATGTGGTCATATACCATCATGTATGTATCATGTATGTACGTATCATGTATCATACGTATCATGTATGTATCATGTATGCATGTATGTATGTATCAGTAACCGTTATAAATTAGTTCTGGAAATATCTCCATAATATTTCTCTGTAAACCTGAACTGAATAGGTACAAAAGGTATTTTTTTACACACTGATAAGTGACGTTGCGGCCTAAGATGTAGCTCGGTTGTTACTTAAACACTTGTAACTTGAAAACACCCAAATAAGCGGGGGTCTGCGAGGGACACAAGTGTAACTAAAGGTAAGTAGTATGATTTCAGTGGAACCAGAACTTATTCGACCTGTTCTCCTTTTGTGACTGCACCGGCCTATGAATTAAGCTTATTGGACTTACCCAGCACCCGACCAGCATCGCCTCGCTACTCAGTGTCGTAATTTTCGATAAGCGTTTCAAGGGTGGTTGCCGTGTTGTAAAAACTATAGTTGTTAAGCAGCTTCGAGGTATAAGATACACATCTTAACTTCGTTTTTAAGACGTTTCAAATTTATTTAATGCGAATGATTCCAAATGAATAAATAAATTTTAATCTATACTTAATAAAATTAAATATTCATATACCTACTATTTATGGTATATTCAGGATATTTTAGGTTTTTTCCTCATTAAACTGTTAGATATAAATGTAGTACCTATTGTATACATTTCGCGAACAAGAAAACAGATTTCAGAATGTCTTCAGAAAATATCAATATCATTATTTATTACTAGCCGCGCCCCGCGGTTTCACCCGCGCCGCGTAAGTCCCGATCCCGTAGGAATATCGGAATAAAAAGTAGCCTATGTGTTAATCCAGCGGTGCTATTCACATTTTGTCGGTAGGGCGTCGGTTACGGAAAAAGTCGAACCGACGACAAACTGCGATTCACAAACCCGCAACCGAAGAATTTTGACAGCTATTGTCGGGTTTTTAGGTGATTATTTTCGGAATGTTACCGACAAGTTTTTGCTGTCGGAGACTCTACCGACATTCGACATTATTGTTCAACACATATATTGCGCGAAGTAAATCATTGATATGAATATAATTTTGGCATTGAGGTCGAGAAACAGACGCCGTGGATCGCATTAGAGGGTGCGAACCATCGAAATTCACTATTTAATCGTGAAAATTCCGTTTCCCGGGCCATAAACGAGGTTATAAATGCCATGAATCACCCAGACATTTAATAAAATGGATTGTGTTTCCAACAAGCATATACAACCCATTATTAACAAGTAATTACAACTTATAGGATGTTGAATAATAAATAAAATCAAGAAAAAATATATTTATTTAACACCTAGTACTTTAATTATGTCACTGGTAAATCACAGATTTGAAGTTAAAGCTAAATTATTTCTCACACTCTCAATACTTAAACCACTAGTTAATATCTTTAACTCAAATAAAATCTATTAAATGATTAATACAAATAAAAAGATTTAACAATTCTTAGTACTACCTAGACCTACTCAGTCTTAGGTAACAAAGTCTAAATTATTTTAGTTGCAATACTTAATATACCACTAGTTTATATATTTTTGTTAATCATTTAATTAATATCTACCCCAAGATGATGCACCTTATATTGTAAAATAAATGATTGATTACAAATAAATAGCTTTTCATTAAAAATCTTTATTTTAAGAAATTAAATTAGGTAATCTATTCATAGCTTATGATATGCATAGCTGCAGCTATGCTTCTGGGGACCCTAGGGGTGGCAGTGATGTTAGGATAGGTTGATGGACTCCGAGTCCGCACTCAGGCATCATTAGGCCCACTATGTGTGATCGTTGCCCGCTACTCCTGCCAACCAGAATTGCAGAATCCTCCAGGGGTCCTCGCACGTTTCTTGGAATGTTGCCGGGTTGCCAAGTATATCAGCGCCCGGTATGCAGCCAGGTTCTCGCACTCCAGGATTACGTGAGAGATGGTCTGGCAGTCCTTGCCCTGATGTGCACCAGCTTTGCCAGATGCGTGTGTGGGTAGCCTTCTCTTCACCTCCGTTACCCTATGGAGAACCTTAAAATTGAAATAAAAACAAAATAAATAATAAGTACTTATCTCATTAAACCTTAAATAAAATTTTTAGATTGACTGGCTGACATGAAAGGAGGGTGTTCTTTGCGAGGTGTAGGCTAATCAACTAAGGGTTTTTAAATCCCTAAGAAGGTGAAATCGTGGGCGAAGTCACGGGCAGAATCTAGTTAAACCATGATACTTGTATTATAAATAAAATGTTCACATACCCGATGATCTGCCAATGGGTCTGGCGCATTCAATTCCTCCAACGGAGCTCGAAGTGGAGGTGTAGGGCCACCCCTTGTGCCCAGCCGAGTAGCATTAATGAACACTGCCTTGCTCCTTCCAATTCAGCCATAACTAAAATAAATTTGAACAAATAATTATTAAGAAATACATAAGTAACCTACTTACAAATTATTACCAAATGAATAGTCCAACTATTTTATAATGTTTTGACTGAAATCAAAGAGTATTTAAATACTGAAATGTTTGTTATCTTCTTTACACAAAACCCATAGAAATTATTGCAATTAAACTTTGTAGGCACTTAAGTTGATTGGTAAAATAACACAGGCTAGATTTATTTTGATTTTTGTCTGGAATCAGGCGGAGTTTAAAATGGATAGCCTAATAGAACGAAGAGGTGCGTAAGTAACATACATTATGTCACTTATCCGGGGTCTTGGTCGCCCCAGACCCCATTGAATTTAAGATCTCTGCTAGGTCTGCTAACAATGCTTTTTTTGTTCTTGCTCCGTCAGCGCCTAGGTGCAGCCATTTCCCCAGTTCGGGGTGGAGAGTTATTTGTAGTCTATCGCCTGGCGTTCTCTTATTCAACACTATTTGTCGCACCATTGTAAATAAACTTTGAAAACAAAGAGGATTTAATCACTACGTTTTTTTGAAAAGTAAATTCCAACATTTTAGAGTTGCCCATTTATCATTATATTTTTCTCTAAGAATATTTAAGTTTTTGGTCAAATTTAAGAAAAAAGTGGATGATGATGCGTAATTCTATTTATTTATTCGATAATTATTAAATTATGGGAAATGTTAATAACGACAACACCATTGATCCACATAATTTGATGTAATTAAATTCAACTCCAATTAGAAGCATGGAATTTGTAGTAAAAGATTTTGTGATTTATCATGAATATTGCAACACCATTTGCACTGTAAACCACAGACCTAAAAACAACTCATTCAATTATGTCAAAAATATTGTAGATAAGAATTGTCTATGATCTTCCGTCGGTTGGGAATTTCTTCTTTCGGTTGCTGTACCGATGTTATCGGAAACGGATTTGTGAATCTTTCGGTTGCTGTACCGATGTTATCGGAAACGGATTTGTGAATCGCAATTTTGAATTTTTCGGTTTGTTTGTCATTTTCCGACAAAGTGGCCTTACCGAACCGACTGTCGGTTCGGTAGCTGTGAATCAGGCAGCAGGTCTCCAACTGTCTAGGTACCGAGTTTCATCGGAATCGGTCCAGTAGTTTTTTCGTAAAGGAGTAACAAACATACATACACATACACACATGCACACACACACACACATGCACACACAAACTTTCAAATATCTAATAATAGTATAGGATAGACCCCTAGACCCCCGGTGTTGTATATTAGGATAGGATAGAATATATATACTCAATGGTTAAATAATTAAGCCATTATATTAATACTTATTTTACTAGGTTAAAGTAATTATTATTGTATCATTACACTCACCGATCCCTCGTTTGTTTTTGTGATGATTTTCTTGGTTTCCTTCTAAGTACTGGTACACCCTATATTTATATCTTATCTGATTAGCTTTTTTGCTGTAGAATATACATTTGTCAACGCAGTATTCTGCTGAATCATCCTTTTCAAATTTTGTGTTTTCTTCTGCGAGTGTACGAGTATAAATCCGACCATCCTAGAAAATATTAAAGAATTTGAATGTAATTCTTGTAATTTAATTGTTATTGATGTGAATATTCAATCAGACAATCATGATATTATTGCTATATCTTTTTCTAATATGAATAAAATATCTCCTAATTTGATAAAAATTAGACAATTTATTCTACTTACCTCAAGCATACGAGTCGGAGTGTTTGTATAATTGACCGAAAGCTTACATTCCAAAAATTTAAAATTTTCATTTACAAGAACTTCGTAGTCTTTAAAAAAATCTTTATTAGCTTTTGTCTCATTACTCGGTTCAACCGACTTGTAAATAGGATAATCAGAGAAATCGAACTTGATTTGAGAGTCATTCATAAGCTGTTCAAATTTAACTTTATGAAGACACTCATAATTTCCATTAATATAATAAAGATAGTGATCAATATGACAACACTTATAAACACAAGGTTTGGATTTGCAGGCTTCTTTCATATCAAATAAAACAGTATTATTGGCATATTTAACGTTCCCAGTTGGATCACATGTCGGCTTTACATCTTCACAATTTACGGAAAGGAATAAAATTGTTAGGATAAAAATCTTCATTTTGATCGTGGCACACATGTTACATTTCACTCTGTTTAGATAATAAACAATATCTGACTCGATCTACTACAATAATTTGTTACTTATGAAGCCAATGGTTTATATATACTAAACACTGCAGGAAAACTAGTAGGTTCTAGCATATCGGTTGGTAGGTATGTCTGAAATAGGTACACAGTTTTCCCCTAAACCTATGTGAGTGTTAACTAATTAATATAATTAATCTTGAATGTGGCAAAAAGGAATTAATATGGGAGCTGCCTTATTGGATTAATTAACTTCGCAAAGGTACAGGATATTCTTGAATAAGGACTTATGCCAGTTTTCATCGACAATCCTTAAAATTTAGGGAAAACCTAAGCCCAATTAAGTGACACTTATGAGAAATCCCGTTTTCACCAACGTTTAGGGACCACATTACTGCTAAGGGGTCTACTTAAGCGAATCTTGAGCTATCGATACGCGGCGTGGTAAGGAATTTAAAAAAACGCGTATCGTGCGATAGATAGAGTTTAAGTTTGGACGTAATTGCCTACATTTTGCTTTTCAAATAATGTTGCGGGCCGTTACATTTTTACCCTCTTTATCCTTCACAAATTAAATCAATTTGGTCTCATTTCATTCACTGTATCTTATTCTAGGTTTATACGTTTTTCTTTTTTGGTAATTCAGTTTAGTCTATTAAAAAACAATTGAAACGGCCAATGAAGTTTATAAGTCAAAAATATAGATATTCATATACTAATAACTTTTGTTTTAGGCAATATTTCCTTAAAATAAAAACGGCTAGACCTTGTGATTAGATCTAAAACACTTTCAAAAATGATCAAAATCGCTTTTTGTATGGAAAATTACAGCTTCACAGTGGTCTTAATTTTGAGAGCCTGAATGTTGACTCCCTATCGATACCCTAGCTATGGGTACGGGAGGATGCATTAGTGACAACATAGGGGAAAGTGGTCACCTAACTAAGGTTCCCTTAGGCTAAGGGAACGATGGACTGTTTTGAATTAAAAACTTTTAATTATAAATATATTAAAACGGATATATTCGCGTTTTTCAGTCTGCCTGTGACCATGGGAACTGCAAAGTTAGTTAGATGTTTGGGAGTACGTTGGTGAAAACGGGCATTAATCTAGCGTATTCTCATTCTCAAAAAAAACCTGTCGCACGAGATACCTAAAGTTTGTTCAATTCTAGGTCACTACTAAAACTAATTAAATTTATAAATAATAAAAATAATTAGGCTCATTAAATTAAACGAAAATGTCATTGTTGTTTTTTTTCCTTGCGTTAAACATGAGGATTGTGGTTTTGTTTTTATTTAGAATACTTACATAGCATTTTCCCGCATAGATAGGTACTATTTATTTTTCGGTGTTAGTTATAATAACAAATTAGGTAGGTACATTGTTTTTTTAATTGATTTGGCAAAGGCACATGATAAGTATAATTATCTTTAATTATTTATTTATTTAACACCAGTTTAACACAAATAGAGCATATCCCTTTTAAAAGCAACACTAACTCAAATTCCATAATTTCAAAACTAACAACTTATTTGGTCTTTCTAGTTATTTTTTGATTTTTTATAAATTGAAGTAAAAACACGCCAGAAATCGGTTTTACGTGCGGCTATAGATGTTTCACATCAATTATCGTAAACTTCCTTCGTTCCTCGATTCATATTTAAGGATGTTTTTCTTCCCTGTATTAGCAACCGCATATATAAACTAACTAGTGCCAAACATTGTTTTGCCATTTAGGTACAAAAAAATGGAATAAATAGATGTTGTTCGATTCTCAGATCTAACGAATATACACAAAAAATTTCATACAAATCGGTTCAGCCGTTTAGGTGGACATAGGTAACTAACACCGTGACACGAGAATTTTATATAATACTAGCTGTCCCGGCAAACGTTGTTTTGCTATTTACAAAAAAAAAAAAAACAAAAAAAAAATAGATGTTGGCCGAATCTCAGACCTACTGAATATGCTCACAAAATTTCATGAGAATCGGTCGAGCCGTTTCGGAGGAGTTCAAGTTCGAACCCCGTGACCAGAGAATTTTATATATATAGAGATAGGGATAAGAAAAAGTTGGGGTTTGGCCAGTCAGAATTCGAACAAAAGACCACCAGAATGAAAGTGAAGGTATCTACCACAAAACCTAACTTTATTATCGAGAAGAACAATTATACCCTATTTGGTTTTTAAGAAGGTGTTTATCAAGTTTTCAAATGATTTCCGTTCAATTTCCGATAAGGAATAAATTGTATATAGAAACAAATGACTAAACCAGAAGCAGAAGACGAAGGTTATATGAGTTCATAATAAATATACAATATTGTGTGACCAAATTACCTGTGCAGCCGGAATTTTCAAGAAATTAATTTTAAAATCAAAAATCCTAATCTAATAATATGTAGAAATATAAGAAGATATGGTATATTTGAGACAAAACACACGACAATTTACAGGAGAAAAAAGGGAATAAAATTATTAAGGACATAAAAGAAACAACGTTGAAATTAAGATACTAACGCCTCTACCGTCTGAAAAGTTAACTTTGTCTTATACTACAAACACAGTGACACGTCATATCAGTGCTTCATTCAATATATTTATCAAACTGGTTGTGCCTTTCACACATACATCTCGTATCATACCGATTAAGAAAAAAGTATTTTTGTTAAATAAAATTATAAGAAAAAGTTTTTTAAAGACAAAGTTTTTTCTACGAATATGAATTTTAATTTTAAAGCATTTTTTGTGATTGTAATGCTTGCTTTGATAATGGTTAATGAAGAAATCGAAGCTGTTAGAGTGAGGAGATCAATATTTAGTGCAAGAGGATGTCCAAAAGGATATATTTGGTTTGCAGTCGGGTGTATTCCTTGTAAAACGTAAGTTAATTCTAGTTCCCTTTGTTGTGTTAGATAGATAGAGAGATTATAGATAGGTATTTGTACAACACCTAAACCTTAAAAATGCTAAAAGTAAAAGTGAGACATTTACAAGTTTTTGAACTAAATAAATTGGCCTTTTTATTATTTTCCCAAAATTATAATTTATAGGTTTCGTATGAATTGTAGTTCTCAGAGATTAATAATCTCACGATAATCGGGATAAAAAGTGACTCAATGTATCCCCATAGGTCCTGTAGTTTCGCAGTCTATTCGTTACAAACAAACAAAAAACAAAAAAATCTTATTATATTAGTGTAGAAGTGTCTGAAGAATTGAAAACATTTTCCTTTTTTTAAAGCTTTTTGTAAATTAAAGCAAAGGGTTCCGGAGATTTAGTATGGGAGCTTGGCATAGTGTTTTGTTTTTGTTTTACTCATATATTACTCACATCCTACTAATATTATAAATGTGAAACTTGTGTTTGTGTTTTTTACTCCTTCACGCAAAATCTACTGGACCGATTGCGATGAAACTCGGTACCAAGGTAGCTGGAGACCTGGATTAACGAATAGGCTACTTTTTATACCGATATTCCCACGGGATCGGTACTTACGCGGGTGAAACCGCGGGGCACAGCTTGTAGGTATATATTTCTAATAGGATGATTAAAGGTATGGATTATAGTCATCCGATAAAACATTCTCAGATTTACAATTGAGTCATATTTCTGTTAGGCAATATTCACCAATGTCCAAATACCTTCCAGAATAGGTAGCTAATACACATTGTATGATTTGTGAATCACACTAAACGAATCAGAATTAGATAATATTGATTGAAAAACCGGCCAAGTGTGAGTCGGACTCGCGCACCATGTTGTATGAGAGCCCCACTTAAATATGGTTTTTTTCTGTTCTTAGTATTTGTTGTTATAGCGGTAACAGAAATAAACAATCTGTGAAAATGTCAACTGTCTAGCTATCACGGTTCGTGAGATATAGCCTGGTGATAGACGGACGGACAGTGTTTTATTAGTAACTAGCGACCCGCCCCGGCTTCGCACGGCTGTATTATGCATGTATTATATTCTAAAAACCTTCCTTTTTAATCACTCTATCTATTAAAAAAAACCGCATCAAAATCCGTTGCGTAGTTTTATAAAGATCTAAGCATACAAAGGGACATAGGGACATAGGGACGGCGAAAAGTGACTTTATTTTATACTATGTAGTGATAGTGATGATAGGGTCCCGCTTACCTTTTGGATACGGTTATATGTACATTTTGGATAGTTTAAAGCGTTACAGATTTCAGTATTTGGGTAATTTCTAACGGCAGTTAGGTAAAAATACTCGTATATTATATACAGTTGACCCTGAATTGCAGACTCAGTGTGGAGTTCTAAAATTACTATTATTCGAATGTTTTTATACTAATATTGTTTGTCTAATAGCTCATCCTTAGAATAGGTATTGCTTTAAATGAAAATATTCAGATAATAGCAGCTTTGGGGCTCTACCGTGGGTCTGCATTTATGTTTCCTATACATTTATTTTTATTTATTATATTTAGTACACAAGACACAAACATAGAATTGACATGCATTAAAAAGATATATACTCGTATTAAGGTAAGTCTAACCCTACTTAACATTAATCAGTGAGTATAATTTCATTTTTCACAAGGTCATATACTCGGTTATGTGACATATGAGTCACTAAAGTTATTTACTTTAGCATCAAATCAATCATGTTAGAAATGACTAACACCACATGGTTTGTTCAGTTTTATCTTTTGAAGAAATTAGTTCAATTTTATTTCTACCTGGAACAAACAGGAGTTTATATTCTGACGACCCAGTTGACACAATGGTCACCATGCTGGACTGCTATACACAGGGTTGCGGGGTTCGATTCCAGCCTCAGACAAGTATTTATGCTTAGATATTTGGTCTGGTTGTTTCTATGTATATATGTATGTGTATATATTTACAAAAGAAAAGTATATTATTTTAAGTAGTATATCCGTTGTCTAGCACCCATAACACAAGTCTAGTTACTTAGTTTGGGGCAAGATAGCGATGTGTGGAATGTCCTGCAATATATATATTTATATATTTATTTATTTATTCTTGGTTGTCCCTATTTCGGAACAACATGGACAGACAGAAATAAAACCCTGCCTCGATTCGTCTCTTTTAAAAACGAATTCTCAAATCATTTCTTTCTAAAGTAAACGCTTTCAGCAGTAAGGCCGCTATGCTACTGTGTTTTGTAATTTACGTTTTATCCTTGATGTATTTTATAACTTGTATGTGCAATTAATCGTTCTAACTATTTATCTTTAATATCTTATTTAGCGTCATTAGTCCACTATTAGATTGTAACTATAATACTATAAACAAGTATTGGACTTACGACCTTCTTCTAATAGACGTTACACACAAACATAAATATAAATAAATATTTCAGGACATTCCATACATCACCATCTAGCCCCAAGCTAAGTAACTAGAAACAAATATCTAAGCATAAATACTTGTCTAAGGCGGGAATCGAACCCGCAACCCTATGTTTGGCAGTCCGGCATGGTGACCATTGTGCCAACTGGATCGTCAAACACTTGTCTTATATATAATACAGAATAAAAAGTACTCAGTGTGAATATTATTTTTCAATATGTTAGCAATGTCTTTAGTTGTGTGAGTGGTAGAAGCTGCCTCCCGCTTCACCTACCGACGTGGGATCGATTTACAGGATACGTTGTTATAATGTTCAAATAGTGCTGCACAGGATTGTAAATATTACGGTGGGCAGAGACTTTTGACCGTTGATTATACATAACATGCATAAATTTAAAAAAAAATCAAAATTCAAAATTATTTATTCATAAATAGTAAAACAGTACCTATAACTAAATCTACGTGTTATAATAATATCGTAACTGATTGAAATTCAGTTTTCAGCAAACAGTAGGTATACTTAATGTTGTTAAACGCAGTTTTCTTAAGTAATTACACTATTGTTTGTCTTTGATAAACACAACTGCATTATCACCCGTTTTATTGATACAAACTGTTGTTTTCTAAGAATATTAATTTCATTCAATGCTTGAATTGTTAAAATATATTATGTTTTAAATCTACAGAATGAAAGTCATTGTATTTTGTAGTGACAAAACCATTTATAATTAATGGATATTGTGTAAATATAATATAGAAAAATAATTACTTAATACAAATTATACTTGCGCCTGTGTTACCAATTTACCTAAACGTGCCTGTGACTTTTGCTCTACATAATTATTTGATTTTGTATTTTAATTCTATTAATATTGTCGGCCTTTTACTGGATACATTTCGACACGAACGTGTGCGACAGAACTCCACGACCTAATCTTGTCATCTCCATTCTTTCGTCATACAACCAGGCAGACTGGTGTGCGGCACCGATTCATGGTGGACATACCAGACGTTCGCACTAAGCGCTTTGCTTCGTCATTCCTTATTCGTACTGCAAGGGGATGGAATCGGTTGCCTGCTTTTGTCTTTCCTGACGTGTACAATTTGGGGTCTTCAAGTCCCGAGTGAATATGTATCTTCTAGGAAGGCGTGTTAGGTACATCTTAGGCCGCGTCGTCACCTTACTATCAGGCAGGTGTGATAGTAGTCAAATATGTAAAAAAAAATTCATAATAAAAAGTTTTTTGTTAATTATTCAGTTTTGGGTTAAATACTAAACCCTTTTATTATGGGTATTATCAAACGGGGAAAACGGCATCCAAATGTTTTAGATTTTTAAATTTTATGAGCTTTAATTTATTGTTATAAATAAATAAATATTTCAGGACATATTACACATCGCCATCCAGCCCCAAGCTAAGCAACTTAATGCTTGTGTTATGGGTGCCAGATAACGGATAAACTACTTATATACTTTTTTTTTTTTTTGTAAATATATACATATTATACTTATAGGAAACACCCAGAACCAGAAACAAGAATTTATGGTCAGCATAAATACTTGTTCCCGGCGGGAATCGAACCCGCAACCTTCTGCGTCGCAGTCGGGTGTTCGCCCGACGCGCCACAGAGATTGTTATACTAGCGACCCGGCTTCGCACGGCTATATTATGCATGTATTATACATATAAACCTTCTTCTTGAATCACTCTATCTATTAAAAAAACCGCATCAAAATCCGTTTCGTAGTTTTAAAGATTTAAGCATACATAGGGTTATAGGGACAAGAGAAAGCGACTTTGTTTTATACTATGTAGTGATTTACTACAAACATAACCTCGCGGTTTCACCCGCGTAAGTCCCGATCCCGTGGGAATATCGAAATAAAAAGTAGTCAATGTTACTCCTAATGAATCAATGTATCCTCTTACCAAGTTTCATCAAAATCGGTCCAGTAGTTTCGTAGCATATCCAATGTAAACAAACAAACAATCAAATCTTTCCCCTTTATAATTTGATATTTTAAATTTATTTATATTAATAGTTATTGTATTAAAAGTACATTTCTAAGTACCTAAACTTTATTCTACTTTGTTTCAGATATGAAGCTGTAAGCGGACAAAAATGTTGACAGTAACATTAGTTATTATGGTAACTCCTTAATAATTATTGTTTGTAAAGAAAACTAAGAATCTAGTCAAAATGTGCAACTTCGGCAGTTACTTTACGATGTTCTAAAATAATAAAATGAAAAACTTAACACACCTACAGCCTGATTAGAATTTAAACGTGGCAAAACCGGAACTATCATTGCCTAATTGCATAAAAGACAATATTGTTTGAATTAGGATTCTGCTGGCGTTCTTTTTCTTTAATTCAATAAATATCAGGTTTAATGCGTCACAGGTGTTTTGCCAACTAGCCATGCGGCATCATGTACCTACCTAAATCCATGCATATGACGCAAATGAAACTAAGTCAAGAACTTAGCGGTAAGATTAATTAAGGTTGACTATTGTATTATAAGGGTTTAGTACTGAGCTGGATAGTAAAACGGATATAAAACGTGGATAATTTTTTCTAATCATATACATGATTTAACCCTTCATGGTGTATTACAAAAACCCTATAATTCCTCTGGGTTATCAAAGGAACTTGTATTTAAAATTTAGGAGATTGGCAAGTAATTAGATTGGGACGCAGATGAAACAGGGGTACGCAGGAATTTTTTATATAAAATATAAGTAATATGTAATATGTACAATATAATTTATTCAAAATATGGAAGGTTACATGGTTGATTGATATTTAAATTGTTGTCTCTATACTATCATTATTGTAATTATGTGAGAAGAAACTTATCCAGTATTAAAATTGAAAATTACCGCAGTTAGGTGTTAATTTAGTCTCAGTCATAAAGATAAAATAATTGTACTAGAATAGAAAATACATCAAAACCTTTTCAATTATTGAATCTTTTGCCTTAAAGGTAATAATTATATCAATTTTGACAGTATTTCGAGTAACTTACACCTAATCAAGATTATTTACTTACTTAGTCCGCTGACCTACCCTAAAAGCTAAATCAGTTCTTTTCCATTCAAAGGTTGCCAGGAAGAAATTGCTTTCAGCGATAAGGCAGCCCATTTGTGCAACTTGTACTTTATAACTATATGACTTTACTTTTCTTTGTGTATATCGTGTTCTATGTTTCTTACTGTGATGTACAAATAAAGTTATCTATCTATCAACATGGTCTCCGAAAAGAGTCTTCCAGATTTTTTATCAAATGAAAAATGTCTGATGGTATTTTATGTTTAGTACCTAAGCTCAACATTCTTTACTTTAAAACACTTAAAGAATTAATTGTTGAGGAAAATACTGGTTTGTAAAACCCAGATTGCTAAACATTACGTTTGAACACACGTATTACGAGTACAATAAATATATTTCCAATTTACAAAGTAACAACTTTTGTATCGGGCGATTACCCCGGTCGAAATTGCCTTATTTTAGGGGGATGCATATTTTAGGGGGATGTATAATTCGCTGAAAATTTGCACGAAAAAATAAATAAATTATGCAGGACATTCCACACATCGCCATCTAGCCCCAAGCTAAGTACCTAACTAGACTTGTGTTATGGGCTAGACAACGGATATAGGTACTACTTTTATACTTTTCTTTTGTAAATATATACCTATAATACATAGAAACAACCAGACCACAGACAAATATCTAAGCATAAACACAAATGTCTGAGGCGGGAATCGACCTCTGTTTGGCAGTCCGGCATGGTGATCATTGTGCCAACTGGGTCGTCATCGAATGTTCGGAATATTATTATAAGTAAAATGTGAAAATAGAAATAGTGTTTTTTACCTAAATACTAACAACTTAAATTCAAATTACAAGTAGTCAAAATAATGTAAGTAGGTAGGTATAAATTATTTTATTAATAAGTATTATTTATTAAAATAAAAATTTAAAATAAACAGTCTTTTATTGAATCACATATCATAGATTTATGCTTCACCGAAGATTTTTCAGATGAATTAAGGCTGAGCCTAATAACATCGGCGAGACCAAACCAGCCCGACTTCGCTGGCTTGGCCACATCGAGAGAATGGAGGAGGATCAAGCGGTCAAAAGAATAGGGAAGAATAGGGTGCAATGGCGACTTTTGGTGTCGGAGGCCAAGATCCACTTAGGGTCGCTGATCCAGCGTAAGTAAGTAAGTAATATTTGTTATAGCTGCAAAAAAATATATATCATCTGTGAAGATTTCAACCGTCTAGCTATCACGGTTCATGAAATATAGCCTGGTAACAGACAAATGGACAGTAGAGTCTGTTTTCAGGGTTAACACTATCATACCCGCCAGATGGCAGATGACGACGCGGCCTAAGTCTTAGTTAAAGGGTCCCGTTTTAACCCTTTGGGTACCTACGGACTTATTAAGTGCCATAGAATTATTAATATCTAATCTACAAGAGTTAGGTAATATGGTTGTCGGTGCCCCGTTCTTCTAAATGTACTCGCAGGCTTCTCGCAGGTGGGATGAGATGGGTATCTCAAGAACCTGTTTTCTTGTTGATGACGTTGCTTCTCCTGCTGTTGATCTGGATACGCATGCTGGTTATGGCATGTGAAATATAGCGATCAATCTTTGTAATCGTAGTCATCGAAGTAGTCAGTACACAATTGAATAGAATTGTGGTTTCTGAAAATAATTAAATATATAAGTAGAATGCACACAGCGCCATCTAGCCCTTAAGCTAAGCAACTATAGGCTTGTTTTATGGCGATCAGACAATTGATAGAATACTAAGGAGAGAGTTGCGTATGTTAGTTACATAGTACTTTTTAATACTTTATTAACAAATATTCATAAACATTTCAAACAACTGTCCAAGAAGATTGCATTACACGATGATTTGTAAATAAAACTCATTATTACATAGTATAAAACAAAGTCGGCTTCCGCTGTCTGTCCCTATGTATCCTTAGATTTTTAAAACTACGCAACGGATTTCGATGCGGTTTTTTTATAGATAGACTGATTCAAGAGGAAGGTTTATATATTGTATAATAAATGCATAATATAGCCGTGCGAAGCCGGGACGTCAGTAAAAGGTCAATAAAATCCACCATGTTGTGTAGGTACTTAATATACCAAGGAATCACCTGAGAAAATAAAGTCTACTACGTTATAATATACCTACCCGGAAATTACCTGGATGAAGGTGAATCACGGCAAGGGAATAAATTGATAACACCTATATTTTAGTACCTACTGTCTCGGCTGCTTAGCAAACTAGACGTGCAGATATCAGTAGGTGAAAGGTAGGCTAGGATTTCTTAAGTCCCATTTAGGGCAAAACGTTTTAAGTTCTCATAGATTCAAGTATTAAATGGCCAGAAGTATTGGAATGTCTAGAATAAACGCGACGGCGGTGATCAAAAGTGCTTTTGAGAGATTTAGTCTCCCCATGGAAGTTGTATCCGATTCAGAAATACCGGTCACTAGTTCGGAATTTTAGGGTTTTTTAGTACAGAACGGTGTCCATCAATAATTTTCCAAATCCTAAGGAGCGGTCAATAATGGGGTAAAATTGTGTAAGAAGGCAATTAAAAAAGGTAGACAGACTCCCCTGACCACTTGGACAAGATTACTTTCCATGCGAAACTGAAAGAAAATGCGGACTGCGTCTGTGTGCTCAGTAGCGCCCTCTGAGTATAACTTTAGCTTAAAACTTTTAAGTGAAAAAAAAAACGTGTGGCACTCGGGGACTGCCGCGGTAAAGCTATTGCATCGTGCGAGCTTCGTACAGTCGTACCATATACATACACGTCAAGCGAACGCTCGGCCGAGCTACATGTTAGGCGGAGTGGGGGGTGTTAGGTTTTATTTTCGTTACGGAATTTCTCTATTCGGTCGCTGCGCTCAAAGCCCGTGATAAAAGCTATGCAATAGCTTAAAAGAAATTTACAAGCCAACTTTGTGATTAATTAATTGTACAAAAAAGAATCACTATTAATTTTTTCACTATTTTTCACTACTAACCTATATTTAAAATAACAATTTATTTTTACAAGTTATTCGGTGTATACCACCTCAATATCCCTCTTTGGAAGATTAAAATGGCTAATTTGTCAATGTCAAAACTTTTAGAAATATTGTTCAAGATTAAAAATAATTCAAAAACATTATAATAATGCAAAAAAGTGAAGAAGTGATCAGTCTCACGCGATCTACACTTCCACGTAAGGAAATTCCAATATTTTTCCTTATATTATTTCCTTGAGAATTTTTAAAACGATTTGTAAAAACATAATAGTAAGTAAGTACGTAAGTACTATAAATAGTATAGTAGTGTAGTATAGTAGTATTAAGTAATTAATAGGTACGACTTATTATCGTATGTAAGTATTTCGACTGACTTGCCCGGTAAAATAAAAAGACATGTAGTTTTTGAAAAATTAAATTAATCTTTATTCAGGCAACTACTATTAGACTCTAATACAGAGTATTAAGTTATTCCAATTGTTTTACATAAAATAAAATAAATCAATCAAATCATTCGATAGGTATAATAAACAACAATACAAACAAATCAAATTACAGAAATTAATCATTTCAATCAGAATAAAATAAAAATAAAATGTCCATTTGGTAAATAAAATGTCAAAAAATTAATTAAAATCAAACAAAATAAAGTCACGAATCAATATCTTAAAACATGCGGATTAGTATCTAAAGAACTGCGTCGCGATATGATAGGCTTTAAACTATAACCTAACTAGCGTCCCGCCCCGGCTTCGCACAGCTGTATTATGCATGTATTATATCTAAAAACCTTCCTCTTTAATCACTTTATCTATTAAAAAAACCGCATCAAAATCCGTTGCGTAGTTTTAAAGATCTAAGCATACATAGGGACGGCGAAAAGTGACTTTATTTTATACTAGCGACCCGCTCCGGCTTCGCACGGCTATATTATGCATGTATACATATTAACCTTCCTCTTGAATCACTCTATCTATTAAAAAAAACCGCATTAAAATCCGTTGCGTAGTTTTAAAGATCTAAGCATATATAGGGACAGACAGCGGAAAGTGACTTTGTTTTATACTATGTAATGATGATGGAAAATAATTATGGGTACTTACACATTACAGTCGACGCAGATTCCCATGATTCTCTTGTATCCAAGGGCGCAGCCATCATACTTAATCCATTCCCTTTTCACTCTATGTAAAATATCTTTTTGCTTCAAGCCCTCTAGCGGGAGACAATCTATTCCAACCAAACACATAAATATCACCACATAAAATATAAATAGAGGAAACTTCATTTTTGAAAAAATTATGAGGTAGGTACGGAACCATAAAAATTAAATTAAGAACTTCTTTTTAAAATGTAAGTTCCTATTGTGACAATGTATTTCTTTCACTTGCTAATGATGTATGCCGGCTTCACAAAAATAAAATTACACTAAGGTTTTTTTTAATGTATAGTTTCTAGTGACAATGTATGTCTTTGACTTGCAAACGATGTATGCCGGCTTTAGTTTTAAATCAGGTGCTTTATCCTGTCCGGTTAAGGTGCAAACGTCATTGAGATAATTCTAAATTAGTTCAAATTAAACAAAAATCCCCAAGAGATGTGTCGTCGTAAGCAAATAACAAGCTTTTTCCCGCGACTTTATCAAAATAAGCGATTAAAAATTTAAAAAAAAAAAACAATTTCATTTATTTCAGATATTTAATCCTTAATAATTACAATTCAATTTTTAAATAAAAAAGATAAAGTTAAATATTCAATCAGTAAAATGTCAAATTTTGAAATTTAAAATTAAGTACAATAAATATTAAATAAATAATACTTAAATAAATTAAAAATAAAATAAATGATAAATAGTTTTTAATTATTTTTCAATATCCTTATTTGTAGTATGCCTACGCCAAAATAGCAATACGTAGTATGTCAAATTTTAGCTCGATTCGTTCATTAATTTGTGGTGTGATTTGATATACCTACTTACTTATTATTAGTCAGTCAATCAGCTAGCCTAGCATGACGACCAAAACACGATACGATAAAGCTATATCACGCGATATAACTACATCAACTCTCAAAATATGATAGATAAAGCCGCCATGTTGAATTTTTATCATAATTTTTGTCGCAATTTATAATAAAAATTCAACATGGCGGCTTTATGTATCATATTTTGAGAGTTGATGTAGTTATATCGCGTGATATAGCTTTATCGTATCGTGTTTTGGTCGTCATGCTAGGCAGGCTGAGCTTTGAATTTTATATAGATTTGAATCTTCGAACATGAATGGAGAACTCATGTGTTATGAGTAGATAGCTGATGATTGTACCAGAGTTCTCCAACAGTCATTTCGCCTTTGGACTGTTCGCCGATAGGACGTTTTATTTCTGAGAGATTCACCGTCAGAACCACTTACCCGATAACCAAGAAATTGTTCTCTAGTATCTATAGGGAAATGATTATTTATTGCTTTAAAAATGTCCCAAGAAAGCTTTTACAAAAACTAGTCCATAAGGGTTATAATCGTCAAAATTTGAAAAAATACCGGTTTCTTTGCTGTTTTTTTTTTTCGATTTTTGACAAAGTTGCGTTCGGCGCTCGAGGTTACACTTGGACGTTTTATTTCTGAGAAATTCGCCGTCAGAACCATTCACACGATAACCAAGATAACCAAATTGTTCGCTAGCGCGAACAATTTCTAATTAATAGATGCTGATCTATAGTGAAAAGATTATTTCTTGGTTTAAAAAACCTTTTTTTTCTTTGTAATATTAATTTATAAAGTTTGTCATTACCGTGGTAAATTGATATAGCACAAATGATTTAATTTAACTACCTACCTATTAGAATGATTACATATCTAACATATCTGCTGTCATGTGATACATGCTTATTATTATAAAATAAAGTCTCCCCATTGAGTCTGTATGTCTACTACTGAACGCATTTTCATACAGTTTTCACCAGAATGGAGACATAGAGTATTTTTAGGGTTCCGTATCCAAAGGGTAAAAACGGGAGCCTATTATTAGTAATCCCAACCCAATTACTAAGACTTCGCTGTTCGTCTGTCCGTCTGTCACTAGGCTGTATCTCATGTACCATGATATCTAGACAGTTGAAATTTTCACAGTTGATGTATTTCTGTTGCCGCTATAATAAAAAAAAACTGGTTGCCTGTAAAGTCGGTATACGGGCGAAAGTTTTACGTGACAACAACTGTGCTCGAGTGGAAGGGAAAGAAAGAAAGAAAGAAAGAAAATAAACTTTATTTTGTAATTACACTACACGCTCAAAAGTCAATAATACATAATATAATAAATAATAACAGAAAACTAAAACTAAACAATTAAACAAACTTCTTAACCTGTAGTGTAACCAAAAAAGGATTATACTCAGCATAATGTTGTGACGCCAAAAACACCACAACGCTGATTTTCAGCCTGATTTTCGCTGATTTTTTTGAGGGACGCGTACCTTTCACTTTTTATGTCTGTCTCTCTCGCTCTTAGGCGGGCTAACCATGCCCGCGTGCCTCTCACTCGCTCTCATTGTGAGCGAATAACGTGAGCGGAGCGTAACGCAGTTTCTTGAAGTGTCACCCGGCAAACCAATTTATAAGACGTTGTCACGTCAAAAATACTAAAAAGAGAGAAAAAAATGTTAGCTTGTTCGAATTTGCTAACAGTACCTACTCACTTAGTTTATTTGCACTACTATCTGGTACTTAAACTAGAGCTTAATTATTATAAGAAGGGATAAAATAGAAACGAGTACTTACGGTTTAGGTAATATATTATTTATCACTTTCACAAACTATTTTAAGACAACCTTACTGCCTGAGAGTTGACACACGACTGCCTTTATTTAAAAATAACTGACTTACGCTCCACTCCCCAATCAAAGACGTCGACAGTGGCGCCGGCTCTGATTGGTTGGAGCAAGTACGTAGTTATAGTCAAAACACTGCTTTTACAAGGAAGCAGTGTTTTAACTCAACCATTTTAAAATTAATGTATTCCTATTTATTATTATAAAATATATTATTAATTATTAATTCATTTACTACACTCGGCCATCCGAAGTAGTTAAGCATGACCTCGTGCTTCACCCAAAAGAACAAAATGATTACTTATAACCATAATAAATGTATAGGTACTTTAAATTACAAAAAATAAAATAGAGCTATTTTAGATTGCACTAAATAATTCAATAAATTGTCATGTAAATTTACCTAATGAGTTAATTACTCAAGTACAATATTATGAGCTTAGATACATTGTTATACCAACGCCAGACTCATTTAGTCCAGAGGGTACATTATTATTTGGTTTTAATTTGAATATTTTCGTTATTTTATCTATATTATATATAAAAGAGTAAATCATAAGTGATATAGGTACCAACGCCGAACTACTGTCCAGAGGGTACAAAATTATTCGAATACCAACGCCAGACTTTTGTCTAGAGGGTATTATGAATTATATTATACAAAGAATATCAGAATACCAACGCCGGACTTTTATCCAGAGGGTATTATAAATCATACATATAATAATATTAGTATCAATATTATTAATTTAATGAATCAATCTAGGAAAAAAAACAACAGTTTTAATTGGTATTATATCTAAAAAGAAGGTTAGATTAAAATGATAGACAAGAAGGGCCTAGGATGGCCTATTCATCTTCGCTTGAAGAATCACGTGACCCAAAGTTAAGCCATGGCTTAACTTTGTCCACTGCCACGACTGTGGAATAAGGGCGATTTCCCTTTTTTGTTAGTGGGGTATCTTCGATACCATATCTGTCAGACTCGTCGTATACCTTTGTTATCCTATAAGGACCCTGAAATTTAGGGATGAGTTTCCTACTACTGCCTGTTGCAGGGATCTGTCGTTCGACTCGTACTAAATCTCCTACATTATATTTGGGAGGTTTGTGATGTTTTTGGTCGTAAGCTAGTTTTTGAGCCTCTTGGTATGATTTAACGTGATCATTAATTTGTTCCCTAAGTTCTATCAAACTTTGATTTGAAGAGGCAGTTACATCATCTGCTAATTCTGCCCTGATTCGACTATCGCTAATACCGTATGGTCTAGTTCCAAATAAAGCCTCTGATGGTGTGCAGTTTATGCCTTTGTTAAAAGTGTTATTGAGTCCCCATTGAACATCTGGGAGGTGTTCGTCCCATTTGTTCTCAGATTCGCCTACACATTTAGCTGTTAGTGATTCAACAAGGGTCCTATTGTAGCGTTCTACCTGCCCATTAGCTCTAGGGGTGGCGACAGCATTAAGTACATGTTTGATGTTGCGTTCAGCAACAAAGCTTTTAAATGAATCACTTGTGAACGTGGAACCACGATCAGTTATGATCCTACGGGGGACCCCAAATATACCAAAATACTCTCTAAAACCCTTTATTGTGGTCTGAGTTTTGGTATTTTTGACAGCTTTAAGAAATATATATCGAGTAAATCCATCTATAAGTACTAGTACGTACGTATTCCCCCTAGTACTACGAACAAAAGGGCCAACGTGGTCAGCGTGAACCGTATCGAATGGGATATCAATTTTCTGAATAGGATGTAGTTCACCAGGTTTTCTTCCGCCGGCGGATTTTGAGTAAGCACATTCAAGGCAAGAGTATACTTTTTAACGAATTTGCGCATTTTTGCGAACCAAAATGTAGCTTTAATCTTCTCTAAAGTTTTGTCAAAAGCAAAATGCCCTATGTCATCGTGATTCTGCCTCAAAATCTGCCAGCGTACACCTTTAGGCACAACCCATCGATCACCGTCAGCAGTTATCCTAAAGAGCTTATTATTTTTCACTTTAAAATTAGTTTTAATATCTACAACATTATCCATGTTAGGGTCTTGCAAGATTTTTATAATTCTCTGAATTTCGTCGTCCGCACTCTGGACTGTGGAGAGCCAATTTACTTCGTTAACAGAAAAAACTGAGAGATCATTTGGAACGGGATTGCGACTGAGTGCGTCGACATGAGCCATACGCTCACCAGGTCTATACTCTATGCTAAAATTGAATTCCTGCATCATTTCCCACCACCTAGCGACGCGCGGAATCATATCTCTCTTTTGGAAAGTAGCACGCAGTGAATTGCAATCTGTAATGATTTTGAAAGGTACCCCGATGAGGTAGACACGAAATTTTTGTAAGGACATAACAACAGCAAGGGTTTCTAGATCATAGGATGTATAGTTCTGCTCTTCGGGTGTGGTTTGTCTACTGAAATAGGCAATGGGCTTAAGGGATTCATTATCATCATTTTGGAGTAAAATCCCTGCAACTCCGACCTTGCACGCATCAGTATGGAGCTCAGTATGAGCGTGAGGATTGTAAAGTGCCAACGTCGGTCTTTGTGATAGGGATTCTTGTAACTTACGAATTGAATTTTCCTGATCCGCACCCCAAACCCAATTCGAGTCCTTCTTTAAAAGTTTTGTTAGCGGCCTCGCTATGATTGCAAAATGAGGGACGAACCTCCGGAAGAAACTTGCTAACCCAAGAAATTGACGGATGTTATGTTGGTTTTGTGGGACTGGGAAGTGCTTAACTGCTTCAACCTTCCGCGAACCTGGCCTAATACCTTCTGAGGATACTTCAAAACCCAGATATTCTACAGAGGATCCGAAAAAGATACATTTAGATAGTTTAAATGTAAGACCCGCTTGTGTAAACAGACCTAGAACATTCTCTAACCCCTGCATTCCCTCGTCAAAGGATTTGCTGGGAATTATGATATCATCAAGATACGCCAATGCTTCCTTGTGACGGATAGAGCCCAGAACCTGATTCATAATTCTTTGGAACGTCGCTGGAGCGTTTGCGAGACCGAATGGCATACGGTTAAACTCGTAGTGGCCATCCGGCGTCACAAATCCTGTCTTATGTCTGTCAGACTCGCTAATGGGTACCTGATAATACCCTGAGGCGAGATCTAGGGTCGTAAAAAACGTATTACCTGATAAGACATCTAGCTGATCATCAATCAACGGCATAGGATAATTTTCCTTTATAGTTTTCTTATTTAGGGCGCGGTAATCAATGCACAAGCGAAGTTCGCCAGTTTTCTTCCGTACAACCACAATAGGACTGGCATAAGCGGAGGTAGATGGGCGGATTATATCGTTTTCAAGCAGTTCAGTTACCATCTCCCTAACCCTTTCTTTCTCGGTGAGAGCAAGACGATATGGCCTATAGACAACAGGTTCATTATCGTGAAGTTCGATTGACATATTGCCTATCGTTGTAGTTCCGAGTTCTGACAGAGAAAAGGCAAAGCATTTGCGATGTTTATTCAATAAGTTTAAAAGGCGGGCTTTTTGATCAGGATTAAGATTTTCACCAAATTTGACGTTACTTTCTGAAAACTCTTCTATTGATACATCTCCGACTAAATCGCTCGTAATAGACATGACCTGGGTAAATTTTTCCTCGCGAGCCGACAAACCACGTGCAATTAGGAAATTTTTAGGCAAAGCTAAAGGTTTCGGAGAGAGGTTATTAACAACCAAAAATCCCTGTTTATCTGTATCCATCTGAAATAGCCCTGATAAAACGCAGTATCGGACTCCATTTAGAAACCTAACACCTCCCTCGATATAGACCTCGCCAAGGATCAACGAATCTGTATGAACAGCAACCACAGCGATCCCGGTTACCACCACATTATCACTACAGAATACATTGACCTTACTATTAACGGTAATATCCAAATGTTCAAGCTGTGAAATTTCTAGACAACTACCCGACTTCTTAACTACAACATGATCTTGCTCAGTGAACGTTTGCCCTATCAATAGAGGATATTGCATCGAATCATCAGGTACTATGAGTAAGTCTAGATCAGCTTCCACATCATCAATCTTTACTTGAACTTTTTGTTTGCCTATACAATTTACGACAGAGTTGCCAAAACCCCTCAATGTGGGGAGATCTCGAGTTACATACTCAGACTGGATTTTCCTAAATTCAGATGAACGTATCATGGAGCATTCGCTACCGAAATCAATATATGCTATAATCTCATGACCGTTTATAAAGGCGGACTTAAAATACTTTTTATTTGAGTCTGAGCACATGGCAAAACCTGGAGAGTAGTTAATTGGCAACGTAGGCATATCACATAGGGCTGGATGGGAGTCAATACGCATTACAGCCTTTTCAGTAGTTGGGACTTTGGCATAACAATTTTCGACTTCGTGGCCTATTCTACTACATCGAGTACATTTTTTTATAGGCTGAGTGCACTGAGATGTAAAATGACCATCTTTTTTACAATTGGAACATCGTGGATTTTTCGTTTGTGGTTGTCTAGAACCAGATGGTGTTTGCTTAGGAGGACGACGATCGGTGGTAGATTTTACATTTCGGGCATTACGTAAGTATGACAATAATTTGTTTGGATCGTCATACTGAGCCGCCTCAGCACCAAGTCTGACAGATCGGTCATCGATTCCGTGAAGTAGACATTCAACAGCGCGCTTACCCTGAATACTACACCTATTGATTAGAGATAATTTTTCATAGTAGTATTCCTCTAGGGAGTCATTGAAATGAGCCCGCTTGGCTAACATGTCACTCAACATTTGACCGTAGTTCTCCTCGGAGGGAAAAGCGGCCATAAGCTTCTCCTGCCATTCGGCCCATGTAAACAGGACAGACGGAAGACCTTCATACCAACGCTGTGCAGTTCCCTTTAATTTAGGCAAAGCGAAATGACTAATTTGTCTATCTGACCAGCCGTAGATAATGGCGCACTCATTTACTTTGTGGAGCCACATAGTCATAGTCTGTTCCCTTTTACATGGGTCGAACTCAGGTACGGTATTAGTTACGGATCGTAATCCGTCAGAGTTACTACTGGACATTGACCTTAAGATGGATACTAGATCAGTGAGGCATTGGTTACTATCTGAAACCTGTGGCCTACCCAAGGCTTGAATAGTCCTACTGCGCGAACGACACGGGCGTTTATCGTGTGGAGTATAGTATGTATGAGATATCTTACCGCCTCTGCTGCTTGTAAGAGGACTGCGCGACCTGTGGCGGTTGCTGCTGTTGGAGTGCGAGACTGCGCGTGGACTAGCTTGCTGACAGGCACGCAGACTGGCGCGCTGACTGGCACGCGGGCTCACACGCCGACTGGCACGTGAACAGGCATGCGGGCTGGCGCGCCGACTGGCATCCAGGCTGGCGCGCTCACTGGTATGTCCACTGGCACGCTGACTGGTACGCGAGCTGGCACGCTGACCGGCACGTTGGCTGGCACGCGGGCTGGCACGCGGACTGGCACACGGTCTGGCACGCGGGCTGGCACTGGCACGCGAGGTAACGCGCTCGCTGGCACGTCCACTGGCACGCGAGCTGGCACGTCGACCGCCGCGCGAGCTGGCGCGCTCACAAGCACGTCTACTGGCACGCGGGCTGGCACGCCGACAGGCACGCGACCCAGCGCGCTCACTGGCACGCGGGCTGACGTGCTCACTGGCGCGCTCACTGGCACGTCTACTGGCACGCGAGCCGGCACGCCGATCGGCACGCGAGCCAGCGCGCTCACCGGCACGCAAGCTGCTGCGCTCACTGGCACGTCGATCGGCACGCGAGCCAGCGCGCACACTTTCACGCAAGCTGCCGCGCTCACTGGCACGCCGATCGGTACGCGAGCCAGCGTGCTCTCTGGCACGCGGGCTGCCGTGCTCACTGGCACGCCGATCGGCACACGGACTGGCATACTCACTGGCAGGGATGGCGCGCTCACCGGCACGACGACTGGAACGCGAACTGCGGCTCAAACGTCCTCTGGAGCTTCTACTGGAGCGACTTCGTGTTCGTGATCGTCGTTCGGATGACTGCTGCCTCGTGATGCCTCGTGACTGTCGTCTACTACCACTACACAATACCGGGCTTGACGGCGGCGTGCAGACCACGTGTGGATTCTCCATAGTATAAACTGTAACACACCCAAAGACAACAACAACAACAAATATCTTGTGTGTAAATCAATATTTACAATAAAGGAGCTAATCTACTAGATAATTCATTGTTTGTACGCCAGATGCAGGCAATTTATAAAATAATATAAAAAAAAACATTATCCTATTGTGTATGACCAGTCTGTACCATATTTCATGCAAATGAGCCATTCTTTTCGTTTAAATTCTTAGTTAATTAATATTTCAAAACAATAGGCGAAAAGTTGACTAAAATTATATAATTACCAACGTCCTTCAACAAAAGAAAAGTCGGTGAAAGTATAGTTCAAATAGTCATATATAATGACCCATAAATAATAAAATAATGCATGATTTTATTACATTCAAATACAAACAAAATAACCGTTAAAACTTAGTTGGGTTTGAATCGCACTTCTGAAATTGTTAGCTTGTTCGAATTTGCTAACAGTACCTACTCACTTAGTTTATTTGCACTACTATCTGGTACTTAAACTAGAGCTTAATTATTATAAGAAGGGATAAAATAGAAACGAGTACTTACGGTTTAGGTAATATATTATTTATCACTTTCACAAACTATTTTAAGACAACCTTACTGCCTGAGAGTTGACACACGACTGCCTTTATTTAAAAATAACTGACTTACGCTCCACTCCCCAATCAAAGACGTCGACAGTGGCGCCGGCTCTGATTGGTTGGAGCAAGTACGTAGTTATAGTCAAAACACTGCTTTTACAAGGAAGCAGTGTTTTAACTCAACCATTTTAAAATTAATGTATTCCTATTTATTATTATAAAATATATTATTAATTATTAATTCATTTACTACAAAAATATCATTTTTTTGTATGTTTTAGGAATTTTAGGTTATTTTCTTGTTCATTGTTTACTTTTTTGGGCAATTACTCTTTTTTGTTAATTATATACCTAATCCCAAAAGGTCAGGCAAAAGATTTTTAACCTATACACCGTTCGTTTCGATCGTTTGACATACCCCTTTTTTTTGCATTTGTTTTTGCGTTGGAGGTAAAAAAAACATAATGGTACGGAACCCTTTTTGCGCGATTCCGACTCACATTTGTTTATTAGGTAGCTAGGTAGCGACCCAACCCGGCTAAACCGAACCAAACGACGAATTGATTCATGAATCACTTTTTTCCTCGATTCTGGTAAGTACTTAATTCTTTTAGGTTTTGTGTAAATTGGTTGCAATATGACAAAAACAATGTTCACGTTTAATGCTATATGCTCTGCTACCCGTGCGAAGTCAGGGCGGTTAACACGCATAGCTTTGCTTGATAAGGTATGGAGGTATTTATCTGAATCTATTAAAAATACCAGGTAAGTATAACGAGGCGCCATATAGAACACGTATTTATGAGGCTGTGTCCCACGCGCCCGCGGTTTCTCTCACGTCATAGTATTTTCAACATCATAGATTTATTGATGTCTAGTAAATTGTTGGAACACCTGCATTCACAAAAAAGTGTCACGGTAATATTGTGTAACGTCATGCGTCATGGTAATAATATGACCAGACGCGGCATGATAACTTAGGAAACAGAGTATTTAATAAAAATATCGCTCATCTGGGCTTGTGTTATGGTGTGATGAGTGACGAATAGAAGATTTATAATAAGGAAAAAAATATACAAAGAAAAAAAAAAAAAGAAAAAAAAAATTATAAATAAATAACAATTATTTTTTTCAATTTTTTCTTGTTTTCATTGGACGTTATCACGTAAAATTATAGTCCGTAAACAGACTATACAGACTATTTTTTTTTGTCTATACTTCTATACCAATCTACCAATACTACCTAATAGATATTATTAAAAGAAATATTGGATTGTTTGTTTGAACTGAATATAAGTTTCGATACTACTATACCGATTCAGTGTCATATGCTACTTTATCCCGATATTCCCATTCCCACGGGATCGAGAGACGGGGGTAAAACCGCGGTTCTAGTTTAAAAATAAAGAGAATCCTAACTAATATTATCATCCGTAAGTTTATTTGTTTGTTTTTCACTCAAATGACAGGACCTGGAACTATGGTCTAGTTTTGTTCCATAAAATTTGTACATTCTAAGTCCTTCTCCATAGTTACAATTATTATGCCAATTTTTATCCAAATCAGTACAGTTATTTGACCGTGAAGATGGAACAAACAAACACAATAAAAATTAGTTGATTGAATCCGGCATTACTTTTCGGAACTCCATATCTTTAATGGAAGTATGTGTTAATATTTAGTTTTTAGTTCCGAGCCTAGTGCCAAAACACAAAATGCAATGTGCACCGCCCTCCCGCCCACTTGAAGAGGCATGCAATGAGGACAAGCAAAAATTAGTATTAGTGACACCATTCATAAACCACGAAACGTGTTTCGCGTCTACACGACGCATCATCAGGATTGAACCCCAAACGCGCTATTTGGGCGAAAAACATTACATACGACGTCGCTCTCCGAGATGTGGCCTCGCTGAACGCTGGAATGAGAGTCCAAACAAGAGTCCACTCCTTCCCTTTTATGCGCTGTGTTTTTTTTATAAACACAACAAACTTTCGTACTTATAAAAATTGGATTAGGAAGTTTGAATGAAAAATATAAAATTCCAAGTCCTGGTTGACTGATATTTCAATGCAAATTGCAAAGCTCAAACCAATGGTGGATCTGACAAAAAATTTGCTATACATACCTATAGCTAAGTTATATACTTAGGCATCTACTAATAAAGGATTTATGATAGTTCAAACCCTATACGGACAAACTGAAGACCCAGTTGGCACAATGGTCACCATGCCAGACTGCCAAACACACAAGTTGCAGGTTTGATTCCCGTCTCAGACAAGTATTTATGCTTAGTATTTGTCTGTGGTCTGGTTGTTTCTATGTAGGTAGGTATTATAAATTTATATTTACAAAAGAAAAGTATATGTAAAAGAAGTATATGCGTTGCCTAGCACCCATAACACAAGTCTAGTTACTTCGCTTGGGGCTAGATTGCGATCAATCAATCCCCTGGCGCATTCCCTATTTGGGGTCGGCCCTCCTGATACTTGATCGCCACATATTGCGATCTTGAGTCACTGCTTGGGGCTAGATTGCGATGTCTTTCAATATTTATTTATTGGTCAACTAAGCTGAGAGGGTAGTAGGTGCTAGACAAGCCTACTACATCCTGTAAGTGCATCCATTAGGTAAGTGCAATACTTACTTATTTTATTTATGCCGACAAAATCGCGGGCAAAAGCTTCCATCAAATTTCAACAATAGTAATATTGAACGTAAGAAACCACTTAATGATAATATAAGGGGTGTCTTAGCTAGTCATAGCTGTCTTAGCAGCTAGTCTATGTAAGGTCTTCCTGGACTATTATTTTGTTCCTATCGTGACGTAGCCAACACGTCACGCAAGGAAATAATGTTCTACCCACTTATATAACACAGCCAAAGCAAGTTAGTTACGTGTTTTTTCGGCCATATTGTGACGTAGCCAAGACGTCACGCAAGGAAATAATGTTCTACCCACTTATATGACACAGCCAAAGCAAGTTAGTTACATGTCTTTTTGGCCCTATCTGTGCCTATAGTGACGTAGCCAACACGTCACGTAAGGAAATCATGTTCTAACCACATAAATGACATAGCTAAAGCAAATAAGTTACTTGTCTTTTCCTTGTAAAAAAATGTATGAAACGGAGACACAGTGCGGTTCAAAAGGTAAAAAAAAATGAATTAAAAAAACCCCCATTTTTACTGTCGAGAACGACAATGGAATGGTCCAATGAAAAGGCATTTTTCCACCACCATCTTCTTTTTTTGGCTATTCTTTTTTATTAAATTGCATAAATGCATATAATAATTTATCACACATCAAAGAAACCGTTGCATTATTATTTGCGGATTTATCATAAATTATTAGGAGGTCATTTACCTGATTAAAATTACAATGATTAAATCATCAAAGTGATTCACACGAGGTGATTTCAACGGGTAATTCTCAAGATCGCAGTGTTTTCCGTAACCGCAATGTCTGAACGCATTGTCTTGCAATATAGGGAAATAATTTACAAACATCTTTGAAAACCGGCCAAGTGGGAGTCGACCACAAAGGTTTGCGTACCATTATATTCTGTTTTTAGTATTTGTTGTTAGAGCAGCTGTCGGTCTAGCTAATACGGTTCATATAAGATACAGCCTGATGATAGACAGTCAGACAGTGGAGTCTAAGGTCCGTATTAATAAACCGAACTCAATATCGATTTCAATCTTGAGTTTGCTCTTGAGTTGTTGCGCTGATTAATAAACCTATCTTAAGACGCGATTAAAGAGCGACGTATCACTTGAGTAATACCGTAATAATAAATCAAACTCAGCTCTCAAGATATGTCTCAAGATGTAGTTTCGTGAACTCAAGTCTGATTGCGGGTCATACATGACTAAAGTTAGAGGGCATTGCAGTGAACAAATAAAGTCATCACACCAAACCTTTAAAACGTCTCGGAATAATTATTTAATAGTAAAATCTTACATTTTGTAAAATATTTTCACATTAAAAACAAGTTGACAGTAAAATATGACGAAACTACCTACCATAGGGTAAAAACAGATCATTTAAGGTAAGAACATAGCGCTACTGTCATTGTAGGTCGCTCTCAAGATCAGTCTCAAATCTCAGGAGCGATATCAGCTTGGTTAAAACTCAGGCTGATATCGCTCTTGAGATTTGAGACTGATCTTGAGAGCGACCTTGAATGACAGTAACGCTTTGTTCTTACCTTGAATGATATGTTCTTACCCTATGGTAGCTAGTGTCGTCATATTTTGCTGTCAACTTGTTTTAATGTGAAAATATTTTACAAAATGTAACATTTGTATGACCCGCAATCAGACTTGAGTTCACGAAACTACGGCCCGTATTAATAAATCGCTCTCAATATCGATCTTGAGTGCGTATCAATCGAGTGAGTCTTGAGATGTGGTCACTATCTTAAGTTAGGCGTTAATTAATAGATAAAACTCAAGTTTTAACCAGGCTGTTGAGATTTGAGACTAATCTTGAATGACAGTAACGCTTTGTTCTTACCTTAAATGATATGTTCTTACCCTACGGTAGGTAGTGTCGTCATATTTTGCTGTCAACTTGTTTTTAATGTGAAAATATTTAAAAAAATGTAAGAGATGTATGACCCGCAATCAGACTTGAGTTCACGAAACTACATCTTGAGACATATTTTGAGAGCTGAGTTTGATTTATTAATACGGTATGACTCAAGTGATACATCGCTCTTTAATCACGTCTTAAGATAGGTTTATTAATCAGCGCAACAACTCAAGAGCAAACTCAAGATTGAAATCGATATTGAGTTCGGTTTATTAATACGGACCTACATCTTGAGACATATCTTGAGAGCTGAGTTTGATTTATTAATACAGTATGACTCAAGTGATACGTCGCTCTTTAATCGCGTCTTAAGATAGGTTTATTAATCAGCGCAACAACTCAAGAGTAAACTCAAGATTGAAATCGATATTGAGTTCGGTTTATTAATACGGACCTTAGGCCCATATTAATAAATCGCTCTCAATATCGATCTTGAGTGCGTATCAATCGAGTGAGTCTTGAGATGTGGTCACTATCTTAAGTTAGGCGTTAATTAATAGATAAAACTCAAGTTTTAACCAGGCTGATATCGCTCTTGAGATTTGAGACTGATCTTGAATGACAGTAACGCTTTGTTCTTACCTTAAATGATATGTTCTTACCCTATGGAAGGTAGTGTCGTCATATTTTGCTGTCAACTTGTTTTTAATGTGAAAATATTTAAAAAAATGTAAGATTTGTATGACCCGCAATCAGACTTGAGTTCACGAAACTACATCTTGAGACATATTTTGAGAGCTGAGTTTGATTTATTAATACGGTATGACTCAAGTGATACGTCGCTCTTTAATCGCGTCTTAAGATAGGTTTATTAATCAGCGCAACAACTCAAGAGCAAACTCAAGATTGAAATCGATATTGAGTTCGGTTTATTAATACGGACCTTAGTAATATTGTCCCGTTTTTACCATTTGGGTAACTACGGAACCCTAAAAATTTGCACAAAACAATGTTGATGTTTGTATTTTTTGTGATGTTAATCATACATACAAAAGGATAAGTATAGAAACATAATAAAAATTAAAAACAATAATTTAATACAACATTTACTCGATATCGATATAAAGTCACATAGTTTTAAAGACTCACATTTTAGCTTAGAATTCTAAACAACAATTATTATAATTATACAGGGTTATTGGTAATCATAATATCATTAATTAGCAAACAGTTGAGGGCCACTTCTGGGCACAATTTTCGAGACTTTCGAAAATTCGAAATTTTCTTAGACTTTTTTGTGGTCATGTTAATTCGAAAATTAGTAGATTTTTTGAAATAACAGTAATTTGTATTTAGAACAATCGATACAACTTAAAAAAATACGTATAATCTTGAGGTTAATGACCTCTCCGCTCCGTGTAAGTAACAGCTGATTTTCGGGTAAACCTAACCTCAAAATTTTCGGAAAAATGTTCGAATATTCAAAAGTCGTAGCACTTTGTAGTAAAAAAAAATATTATAAAGGCATAGATAATAGATATATCCATCAACCAGTTTTTTATATAATTACCAATAACCCTCTAGGTATAGATTAAATGATTAAGGTGAAAGGGTACCTGCGCGCTCTCCATACAAACGTAGTCGACTGTTTCCTCCCTGGATAATGACACTAGCACAAATATTTTTGTGCCATAAAACCTATAACTGCCATGACTATGCCCCTATGTTTTGTTTTTTTTAATTTTCTAATTATCATAAAAATTAAAATTAAAAAAATTAAATAATTAAAAAAAAACAAAAAATAGGGGCATGGTCATGGCAGTTCTACGTTTTATGCACCAAAAATATTTGCTCTAGTGTCATTATCCAGGGAGAAAACAGTCGACTACGTTTGTAATAGTTTGTATGGAGAAAGCCCCCGGTACCCTTTCCTCTTAAGTTAGGCTTCACTTTTTAGAAATTCTTACATTTTAGTTTTTAATTCCGATCAAAGCACAACATGCATAAAGCTTTCAAATTAAACAATATGGAAGGAGAAATAATTGAACTATGAGTTTGCTATGTTTTAGCACTAAGTTCGGAACTAAAAATTAAATTTTAAATTAACACAATAATTAATAATATGTATGTATCAGTAGCGAGGGATGATATTTTTGTAATTGTAAGCCAATAAAACACCAAAACCAACTAAAATTATTTTTACTTTAGTGTGTGTGAAAAGTCTCCTCAGAAACCTTTCTGTGAAGACTTTTCACCTTACCTTAGACGTCTTACCTTTACGGATTTAGGCATAGGTACCTATCTATGCCTAAATTCATAAAGGTAAGACGACAGGAATCGGGTTGTATGAACCTTTCGCTACTGGTACATATGTATAGATTACCTACGAGCACTTAGATAAAGTTACGCACAAACAACAAATGACTAGGAAAAGGAAAATATTTCATACATCGAATCTACTAGGTACCTACCTACTATAAACCTAATTAAAAAATAATTGTTTTTTTTTTCAATTTCGTTACCTAATATGACCCTAAATTATGAGTAGGCCTTAATTCGTTCCGTTTTTTTTACAATAAATAAATAGGTCAGCGTTTGACCACTGTCTCACACAATGCTAGGTGACAATGCGGTCTAAGATGTAGCACGCTTTCCTAGAAGATACCTATACGCTCGTGACTCAAAGAACCTTAATAAACGGGGCCCTTTGAGGGGCGCGAGTGAAGGTAGGTTAAAGGGTTGAGGATTTAAAATTTATTCTTCTTTTGAAGTCAGTGTATTAACGTGTTTATACTTTTTCGGTCAAGTAGTAACCCAATGCAAATCTAGCAGCGATGCAATTAGGCACTAATGCCTCTAAATCACTGGAGCTGAGGCAGTTTCGATAATAGCAATTGGGGCAAGTGCTTCTTGACCAATGCTTCTTCATTTCGAATGTATCCCCATTTGCCGATGTTTTGTCTGCAACGGCCTACTTGAGTTGATTAAGTAATATCTTAGTAGATCTTCACCTAGAAGAGACTGTGATCTTCTCTTGCAGGTTAACAAAATATCGGATTATAACTCTGAGTTACTAATGGATTTGTGATTGGAGATGTTATGACTATGAAATATTTTGAGATAGATGAATAAATTATGTCAATTTAGAAATAATTATTATTTCTAAATTGACATAATTTATTCATCTATCTCAAAATATTTCATAATGTCTTTGCAGAATATTTTTAAACAAGTTTGCAGTTTTTTTTGCAGTTCAAGTGTAACGGAACAACCTTCTTCCGTTGGGTTATAAAATTAAAATTCTCAAAAATATTATAAAACCTTTTTGAAGATTCTGATCTTTTTAGAAAACAATTAGTATTTTAAAATAAAAAGGTATTCTTGACAGCATTGGAACATTGTCAGAGAAAAGTCAGGTGATAAAAAATTAGAAAAGAACCAGAGAAATGTTATAAACTAGAAATTTTCAAGATATGTATGGTTGAATGAGCACTTAACATGGATTTACATGTGCTAGGATAATGCATCATTCGACTTATGGATAGTTTGAGGTAGGTGGTACTTTAGTACTTTCCTACTGAGCATTTTACATAATATATTTCTTTTCACGGATTAATAAATTATATAAGTCGGTTTATAGTTCTGTTATAAAATCGTATTCCTGTTCAGTTAATTATTGTTCTGTATGACTATTACATTATGTAGTGGATTGCTATTGTAGTAGCTTGTTTTTTAGATTAGAGCTTGTGGATTTTGAGATCATAGATAGAATGGTAGCATTTATAGTTGTAGGCATTACCCAGTCATTGGCGGCCGGATTGTGGGTACGATATTATCTCCAAGTAGGCGATATAACTTTACAGGAGACACGTCTAGTATCGTCTGGATATAATTTTATAATATACAATATGGAATGTGTATTCGTTCCATAATTAGTTTATCTATTTGCCCTGTGTTAGGGATGTTATGATGAAATGCTCACACTGCTTTTCTTTACAGACCAAATGGCAATGATGATCTATCTATAAATGCGAAGCAGTTTCTAAATATACAGACATGCGCAAGTGAACCAAGCTTGTGAACCAACACTTATGAACCAGGCTTGTATATTGTAAAACTTGGGGAACGTCAGGTATAAGTAGATCCTAAATATATACACATGTGCAAATGAACCGAGCTTATGAACCAACACTTATGAACCAGGCTTGTATATTGCAAAACTTGGGGAACGTCAGGTATAAGTAGATCCTAATTATATATACATGTACAAGTGAACCAAGCTTGTGAACCAACACTTATGAACCAGGCTTGTATATTGTAAAACTTGGGGAACGTCAGGTATAAGTAGAACCTAAATATATACACATGTGCAAATGAACCAAGCTTATGAACCAACACTTATGAACCAGGCTTGTATATCGTAAAACTTAGGAAACGTCAGGTTTCCAACGCCGCGATGTGAGAGGAAGGAGTTAACCAGTGTCTACCAATCATAATATTATTATATTATAAATTTATTATGTGACTTATATTAAATTGTCTATATCTTGACTTATCACTATCATTATTATTACATAGTATAAAACAAAGTTGCTTTCTCTGTTCCTATGCCCTATGTCCCTATGTATGCTTTAATCTTTAAAACTTCGCAACGGATTTCGATGCGGTTTCTCTTAATAGATAGAGTGATTCAAGAGGAAGGTTTATATGTATAATACATACATCATATTAACCTTCCGTCAGTCCGTCCATACCCGTCTTCACTTACGAATTTTCAATTTTCTAATTGTTTTCTTAAAATCATAGGATATCCACATACACGATATTTACCCGTCTTTGCTTAAGAACTTTTTGGTTTTTAGATTATTTAAAAATATTTTGCTAGGAATCTCGAGTCACTAGGACCTGGTTACTACACTTCATATCTAGGGTTTATTTCCACTAGACGTCACGTGCCATATTTAACTACAACTCTCCATATTTGGTAAATATTAAATTTCTATATTTTAAAATAAATAAATCGAATTAAGTTAAGTGATTTTACATTGTAAATAGGAGGGGGGGTTCTTTACAATTGGTGCCGTGACCAGGATTGGATTTTTACGTAATTTAATTTTTATTGGTGAAAAAATATTTGGTGAAAAATATATTTTGAAAAAAAAGTAAACAATTTTTTTAAATTTGATCTTTGACAATATTATGGATTTATTTTAATTGGTTCACTTCGCATTAGGTCTACTTTGCATTTGGACTAAAAATATAAACTATATTTTTTTTATTTGGTCTTTGGCAATTTATTAGGAATTTATTTTAAACGGTTCACTTTGCATTAGGTCTACTTCGCATTTGGGCTAAAAAAAAAAAACTTATTTGGTGTTTCACGATATTAGGGATTTATTTTAAAATTTTCACTGCACATTAGGTCTACTTCGCATTTGGTTCACTTCGCATTAGGTCTACTTCGCATTTGGTCTAACTTCGCATTTGGTCCAAATTTCAAACGGTTCCTTGCGAACATGGTCTACTTAAAATCTATAAAGCAAGCCACTACATTAGCATTCCACTATAATAGCAACTACTTCAGGTCAGCATATCGACCTCATCATATTTCATTCCCCGGGTCATCAGATCGACCTTACACAGCGCACCTCCACAAGTAGAGTAGTGTTGGCCCTTCTTGGCGTAGAGCCTATTCAAATGGTGATCAAGGCATTGAAAACCCAGACACCTCATAATGTACGAACAGATCAATTAACTGAACAGGAACACGATTTTATAACAGAACTATAAACAGACTTATATATAATTTATTAATCTGTGAAAAGAGAATGAAATGTAAAATGCTCAGTAGGAAATTAAAGAACCCCCCCCTGCCTAATTTTAAATCTAAATAAACTACCTAACTTATTTCGATTTTATTACTATTTTAATAAACAAATTTAGTTAATATTTATTATTTTATGGATTTATTATTTAAATATGGAGAGTTGTAGTTTTATATGGCACGTGACGTCTAGTGGAAATAAACCCTAGATATGAAGTGTAGTAACCAGGTCCTAGTGACTCGAGATTCCTAGTGAAATATTTTTAAATAATCTAAAACCAAAACAATTCGTAAGCAGAGACAGATAAATATCGTATATGTGGATATCCTATGATTTTAAGAAAATAATTAGAAAATTGAAAATTCGTAAGTGAAGACGGGTATGGACGGACGGACGGACGGAAGGTTAATATGATGTATGTATTATACATATAAACCTTCCTCTTGAATCACTCTATCTATTAAAAGAAACCGCATCGAAATCCGTTGCGAAGTTTTAAAGATTTAAGCATACATAGAGACATAGGGGCATAGGAATAGAGAGAGTAACTTCGTTTTATACTATGTAATGATAATGATAGTGATAAGTCAAGATATAGACAATTTAATATAAGTCACATAATCATTTTTTAATAAAGTAATATTATGATTGGTAGACACTGGTTAACATTTATCCCTCTCATCGCGGCGTTGGAAACCTGACGTTCCCCAAGTTTTACAATATACAAGCCTGGTTCATAAGTGTTGGTTCACTAGCCTGGTTCACTTGCACATGTCTGTATAATTAGGATCTGCTTATACCTGACGTTCCCAAGTTTTACAATTTACAAGCCTGGTTCATAGGTGTTGGTTCACAAGCTTGGTTCACCTGCACATGTCTGTATATTTAGAATCTGCTTCGCATTTAAAGATATATCATCATTGCCTTTTGGTCTGTAAAGAAAGACAGTGTGAGCATTTCATCATAACATCCCTAACACAGGGCAAATAGATAAACTAATTATGGAACTAATACACATTCCATATTGTATATTATAACATTATATCCAGACGATACTAGACATGTTTCCTGTAAGGTTATATTGTCTATTGTAATGTAGGGTAAGTAAACTAAAACACACCCGCGCTCCGTTCCGCTCGTGTGCACACAGCACAGATGCTACTGTTCTACCTATGATCTCTACATCCTCTAGTTCTAATCTAAAAAAGCAAGCCACTACAATAGCAATCCACTTCATAATGGTCATACAGAACAATTAACTGAACAGGAATACGATTTTATAACAGAACTATAAGCCGATTTATATAATTTATTAATCTGTGAAAAGAAAGATATTATGTAAAATACTCAGTAGGAAAGTACTAATTAAGAACCCCCCCTCCTAACTATTGTAAAATCAACTACCTAAATTAATTGAATTTATTTTTATTTTAATATACAATTTAGGTATTTAGTTAGTATTTTTATAGAAAAGCATTTATTATTTTAATAGAAATTTAGTAGGTATTTATTAATTATGGGAGTTGTAGTTTAAATATGGCACGTGACGTCTAGTGGAAATAAACCTAGATATGAAGAGTAGTAACCAGGTCCTAGTGACTCGAGATTCCTAACAAAATATTTTTAAATAATCTAAAAGTCAAAAAGTTCTTAAGCAAAGACGGGTAAATATCGTGTATGTGGATATCCTATGCTTAATACTTTCCTACTGAGCATTTTGCATAATATCTTTCTTTTCACAGATTAAAAAAATTATATAAGTCGGTTTATAGTTCTGTTATAAAATCGTATTCCTGTTCAGTTAATTGTTCTGTATGACTATTACATTATGTAGTGGATTGCTATTGTAGTAGCTTGTCTTTTAGATTAGAGCTTGTGGATTTTGAGATCATAGATAGAATGGTAGCATTTATAGTTGTAGGCATTACCCAGTCATTGGCGACCGGATTGCGGGTACGATATTATCTCCAAGTAGGTGATATAACTTTACAGGAGACACGTCTAGTATCGTCTGGATATAATGTTTTAATATACAATATGGAATGTGTATTCGTTCCATAATTAGTTTATCTATTTGCCCCGTGTTAGGGATGTTATGATGAAATGCTCACACTGCTTTCCTTTACAGACCAAATGGCAATGATGGTCTACCTGCCTACAAATGCGAAGCAGATTCTAAATATATACACATGTGCAAGTGAACCAAGCTTGTGAACCAACACTTATGAACCAGGCTTGTATATTGTAAAACTTGGGGAACGTCAGGTATAAGTAGATCCTAAATATATACACATGTGCAAATGAACCAAGCTTATGAACCAACACTTATGAACCAGGCTTGTATATCGTAAAACTTAGGAAACGTCAGGTTTCCAACGCCGCGATGAGAGAGGAAGGAGTTAACCAGTGTCTACCAATCATATTATTATTATATTAAAAAATTATTATGTGACTTATATTAAATTGTCTATATCTTGACTTATCACTATCATTATTATTACATAGTATAAAACAAAGTTGCTTTTTCTGTTCCTATGCCCTATGTCCCTATGTATGCTTTAATCTTTAAAACTTCGCAACGGATTTCGATGCGGTTTCTTTTAATAGATAGAGTGATTCAAGAGGAAGGTTTATATGTATAATACATACATCATATTAACCTTCCGTCCGTCCGTCCGTCCATACTCGTCTTCACTTACGAATTTTCAATTTTCTAATTATTTTCATAAAATCATAGGATATCCACATATACGATATTTATCCGTCTCTGCTTACGAATTGTTTTGGTTTTAGATTATTTAAAAATATTTCACTAGGAATCTCGAGTCACTAGGACCTGGTTACTACACTTCTTATCTAGGGTTTATTTCCACTAGACGTCACGTGCCATATTTAACTACAACTCTCCCATTCAATAAAATAATAAATAAATACTAAATTATATTAAAATAGTAAATAAATTCGACTAATTTAGGTAAGTGATTTTAGATTTAAAATAGGCAGGGGGGGGTTTTTTACAATTGGTGCCTACACGACCAGGATTTGAATGTTTTTTACAATTGGTGCCGTGACCAGGATAGGAGTTTCTACGTTTAGGTCATTTTATTTGTTATTGGTCACTTACCTTTTGGAAATAAAAAAAAAACAATTCTTTTTATTTGGTCTTTTACAAAATTAGGGATTTCTTTTAATTGGTTCGCTTCGCATTAGGTCTACTTCGCATTTGGACTAAAAATATAAACAATAAAAAAAATTTTGGTCTTTGACAATATTAGAGATTTATTTTAAACGGTTCACTGCACATTAGGTCTACTTCGCATTTGGTTCACTTCGCATTAGGTCTACTTCGCTTTTGGACTAACTTCGCATTTGGTCCAAATTTCAAACGGTTTCTTGCGGACATGGTCTACTTTACATTTGGTCCACTTTACAAATGGTCCACAATTGACATTTTGCAAATTCGACTTAATGGTATTAAGGGGTTGGTCTTTTAGGCGATTTTGGCTCACCTTACTGAATAACTACTTACAACTAACTATAAAAGCTAAATTTTATAGTAAGGTACTTTCGTAAACTCTAATAACGGAACAACCTTCTTCCGTTGGGTTATAAAATTAAAATTCTCAAAAATATTATAAAACCTTTTTGAAGATTCTGATCTTTTTAGAAAACAATTAGTATTTTAAAATAAAAAGGTATTCTTGACAGCATTGGAACATTGTCAGAGAAAAGTCAGGTGATAAAAAATTAGAAAAGAACCAGAGAAATGTTATAAACTAGAAATTTTCAAGATATGTATGGTTGAATGAGCACTTAACATGGATTTACATGTGCTAGGATAATGCATCATTCGACTTATGGATAGTTTGAGGTAGGTGGTACTTTAGTACTTTCCTACTGAGCATTTTACATAATATATTTCTTTTCACGGATTAATAAATTATATAAGTCGGTTTATAGTTCTGTTATAAAATCGTATTCCTGTTCAGTTAATTATTGTTCTGTATGACTATTACATTATGTAGTGGATTGCTATTGTAGTAGCTTGTTTTTTAGATTAGAGCTTGTGGATTTTGAGATCATAGATAGAATGGTAGCATTTATAGTTGTAGGCATTACCCAGTCATTGGCGGCCGGATTGTGGGTACGATATTATCTCCAAGTAGGCGATATAACTTTACAGGAGACACGTCTAGTATCGTCTGGATATAATTTTATAATATACAATATGGAATGTGTATTCGTTCCATAATTAGTTTATCTATTTGCCCTGTGTTAGGGATGTTATGATGAAATGCTCACACTGCTTTTCTTTACAGACCAAATGGCAATGATGATCTATCTATAAATGCGAAGCAGTTTCTAAATATACAGACATGCGCAAGTGAACCAAGCTTGTGAACCAACACTTATGAACCAGGCTTGTATATTGTAAAACTTGGGGAACGTCAGGTATAAGTAGATCCTAAATATATACACATGTGCAAATGAACCGAGCTTATGAACCAACACTTATGAACCAGGCTTGTATATTGCAAAACTTGGGGAACGTCAGGTATAAGTAGATCCTAATTATATATACATGTACAAGTGAACCAAGCTTGTGAACCAACACTTATGAACCAGGCTTGTATATTGTAAAACTTGGGGAACGTCAGGTATAAGTAGAACCTAAATATATACACATGTGCAAATGAACCAAGCTTATGAACCAACACTTATGAACCAGGCTTGTATATCGTAAAACTTAGGAAACGTCAGGTTTCCAACGCCGCGATGTGAGAGGAAGGAGTTAACCAGTGTCTACCAATCATAATATTATTATATTATAAATTTATTATGTGACTTATATTAAATTGTCTATATCTTGACTTATCACTATCATTATTATTACATAGTATAAAACAAAGTTGCTTTCTCTGTTCCTATGCCCTATGTCCCTATGTATGCTTTAATCTTTAAAACTTCGCAACGGATTTCGATGCGGTTTCTCTTAATAGATAGAGTGATTCAAGAGGAAGGTTTATATGTATAATACATACATCATATTAACCTTCCGTCAGTCCGTCCATACCCGTCTTCACTTACGAATTTTCAATTTTCTAATTGTTTTCTTAAAATCATAGGATATCCACATACACGATATTTACCCGTCTTTGCTTAAGAACTTTTTGGTTTTTAGATTATTTAAAAATATTTTGCTAGGAATCTCGAGTCACTAGGACCTGGTTACTACACTTCATATCTAGGGTTTATTTCCACTAGACGTCACGTGCCATATTTAACTACAACTCTCCATATTTGGTAAATATTAAATTTCTATATTTTAAAATAAATAAATCGAATTAAGTTAAGTGATTTTACATTGTAAATAGGAGGGGGGGTTCTTTACACAAGGATAGCAAAATTTAACGACATTTAACAAATGCACACGCACTTTTATAAATATTTTATTTATTTATTTATTTTTATATTTAACTAGAACGGTCGTAACCAATTACACTAATTAATTTTTAAAAATAAGTACTTACATAACAAAAAGAATAAGAAAAACATTAACATTACTTACAAATTGTAAGTAATGTTAATGAGTGAAGGAATTGTAATTTTTTTATTTATTTATTTTTGTAAATAATCGTCGCGACACCACACTGTTCAATGCGAAATAGAAAGACGAAACGAAAATAACTTGCTTGCTTTCTATGCAAAAAGTGTCGTTACAACTTTTGGTCTTAATTTTTTCCATCTATATATAGCCCCCTTTCGCAACGCGCGATAAGGAACTTTCGTTCCAATATTAACATATCAATAAATGATATATTTATAAAAGTGCGCGTGCATTTGTTAAATGTCGTTAAATTTAGCTATCCTTGAACTGCAAAAAACCAGGCAAAATTGTTCAAAAATAATCTGCAAAGACATAGCCAGGGTTTAAAGCCTCTCCATATTAAACATGAAACTAAATCAGTAAATCAATAAAGTTTTGCTTAGGTTCAATAGTTCCACTTCTCAGGTTGGTATCGAGGAGAAGTCCGTCCTTGTTGCGAGTGTATCCTGGCGAGGAAGCTGGGTGTATAGTCGAGGGTAGAGGGAGGCCGTAATGGTGATGGTCCTGTCCGGCCCTCTAACCAGTGCGTTGTCATCTCTCCTTTACCCTGAACATCATTATACCTAATCATTATCAAAGCACCACTCTTCGCATAAACTCTAATGTCAAAAAAAAAATATTATGCCAAAAACATACATACAACCGAATCGAGAACCTCCTCCTTTTTTTGAAGTCGGTTAAAAAGAAATATGCAAAATGAAATTATGCCAAAGTTGCTTATGTTAAATATGTAGTTATGCCTAATGTAATTACCTATGCCAAAAACGTGCCTTGCCTTGTGTTGCTATGGTTATTTGTCAATAACGTTGCTATGGTTACTTGTCAATAACGCATGACGTCACAGTTTTTTGTTCGTAAAGTGCACTAACCAATTTATAAGACGTTAAAAAGATGTTATTGCTAAAATAATTATTTAAAATGAAATTATGCCAAAGTAGTTTATGTCAAATGTAGGCTATGCCAAATGAAATTATGCTAAAACCCTTATGCCTTGTGACTTTATGACATTAGAGTTTATGCGAAAAGTAAGTACTTACCCATTATCAGAGCATAATAAACTTGATGGTCACTGACTGATAGAGTTTAGTTTTAGGTAGCATGCAGTCGGGTGTGCCAATCATGCTATGCCAAATTTTGGGTGTGACTTTATTTTATCATGGTGTAAGTAAGCATTAAGAGATTTTTTATTTCTACTAGAACCCGCGGGGCCTTAACTGTCCAAAGCTGGTGTGATATATAGGTATATCTCCCCATACTTGCCTTGACATCAACGACTCCTCTAGGACTCGTAACAAACAGTCCAGTCTTATCTAAAGCTCTCTTCACATCGTCCGATATTTGAATCTTCATTGCTGAAAATAAACAAATTGAAATAAGCATCTTAACTATTAATTCCAACCTAAAACTCCTCGATCTAAACCTAACAGGCCTAAACTAAGTTCTAATCAATAGGCACTTTCGAACCATTCACAGGTTCAGCTTATTCAATTGCTGAACCAATGTGAAAGGGTTGATTATCCCAATTTTGGGAACGAAGTTTCTTATCGCGGGTTGGCGAGGAGATCTAGCCCAGAAAAAATGGTACGCATTATGAAAAAATTGTGAAACGAAAAACCTTAAGATAAACTTTAGACAGACCTCTAAAGTTTATCTTACTATTAAAACCAAGGACTGGATATCCGAAAAACTCTTGTATTTCCAAAATATGTGTTTAACCTTATAATAATAATAAGGTCACAATGCCTAATTTACCTGTAGCGCCATCTAGTTAAAAACAATTAAAACTTATTTGACATTATTTCATATGACTTGAATAGAAACGAATCTCCTACATCTTAATCTTAATATATATAAATCTCGTGTCACAATGTTTGTCCTCAATGGACTCCTAAACCACTTAACCGATTATAATAAAATTCGCACACCATGTGCAGTTCGATCCAACTTGAAAGATAGGATAGCTTGCATCTTAATTTATCCCGATATTCCCACGGGATCGGGAGTTACGCGGGTGAAACCGCGTAGGGTAGCTAGTATAAATATAAAGAACTAGCCAAAATCTGAGCGTAGGTTACGTAGGTTACACTTATTAGAACATATTTTAATCATATATATTACATACCCATCAGCATTATTTTACTACAACGCCCAATCCACTCTCTAAAAGGTAGTAAACTAATTAACTCATTAACTCAAATAAATTGTGCGATCATTAAAAACTTCAGGCATCATGAAGCTACTGCGACAGAATGTACCACGTTCCGTCATTTTATTCGTATTTATACACGCAAACAGTTAACAAGATGGCGGCGCCACAATCGGCGCACTGACGTATACCTTTTATCACTGACATGAATATATCTCCCACACATAAATAAAAAAAAGGTAAATGAACTTCGTACCAACACGTGTCCCGCGACACGTTCAATTTTTTATGTCTTGGAGGGCTAGTGCTGGTATCAATTAAAAATTGCAATAACCACGTGCTTTACTTAATAAATAAATGTTATATTTACGTTCTCCAGTGCTCTCCATCCTGCTGGCGGTGTTGATGGTGTCACCAAAGAGACAGTACCGAGGCATCTTGCTGCCGACGATGCCGGCGACGCATGGTCCGGTATGGATCCCACTCCTCATACACAGCGTCTGAATATTTAGGATAAATGATACTTAGATTGGAACTCTCTTCTAGAGCGTAGTATTTGTGGCCCAGTTGGTACCTTGAGTATATTGCAAAATGCGGAAGGAGAAAAAATGATGCCTTATATAAAAAACTAGCGACCCGCTCCGGCTTCGCACTGCTATATTATGCATGTATTATACATATAAACCTTCCTCTTTAATCACTCTATCTATTGAAAAAAAAACCGCATCAAAATCCGTTGCGTAGTTCTAAAGGTCTAAGCATACAAAGGGACATAGAGACGGTGAAAAGTGACTTTATTTTATACTAGCGACCCGCCCCGGCTTCGCACGGCTATATTATGCATGTATTGTACATATAAACCTTCCTTTTGAATCACTCTATCTATTAAAAATAACCGCATCAAAATCCGTTGCGTAGTTTTAAAGATTTAAGCATACAAAGGGAATAGGGACAGAGAAAGCGACTTTGTTTTATACTATGTAGTGATAATATACTATGTAGTGATAAAAAATCTAAAGCAAACAAATTAAAAAATAGATGTTGTTCGATTCTCAGACCTAACGAATATACACAAAACATTTCATACAAATCGGTTCAGCCGTTTAGGTGGACACAGGTAACTACTATAGGGATTATAAATAGAAAAGATTTGATTGTTTTTTTTTTGTTTGAATTGAATAGGCTGCGAAACTACTGGACTGATTTTGATGAAACTTGGTATGAGGATACATTGATTCATTGGGAGCACATTTTTTTTTTCGATATATTTCGGGATCGGGAGTTACGTGGGTGAAACTGCGAAGCTCTACTATATTTTATATGATTTTGATGCCTCATTCTTAAGACTTTATGGCCATGAAACCCCACCTTAAATAGGAACTTTTTGAGATTCCATTCAATACTCAAAACTCTATATTGCTTTGATGTGTTCAATGCACGCTTTAATAGATTACTTTATTCACTATAAATTCATTGCATTTTTTCCTAGCCACTAACCCTGTAGAATGGATAAGCGGACACAGATAGAGGACACTGTGCCGGTTCAGAAAAATAAAAGTTATGCTCCACGAAAGTCGGATTCGGTTTCCAAGATATCCAACATTTTAATTTTTTTTTAATGTTAATGTTCAGGTAAAACAATTAAAAAATCATGAACTTTGAGTTAAATCTTAGTTTTAAAAAAACTTTCGATGTGTCATAAAAATAATTGGAATAATTCCTTCATTTACAGTTTTGGCACCAACAAACATAGAGAAGTTTAAAAAAAATTAAAATGTTAGATATCTCGGAAACCGAGAGACTTTCGAAGAGCACAAATTTTATTTTTCTGATCCGGCACAGTGTCCTCAATCCGTAGGTGCCCGCTTGGCCATTCATTACGGGACACCCTGTTTATAGTGAATACAATACCTAGCCATTCAAAGAACATAATATAATACATACAGAATCTAATACAGCTTACCTTCTTATAATCTTTAGATAAGTGATGGCAAAAGTCAGTATATCTATGGCTGTGTGATAACAAAAGAGGAAGAAAACAGCAGCAAAAAGGAAGAAGATGATGATGAAAAAGCAGAATAATGAAAGCATAAAATAGTCTCACTAAGTTACAGCCAACCGTGTGACATTTATAGAATTTGAAGAGCACAAATTCAGTTAGAATGTTTTCTTTGTGTGTTTTATCCGACTGAAAGAAAAGGGTTATGTTTTTCGCGCCTATCTTGTATGTTTGTAAGTTTGTTTGTAATATTCTTTATTCCATCATATCTTCCAAACTACTTGATGGATTTCTTTTATTAAGGTATCGTAACGTTCTTAGATAGGTGATATTAAAAAAAAATATTTATAATTAAAGGTGATTATCAAATGAAAGGGCTCATTGCAAGGATTCCTAAAAAGGTATAACTTCAAAATAATGATAATTAAATTCACTTTTATTTATTTTTTCTATACAATTGGTTATAATTTTAAATATCCTGCTATCGATGTCTCAAGTTTACAACCCTAACAACTTTATACTACTGTCAAAGAAGCTCGCCAAAAGCTATATAATGATGTACTTGTAAAGCCTTAAAGCGTTCATGCATGTAACACAGATATAGAATATTACCTAAGTACCTGATCTGGTCTGTGTGGTAGACGACACATGGACGTCGCTTCCAGCAGCTCTAGAGCCATACTTGCTATCTCTGTTGCGTGTTTGTTGCCTGAAAGTTTCGTTTGAACCTTACACAAACAACAACTGATAAATACTTAAGTTTTGACTAAGGAGGTATTGTCAACAGCAAAAAATAACAGATACTATAATAATTCAGGATCTCAAAACTTGTTTTGAAATTATGTCAGCTACTTTTGCTGATGACTATACAGTGGTAGTCTTGATGAGAATGAGAAGCTATTTAGATTTGACGACCCAGTTGTCACAATGGTCACCATGCCGGACTGCTAAACACAGGGTTGCGGGTTCGATTCCCTCCTCAGACTAGTATTTATGCTTAGATGTTTGTCTGTGGTCTGGTTGTTTCTATGTATTTTATGTATATATTTACAAAAGAAAAGTATATAAGTATTATATCCGTTGTCTAGCACCCATAACACAAGTCTAGTTACTTGGACTAGATGGCGATGTGTCGAATGTCTTGCAATATTTATTTATTTATTTATTAACACCACAAAACCAACCTGAAGTCTCTACGCTATTTAATAAGTTTTAAATAAATAAAGTGTTGATTGGCGGTAATTATTCTTCAGTAAAGTACTGACCTATATTAAAAGTTTCTTTAAAAGTGTTAGGCATCGTCCTAATTGCGCATCATCGCGCTACCGATGCGTACAATTATGCGATCCAACACACTGATCGATCTATTGAATGTCCTAATTGACGGTCGTACGATCATGCGATTCGACCAAATTATTATATAGAAATCGCATTAAACGCATTGGTCGCGCGGAGATGCGCAATTAGGACGACGGTGCCTTATTCTTCCGTCGGTCGCCTAGAAGGAAGAATCAACAACAAAGAAACTGCAAGACTTCAAAAATTTCCAATATGTAGGTGAATTGTCTGGACCTTTTGAAGAGAATTTTCTTTAAAAGTAATTTTTTCTTACCATTTCTAATAGGAAGTCCAGAAGCCACCATGTAAGAATCACCAATAGTTTCGATTTTGTAAACGTCGTAGCATTCAATCCTCTCGTCAAATAACTTGTAAACCGAATTCAGAAAGCTTATAACCTGAAGAAGAAGATGCGTTGTTTGAGTCCCAAGTTACTATCACGACTACGTATGTTATTGGAAGCAGTGGATGTGGCAGTGGTAGCTTTTTGAAAATTTTAATCGATTTGCTGGTTCATAGGAAAGCACTGAAAAGTTCTAGGTAAATAACTCGTGTGTGAACTATACAGGGTTATTGGTAATTATACTAGCAAGCCGTTGCGGGCTACTTCTGTGCACCTTAACAAACAACTTTTGTTCTACGACTTTTAAAACATTCGAAAAAAAAATGAAAATTTTGAGGTTATGTAACTCCGAAAAACAGCAGATTTTTTTAAAACAAAGGTCATTCAGACTAAGAACAGTAGATAAAACTAAAAAAATAAGTAAATTTTTAAGGTTAATGACCTCTCCGTGTATGGAACAGCTGATTTTCAGGAAAACCTAACCTCAAAATTTTCAAAAAAATGTTCGAATTACCAAAAGTCGTAGAACAAAAGTTGTTTGTTTAGGTGAACAGAAGTAGCCCTTAACGGCTTGCTAGTATAATTACCAATAACCCTGTATATGCAACAAACTATATTAATCAGTAAGCAATTACTTAAAGATCCGAACATCTGAAAAATATTTATAGGTTTAGCAGAGTATATAGTTTAAACGTCAGACTCGGACCTCTGCACGCCTAGCACGCTCCCACCCCGTCATTATGTCCTAATTTTTTTAAATGACTCATTAAACAGGTGGTGATTGTGCAAAAATGTAGGTATCTACTTGGTAAGTGATTTATGTAGGTCAAATTGGTGAGCTTATTAGGCTTTGTTTAAACTTGAAAATACAAAGCAAAATGCGCCAGTGGAAGCGTGCTAGGCTCATAACCCAGAGGTCCGTAGATCGAAGCCACGCTCTGCTAATAACAAATTTTGCTGAATTTTACTTTGAGCGTTCATAAGAAAAATCTCTAAAATAAAATCCTACTAATATTATAAATGTGAAAGTTTGTGTGTGTGTGAGTGTGTGTGTGTGTGTATGTTTGTTACTCCTTCACGCAAAAACTACTGGACCGATTGCGATGAAAATCGGTATCTAGATAGCTGGAGACCTGGATTAACACATAGGCTACTTTTTATCCCAATATACTTACGGGATCGGGACTTACGCGGGTGAAACCGCGGGGCGCAGCTAGTTGATGTATAAACTCACTTGGTACGGGGTAGAGACGGCTGCTATCGCTGTAAAGCCAACAATGTCGCTGAAATACACGGTCACTGAAGCGAAAAACTCAGCTGGCACCTGGAAATGAACAATATTTTACATTATACCTACTGACTATGTTCCGGTGGGTTTGTCTTCGTTTCCAATATTATCTTCTTGCTAACTAACAAGTTAAGGATAGTATAGGATATTTTTTATAATAATAGGTCAGCGATGCGGTCTAAGACGTAGCATGCTTTCCTAGAAGATACCTATACGCTCGCGACTCAAAGACTCTCAAATATACAGGGGCCTTCGAGGGACACGATTGAAGGTAGGAAGGTGGCAGTGAAACTAAAACTTTTCAGACCCATCCAAATTTGTGGCTGCACCGGACTAGGTATCGGAAAACGGACAAGTCCGTTTGGCAATACGACTTAGGCCGGTATAGATATTAACCTAATCCCCTTATTCCAAAACGAGGTTTAGGGATAGTCCGAGATGTAGATTTAAACCTTAGATTTTAATACAGATTTACTCGTGAACTATAGCCTAGGAGGTATATGTTACACTAGCTGCGCTTCACAGTTTCACCCACGTAAGTTCCGATCCCATGGGAATAGCAAAATGAAAAGTAGCCTATAGCCTTCCTCGATAAATGGACTATCCAACACAAAAATATTTTCACAATTCGAATCAGTAATTCCTGAGATTAGCGCGTTCAAACAAACAGCTCTCTTCAGCTTTATAATATTAATATAGATTATAAGTTTAAACACCTACAACTTGTCTCATAGTTAGCCTTCAAATGAAATCTATTAATAATTTTGTAGTCTGCTTTAGCTCTTAATATTATATATCTATATTCCGGTACTTTTTGTAATAAAACCTTTTGTAATTGGTAAACCAAGTTGCAGACTCTAATTATGACTTCCGAACTTTTGTTTGCTCGAAGAAACCGTAAAATCTTCGTGACTCTACGTTGGCTCGGGAAAAAATATTTTTACTTATTGTGAATATTAAAACGTAGCTTTGATGAAATTCTGTAGTAGATACTTACTGAGAATTTCTCTTTATATTTACAATGATTTCGGTTACATTTATTTATTTACCCATATAAATATTTCATTAAAAGCTTTCTAAATACCTACATAATGTTTCTTTAATTTCTACTTGAGGTTGTGAAATATATCATTAATATATTTTCAAAACTAAAGTCAACAGATTCGATCACTACATAGTATAAAATAAAGTCACTTTTCGCCGTCCCTAAATCTCTATGTCCATATGTCCCTTTGTATGCTTAGATCTTTAACTTCGCAACGGATTTTGATGCGGTTTGTTTTAATAGATAGAGTGATTCAAGAGAAAGGTTTATATTTATAATACATGGATAATATAGCCGTGCGAAGCCGGGGCGGGTCCCTAGTGTAATATAAGAAGGACTTTATAGTGCTAAGTGTAATTTTTCACTCAATATTTTTTTAGAGTGAAAAAATTACAGTTTAAAAAATTTCAGTGTAATTTTTTACTCAATATTATTATGTAGAGAATAATATGCCATTTAAGTATAATAAGGTACCCACCCTGCGGGTTACAAGGGCCACTAAACGTTTTTTTAAACCTTGGTATTTGTTACAAAATAACAAGAAAATAAACATTTGAGATTAACAATAAAGCTAATATTTATCGATTAGTAGTTTTCCTTGTTTTTACGAAATATTTATTGTTTAATTATGGTGGCGGGGGCCTTTATTTTATTTTAATTTATCTTTATTTAAAGTCACGCTTTTACGCGAAAATTAATAAAAATAAAATTGTGCATGAATTTCATACTAGGACGTGAGAGTTATTTTTCGCCTAAACTCACATACAGTAGATAAAAATAGAAAGGGCGTCCTTCGATTGAATCAATATAAAATTCGATTAACCTACAGTACGTCACGTAAACATGCTCGTAAAAATTTACACTTAGTAGGTACGTACTCAGAAAAACTAACCTAAAACAATTTAAGTTCTTTCGGTATGGACCAATAAAATGTGTGAGATAAGAGAAATAGGAACTTACAAAGAAACAAGCTTATACATAACTTAATATGCTTAAGCAAATAAGAAGAATAATTTGATGATTTTTAATTTGATGTACCATTTAATTTGTATAGAATAAATTCTGAAATATATATATTTTTTAATTCAAGCTACAATGATACGTTTGATACGTTCAAATTTTATAGCAAGGTGCTTTCAACAGCGTGGATCCGCATGAATCTTTGCATCTAAATCAGTAACTTGGCATAAGTGTAATTCTTGCTTTACCATAATTTGCAACCAGATAAAAAGAAGCTATAGGTACTTACTTGTTGTGTTTGCTTCAGTTGTTTAGCAACAGTTGCTGGTAGCATCTGGTAGAGCAGAGAGTCACTGAGTTCCTTCTCATATTCGAGCTCACGAGCTTTCTCTGAGAGATTTCGAGCATACACCTGAAGAAATAAATCGTTTAAATGTTCCAATGGGGCTTTTTTAGAGGGATACTTTTTAAAGACCATTACAGAACGCCAGTTGTGTTAGGTAGTATCCGTATAAAGAGGCCGAGATAAGAAATGGTAAACAAAAATAAAGCCTGCCAACTTGAAGCTGGACAATACAAGAAACTTATTAAAAGATTTGAACAGATTTCCATTTCAATTGTTTCTGTAAATAGGTACGAAACTTTGCTTAATTTGATTTAATATTACTTAACTTATAATTTAAATATTCTATTTATAATCTTGTAAGAAAATAATTAAAGTTTTACTATGAACAAATATTTAATTTGTTGCAAACATTTTGCTTAGGTATATCACACAATTTCTTAAACATTACTTTTGTGGGTAAAATTTTTGTTAAGTGCTTATGTTTGAAACTTTGGAAAGCACGTTAAGTTATTGGTCCCAGCTGATACCGTTAGTAGCCATCGTTAGGTTAATTAAGTTCAAGGGACCGACCTAAAAACTTACACTATTAAAATTTACTTTAGAAAATCAAACCTGTATAGTATTAACAGCATTCCTCACTAGCGCAATTATTACAGGAGATACGACGCAAACCAGAACAAGTATCCCAGAGCATACGACTTCGCTTCTTTTTGCTTCCGTCAGGTTTTCAGTCACTCGATCTCTGGAAAATGCATCTTAACTTTACATGCAGAACGCTGAAAATTCAACTGGAGTGAAATTTGCTTGTTCAAGTTTTCTTACCGCTTCGGAATTTATCTTCAATATTTTTATGGATAGAATTTCCATAAAGATCAAGGTTAATATTGAAGCTGCAGCTAATCAATACGGTTTTTCAAGTTTACTCGAAAAATCGTATTTATATGATGCATTACCAAATTCAAAGTTAATAGATATTTCCAAAGGAAAAGCAATTCTAACAAATTTGGATTAAAAAAATATAGCTAAATAATAAATTAATAAAGAGTATTTACAGTAAATAAAGAACAAAAGATTGATAAATAGTCGGATTGTTTAGGTCGATCAAAAGAACCTTCATCAGAAAAAGGATTCAGGGGGATCTCAAGGATCCTTCATTTTTCCAACTATTTCCGTAATATTATCTTAGGACAAGTCGATTTCTAAAACAAACTCGAAGAGTGCGGCTTTTATTCAAGTATGTTTATATTTTGGGATAAAAGGTGTGATGGAAAATTACAAACCATATTTTCTTCAGCGAAATGTGATTAATATAACAATATATTAAACTAACTGCCCCGCGGTTTTAACCGCGTAAGTCCCGATTCCGGGGGAATTTCAAAACACGGATGGCATTGCAGGTTATAAAGAATTTTAAAATGATAAGTCGTCTCTAGGTGTCGGAGGCTAAGATCCACTTCGGGTCAATGAGACAGAGTATGGTAGTTAGTATATTACTCACCTAATATTTTCTCTCAACTGTTTCTGCACAGCCCTTAGTTTGTCAAGGAACGTAGCTGTTTGATCGAAGTATTCAATAGCGTCTACAACGCTGCCGTCCTGGTGTTTATTGTCTACTATTTGCTGGTTTCTGCAACACAATATCGATGTAGGTGCTGGGGAATAAATATAGACTTGTCCCTCTAACTGATTTCTACAGAAAAGAGAAACTTACGACTTTAAAAACTGTAGATTACAGTCTTTCAGTCAATCATTCACGTTTCTAATTTAATGGATAAATTCTTAAATTATACCAAAGGTATTATAAAAACTTAAAAATTCTTACATAAATATCTGCTAAAAAAAACAAACAATATGGCACAATGGGCAGCCTTAGCTTGTTAACTTTCTTTGCTTATTAAATTATTTACCAACATTTTATTATAAAAGTCTAAAGTCTACAAGACAAGGACAATCATCGTCCTTGTCTACAAGGACGATGATTAAAAAAACCTCCCTGCCTAAGTAAAAGCTCATTTCAAAAGCTCCATCTCGGTCCATTTGTTAGCTACAATTCTACTGACTGAACACACACAAACAAACAGATTAAAGTTAAAACTTATTCCATCTCTATTTTGGAATTGTAAGTTAAAAGTAATAGGTAGCTTTATTATTAGTACCTACAATGATATAACAAACAAGCAAAGTCAAATAGAAGATGACCTTCTGAATAAAGTAAATATAATAATCTGGAATATAGCGTATTATGGACATAGATATACTAGCTAGAGGAAAGGGTATCTACGCTCTCTCCATACCAACGTAGTTCCTGCCTGGATAATGACACTAGCACAAATATTTTTGTTGCATAAAACCTATGACTGCCAAGACTATGCCCCTATGTCTTGGTATTTTTTTTTTTCATTTTCTTATTATCATAGAAAGTAAGAGTTTTCGAATCAAAATATATAACTATAAAAAATAAAACATACGGGCATGGTCATGGCAGTTATAAGTTTTATGCAACAAAAATATTTGCTATAGTGTCATTATCCAGGGAGGAAACAGTCGACTACGTTTGTATGGAGAGAGCGCCCGGTACCCTTTCCTCTTAAGAATTTAAAACAAAAAATAGTTATGCCTTGGAAAAAAATACTAACTTTTTCTCCAACACTTGGTACTCCTTGCTATCTTCCTTAATGTCCTTATGTAGTGGTATGAGAGAAGGCACCAGATTTAGAGTGTTGTCCAGCAAGTCGCGCCCTAGCACCGTGTGGGCTATGTATCTGGGGGAAATACACTTCATATCTTCTATCCCTATATATATAAAATTCTCGTGTCACGGGGTTCGAAGTTGAACTCCTCCGAAACGGCTCGACCGATTCTCATGAAATTTTGTGAGCATATTCAGTAGGTCTGAGAATCGGCCAACATCTATTTTTTATTTTGTTTCCTTTAATTTTTTTTTTAAATGGCAAAACAACGTTTGCCGGGACAGCTAGTATATATAATATATAAAAGAAAGTTGTGTTAGTTACACTTTTTATAACTCGAGAACGGCTGAACCGATTTGGCTGAAAATTGATGGAGAGGTAGCTTAGAACCAGGAGAAGGACATAGGATACTTACTTTTTTTTTTTTTTTTTTTTCGATATTCAAACGAGATCGGGATTTACGCAGGTGAAATTAAATATACGTAACTACGAAATATTCTTTTTTTTTTCGATATCAAACGAGATCGGGACTTACGCGGGTGAAATAAAATATACGAAATATTCTTTTTTTTTTTTCGATATTCAAACGAGATCGGGACTTACGCGGGTGAAATTAAATATACGAATTATTCCATATTCAAACCCGCATAAGTCCCGATCCCGTGGGAATTTCAGGATATACACTATTATGTATTCTGTGACGTTCGTCTTTGTTGTAAGGCGTTCGACCGGGGGGTTTTCTCGAGCGGCTGCAGTTTTTTTGTTGATTACCCAGCACCTACTAATTGAATTTTGATGTAAAGTATACCACGACCTTCCTCAGATTTCACTTGGTTTAAGCGTTTTTAATTGTAGATTATGTAACAAACAAACAGACAGACAGATATATTTTTGTTCTATTACTTTTTCGAAGTCCAACAGACCCTTTTTTTATTTGCTGTATTTTATAGAAATCAATGCCACTTTTCGTTGTAATTTTATAACTCAAGAACGGGCTCACCTATCCAAACCAAATGTTTAAGCTTTGTTCGGAGTATTTAGGAGATGGTTTATGTGAAGTTTGCACAAAATCGGTCGAGCGGTTCTTCATTTATCACATTTTTTTATATGGCAAAACAACGTTTGCCGGGACAGCTAGTTAGATCTAAAAGCAGGTTACCCAAGTTACATCCATTCATCTCGACTAAGAAACTTGAAAAGTTAGTTTCTATCGATCGTCGAACGTGATTGATTCAATTGTTTAAACTAATACACAGTTAGAAAAATAAGAAGCGTTGTCAATTTAAAGAAGCAGACATAAAAAACAACAAGACAGACCTACTTTATGACCAACAGATGGCACCATAAAAGAGTATTTACTGAATTGGTACTGGCAATTATGTGCGAAAAATAAAGGAAAAAAAGAAAAATAGTTTTAAACGAGGTTTTATCTCTAAAGAAATAAAAAAAGGTTGCGCATCGAAGCATTGCATAACATACAATTAAACTCCTTGATCTACCAAGGAGACGTACGTTAATATAGAAAACAAAAGCAATAAATACGGAAAGCTAAAGAGTTTTGATTTAAATGACACTGGCCATTAATATCCAAAAAAATTGGTAAAAAAAAAGAAAGAAAATAAGTGTTAACAGAGAAATCATCTCTAAAGAAGTTTAATCAGGAACTATATTGTGCTTATAGGTATCAAACTTCTTGGTTTACGAAAGAGGTAAATCACTATTATGTTAAATATGGGTATTAATTTAAAAATATAAAGGAATGTCGAAGGAAGGTTACACTTCTAAAACTGTACCTATTCGATGGATTTTTTAAAAGAGAAATAAAATAATAATATTTGGTATTGCGAGCCGTATTTTCGCCTGTGACTTTCTCTAAAAGAAAAAGTAATTTTTCTTTCAAAAATGTTGTTATCACGTACCGTTCATGAGCTCTCGGCTGCAAATATCCTCTTGCGAAGTAATTAATTCCGAGAACCGAAGCGATTCCCTTGCATTCTATACTACGCAGCAGATTTTTGAAGCCAACCAAATACCTGGAGAAAAACTTATAGTAAGGCACACTGTAAATATTAACTGAATATCTGCGTAGGAAAGAAAAATTAATTGGAAAAATATTCTGAAAATTAATAAATAAATGTTGCAGGATATGTCCTGCTAGCTGTCCTAGATTGCGATGTGTGGCATACCACACATCGCAATCTAGCCCCAAGCTAAGTAAGTAGGCTTGTGTTATGGGTGCTAGACAACGGCTACTTATATACTTTTCTGTTTGTAAATATACTTATGACTAATACATAGATACAACCAGACCACAGACAAATATCTAAGCATAAATACATGTCTGAGGTGGCAATCCAAACCGCAACCCTGTGTTTGACAGTCCGGCATGGTGACCATTATGCCAACTGGGCGTCATCAACAGTAAGTATTAGTTATTGCCATAATACCTATTTGGTTTTGGTTTGGCATTATTTTGCTGGGTATAAGTACCTACATTGTTGAGATTTAGGCCACTGGTTGTGTCGATAATATTTCAGTTTTATTTCATAGATAATTCACTTCTTTTCTTTTACTAGTTCTTCAGTGTCTAATGTATAGCAACTAAGTAATACGGAACCCTAAAATCACTCAAGAAACTTAAAGGAGTACTTATATACAAGATCAATATCGGATATGCTAAGAATCGATTAAATATCTTATTATTTTATTTTGAAAACTAGGATAAAAAAAATTATGATCCATAAAAAATTGACAAAATAATTACGTTTCAGGCTTGATTCTTTGAAAAACTTCCACGTTACTTTCCACACCTGCCAAAAAACTGTAGATGTATATATAGGTACCTAATGTATAGGTACATATACCTACATATAAATTGTACGTATGCCCTAATTGCCTAAACCACGTACAATATCTTACGAAGGTCTTACGTGTAATGTAAATAGATTTACGTGGATGTTTTACAAAACAGGTTATTTAAAAACATATATACGATGCAGATACCCGAATTTTACACATTCTAAAAGCTTTCACTCGCGACTTAGTTTGCGGGTGGCAAGTTGGCAAAATGCCACGGGCCGTCAGAGGAGAATCCCAACTTACAACATTTATTATTACACATTTAGTAAAAAAAAATCTTAGTTGCAGATAGTTTTTTGAGCCAACATTTTTTGATTATAAACATTTTTTTAGACAAGTTTGTATTTAAGTCACAGAAAAACAAAAAAAACTATTGTTGATTCAGCTTCTTTATATTGGGCATTCAATGAATTTGCTACGGGCCTCAAACGGTATAGTTCCGCCAGTTCCGCCACTGTTCCCAAGTTCTATCTTAGCGGATGGATACGTCACAAGAGCTATCTGTCTGCCACCAATGGATTGAGCTGTGCGGGCCAGTTATATATATATATATATATATATAGCCTTTTATTTATCCTTTGAATATTAAAATTACTTATAAAACATGCATCATAATAAACTATTACTATGAGAATATTGAAAAAAGATATACTAAATCTACTGTAAAAATTAATAAATTGTCCGTTATTCAAGGATCTCTTTTTGAGTAAAGGCCTCCTCCATGGCTTTATAATTGTCTCTATTCTGTGCTTTAGTTATCTAATCTTTTCTATTTTTATTTTTTTATCCAGTAATCTTGCAACTGTTGAGAGTGATCTTGCATTATACTCGTAGGTACAGATGTAGAGAACGATTGAGTGTTTCAGAGAGCTTTCTTAATTTTCAGAGATTATTTTCGAGTTTGTTAAATCTATTTCTTTCTTCTTCTTTTTTCTCTTCTTTCTTCTTTCGATCTTTCTTATTATTACGGGCGGGCCAGTTAACGTGATGTTAATGTCGTTGATAAATCAGGCAGTCAGGTTTTTTCATACTAAAGGAATTCAGACATTTGGTATGGGAGCTTGGCAACCCTATTTTATGCTGAAGACTATACAAATTCACAAACAACAAATAAAAAGCAACCCGAAGTCCTAGTCATTAGTAAGAGAACAATCTTCAATCGACTTCATTTCTTCAATAGTTTTCTCTAACAACGTTGCACTACTATAAATACCGCAGTATCGTTTGAAACAATCGTTTATAATGATCATTATTAATCTGCCACAGCAATCGACCTAGTTCTCTACGTGGTTATACACCCGTGACGTCATAGGTAAGTTGGTTCACCCACATTGTGGAATCGCAAGTCAATACTCATTAACTCATGACATGAACCGATGGAAACATTATTTTTAAATGAGTCTTTGTAAAGAGCTATGAATATTAATATCTAATCGATTTTGTTTGAATATTTTTGCAACTGTGTTGATCGTTTTGGAATTTTATCGCATAGTTACGTAAGATCCGTTCCCCCGATGCATCTCCTTATTTCACGTTCGATAAGGAATTTTGGTACTTTGTGATATAGAATTCCGTAGTCAGCTATATCATAAGGCTTTTGAAAGTTTAAGTCATATTTATACGAAAATGGAATTTTTGAACTAGGTGTTATACAGGGTTATTGGTAATTATACCAGCAAGCCGTTGATGGCTACTTCTGTGCACCTAAACAAACAACTTTTGTTCTACGACTTTTGGATTCTAACATTTTTTTGAAAATTTTGCGGTTAGGTTTACCTGAAAATCAGCTGTTCCTTACACGGAGAGGTCATTAACCTTAAAATTTTACTTATTTTTGAAGTTTTATCTATTATTCTTAGTCTTAATGATTTTTGTTTTACAAAATCAGCTGTTTTTCGAATTTACATAACCTCAAAATTTTCATTTTTTTTTTCGAATTTCCAAAAGTCGTAGAACAAAAGTTGTTTGTTTAGGTGCACAGAAGTAGCTCTCAACGGCTTGCTAGTATGATTACCAATAACCCTGTATATTTTAGCTACATCGTTTTTCGTCATGCCTGAAATGCACCCAAGTGTCAGAGAGAAAAGAACTTGGGTGAAATGCACCCAAGTGTCAGAGAGAAAAGAACTTGGGTGAAATGCACCCAAGTGTCAGAGAGAAAAGAACTTGGGTGAAATGCACCCAAGTGTCAGAGCGAAAAGAACTTGGGTGAAATGCACCCAAGTGTCAGAGAGAAAAGAACTTGGGTGAAATGCACCCAAGTGTCAGAGAGAAAAGAACTTGGGTGAAATGCACCCAAGTGTCAGAGAGAAAAGAACTTGGGTGAAATGCACCCAAGTGTCAGAGAGAAAAGAACTTGGGTGAAATGCACCCAAGTTCTTTTCGTTCAAGTCCTCCTCAATAAAATAATTCGCTCTCTCCGTGGCTTACACTTTTTAACCTCACACTATTTATATTTATTATTTTTAACAATTTTAAAAAGGTAATTTTAATAAAACGTCGTCGTTTAGTTGTTACATTGCCGAAACGTCGACGTAATTTTCGAAATATAATTATCAAATAATTAAAAATAATGAATATTCTACAATAATATAATATTCGGACAATTGCAATTATATTGAGAAAAATTATGATAATACAAATAGATAATGATGTAAAAAGGTGTAGGTTTTATATTTATTATTGCTACTTCTATGGAGAGGAAAAAAGTATATCGAACTGAAAAAAATGCTTCTGATTTACGTAATAACGCAGAAAGAGTTAAATCATCTTACCTCCAAATAGTACTGCTGTCTGTATCTTTGATTTCCTTAGTGAGATGGCTCAATAATGCCGCGTTAGCATTCGTATACCACTCCACAGCCTCCGTCATTGATGTACCGTCATTGATACTGGCCCTGTTGACAATAATGCGAGATAAAAACTAACTTAAATACACACATCAACAAAGTCTAGGGAACACGGGTAAAATAATGTTTTTTGGGGAAAAATTGTAGGTTTTTTGGGTTTTTTTCTTGAGTGTTGTATGTCAATAGAAGCGGAATTTTATACTCTTTTTAATGCTGTGATTTTATCAAAGGGTTGCCATACAAAAAAAGCGTTTTTTCACACCTTTTCAGAGTATAGAGAATTATTCCCCAGACAACGATTGATATCCCCATACTTAGTATGCCACGTTGATATAGAGCCGTCTCATATGCTATAGGTGGACCAACAGATGGCTAAAAAGTTACTAAGAGTAATTTTATTAATTAAATTTCAACGTGTCCATAGGGTTTTTTAATTAAAAAAAAAACAGCGCACTCCGGGAGTGCAGGCAGAAGTGAAAACTGTAAAGCGAACTGCGTACGGCAGCTCGCTGTGAACCTGCACCATCCACCGAGAGATGTCGCTGTTAACACTGTTGTACAGAAGTGAGTATCGTAGTTCGGCCGTTTGCACAGAGATGGCGCTGTTTTCAATATTGCATAGTAGTAGAAGCACAATAACTGTTAAAATCTCATCTGTCAAAATCTCATCTGTCGCGAGAACGGCTAAAAATGCTCACCTACAAAAGTGCCCAACGCGCCATAAGAAGTTTTCACTTCTTCTCAGTTTCAGCATTATTTTAGTTTTCATACTAAATTTTTCCTATGGCAACCCTTTGATAAAGTCCCAGCATTAAAAATAGTATAAAATTCCGCTTCTATTGATATACGACACTCAACACAAAACACCCAAAAAAATACAATTTTCCCCAAAAAACACTATTTTACCCGTGTTCCCTAGACTTTGTTGATGTGTGTACATACATAGACCGTACATACATACACCACATTATTTTTCACATCCTTTACCGTCGCATAGCCGGGTAAGAAGAGTCTAGTTAAAGATGAACTGTCAAATTTAAAAAAATATAGTTCATATTCATTCGTGATAACACAAGTTTAGGTATTATTTTGGTCTTTACATCGTCCGGACGTGTTTGTTTTTAATAAATGTATTAAAATTTATAGTGACGTTCTTGCAAAATTGTGACCTAGACAATTACCTACTGAGCTATCTAGGTCACTCAATTTGTAGTGCGAGGTGTTTGTACAGTATTTGTTTTACTTATAATTTCATAATATCATGAAATTATTCCTAATATAAAAATGGAAAGCAGTCCGTTTGGAAACCGAAGTAGGTTAACGCCCCGCAGTCCTCCTACCACGCCCGCTCCCGAGGCCGCGCCCAAACCCCAAGATCGAGATGAGGACACCGTAATAGTAAGCACCCCAGAGATCCAGTCCTGGATGTCCAATATTGAGCAATGCTTGAACGAGGTGTGCTCTATCGCAACCGAAGGGAAGCTAAACAAGGAACATCAGTCGAGAATCCACAACTTGTGCCGTAAGGTCGCCCATGGCACTTCTCAGATGGCGGTGCAGTACCAGTCCATTAAGTCCAGAGCCATCCAAGCCCACGCGTCGCTACAAGAGCTACGAGAGAAACAGGACCTCTCAGAACGTATCTATGACCTCCAACAAACCATTGAAAAATCCGCAACACCGGCAAAAGTCACCTTCGCCGAAATGATAAAAAAAGGTAACAATAGTTTTATTAAACATAATCAGCACAACTCTGTGGCGATTTATCCTAACGATAAACTTAAGTCGAGTGAGGATACTAAAACCTTGGTCCAAAAAGTTATTAATCCAGAAGAGATGAAGCTCCATGTCCGAGGCCTGCGTAAGACTAGAAACGGGGGTGTAATTATCAGCACAGACACAAAAGAGGACATTGAGAAACTCAAAAAAGCAGAACAGCTTGTGAAATCAGGCCTAACGGTTGACGAACCGCATAAACGAAAACCTAGAGTTGTTGTTATCGGTGTGCCCTCGAATTTAAGCGACAAAGACGTATTTACGAGCCTCTATCAACAAAACGTCGCGGAAACACTTAAAGACTGCAGTCTTGATCAGTTCCTAGGCCTAATAAAGCTAAGCCATAAGTCAGGTAAAAGGAATGCTGAGACCTGTAATTTCATTATAGAGGTGCCCGCCTTTATACGCAAAGCCCTTGTGTCAAAAGAGAGAGTATATGTGAACTGGTCATCCTGCCCCGTGAGAGACTTCACTTTGGTCACTCGGTGCTATAAATGTCAACTGTACGGCCATGCGGCGAAATTCTGTCGGGAGACATCCCATTATTGTGGCCACTGTGGTGAGCAAGGACATACTGTGAAGGAATGCCCCAAGAAGGACCAGGAGCCGAGGTGTGCAACTTGCTTGCGTTTCAAAAAACCAAGCAACCACGTTACAGGTGCGATTGACTGTCCTGCTAAACTTATAGCCGAAAATAGGTATATAAATAGTATTGATTATGAAGGCGCCTAAGAGCGCCAGCAAACAGTTTTAACCTTGACCTTTTTTCTTTTAACATCTTTTTATTTTTATTTTATTGTAATAATGATAAATAATTTAATTAATGACATAGATGAGTTCTCTGTGACGGATTCAAAGGTATGTGAAGTGGAAAATTGCAAGCAATATCTTTCCTCTTTCAAAAATTCCATTACAGTACTAACACAAAATATTCGTAGTATCTTTAAAAATTTCGATAATTATTTAATCTTACAACAACGACTAAACATAGACTGTGATATTATTGTACTAACAGAATGCTGGCTTACTAACAGGGATGAAGCACGTCCAATCATGCCGGGATATAGTATGCATCAAAGCAGTACACATTACTATCAAAACGATGGTGTTGTAGTTTATCTAAAAAACAATCTGAATTTCTCAGTGGAGGAGCCTAATATGGTGGATTGCAACAGACTTCTGATTAAAATTGGTTCCGATTTTGCAATACTTGCAATATATAGACCCTGTGCTTTTAAAAACCCAACAAATTTTATTCATTCTCTAAATGACACCTTGCAGAAACTCGCGTCTTTTAAAAATATTATCTTAGTTGGAGATTTTAATATCGATATTTGTCTAGGTAAAGTAAACCCACCCTCTAAAGATTACTCTCCAGAATACCTCAACTCATGTTCCTTTCACGGCTTATTTCCCGCATACACTCTTCCTACATTTGAAAGTGGATCATGCTTGGACCATATCATGCTTAAGTCAAATTGTCAATCTCTTGCACTTGTTATTAACTCATCGATAACCGATCACAAGGCTGACCTATTAACCCTAAATTGTAAAATACCTAAAGTTCATTATATTAACACAATTAATAAATTAAATGTAAGTAAACTAGAAGGTGACTTACGCAGCATCGACTTTAGTCACGTTTATAATTCCGCTGATCCGCAATTTTGTATGACATACTTAATAGAAAATGTGCAACAAGCAATTCAAAGAAGCACAACAATGTTTCGGTTGAGTAAAAAAAATAATAACATTAAACCTTGGATTACGCCTGGCCTCATTAGATGTATGAAACATAGAGATAAGTTACACATTATAGCCAAGTCTAATCCTAATAATACAAACTTGCAACTATCTTACAAGCGCTACCGCAATTTTTGTAATAACCTTTTGAGAAAAGTAAAAATTAATTATGATAAAAGTGTATTGGAAAAAGCTGGTAAAAATAGTAAGGAGATTTGGAAATGCATTAAAAACATAACATACACCTCCAAGCAGCGTGAGTCATCTTCGTGTTTATTACAAACTAATTCCTCGCATTTGACTTCTGCCAACGTCACAAATGATTACTTTGTGAGCGTTGGTAAAAACTTGGCGGAAAAAGTACAAGGTCAATCACAATGCCACACTCGCACTCATACATATTGTTCTAGCTTAACATCTTTTGCGCTGTTGGATACTGACGAAGCCGAGGTAGAAAGGATAATCATGTGTTTAAAAGATGACTGTGCAGTTGGTTGGGATAATATACCGTCAAAAATTGTTAAACAATTCAAGCACATTTTGGTCCCTCCCCTGATGTACATTTTTAATACATGTTTGTCCACAGGAATATTCCCAAAGTGTTTGAAAAAAGCAGTAGTGGTACCTGTTCATAAATCAGGATCAAAAAATCAAGTAACTAATTATAGGCCAATTTCCATCCTTCCCTCTATTTCCAAAATTCTAGAAAAAATAATCAATACTAGATTAGTCAAATTTTTGGAAGACAAAAATATATTGTCAAAATCTCAATTTGGCTTCAGAGCTAAGGTATCAACTGATGACGCCGTTCACTACTTGACTAACTACCTGACACAGGAACTCGACAAAGGCAATCACACTGTGGGAGTATTCCTGGATCTTGCCAAAGCTTTTGACACCATTTCTGTATTAACATTGTTACGGAAACTGGAAGCCCTTGGGATAAGAGGAACGCAGCTAAAACTATTCAATAGCTATCTCAACGATCGATCGCAATGCGTAAGGATCGGAAGTGTCGTCAGCGATGATTTGCAAAATACGACTTTTGGGGTTCCCCAAGGAAGTATTTTGGGCCCAACTCTATTTTTGATATACATAAACGACCTTTGCAACTTGAAATTAGATCATGGCGCAATTGTAACTTACGCTGATGACACTGTACTACTTTTTTCCGCTGATACTGAGAAAGAGGTTTTCGAGTATGCGCAGCTTGGATTTAATGTTGTTTATAATTGGCTTCAGCATAATTTACTCACACTAAATGCAGATAAAACTAATTTCATAAAATTCACAATGCGCAAAATTTGCTCTAATGTAAGTGATTTCAGACTTTATGCTCATCACTGCAACATTACATGTAACAACCCATGCTCGTGTCCAACTATTAAAAGAACTAATCAAATTAAATACTTAGGTATTATATTAGACGAGACTCTCACATTTCGACAACATATTGAAGCTTTGAGTAATAGAGTGCGTAAACTAATATTTATATTCAAAAAGTTACGCCTTATAGCAGATCTGAAATTGATAAAACAAGTTTATTTTGCCCTATGTCAGTCAATTTTAGTCTACTGCATCACTTCATGGGGTGGGGCGGGTAAAACATTGTTAATACCATTGGAGAGAGCACAAAGGGCCATCCTAAAAGTCTCCACCTTTAAACCCTACACCTTCCCAACTAAACTATTATATAAGTCGGTTAAGGTACTAACAGTCCGACAATTATATATAATGTATACAGTTCTAAAGCAGCATGCAACTCTCTCCTTTAATACTCAGTTAACACAGAAAAGACGGAAGGATATTGTTTGCCCTTACGTTAGCACACGCCGTGCTTTTACATCCAATTTTTATATGTACCTTGGTCCACTTCTGTATAACAGAATAAATGCCATAACTTACATATACCCGCACAACTACACCAGATGTAAAATAATGGTTTGTGAAGCTCTCCAGGATATGTCTTATGAAGATACAGAGAACTTATTAGATGTATTACAGTAAATATATTGTTTAATTGTATAGCAGGTACCTAGTTATAGAAAATAGCGTAAGTAGGTATTAATTGTAGTTTTATGTTTTAATTTGTAAGTACCAATTTACCATAACAGCAGTTTTTTGCCTGAAACACAGGATCACCTAGTTCAGGCACATGTAAACAGTTAAGTAGGTATGTTTTTAAAAGTAGCCTTAATTTATACATTTCTGTTTTTTAAGTTTTTTTTTGAATAAATTTATTTATTATTTATTTATTTTATTACTTTTGTAAAAGTATTCTCAAATATTAATAAGGGCCACTAAAAGGGTTTTTTTTAAAACCTTGATACTAGTAGTTCGCCCCGAACTGAGACCTCACGAGTTTTTTTCAGCGATTATTATATTTCAGCGTAAAGTAGGTACCTACTGAAATGTATAATATAACGACGAAAGACTCAAAATACGACAGGTCTATCTTATTTGAATGATAGGTGCCTAGTATCGCTAATATCTGACATTGGATGATTTAGAGAATCCAAACACGACAGGCATTACTTGTTGTTGTTGTTAACTTGTTGTTGTTGTTGTTAAGTTCTAAAAGCATAGGTCCAGCTCAATCATCACACCCGTTAAATTTGGATTAAGAATATTGTAAATAGTAAGCGTGTTACATTGTGTTACTATTTACAATATTCTTAATCCAAATTTATTAAATTTTATTTTCTATTTTTTAGTTGGTTTTTTTTATTAAAGCGGGTTTTTTTAGTTTTTCTAAACTATCTATTTATTTTATACTTTTTGGTCTTTGATAACGAAATATGTTAGATCAAACCCATTGAAAGACAAACTACTCGTCAAGACGATTCTAACGAGCCCAAACTCGATGGGGTTGTGTCGTTTCATTGCGAAGTTCCTATGACCACCTTCCAGTTCCATCATCAGACCCTGGTTACCATTGAAAGACAAAGCAAGTACTCGTCAAGACGATTCTAACGAACCCAACCTCGATGGGGTTATGTCGTTTCATTGCGAAGTTCCTATGACCACCTTCCAGTTCCATCATCAGACCCTGGTTACCATTGAAAGACAAACTACTCGTCAAGACGATTCTAACGAGCCCAAACTCGATGGGGTTGTGTCGTTTCATTGCGAAGTTCCTATGACCACCTTCCAGTTCCATCATCAGACCCTGGTTACCATTTACAGACAAAGCAAGTACTCGTCAAAACGATTCTTAAGACGAGTTTGAATGAATGAACTATGAAGTATGGCTAATGAGATAATTCCTGCAGATTCCTTCCAGCTCTATCATCAGATCAGTTCCATGGTACCATATTATTGTCACCGAAGTTACGCCTTTTCATTTGATACCCCACTCGGGTATATTTGCCCTATAGTTTGTGTGCCAAAGAGGTAGATCCCCTTTTGGACCCCCTGTCTCCGTAACCCCCTGACCGATCCTACTCATGTTCGAACTTAAAAATTCTATGGACCTCAACTACTTGTATACCAAAAATCATGAAGATCAGAGCAACGGTACTCAAGTTATCGTCGAACAAACATACAAACATATAAACATACAAACATACGAGCGACCGACCGTCTCAACACTAGACCTCACTCGCTACGCTCGTTCGGTCAATTAATTTCTACTAGTTGAATTTCGATATTTAAATGTGCAGGTATACCAAGACCTACCCTAAATTCAAAGCTATTCAATGAAAACGACAATGAATTTCAATCAGTCCAGATATAAATCTATTACAGCGTTAGCCTCGCGCTTAGAGGGATAAAGTGCAAAAGTAAAAAGCCGTTAGCGCGTAGCAGCAACCACATAGATGCTAAGCAGAAACCTAATTTTGATTTAATATTTTGTTCATGTCTCAAAACATTGTAAAAGTTTTATTCAATATCTCAATCGATATCTGTCCCTTGTAACAAGTTTCGTAAGTACAAGTAAGTAGGTCGATTTTGTCTTCGAAAGAGCAAACTTATCGTTACCGATCAAAAAGATGTAACATTTACAGTGGAAAAGAGAGAAAAGCTGAACCGTTTTCAAATGGGTTTGAAATAAATAAATATTGTAGAACATTTTACACAGCGCCATCTAGCCCCAAGCTAAGCAAATAGGCTTGGGTTATGGGTGCTAGATAACAGATAGAATACATAGCTGGCAGAAAAACCACCCGACGGCGGTTTCTTCGTACATTTATAATATGGCGCCATCTGTCTGCCAGTTGATGAAATAAGTATACTTTTTATATATACAGACAACCATAAATACTTGTTTGAGGCCGGAATCGAACCCGTAAACTTCTGCATCGCAAGCGGGTGTTTGCCCGACGCGTCACAGAGGTTGTCCAATAATACGATACTAAATGTTAGCTGCACCCTGCGGACGTAAGTCATGACTTAGTGAGATAATCGGGTTAAAATTAAATTATCTGTTATAATACTAGTAGTTCGCCCCGAACTGAGACCTCACGAGTTCTTCGGTCAATCTTGTTTAAATGATAGGTGCCTAGTATCACTATCATCAGACACTGGACATCGCTGACTCTATTATACTTTTAACGAATCCAAACGCGTTAGGCATAGGCTCAGAATACAGAACAAGACTAGGTATCTTGTCTAGAAAATGAATTCCATAGCCTAATTTTCTTGGTCTCAATCACGTATTTATTTATTTCGCGTTTTATTGATACTCGAGAGAATAAGTACCTACAATGAAAGTAAATCGTGTGTGATTAAAAACTCCTATAGCCTTCTTCCTTCTATATTCCACCATATCGTCAGTAGCTAGAGTACCTACCTACTCATCAAGTGAACACGATAGACCTAACTTATCTAGAGATGAGTTCATATAGCTTTCTATATATTACTCGGCTATATTACCAAACCCCAGATATCAGTTGCTTGTTTAACACCTAGAGCACACTCATGTGCCTAGAGTGCCTCCTTATCAAGACAACTTTAACGAACATTAACGGTAGACTTATCTTGTCTAGAAGATGAGTTCATATTTCTTTGAAGTTGATTGCCTTCTTCCACCTCTATCACCAGATCCCAGATGTCAGCTGATTCTTCAGAAGCTATAGAATACCTACTTATCAAGGTGCTTTGAACGAGTACAAACATGGATATGACTATCTTAGACTTCTCAAGATCGTTAAGTTCTTATTGTCACCTTTCTCATCGGGTCTTTATCATCAGACTTAACACTAAAAATTTTAGTACCTATGTAGTAAGTATGTACTCATCTTAATCTAACGAAAGAGGTAAAGAGGAGAGAGGCTCCTCCCTCGATACAAATATATTAGAGAAGTTTGAGACCTATATTATTGGTGGACCTATTTGTCCTATAATAAGTCCTAACCTATTATTAAATAAAAATAATAAAAAGATTAGTCACCAGTTTTTTTAATTAGAATCTCTAGATCAGCTAGCAATACTATTTAATATTATTCACCACAATTATTAACCAAACCAACCCCTGATTATGAAATAAATTAATAATTATGAATATGAAACAAAAAGAGAGGTCTGACGATTTATAGGAAAGTAGATTAAGTAGACGCTTTTAATCTACAGTCTTCACCCAAGGTAGGTAAGTAGGTACATCCTGAGTGGCCCAGACGACGTCAACTATAGAAGGATTGTCCAATTTTCGCTTCGGCTTCCGTTTAGCTGATCAATAGCTGGTTCAAGCAGCTACTGATCCTTCGAAGACCATCGAGAACGAACACAAGAGTGCATGACTTTGCACTCTAAGCTTTTACGAATTATTTGAATTTTATTTAGGACTAGCTTTTGCCCGCGACTTCGTCCGCATAGAAGTCGAAAATGGCTTTAACAGGATTTTTAATTGGTTTTATCACTAATATATTTCTGTGGGTTTTAATATTACCAAAATCGGTAGGTTATTTTAAACATTATTTCTGTGGGTTTTAATATTACCAAAATCGGTAGGTTATTTTAAACATTATTTCTGTGGGTTTTAATATTACCAAAATCGGTAGGTTATTTTAAACATTATTTCTGTGGGTTTTAATATTACCAAAATCGGTAGGTTATTTTAAACATTATTTCTGTGGGTTTTAATATTACCAAAATCGGTAGGTTATTTTAAACATTATTTCTGTGGGTTTTAATATTACCAAAATCGGTAGGTTATTTTAAACATTATTTCTGTGGGTTTTAATATTACCAAAATCGGTAGGTTATTTTAAACATTATTTCTGTGGGTTTTAATATTACCAAAATCGGTAGGTTATTTTAAACATTCTTTTGTATTATCATGTATTTTCGTATGTCGTATTTTACATGTTTTCTCTATACGCATAATAAAGAAAGAAAGGACAAAAGTGTGTACTTGGAAGCAAATTAAAAAAATGGGTTGTGGGAAAAAGTAGTAGAACGAAAATATATAGTATTTAAATTTCATGTTACTTAAACAATTAAAAACGCCTAAATCAATTGAAATCTGGTTTTCAATATTAGATAGCTCTATTTTGAGGAAGGTCGTGGTATAGGCACATTTTAGGAACATCAAAATCCAATTAGTAGGTCCTGAGTAAACAACAAAAAACTGCAGCCGCTCGGCCGAACGCGTTCCAGCAAACACGAACGTCACAGAATACTTAATAGTGTAGCATACATTTTATCCCGATATTCCCACGGTAACGGGACTTACGCGGGTTTGTTTAGGGAATAATTCGTAAACATAACCAAAATGTTCTAGCACAGTTCTAGTCCTCACCATTTTAAATTTCGAATACTACGTTCCTATGAGGCCGTGTTCTAAAAGTGCAACCTCTTTTGAATAAAATCGGATTGTGTTTTCAAACATGTGTCAAAATACAATGTAGGTACCTAAGTTAAAAGGAGTATTGATATCAACTTCGGAGGAAATCACCCCCAAAATAACTTCCTACCCCTTTTTAATAATGTTAGAGGATGAATTTTAATAAAATACGAAACACGTGTTTCATCAATTCTGTTAAAGAATGTTTATGCAAAATTTGAAGTAGATTGGACCAAGGAATCACGTTGTCCCATACAAACTTCGTCCCCCTTTTTCACCCCCTTAGGGGTAGAATTTCGGAAAATCCTTTCTTATCGGCTGCCTACGTCATACAAAGAACACACCCTCCAAGTTTCAGATCTCTACGATCAGCGGTTTAGGCTGTGCGTTGATCCGTCAGTCAGTCATTCAGGACAAAGCATTTTATATGTATAAGAGAAGAGATACTGCATAATAGCCGTGCAAAGCCGGGGCGGGTCGCTAGTACTTTGATAAAAGAAATCCAATCAAAGAGTATTTAAGTTTTTAATAACCCCAGCACGCCGCTTCATACACATGTTCATACAAAATTGCTGGAGCGTTGTAATGTTCCAAATTCAAAAAACGCTCCTGCATTGGATTTAATTTTCCTTGACCGCGACACTGGCTATATGCACGATAGTGGTAATGCGAAGCCATAATAAAATTATAAATAAAAAAGAGATGGCGCTAGATGCTTCTTTCCGTATGTCAAAATGACAATTTTGACATCATCCCTACGTTCTGTACGTTTTCATGCAAAAATATTATGGTTTATTTTTTACGCCAAGAAATATCAAATTTTAATTAGTAACATAAATCTACTTGAAATACCTAAACCTCTTCTGATATTTTCTGAACACATTCGTGAAGATTATGTTAAAATCTGTTTCCTAGTTCCCGAAATTAGACTGCACAAACAAAGGTAAACAAACCAAATCAACATTTTCTGAGATGAATGGTAGTTTCGCGAAAACGAAGAGATGGCGCTACTTACTTAAAATTAAAAAAAATATCTTATTAAATTAATACTTTATTTTTTAGTTAAAAAATGTGTATATTGCTATGTATTCTTAAAATACATAAGTGTACAAAATTTTTAAGCAGAACAAAAAGAATAATCAACTAATTTGTGATTTTCTAAATTTAAGAAAACCTGAATCGCGCATGCAAGATTTTTTTCTACCGGAGCTATATAAGGTTAGCGAATTCTATAGTGCTAAGATCATTATGGACGTAGAACGCTTACTTCCAAAACTTCGAATTTATTATATGTAGAGATGACCGTATTATTATATTGATAGGTACCTTTTTTATCAATTTTAATCATAATATCAAAGCTAAGGTAATATGTAATGGTTTTGAAATTATCTGGAAATCATATTTTTTACGACAATGACAGAAAGAAAACATGTCATTTTGATTTTTGACATTGTCATTTTTTAATCATGAAGGTCAAAGCGTTTTTTTCCTTTTTGATACAAATGAGTTTGATATAAAAATGACCGCTGAGACGATACATTCCTGTGGATTTCTTCCAGCTCCATCATCAGATCATTTCCATGGTACCATATTATTGTCACCGAAGTTACGCCCTTTCATTTGATACCCCACTTGGGTATATTTGCCATATAGTTCGCCTGTCATATAGGTAAATCCCCTACTGCACCCCCTATCATCGAAGCCCCCTAACCGATCCCTCTCATGTTCGAACTTAAAAATTCTATGGACCTCAACTACCCGTATACCAAAAGTCATTAAGATCAGAGCAACGGTACTCAAGTTATCGTCGAACAAACATACATAGATACATAGATACATAGGTACAACCGACCGACCGTCTCGCCACTAGACCTCTCTCGCTTCGCTCGTTCGGTCAATTAGTGATAAAACCCGACTACGTACAAAAATAATATTTAAAAAAAACGAAATAGATAAGTATCTACATAAAAATCGCACTCTAAAAAGTTTGAAACAAGAAAAATACAGACAGCTAATTCTGTAGGCAATCTCAAAGTGTAGTGTCTCGTGTCGTTCAGTGGCTAGCCGTCGTCGGATGCCACCTTGCCCTATAAGAATCCCTTAGTATTGTTGCATTGCAAGGTGGCATCCTACAACGGCTATCCACTGAACGACACGAGCGGAGCACCATTAAGACGCTTCTAACCAAACCTCAATTGTTTAATTATAATAGCGACCCGCCCCGGCTTCGCACGGCTATATTATGCATGTATTATACATATATCTCTACATATAATAAATTCGAAGTTTTGGAAGTAAGCGTTCTACGTCCATAATGATCTTAGCACTATAGAATTCGCTAACCTTATATAGCTCCGGTAGAAAAAAATCTTGCATGCGCGATTCAGGTTTTCTTAAATTTAGAAAATCACAAATTAGTTGATTATTCTTTTTGTTCTGCTTAAAAATTTTGTACACTTATGTATTTTAAGAATACATAGCAATATACACATTTTTTAACTAGAAAATAAAGTAATTAATTTAATAAGATATTTTTTTTAATTTCAAGTAACTAGCGCCATCTCTTCGTTTTCGCGAAACTACCATTCATCTCAGAAAATGTTGATTTTATTTGTTTACCTTTGTTTGTGCAGTCTAATTTCGGGAACTAGGAAACAGATTTTAACATAATCTTCACGAATGTGTTCAGAAAATATCAGAAGAGGTTTAGGTATTTCAAGTAGATTTATGTTTCTAATTAAAATTTGATATTTCTTGGCGTAAAAAATAAACCATAATATTTTTGCATGAAAACGTACAGAACGTAGGGATGATGTCAAAATTGTCAGTTTGACATACGGAAAGAAGCATCTAGCGCCATCTCTTTTTTATTTATAATTTTACTATGGCTTCGCATTATTACTATCGTGCATATAGCCAGTATCGCGGTCAAAGAAAATTAAATCCAATGCAGGAGCGTTTTTTGAATTTGGAACATTACAACGCTCCAGCAATTTTGTATGAACATGTGTATGAAGCGGCGTGCTGGGGTTATTAAAAACTTAAATACTCTTTGATTGGATCTCTTTTATCAAAGTACTAGCGACCCGCCCCGGCTTTGCACGGCTATATTATGCATGTATTATCTTCTTATCTATATCTATCTATATCTATACATATAAAATCCTTTGTCCTGACTGACTGACTGACTGACGGATCAACGCACAGCCTAAACCGCTGATCGTAGAGACTTGAAACTTGGAGGGTGTGTTCTTTGTATGACGTAGGTATCCGATATGAAAGGATTTTCCGAAATTCTACCCCTAAAGGGGTGAAAAAGGGGAGCAAAGTTTGTATGGGACAACGTGATTCCTTGGTCTAATCTACTTCAAATTTTGCATAAACTTTTTGACAGAATTGATGGAACACGTGTTTCATATTTTATTGCAATTCATCCCCTAACGGGGTTAAAAAGGGGTAGAAAGTTATTTTGGGGTGATTTCCTCCGAAGTTGATATCAATACTCCTTTTAAATCACCTACATTTGACACCCATTTCGATTTTATTCAAAAAAGGTTGCACTTTTAGGAGACGGCCTCATGGGGACGTAGAATTCGAAATTTGAAATGGTAGAACATTGTCTCTACATAGTATGAAATATACGAATCATTTTATATTCAAAAGTAGCTGCACCTCGCGGTTTCACCAGCATGTCCCGATCCCGTGGAAATATGGAATAAAATGGGATATGCGTGGGATAAAAAGTATGCTACACTATTATGTATTCTGTGACGTTCGTGTTTAGTGGGACGCGTTCGTGTCGTCACGGGCGGCCGGGGTTTCTCGAGCGGCTGCAGTTTTTCGTTGATTACTCAGGTTCTACTTATTGGATTTAGATGTAAAGTATAACACGACCTTCCTATCCTAGCTATCTTAAAGTGAAAACCAGATTTCAATTGGTTTAGGCGTTTTTTATTGTATAAGTAACAAACAGACAGACAGATAGACTTGAACTTTAAAAACTACATGTTTTTGTTTCAATATTTTCAAAGTCCCTCAGAACCATTTTTTTATTTGCTTCCAAGTAAATACAGAATTTTCGTCCTCTCTGCCTTTATAATGAGTATCAAAGAAAACATGTGAAATATAAATATAAAAGAATATAAACTAACCTACCGACTTCGGTAATTTTAAAACCCAAAGAAATTTATTAGAGTTAAAACCAATAAAAAATCCTATTAGAACCATTTTGGACTTATACGCGGACGAAGTCGCAGGCAAAAGCTAGTATATAATATAATATAATAATGCATATCGCATTCTAATGAGACTTCCGTGGTTTTGTAGCGCGTCGGGCATGTTTGCTGACGGTGGGGTGTCTGACTTCTTCGCTATTATAAGATCGCGAATAGCCAGTTTCTGGTCGCATCTCAGGTCGTCTGACAATGAGATCCTCCGAATGTTTTCCGAGAGTCTGAACAATCCAATATTCACGTATTGGTTAACTGTACACAGCGAGATGAACATAAGATGACACATGACAAGTGACAGCATAAGTTATGCATAATTAATAAATAAGTTAACCTTTTTAGTGTAGATAGTACTTCTAAATGTCATTGTATTTTTATTACTTTGTATACATTTTTTTTTTTTTTTTTTAATTTTTATAATATTATTTTATTTTATTTTATTTGTAACGAATTAATGATATATGGGCAAATTAGCCTGAAATAAACAATTATTCATTCATATTCATTCATTCATTCATAAACCTTCCTCTTGAATCATTCTATCTAATAAAAAAAACCGCATCAAAATCCGTTGCGTAGTTTTAAAGATTTAAGCGTACAAAGGGATATAGGGACAGAGAAAGTGACTTTGTTTTATACTATGTAGTGATACGTAGTTTTCAAGTTACGTAGGAACAGATGAACATACATACATACGGGTCAAAAACATAACCCTCCCTTTTGGCTTCGCCGTAGTCGGGTAACAAAATAACAAGAAAATTAAGAATAAGGTAGTTGTTTTTCAGATTGACAATAAAGCAAATAAACCAATCCTATCCTACTAATATTATAAATGTGAAAGTTTGTGTGTGTGTGTGTGTGCGTGTGTATGTATGTTTGTTACTCCTTCACGCAAAAACTACTGGACCGATTGCGATGAAACTCGGTACCTAGATAGCTGGAGTCCTGGATTAACATATAGGCTACTTTTTATCCCGATATTCCCACGATCGGGACTTACGCGGGTGAAACCGCGGGGCGCAGCTAGTTCAATCTAAACCCAAAATCTAATGACCTGGTACCTCTTTTTGACGAAATATTTAGATTTTAATTAAGGTGGCAAGTGGGTCTTATTACCATAGTGCTTTATAAATACTGCGGCTCCAATCGCCGGAGAGGTCGTCAAATCGATAGCTTAAAGTCACCAAAATGATCAAGTGTCATAGAACCCAATTAACTCAACTAAACAAAGTACGATAGTTCGAACAGAGAGAAAAGCTCGTTTGATTAAATTGTTTCAGAGCTTTCAGGCAAGTTTACAGCGCAAACAGTGCAAACACTGACGTTTAATTATCTTGCTAAAGTATACCAAATCAAAGCTATCAAATTGTCATCATTTAAGTTTCGGCTACGTTGTACGTACGGTTTAAGCCTTAAGCTACGGTTGGGAGGTACCTACTTAGTATTTTTAACCGACTTCACAAAAAGAAGCTTCTCTGTTCATCGCGTGGTTTCCGTCGTCAGTTTCCGAAATTAACTCGTCATTTTCCTTATTCGTCAATTCTATGAAAATCTTAAATCTTCAATTTAGGAGAAAAGCATTTTTTTTTTTCAGATTCTGACTTTGCACTATTGTCAGATTAGGATAAGGTTTTGTTATTTCTTTTATTTCTTACTCATCTTTTTTCTATCTTTTTATTTCGCTATTAAAAGAAAAATAATTGAAGCTTTAGGAAGTAGGTACACCTGTCAATAGGTCCCTACTTTAGTAGGTAACTAAAATATTCCCATTTAATCAAAATCAACACGAAAATATAGGCATCTACGTAAACCGATAAATACAGGTTCATCAAATCGATTTCAATACGTGCCGAATCAAAATTCATTGTTTCACCTTAGCTCTCTATTAAAATTTGTTTAGACAGGTATGTTTGGTTTTTCTAAGCCTACCTACAAATGTGTCGGCAGGCATTTTAATTTATCTTAGTACCTATTGAAAAAAGGTATTTCACCACTACAGAAAGAAAAGGTTTCATTATTTTTTATTTTATTTATTTTATTATTTTATTATTTGTTTTCTTTTAAACATCGATCACACTTCTACAAAGTTTATTTCAATACTTTATTATATGGATAGCTACTTATCACTATCACTACATAGTATAAAACAAAGTCGCTTTTTCTGTCCCTATATCCCTTTGTATGCTTAAATCTTTAAAACTACGCAACGGATTTTGATGCGGTTTCTTTTAATAGATAAAGTGATTCAAGAGGAATGTTTATATGTGTAGTACATGCATAATATAGCCGTGCGAAGCCGGGGCGGGTCGCTAGTAATAGATAGAAATACATTTGGGTATAAACAATATTTACCCAAAGCTTCCGTCTCATTTTCTACTTCACTATCATTATCACTACATAGTCACTACATAGTATAAAATAAAGTCGCTTTTTCTGACCCTATTTCCCTTTGACCGCTTAGATCTTTAAAACTACGCAACGGATTTTGATGCGGTTTTTTTAATAGATAGAGTGATTCAAGAGGAAGGTTTATATGTATAATACATGCATAATATAGCCGTGCGAAGCCGGAGCGGGTCGCTAGTATAAAATAAAGTCACTTTTCGCCGTCCCTATGCCCCTATGTCCCTTTGTATGCTTAGATCTTTAAAACTAGGCAACGGATTTTGATGCGGTTTTTTTTAATAGATAGAGTGTTTTCAAGAGGAAAGTTTATATGTATAATACATGCATAATATAGCCGTGCGAAGCCGGAGCGGGTCGCTAGTTCTTACATAAAAACCTTTTAAGCTATTGCATAGTTTTTATCGAGGGCTTTATTTATTTCACGCTTAATTAGATACATAATTTTGAATCAATCATTCGTGTTAAAATATCATTATAAATATAAACCAAGAGGTATCTTCAAACACGACTAAATATCCATCGATCACGAACCTTGTCAGAAGTTGGCCACTTTAATCTAACTTACTATAGAGTCTGGGTTCGACGCTGTAAAATGAAATTACCTGATGCTTCTTTTACGTTGGATTTTTAAAGATAAACTGAATACTTTAACCTATTTCAGGCTGCTGATAATACGATGATTACTGTGCTACATAAATACGTTTAATACCTTAAACACGTTTATACTAATTGAACCAATTGAACCAACTGTCAAAGTAGATATTATGATTATTGATTATATTATAATTGAATAAATATTATCAACCTTGTAGTTATTAAAATGTAATTTAATTTTAGATTACCCGTTAAATGGCTTTAGCTAAATATGTTTTCGCACAATATTTACGCAAGTCACCCGACTTAAAAACTGAATGTCAAATCTTTGGGTTAGTAACAGATAATAGTACATTGCGATACAAGTGTGGAAAGTTGATCATTCCATAGAGGCGGTTTATGACGCGCGAGCGGAACGCGAGCGTGGCAAAAGCCGAGAAGGAATGATCAATCCGCACGTGTATCGTACGACGTTTTTTATCACAGTTGCGAATAAAAAAAAAGACTTGTTAAAATAATAAACAATTTTTAAGAATTTTAGGTTATGTTTACTATTTTTTGTTAATTACACTCCCGAAAGGCTAGGCAAAAGACTTTTAACCTATACCTACAACCTCGTCTGACATACGAGTACAATATTTTTTAAACTCATATTTTAATTATTTTCAAAGACGTTATCACGTAAAATTATCGTTCGTTATCAGACTTTAGAGACAACCTTTTGAAAAGAAGAAAAAAGGTACCAACAAAGAGTTTTAAGCCAGCAAAGCTTAAAAACTCTTTGATGGTACCTTTTTTATATGCATCAAAACAGTAACCTAAGATAAAATAAGAATGTTTCATCTACCTAATATGTCATTAGCAGTGAGATACGTATTTGACTTATCGGGATAGCGTATTATTTTAGCACAAGTTGGATTTTTTTTATCGCACGCGTGTACAATACGTTGCATTATGAGCCTAAAAGCGGTTTAATAAGATCCACTTTATGAGCAACTGTGATAAAAAGTTATTTCTTTTTGCAGTTTTGTAAATGATTTTTACCCGACTGAAAATAAAGGAAAAACAAACAAACACACATACAAATAGGTAGATGCAAAAGATTTTTTTTCTTTCCGGATAGTTTAACTACAAAGACATATTCAAATTACTTAGTCAGGTACTTGATTTGATTTTTATTGAATTACGTATCATCTAAATTTCGAACTTTTCGATCTAAAAATGTTATAATGATAACTTCCGATTTTCCATCTTATATCTGAAATCTAAATACGTATAATAGAAATACATTTGAAAGATTTGCCATTATTTCAAAATGATTCGAAACCCATTTCGTAGGTTATGTCGATTTGAGCCTATTTTAGGCAAGGAAGTAATTTCAATACCATTTCACCGATTTTAGGGAGATTTACATTAAGAAAATGTCAACGTATTTTGATTTGACACATAAAAGAGGCGCTAAGTTATATATTAACTTACAATAAGAAATATAAATCACTACATAGTATAAAACAAAGTCGCTTTCTCTGTCCCTATATCCCTATGTATGCTTAAATCTTTAAAACTACGCAACGGATTTTGATGCGGTTTTTTTAATAGATAGAGTGATTTAAGGGGAAGGTTTATATATATAATACATGCATAATATAGCCGTGTGAAGCCGGGGCGGGTCGCTAGTAAACAATAAATATTGCAAGACATTCCACACATCGCCACCTAGCCCCAAGCTAAGTAACTAGACTTGTGTTATAGGTGCTAGACAACGGATATACAATGCAATTCGTTCAAATAATACCTACCTCGTAATAAAATAAAGTGGCGACATTTTAATGGCTGTTCTGTGAATAAATATAATTTTCTAATAGAGTTTAATGCGAGGAAAAGACCGACACACCTATCTTTGTCACATCGTTAGAGGCTAGGGTCAATATTCCCTTGATGACTGCTCACCTTCGCTTAAGTAAAGGATTTCTATTTACTGTTTAAAGTCTGCGCTCACTGTACCGTATCATTTTCGTATCCAGTCTTGTAAAGAAAGAAAGAAACAAGTTTATTTGTAGCCAATGGGAACTACTTGACTTAAGAAAATAAAAGCAATAAAAATACGTAGTGTGGTTGTGGTGTGGTTACAAAAAGGAACGACTCAGCCTATAGCGCTAGACACCGCTACACGACAAGTGTGTAGCGCGCTGATTTTCAGTCGTATTTTTGAAATTAATAAAATATAATACTGTCAACTGGCAGAAAAACCGCTCGGGGGTTTCTTCATATATTTTTAATATGGCGCCATCTATCTGCCAGTTGATGAATTAATAAAACATAATCCATACTAATATTATATTATAAAGAGGAAAGATTTTTTAATTTTCTTTTTGTTTGTAATGATGAGGCTCCGGAATTACTAGACTGATTTTGAATGAAACTTGCTATGAGGATACATTGACTCATTTGACCTAATTGACGACCTCTGTGGCGCGTCGGGCGAACACCCGACTGCGACGCAGAAGGTTGCGGGTTCGATTCCCGCCGGGAACAAGTATTTATGCTGACCATAAATTCTTGTTTCTGGTTCTGGGTGTTTCCTATAAGTATAATATGTATATATTTACAAAAAAAAAAGTACATAAGTAGTTTATCCGTTATCTGGCACCCATAACACAAGCATTAAGTTGCTTAGCTTGGGGCTGGATGGCGATGTGTAATATGTCCTGAAATATTTATATTTATTTATATTTATATTTAATTTACTTTTTATCCCGATTTTCTCGAAGCAAAAAAGACAGTTTAAATTTTGGCACAAATCCAATAATTATTTCAATATTGACTCTAATACTCTAGTATTTCACATTATAGGTAAGTACTACGTTTGCATAATTCCAATGGTCACAAAACTTCTTCAGTCGAAAGTCATATTCATATATTATATCCCGCACCGCACCCATTATTCATTCATTCATAATTTAATCCGCCCATATTTTATCCAAACCCTTTCCTATCCAACGGAAACTATTACATTATTCTAGAAATTATCATCACAAATTAAATTATCCAAATACAATTTCACATTCATTGCATTCAATTCCATATAATTTAGGAAAACTACATTTTAAACTAGTGTCCTTGCTTTACTACAAATAGAATTCGTCCATGACCCAATATTCTTATGTGCACAATTTCATTTCGTCGCACTTGCCTTAGAAGTAGATACATAAAACAGGCTACTCAAATACTCACTTCCTTGTTAATTTGACTAGAGGAATCTAATAATAGGATTGTTAGGGGAAACCTTTTGAAGGACACATGCTGGATTTTATGGATAATGATAAAAACACATTAATATCAGTAAGGACTTTTTCTACATAAAAAAATATCTGGTACTCTGTCATCGTATCCGGACCGGCATGAGGCGTTTCTCATCGTATTTTTTCCATCTCCTTTTTCCGTCGATTCTCTGACATTTTCATTAAAATTATATCTTGACGACCCTTTGGCACAATGGTCACCATGCCCGACTGCCAAATATAGGGTTGCGGGTTCGATTCCCGCCTCAGACTAGTATTTATGCTTAGATATTTGTCTGTGGTCTGGGTGTTTCTATGTATTATAAGTATACATTTACAAAAAAAAGTATATAAGTAGTATATCCGTTGTCTAGCACCCATAACACAAGTCTAGTTACTTAGCTTGGAGCTAGATGGCGATGTGTGGAATGTCCTGCAATATTTATTTATTTATTTATCTATAGCAGCGCTTTGCGATTTCACCCGCGTAACTCCCAAACTCGTAAGAATATCGATATAAAAAGTAACCTTTGTCACCTCTAATGAATCAATGTATCCTCATACCAAGTTTCATCAAAATCGGTCCAGTAGTTTCAGAGCCTATTCAATGCAAAGTACAATCAAATCTTTCCTCTTTATAATATTAGTAAAGATGTGTTTTTTTACTTTAAGTAACGGCTTCGTATGACCTACATTTAGCCAGTGTCAAGTAAAAATATTCTCTTCACGTTTAACCCAAAATACGCTGATGATATTGTGTCGAGTAGTAAAACTCAGTGTCTGTTGTTTCTATTGTGCATCCGTCAGTCTTGTCCAGGGTTAAGGTTTAGGATGTTCCGGAATTACATTACTAGTTATAGGGCAAGAAAACACCTTCTCGTTTCTATAATTATACATTAACTACGTTTACCTTTTACTCGCGATTTCGTCAGCGAAGAGTAATTTTCAAAACCCTTTCTAAGCAAATAATATGCTTACGACAAGCCAACATCATAAGCACAGCTCTGAAACTGATTTGATTTGAGCTATGCGTTGACAGGACTTTGAATTTTATGTTTATACATTACTAGCGACCCGCCCCGGCTTCGCACGGCTATATTATGCATGTATTATACATAAAAACCTTCCTCTTATATCACTCTATCTATTAAAAAAACCCGCATCAAAATCCGTTGCGTAGTTTTAAAGATTTAAGCATATATAGGGATATATAGGGACAGAGAAAGCGACTTTGTCGTTTTTTTTTATACTATGTCGACGGCCCAGACGAAAAAAGGCGCAAAGTCACTTTACGTAGAATTTTTTTTATTGCATTTTCGGATTCTATACATACAAATCTATACGCAAATTTTTTTTCAGAAATTTAAACCCATAAATAACTGAGATATTCAAATAGACGTCTTTGTTCGTTTGACATATTCTGCTGATTATCAGGCGAATAAAGTCATCTTAACATCATACCGGCAATCAAAAAGTAAAAACATAGGCGAAAAAACAAGTTACAAAATCTTACGCCTTTCTTCGTTTGAAAAATAAAAGCTAACTAGTGGTATTGAGTTAACGCTCTATATTTCGCCCTAAGGAAAAATAAGGTACAAACTCTTACGCCTTTCTTCGTCTGAAAAATAAAAATTAGCTAGTGTTATTGAGTTAACGCTCTATTGTTCTCCCAAAAACAATGTCTTGACTACAACGCAAGTGATTTTACAAATAGGATAAATGCAAATATTCAACGTAATATAGGTTTCTGTATAATTCGTTGATAAAATATTGATGCACTAACTGAATATTTTTTTAAATGCTTTATATAATTAACGTTACCTTCTATACAACTAGACTTTCGAACGTTATTAATATGTAAACAAAGTTAATGTTTATTTGAAGTAGATGATTCGAACGTAAAGGCATATTGAGTTTATTCTTTTCAGTACAAATTTGTCGTAAGAGGTCAAAAACGTCGGTTTGTTTACTTTTTTTTTAACACGCTTTTATTAGTTTCACCTGTATGTTTGTATGTATGTAACCGACTCCTTTGGGCACGATTTTGCCCTACTTAGAATGATCAGATTTAATTCAAACTTTGCACACTTGTCAAAGACCGATGACAATGCAATATTATGATAACATGGTGCTGATCTGATGATGGAGCTGGAAGGTGGTCATAGGAACTCTGTAATGAAACGACGAAACCCTATCGAGTTTGGGCTCGTTAGAATCGTCTTGACGAGTAGTTTTGCTTTCAATGGTGACCAGGGTCTGATGATTGAACTGGAAGGTGGTCATAGGAACTTCGCAATGAAACGACACAACCCTATCGAGTTTGGGCTCGTTAGAATCGTCTTGACGAGTAGTTTGTCTTTCAGTGGTAACCAGGGTCTGATGATGAAGCTGGAAGGTGGTCATAGGAACTTCGCAATGAAACGACACAACCCCATCGAGTTTGGGCTCGTTAGAATCGGCTTGATGAGTAGTTTGTCTTTCAATGGTAACCAGGGTCTGATCTAACATATTTCGGTAATAAAGACCAAAAAGTATAAAATAAATTAATAGTTTAAAAAAACTAAAAAAACACGCTTTAATAAAAAAAAACTGGTTGCCTGTAAAGTCGGTATACGGGCGAAAGTTTTACGTGACAACAACTGTGCTCGAGTGGAAGGGACGCGTGCCTTTCACTTTTTATGTCTGTCTCTCTCGCTCTTAGGCGGGCTAACCATGCCCGCGTGCCTCTCACTCGCTCTCATTGTGAGCGCATAACGTCAGCGGAGCGTAACGCAGTTTCTTGAAGTGTCACCCGGCAAACCAATTTATAAAACGTTGTCACGTCAAAAATCCAACAAAAAAAAATATAAAATAAAATTTAATAAATTTCGATTAAGAATATTGTAAATAGTAAGCGTGTTACATTGTGATGCTACACCTTCATTAGTTTTCTTTTAAAATTTTATTTTCTATTTTTTTAGTTGGATTTTTTATTAAAGCGTGTTTTTTTACTTTACATAGAATGGTTACAAACCAATTACTATAACTAAGGACGACAAATCATACATTATTATCTATCCCTTGCAAAACCTCAAACATAATAATATAGACATTACATCTTTCCATTCCGTCCGCAAACAAATCACATTCAGGAAAGGCGACCAGCAGAGCGCTAAGGAACTTGAGAGCACAAGATGAAGGGGACTGCATTTGTGACACTGTTCTGGACGACGACGGCAACGCTAGCAGTTTTTGCTTTCGGCCCCATAAATAATTGTTAGGGAGAAACAGTCTACATAAGATATCATGCGGGTCCGACGAGGCGATAGTTCCTCTCAGGACTTTCAGCGCTGTGCTGGTTTTGATAAGAGCCCGCCGGACTTTCAAGGAATTATACCCTAAGGATCCCAACAGGTACTTTATTGAATACAAATAAGGGTAGTAACCATAGAGTATTTTGTACAAAATTCTTCAGGCTTTTTGCACCTTTTCAAGAAAGAGGGCATAAGTTGACTTATTCTACTTTCAATACAGGCACCAGTTTCGAGTTTACTACGCACTAAGGCACTAAAGATGAGACCTCAGTGTCAGCAAAATCGCGAGCACTCCTGATGACGAAACCTAGGCGTCTAATTGACTCTTTCGCCGGAACATTTACGTGAGGATTGAAAGTGAGCCGACTCTCGAAGGCCACGCCAGGTTCTTTACACTGGATTTCCTCAAAAGTATGCAATTATTTAGGCTATAGTCAAAAACGATTGGACGAAACGATTGGAAAGGTACAGCATTTTACTATGTTAAAATCTTAAACAAATACAATAGAATCAACATCACGTTGAAGCACATCGCCATCTGCTTTTGACCGTATCTATCTCTGTCATCATCATCATCCGAGCGATGTTCCCGGTTGCATTCCTCTTGGGAGCCCGGGGTCCGCTTTCCTACTTTTACGCCTCCACTTCGCACGGTCTTCGGCATCTTGGTTTGTAAGGCCATTTGCAGGCATATCACCCTTTACGACGTCAAGCCAGTACTTCTTGGGTCTACACAGTTTGCCACGACCCGGCGGAGGCGCCATGGCAAGACATTTGTTCCCCACGTAACTAGCCGGTTTTCGCAAGACGTGACCGTGCCAGCGTAGGCGACATTCTTGCAATTTATCTGCAATGTCTCAGACATGAAGGCTGCCCCGGATGCGGGAGTTCATGAAGCGATCCTTTCGCGTCACTCCACACATCCAGCGCAACATCTTCATCTCCGTGACACGCAGCTCCTGCTTATGTCACTCAAGCACCAGCCACGCCTCACTACCATACAAAAGGACAGGTCTAATGATGGTTTTATAGACCTGTCCCTTTAGTTTACCGTATCTATCTCTGTATAGAGTTATAAGTCATCTGCATACAGTAGGTATCTGGCAGCACTGATAACTTAAGGGATGTCATTTATCATAATTAAGGACAAGAGAGGCCCAAGTAATGAACCCTGACTTACTCCAGATCACGTATGAAAAGGTTGGGACTCATATAAACCTAGTCTAACGTACTGATGACGGTCGCGCAGGCAGTCGGCGAGCAAATTGAGGAATTTGGGAGTGAAACCTATTGCGGTCAACTTTGCCAAAAGTATATCGTTATTTACCCGATTAAAAGCTTTCTGGAAGTCAAAGCAAAAGGCATCCACTTGAAGACCACCTTCGGTCTAAGCATGCCGTTTTTTCCTAAAGTCATGCTGTTCGCTACATAAGTATTTATTAACTTGATCTTATATATACAGAATGCGTTCAAAGACTTTTGATGGCCTGACATTATACAGATAGAATGATACTCCTCAACTCGCGCCTTGTCAGTTGTTTTCGGTATAGGTATCACTCTGGAAACTTTCCAAGGCTTCGGGTACACTCCAGACTCAAGTACCAGGTTATAAATATGACATAATGGAGCACAAGTTAAAAGTTGAAAGATGGACATTGAGTCTGCTCCCCTAGTCTATTTAGCTACTTCCGCAGTGTCATGTCGTATGACATTCTGCTGTGGGGATATGCTGCAGATATTGACGTTATCTTTATATTGCAAAAGAGAGCTCTCCGAGCTATCTAAAAGATAGGCCCCAGGGAATCACATAGTTCCGATTGCAGCTCTAACAATCTTACTAACGCATCTTTTAAAATTCAAATCTTTGGATTGGTTAATGTTACTATGTGCCAACTTACTCAGATGACTAGCTGATCCCAGCTTCACCTCTATGTCAAGTGGTGGGTGGAAAAAGTCGATCCGAACCAGTCTTTCAGTGGCTGCTACTGAGACTTCAAGTCCATTATGTCCGTTATCACTCTCCTGAGTCAGCACTACATCTAACCTTCCTCCATGCGCATTGTTCACAACATTTCTCTCAAGACATAGTACAGACAGATAAAAATAACAATAGTATAGTTTATTTATAAAAAAAGTAAAACTTGTTTATTTTACCCGACTACGGCGAAGCCAAAGGGGAGGGTAGTTAATGTGACTAACAAACTAGTTCCTATTATTTAACTATTATTTTATTAATAATTAAAACGTTTACCACTATTTACCACTAGTTATAAATAAAAAATAATATGAAATATTGTTTTTTAAACTTTTCCTATACAAACTTACAACTACGTTACTCCTTACCATTTCGAATAAAATGAAAATTAGTAGGTAAAATAGATTCGCTTAAACAGTATAGTCCAATTCTCAGGCGAAAAATAGCGTAATCACCAAGCGCGCGGCACACATCCTAGCATATAGATAGCCAAAAAGGTATGTAATCGTTTATTACTTAAAGATACGTCCGGCACTTTGAAACGAACAAAGGCGTAAAGTGATATTAAAAAACTTAGATCCACCTCGTCGTAGGCGAATATAAATGTTACTTGGTTTTTAGGGTATTTTAAGTAAATTACGCAATATTATATATAACATACCTATATCATTCGAAAGCTCTTTTTTTTACGCATCCACTGATATAAAAATTATACATAATTCCCACAGCCACTCGTGTCCAGATCAATTTTAACGTTTTTTGGCTCTCCTGTAAAATTTGATTTTTCATTTAACCGCTTTATTCGTCTGGGCCGTCGATGTAGTGATTAATTAATAATTTTACGCGAATTGACAGCAAAAGCGAAATTAAAAACTGTATCCCCGAATTTTGTTATCAATCGTTTTTTTTTAATTGCTTCCATAGGGACGCAATTTTAACGTAAAAACAAAAGCATCACGTTCTTATTCCTGCCAAAATTCTTTCAAACGTTTTTCGCAGTGAAGTAAGTATCCCCCTTTACTTGCTTAGCAGGTTTAATTCCTACCGATTCGTTATTGGCACGGACGGTTGATATTATGAACTGAAACCCCGAGTCCTTGGACCAGTGTTGCCAACTCGAAATTTTGAAAAATGCGTAGACCTAGACCTCATTAAAAAGTTCGTAGATCTACGTCCTTTTTTCTGAGTGAAATGAAGAGGAATAAAATGAGTGTTTTATTTAACTCTGCATTCAACCCGCTCGCGGACCTTACTTAGTGGAAATTTGATAGATATCAAAAGAACAAAACAACAGTAGCTCCGTCGAATCGAAATATTTTGAGTTGAGATTACACAGTCACATTTCTATGGAATGAGAACTTTGTTTCGATTGTGTATAAAAAATAATGACGAAAGTAGTATTGTGTTAGCGAAGCGAGTGTGCTTCAGAATAAAACGGAACGTTTATTAACCTTTTTTTTCGCGAATGAAAAGGAAATTTTGCACATACAGCTATGAGTTTCATTATTTTACAAATTAATAGAAAATATGTAGATTCTAGGACTGAAGTTCGTAGGTTTTCAGAAGAGGCCTAAAGTACGTAGATCTACGTAGAGTTGGCAACACTGCCTTGGACACAATTTACTATTACCGTACTACAATTACATCTAAATACATTAGTCGAATTCATTCACCAGCTGCAAGGTGATACTCAGTATTATTAGAGACTCCACCCTCACATAAAACACTCATTAAATGTTTACTATCAATTTATCGACGGTATCATAAAAAAATGTTACAAAAGGTACCCTTACCAGCAAATGGAATGTTTTAATTTATACCTTTATAGGCTGAATCTTGTTGCGATGACGATTTTGTTCAATGAAGAGGTATCTAAGATAACGAGAAATCTCAAAAAAATATATTTGCGAAATGAAAATAAAAGATACACAATGTAAAATGGTCAAAACTTTTTAACGGCTTAATCGATTTTCATAAATCACAGCTAACGCCAAATGAATATTATGAGAAATGCCAAAGAAAAATGCTGGTACAGTTATGTTCCTAGTGTGCTTCGATACAATGGAAGAAGACCATGACTTTTTATTTATTTTAGTTCATATATTCAGCACACAAAAATTAAACATAAAATATAGATACATTTTATAAAGTTAATTCCAAGGTAATTTTAAACCTGTGAAGAGTTTTCTAAGTTTTCTACCGACAGTCATCTCGGGAAAGGAAATAATACAGCGGTAGGTAATTGAAAGTGTACCTACAAATATATTTCTAGTTGATATTTACTTTAAAACTAAAAAAAAATATCATAATTTTATTCAAATCTAAAAATACTCTATTCAATTTACATCAGCGTCGAAAATAAGATAAAAACCCTCGGCTCCATTGAACTCAGCAAAATGCAATCAACAAACAAACATTAAGACAATCTATCTTTATTTAAGATAGACAAAGAGGCTCCGCTAACACCTGTCGAATTAAGATGTATCGCTGTAATCAAGGCCAGAAGTGAATTATCAAAAGTAAATACTTTGCTGTTAGCTAAATTATTTCATTACTAGCTGCGCTCCGCGGTTTCACCCGCGTAAGTCCCGATCCCGTGGGAATATCAAAATGAAAAGTAGCCTATAGCCTTCCTCGATAAATAGATTATCCAACGCAAAAATATTTTTTCATTTCGAACCTGAGATTAGATCGTTCAAACAAACAAACAAACTCTTCAGCTTTATAATATCATAGTATAGATTATATAGCAGAGCGCATTAGTTTAAGGTGAAAGGGTACCTGCGCTCTCTCCATACAAACGTAGTCGATTGTTTCCTCCCTGGATAATGGCACTAGCACAAATTGTTTTGTGCCATAAAACCTATAACTGCTATGACTATGCCCCTATGTTTTGTTTTTTTTTCCTTTTCTAATTAACATAGAAATTAAGATTTAAAAAAAAAATAGGGGCATGGTCATGGCAGTTATAAGTTTTATGCACCAAAAATATTTGCTCTAGTGTCATTATCCAGGGAGAAAACAGTCGACTACGTTTGTAATAGTTTGTATGGAAAGAGCCCCCGGTACCCTTTCCTCCTAACGCACATACGCACATTTAGGTTGGTAGGTCCCGATCACTTGAGAATATCAAAGGTTCAATAAAATCGGTAAAGTATCTTCAGGGCCTTAAAGAAATTAATATATTCTCTTTGTAATATTAGCACAATATTAGAAATTATAGACTGGGAGAGTTTCATGTGCATAAGTCCCTGATCACGTCAGAATATATTTTGTATTACAAGCCTGTGTTCGTTTCTAGGATTTAATATATCCTCATATTATCAAACATCAAATCAGTAACAACAAACACTTCAAAGTGATCCCTAAGTTAAGTAAACACTTAAGCTTATCCTTTCCGTTTCAGGATCGTCTTTATTGTTCTTTATCGTCAAATTGAACTTCTACCGATGAAAACTAATAATGTTAAGCATTTTCACCTTAGGAAAGATACCAGTGTTGTGCCAAATGTGTTGATACAATTAAAGTAGTCCGGAGTCTTATAGAAGGTCAACGATCTGTTTTTAACCGACGAAAACAAAAAATGGAGGAGGTTCGACGTGTATTTTTTTTTTAACGTATGATCACCGATTACTCGAAGACAGCTCAACCTATTGAGATGATTATTTTTGTGTTACAAAGGGGCTACCTCATTTAAACATCTTTTTCACTATATACCTAACCTAGTCTTGTTCTTATTATTTTGCCGCTAAGCAGACCTAGTTTCTGCTATATTACCACGGTATTTTACACCAATTTTTGAAGTGAAAACTTCTTATGGCGCGTTGGGCACTTTTGTGGGTGAGCATTTTCAACCGATCTCGCGACAGATTTTGACGCGACAGATGAGATTTTATTTGTGTTAGTCTTTTTGTTTAACTTATACTGCCATCTATTACACAAATTGAGAAACTTAGTTTCTAGAAAGACCGCTATTCGAATGTAGATGGCGCTGATTTAAATTTTTTACTGCCATCTAGCGAATAAAAAATAAACTATATTTGTTTAAGTGAGTGCTAATAGATGGCAGTAGCAGATCGTTTCAAGAAATATTCTATGAGAAATAACAAGTTTATTGTTTTCACTTCTGCCTGCACTCCCGGAGTGCGCTGTTTTTTTTCTCATTGTGACGTTTTCAGACAATCCAAAATATAATGGGGGTTATTGTAGTAGGTATAATATTTTGTTCTAAATATACCGCAAAATGTGTAACAACGTGGCAGTACCAAAATATCACTATCACTACATAGTATAAAACAAAGTCGCTTTCTCTCTCCCTATGTCCCATATATCCCTTTGTATGCTTAAATCTTTAAAACTACGCAACGGATTTTGATGCGTTTTTTTTAATACATAGAGTGATTCAAGAGGAAGGTTTATATGTATAACACATGCATAATATTATAGCAGTGCGAAGCCGGGCCGGGGCGCTAGTTATGAATATTAATAGGTTGCAAATTTTCGAAGTTCCGTATTATTAATGAGACTTACCTTAATTCACTGAGCTCTACCAAAAAGTATTTCTTGGCGACAGGTTTCGATCTGTCCTTGAAGACAAGCGGCGGAATTTCTCCCATTTGCTGGATAGCGCTATCAGTGCCGGCAAAACGCTGGGTCAAGTTCGATCTAAGACAAAAAAATTGCGGTGAGTCATAATCATAATAATACTCAAGTATAAAACTGGCCAGGTGGATGCTTGAATCAGCTGCTATCGTCAACCACTTGATGCGGGCAATTGCCACTTGTAAATGAGAATCAGAATGATGAAAAAGGATGAGATGCGTGAGAATTTATGTGTCTATTTATCTTGATTAATACCTAATTTTGACAGCTTAATAAACATTCATCTACAATTAGAACACCGGTGGCTAGTCTATTGTAGCGATTAAAAACAAAATTTGCAATGTAAAAATAACGTCAAACCAACGCTGGTCAATGTTTTTGACGTGACAACGTCTTATAAATTGGTTTGCCGGGTGACACTTCAAGAAACTGCGTTACGCTCCGCTGACGTTATGCGCTCACAATGAGAGCGAGTGAGAGGCACGCGGGCATGGTTAGCCCGCCTAAGAGCGAGAGAGACAGACATAAAAAGTGAAAGGCACGCGTCCCTTCCACTCGAGCACAGTTGTTGTCACGTAAAACTTTCGCCCGTATACCGACTTTACAGGCAACCAGTTTTTTCTACGATAACCTGAATAATGTAAATAACTCTACGGTTTTTTGTCTGTGGGTCGGGTTTTTATTTAAATAGGAACTTCTCTTCAGATTTATCCCATGTTATACGTAATTCCATCGTCCTTCGTTCTCAGAATAATAAAACATGAATCGGCTCCACGAACGGTCCGGGGCTATGGAGCCCCGAAACTTTGGAAGGCGTGCGTGGAGCCGAAGCCTACACATACGTAGAGGCCTTTTGCAATAACTGGACACCAAACCGGTGTTTTTCCCTGTCTGCACAAAATGCAGCCAAGGACAACCTTCGGTTTGGATAGAACTATTGATAGTCCACAAGAGAAAACTACTTGGGTTGTGATGGAATGGTGGTGGACTGGATACTGAGAAATTATTACCATGAATCTAACGTTAATCAAAGACACGAAAAGATAAAAGAGGTGAACATGAAAACCATCTTTCTCGAAAGCATAATAATATCAAACTGTAACATTCCATTATTCATCACTTTATCGATGAACTAAGCTTGTCATTTCGTCCTCCAATACACTCTCGTAAAAATCTAATAAGTTCGAATAGATGCCATCGACCCGAGTGTTTTTACAGATTTTATTTACAGAGACAGAGTCAATACCTATGCCGTAAATTAAGATGTCTAGATCTACGTTGTATCAACCTTAACAACTCCAAGTTTAATAATAAAACTTTAATAAATATACTTTTTGAAGTTAAGAAATTTCGAATATTGTGCCCTTGACTCGACTTAAAGATACCTCAATTATTTATACTGATGTTGTCTTCTCTTTTTTTGTTCCGATCCCAACAGTTATCTTTCTAACGTCTGTTTTCAGAAGTTATAAGACGCAACAAGCATTGTAACTTCAAATGCTGTGGTGCATTTCGCGACCCTCGCAGTTCATTAAAATGCCGCGATAATAGTGGGCATTATGCGAAACAAATAATGCCTTTAAACCGAACCGCTAAAGAGTCTGGGAAATGGAATATTTGTTGAAACATGGAACAAGTTCCTTGGAATATAAATTCAAATAAAATTTAAATCTTCACCGTGAAAATAAAATTCATATAACCTGTATTTTACAAAAACACAATTTATTGAAGCAATTTACTAATGTATATACAGGTAGGAAGGTACAGCTAGTCGCCAGCTAATGTGTTTGTTGGTAAACACGTTTAGAGCAAAATATTATCTCATCGTACTCAGCAATTTTCTCAGAAATACGACAGTTATTATTAAAATTAAGTGACGGAGAAAATTATGATGACAACCAATTTCGACTTTGAATTTTAAACAGTAGATATAAATTCAATTATGAGGTGAGAAAAATAAGTCTTCTACTAACAATATTTAAAGAGATTTTTTTTTTTCGTTTGCAATAAATATTGATTAGAAACTACTAACGAATGGCTCTTCGTCGATTTCCCGGCGGAATGTCGGAAGTTCATAAATTTATAACTGCCGCTGCAAGCTGGCTGAAAAATTTAGATATAGAGGTTTGATCCACGCAGGATTAATGCCATACGCAATGATAATTAGAAACTACTGAACAGATTTCGATGAATCTTGGTATGAGTGTTCTTTGTACTATTGCTTAGTTTAACGTAACTTAAGCTACGTTTCATCTCTAATTTTTACATAAAAGTCAGTGAACGATCCCTTGGCTAGTGGTTGTTATTTAATTGTATTGAAAATGCTGTTATTGAGTGATTGATATTTAATGATTAATTTTATAAGGCTAAATAATGCTAAATGCATGAGTACGACACGGTCGATTACGAACTAACTAAAAATATTATTTATTGGAATAATTGGATTTTTTAATTTCCCGGGCTCCCGAGAGGGATGCTCATGAACATCGCTCGGATAAATTGTTTTTTTTTTTTAATTTATTGTTATTCTTGATAAAAACAAAATGTAACGGGATGTAACGTCATATTAACGTGTAATAGATGTAACGTGTAATGGATGTAAGGAAAGAAGAAGATTAAATGTTATTTTCTAGATTGAAAAATGTAAATTGATGACATAAGAAAATGAAGTGCAAAGGTGAATAAAATAGGTACGAGGCATGGCTCGAAGATGTAGCACGCTTTCCTAAAAGATACCTATTCAATAATTCCAAGGGAACGGGAATTGCGTGGGTAATACTATGAAGACGACTGAATAAGCTACAAGTATCCTACTAATCCTATCCTATCCTACTACTAATATTATAAATCTGAAAGTTTGTGTGTGTATGTATGTTTGTTACTCCTTCACACAAAAACTTCTAAACCGATTGCGTTCAAACTTGGTATGTAGATAGCTGGAAACCTGGATTAGCACATGGGCTTTTTATCCCGATATTTCCACGGGATCGGGAGTTACGCGGATGAAACCACGGGGCGCAGCTAGTAACCAAATACTGTATCGTTTATTGAGATTATGTTAGAAGTAAGTTGTCGTCAAAACAGAAAGTTTCGTTTATCGAACTGATTCATACGTAAACGAAACAAACTTGGGTCACATAGTTTATTGTTAAAAACTTCTCGGGCGCCTCGAAACTTTGTGTTTATTTATACTACGTCAGTTTCAAATAAGTGTTCTTTATGTCAAAATTGCTTTTGTATATGAGACGTATCTAATTATATTTTTTTAATTTATTAAAATCTATGCAAAGTTAATCTTAGCATGGCTGAGATGCTTGGAAGGAGGTCTTCACACAGCAGTAGGGCAATAAATTAATGTGTCGTTTTTTTTACCTTTTGGTTTCATATATGTGTGGGATATTAGTTATTGATCTCCTTCAATCTCTCTTTCTCTTACGGTTTATCATAACGCCTTACATCCTTGCCAACCCACGATAAGGAACTTCGTTCGTTCGATTTTTTTTTTTTTTAACCTATGTTGTCCCACTGCAGGGCAAAGGTCTCCCTCATCCGTTCGTTCGATAAGGAATAAAAAAAATTACCATCACAATCGATCGGCTCAGTAGCAACTGGACAGAATGTGTAGAGCTGGCTACGACTCGCACCGATCCAATATTTAAAATATTTAAATAAATATTTAAATAAATATTTCAGGACATAGTACACATCGCCATCCAGCCCCAAGCTAAGCAACTTAATGCTTGTGTTATGGGTGCCAGATAACGGATAAACTACTTATATACTTTCTTTTTTTTTGTAAATATATACATATTATACATATAGGAAACACCCAGAACCAGAAACAAGAATTTATGGTCAGCATAAATACTTGTTCCCGGCGGGAATCGAACCCGCAACCTTCTGCGTCGCAGTCGGGTGTTCGCCCGACGCGCCACAGAGGTCGTCAAAATACACATGTTTATATAAAATACGTCACGAAATAATACACGAAATACGGCAACAAATGTTCACCTACAGTACTATGTTCTCTTACCTCAACGTACTGCCATTTGTAAATATAAAGAAGGCCACTTCAGATCTCTCTTGCTGCAGTCTAGTCACCAGTTTTCCCAGTTCTGTGGCTCTGCTAACCTATAACACACGAAAAGTACATTCTTGAAATTCAAATAGTTTGATAATTTCAGTTTTATACATAGTCTAGCTACGACTATTGTCTTTATTTCTACAACTAATATTTAGATTTGTTTAAGTCGACCACCTGCTGAAATGGTTCTGACGGTGAATCTCTCAGAAATTAAACGTCCTATCGGCGATCAGTCCAAAGGCGAAACGACTGTCGGAGAACTCTGGTACAATCGAACCCATTACTTCGTATAAAAACGTGGTACAGATCTGAATCACGAAGGCGCGCCCCTCCAGAGTAAATTTTCTCGGTGTGCATTAATATGAGTGTCGCACGTGCTAACAAGATGTCTTAATGTGTGTGTGAAGACTATCAGTAGAGACAGCATACAACAGAGATAGAATTATATACAGATTATGTTTATAACAACATTCATAAGGTGTGGAAGGGCGCGCCTTCGTGAGTGAACAGATCTGTTATGTACCAATATCGTGATATATGTTTGGATGCTATAAATATGTCTATAAACCACCTCCACTCAATCTCCACGCACATCATTTGTCACGAGCTTTCAAAATCCATCAAAAAAGTAAATTGACTCTGAAAAATTGCTCAAAACAATTTTTCTGATTCATAGACACTCGTTATTATGAAAACGACCTTTGTAATTTACGAAATACCAAATAACTTTTTTAAAAACTTCGATCGGTCGAACATTGATTTACATTCACAACATGAAATGTGTAACGAGGATGAATAAAATAAGGCACTAGTATTTTAGAGGAGGCCTGAAAATAGCACCAGTTACTGAAAAAGTAAAAGAGAACCGTTTGAATTGGTATAAACATGTGATGAGGAAAGAGAACACGCATGTAACTAAAAGAGTCATGAATATGATCGGAAAAGAATGGAGAGGAAGAAGACAACCTAAGAAAAGATGGATGAACTTTGTAACACATGATATGAGAGAGATGGATGTGACCGATTATACGACGACTAATAGAAATGAATGGAGAAGGCAGAAGAAGACAATCACAACATTAAATCTAGTTTTATGCGATTAACTTATTTATATCGAAATTTTATAAATTTCTTCATGCCTGATTAGTGTCGTAGGTCACACACCGTACTGCAATTTGTCAAGAGGAAGAGTCTTATCTCGATTGCTACATTTTTAATCCAATTACGTCCAAAAGAGAAATAGAGCGTTTCTTTAAAAAGAAACACAAAGGAAAGTTCAACACATCAACAGCATTTTTTAATTAGAAAACGTAGAAGAAAACTCCAATAGAAACTTATACATTTTCATGAGTTCACCGTCATGTCACAGGCAACCAGACAACGTCCGGTCATCCCATAAGCCGACTGTGTATAGGAATTGACACAAAATAAATTACATTTTGCAAAATATGGAAAATGTAGAGCACTTTGAACGATATTGCTTTATCATTTTTATTTCAACGTCTCGTCCATTTTGTTGAGGGGTTTTTCAGGGGTTGAAAGAATTTACGTACTGTTGGTATTGTTATTGTTTCCGTAGTTGTGTATAACGAAGCAATTAATTTTAATATAATCAACTAGCAACCCACCCCGGCTTCGCACGGCTGTATTGTGCGTGTGTTGTATTTATAAACCTTCCTCTAGAATCACTCTATCTATTAAAAAAACCGTATCAAAATCCGTTGCGTACTTTTAAAGATCTAACCATACATAGGGACTATTAGGGACAGACAGTGAAAGCGACTATGTTTTATACTATGTAATTAATTATGACGTCATTTTTGTTATTTTTTAATAATTTGGAGTTTAGTATTTCAATCAATAAAAAATATTGAGAAAACACTTTTACGTAAGTATTTAATATTTACTTCGTATAGACATTCATAGAATTAGGAGTCACAGCTTGTACTATTATATATTCTGTGGCTACACTAAATAACTTGTGATTTCTATGTAGATATTTCAATAGATATATTCGTCTCCTCTCGAGTCGACAGAAAGCCAAATAGGTACACAATTTTCTCGCGAGACTCTCTCTAAGCTTTCAAATAATGAAAGCTTAAGTATTATGAATGGTTCACTGTCGCTGATGTAGAATAATATACTTTGTCTCGTTTAATTTAATTTTTCCAATTATAACTCGACAAGAATCAAAACAAATTGCTGTATACACCTATACGTCTTGTTGGTAATTTAAGAAAAAACCATAAATAAGTCATTTAGATAAGAGTTATAAACGTTGCTTTTTTTTTCTTTTGTTCGTTGTTTTTTTTTCTTTTAAAATTTAAATTTAGAATGCTACTTTAGAAAGAAAGGTCAAAGATCTGTAAGACAAATCACCATCCTACGGTTCGCCATAAAAATCTGACACCAACAAAGGTAAGGGACCTTTTTATGACAGGTAAGGACCATCCTAAAAAGTGTAACATTTGATAAACGTTGTCAGAAAATTAGTAACATAAAAGTTAACATACTCTTGAAAGGGGAGACAAGACGAACGTTAATTTTGCCAATTTAATTTAGGTATATGGACTTTGAAACATAAATTACTTTATAACATAGTAACTGAGTGTAATGGATAAGCGAATGTCTGATGCCTATAAAGAAAATATACCTATTGTATGCTTTTAGAAGCCTGGCTCATATCAAATATTATGTATGTATGTCGAACGATGTTTGCATTTTTAATGGATAAAATGGAAATATAGATTTATTATTCGCACATAATATATGTAATGGTAATATCGAAAATAAATTAGTATGAAAATACGGACTATTCCAATTTAGGGACCTGGGTAATGTCACCTAGGCGACACTTTAGTGTCCTTTGAGCACCTGAGAATATAAACACCCAGGTTCTTAAAGGCGACTCTAATAAAATTATTAATTTGATTACCTAAACTTTGATCACCTGTGAAAGTATATTAACACCCAAATCCGTTACCAATAACTAGTAAATTCATAAAAGCACAGTTCCTAAAAAATCTTGTTCAGTTGTGAACCTGACGACAAAAACAAAAGAAAAAGTACGCCGAAAAAGCCTTTCCGAATTCTTTTATAGGTATTTTTAATAGTCACCAATCTTCTATCTTCTCTTCTTCTATACATATAAAATCTTTGTCCTGAACGACTCACTGACTGACAGGTCAACGCACAGCCGTAACCGCTGGATTGTAGAGACCTGAAACTTGAAGTTCTCCTAACGTAGGCATCCGATAAGAGAGGATTTTTAGAAATTATACTCCTTAGGGGATGAAAAAAGCAAAGTTTGTATCCTATAGAACCATTTTCTACTTACAGATATATTTACTACATAGTATAAAACAAAGTCGCTTTCTCTGTCCCTATATCCCTATGTATGCTTAAATCTTTAAAACTACTCAACGGATTTTGATGCGGTTTTTTTTAATAGATAGAGTGATTAAAGAGGAAGGTTTATATGTATAATACATGCATAAGATAGCCGTGCGAAGCCGGGGCGGGTCGCTAGTATATACATATACCTACTTCTTATAAATTTTATGAAGTTATAATACTTGTTAAACTAGCAATATTGGTTACCAAGCCTGCCTGCTGTGTAAAAGATCCGAAAGTAGTTCTACGCCCTCCCGTGGACATGACCTAATTTTACCGATATTATTTTGTTGCGTAAAGATGAATTGCTGATTTGAAGGCAAATGAAAATAATAAGTGACGTCTATCTTCAAATTGAATGGTCTAGCGATTCAATAGGTGATCATATTCCCCCACGATCTCATCGATAGCACTATTCAAGGTACTCTTTAGTTTTTATGCCACTAAGTGTATTGAATTGGTAATTTCGGTGATATTTATATACTTTAAGAGAACAGGGTACCGGCGCTCTCTCCATACAAACGTGGTCGACTGTTTCCTCCCTGGATAATGACACTAGAGCAAATACTTTTGTAGCATAAAACTTATAACTGCCATGACCATGCCCCTATGTCCTATTAAATATATTTATAGGTATAATATTTATTTTGTTTTTTAACTGTTACTTTCTATGATAAATTCGAAATGAAAAAACCAAGACATAGGGCATAGTCATGGCAGTTATAGGTTTTATGCAACAAAAATATTTGCTCTAGTGTCAGTATTCAGGGAGGAAACAGTCGATTACGTTTGTATGGAGAGAGCGCCGGTAAATAATGGTGAACAAGGAAATTGACCGCTAAACTCAAATGATATATGACATTTTCTGGGACTATTTAATAATGTTAGCGGTGAAGTAAATCATTAGCAATTAAGTTTATGAAAGGATACCACACAAAATAGATACAATTAACTATGTTTATTAATAATTTGTGTATTTTTTTAGTAATACTTATTACTAAAAAAATACACAAATTATTAAGTATAATAATTATCACTCATTTAAATATTTTATCACTAGCTGCGCCCCGCGGTTTCACGTAACTCCCGATCCCGTGGGAATATCGGGATAAAAAGTAGCCTATAGCCTTCCTCGATAAATGGACTATCCAACACAAAAATAATTTTCCAATTCGAACCAGTAGTTCCTGAGATTAGCGCGTTCAAACAAACAAACAAACTGTTCAGCTTTATAATATTAGTATATAGATAAGACACATAACTTATCTGTCTTATGGTATAGGTGGTTTGATGAATAACAAAACTCCACGTCGTGGTTTCGCTAGTTATTTTCACTGGCTTGATGTGTTTTTAGCAAAATAAGAAGATGGAAACATTATCTTCAGAAAAAAAATCTTTATGAAAAATAAATATTTGCCACTGGCCTGGACAATGTGGACAATCTGGACATACACAAATTCTGCAAAGCCAAAACTTGAAAAAAAAAGTATATCTTAAAAGTAATGTTGAAATGGTTTCGGGAGCAAAAAGTACCCAAAATCATAATTTTATTAGAGTTGCCTTTAAGGACTCAGGTAATTATTTTTTTCAGGTACTAAAATGTTTCCTGTAAGCACCCCCATAAAGTGGAGTAGACCAAAATGTTTACTCTGCCTTCATCCTTTTAATCCAACCCTGTAACATTTACATTGTTCTGAAACAATTAATACAAAGGATCTCTACATTCCTAGTAGGACGGATGTAGTACATTATACACAGCCTTTACCACTGTTTTGTACCTCATCTAGTTATTAATGATCATTGTCTACATTTTCATAGAGATGTATATCCTTCCCTCTGTCAAGTTATGTTTAACTATCACTGCTGTTACATTAAAATTAATATTCTCTAATATATATAAACTACATGTCACGTTGTTTGTGCGAGGTGGACTCCTAAACTACTTAACCGATTTTAATCAGTTTGATCCAACTTGAACGATAGGATAGCTTACATCTTAATTTATCCCCATATTCCCACGGGATCGGGAGTTACGCGGGTAAAACCGCGGAGCGCATCTAGTTACATTATAAAGATAGACTGCCACGATCAAAATCATATCAAGTGTAAAAATTAAGGTAAATTTAGGTACTTTACGTACGCGAAAATCTAATTTAGCCCGTATCTTTTTATCGTGTTGACTCAGGACCTTGAATTTTATTCTCCGAATAGGGACTTATGACCTCAGTATCTGGTATAAATTTCAATATACTAAGGCCACCCGTTTCTGAGAAAATCGGATGAACAGCCAGATGGATCGGATGAAATCGGATGGCCAGCCAGATGAACAAGAGAGTGATCTTTAAAGAGTTTCTTTTTTATCTTTTGAGGTATGAATGGAACCCTAAAAATGTGCAGACGTGTACCTTCTGGTTGCTGTTATTATGACCTTATGATCGGCAAAATGCTATGTACTTATTTTATCTCAGGTCAGGTTAGGTTTAGAACTCAGCCCCCTACTGATTCACAAACCGTCGGAAGGCAACCGAAACGAAAGAAAATATTGCTGCTCTTTCACTCCCGTGACTTTTGACGTGTGGCCATCCTTGTCTTTTCAGTTTCATTCGTTTCGGTAGCCTTCCGATTGTTTGTGAATCAACCTGCAGGTCATGTGTTAGAACCGATCACGTGGAAATATCAGGATGAAAATTATCCTTTTTCCATATTACGGTCGTTCCTGTACAATATTTTTTATCTAAATAGATTGAGCCATTTGATCGTTGAAGAGGGACAAACTTTTAAACCAAATTAAATTATTGTTTAACTTAACTTAAGATATTTTAATATCCAGTAAATGATTTTTGTAACTGATGAATATTTTATATTTTTTAATACATAAAATAGGTCAGCGTTTGACCATCACTATAACACTCCCTTGTAGGCGGGTGACGATCTTATTCATTCGCGACTTGAAGACCCTCAAATTGTATACTAATGTAACATGTCAGTGACGACAGATTATTTTAAACCGTATTCGTTTTCGTCTCACTGAAGCAGTTCACTATTTTCTACCTGTGGAACATCCAGTATTACACTACTGAAACTTGTGTCTGTGCTGCTTGATGACTTACCACTTACCAGTCTCTTGAGACAAGTATGTTTGCAGTGTTGATGCACTAATTGTTACGGGTTGTCCTCTATTTGATCGCATTGTGGGCTTTTTAGTTTTACATGTAAATGCAAATTACTTTTCATTTTACAGAGTTGAACATTTGCGAACAAGACAAACTAAATCACTTTGAATTACTTAATAATTTGAGTAAATTTAGCTGAGACTCTTCAAAAAGGGTTCAGAGAGGACATCTTTAGATCTGGGATACTTAATCAATCTACATGACATTTCTCTTTTATACGATGTCTGTGAAAAGGATACTTCAAGTAATAAAAACACGATGTATAAAACACAAGTTATAAAGTAAGAGTAGACGGTAAGAACCTATATTGTTACAGATACAGGCAAAATCGAATTAAATTTTTTTTTTTGTTTCAAATTTTTTGTCGCACATAACAAGGAATTTAAAATAATCTTTCATATGGGGTTCTAAAGCGTCGAATTACGAAGATAAGCGACTATAGTTCCAAAAGAAATCGTCATAGGATTACTAAGATTTCATATCTCACTTGTTCCTCATCATCAGCAAACTCGTCCATTAGTGGTAATGCTGTTCTCCAATAAGAGGGTAGTCTTCGCTATCAAGCGATGACGATACATAGTAGAAGACGCCGCACAGAAGATATTTGCGGCTGCTGGATCACCGCCAATTGTTAGCTCTTATTTCTTAGTTATGCTGCCTCCCTCCAGCACTATTAGCTCTACGTTGGCTGACCTAATATCAGCTAATAACAACGCCTTTAATTTGTGCTATCGTTATTTGACGAAGGGAAAGCACAAGCTTCCGGATTCCATCAAAAGACAGATAGCATCTTCGCTATGTTATTTTTTTTAACTTTACAGCCAAGAACTTGGCTACATACACTGCGCCTTTTGCGCAGTTAAATGACATACATAATATTCAGACTACGGATAGTCATCTTTATCCGATTAATTTAAATTAATTATTAAGACAAAAGAGGGACGCTCTTGCAGTAGTTTTGAGACAATAGAAACCTCTAGCACTTTACAAAGTAATAATAATAAAAAAATAAATTTAGATAACAATATTAGTCAATTATTAATCTCATTATCAAACAAGTCAAATAATAACGATTGCTGGAATAAATGCCCTAAAATAAATAAAGTACAGAAAAATTATGTAAAAAATATAAACCTTGTGCATCAAAATATCAGAGGGATGACAGAGGGCAAAATACTAACACTGGAATTGTACATGAACGCTGAGGATATTGACATTGTATGCATAACCGAACACCATCTCCGGGCTCACCAGCTCATGTTCAACTTCAGCAACCACCGGGTTGGCAGCGCATTCTGCAGGGTAAACACGGCAAAGGGGGGGTCTCTTATAATACTGAACAAGAAATTAAACTATAAAGAAAGAAAAGATGTCGTGTCTATGTCTGTGGAATGTGTAACGGAAATATCTTGTGTAGAACTGGAGCAATTAATAGTAGTATGTGTATATTAGACGACCTGTTTTTGAAAATTTTAAAGAATTTATTGAGATATTGGATGAAATGCTGACAAAATTAACTAAATCAAAAAAAAAATTACTTGTATGTGGTGATTTTAACGTAGATTTACTGAAAATAAGCATTTTTTCCACGAAACTTCTAAATTTGTATAAATCACACAATTTATCTAACGTGTTTCTGGAGCCTACTAGAACCACTGACACTACTGCGACATGTATTGATAATGTTTATGTTACTGATAATATATCCACAATTAGCAAATCTATCATTAATAAATTAGAATCAGACCATAGTGGTCAGTTTGTCAAATTTGCTATTGTCATGGAATCGATACCAAAAAGGAAAATAAAGTACGTACCGGTGACTGCTGCTCGTCTGGAGGAACTTAGATTGAATTTAGCTAACGTTTTACCGTTTCTACCTTGTGATACGGATCCAAATGTATTATACAATAACTTTTTTTCGGTTCTAAATAACAAGTTTCAGTCTATATTTACGTTCAGATCTATGGTAGTCTCCGACAAACGCGAGTTTAGTGACTGGGCAACGGTCGGTATTCACCGCAGTAGACATAAACTATATGAGTTATACGCGGAAAGACAGAGTAATACATCAGGGGAGTTTGGAGCCTACGTTAAAAACTATTCAAGGATATTTAAAAGAGTATGTATTTTGGCAAAATCTCTCTTCATTAAATCTGTGATTAAATCTAGTGATAATAAAATAAAAGCTACATGGAAAGTAATTAACGCTGAAACAGGGAGAGTCGCAGCCAAAAACACCGAGTTTAAATTGAGTATTAATGGAAATATAACTAATAATGATCAAGATATCGCAAACGAATTTGAGATTTTTTTCAGTAATGTAGCTATTACTTTGACGAAGGCTTTAAATTCTTCTACCCCCATTGCAGAAGCATTGCTAACCACGAATGTACCAAATTGTAATAAAACATTTAAATTCCAATATGTTTAAAATCATGACATTATTGTAGTGCTTAAGCAAATAAATCTCAAGAAAACTAAAGATCTATGGGGGATGTCTGTCCCGATTGTTAAATCAATTATTGAACTGATTATACCAGAACTAGTCATTATATTTAATCGATGTATAGATTGTGGTGTGTTTCCTGATTTAATGAAATTGAGTAAAGTAGTTCCACTGTTTAAACCTCGTAGTACCTCAGACCCCTCCAATTTTAGACCAATATCAGTACTACCCACGTTAAGTAAAATTTTTGAAAAACTTATTTTAAAGCAACTACTGAAACATTTCCATGATAATAATATCTTACATAATAAACAGTTCGGTTTTAGTAAGGGGCGCTCGACTACTGATGCGGGTATAGCGTTAATTAAAAACATATTTGATGCTTGGGAGGAGTCACATGATGCGTTTGGCATATTCTGTGACTTATCCAAGGCATTTGATTGCGTTCAACATAATACATTGATCATGAAACTACACCACTACGGTATTAGGGACGGCGCCTTGGATCTTATCTCTTCTTATTTGAGCGGTAGGGTCCAGAGTGTTGATGTTAACGGGAAACGATCCCCCGGATCTGCGATAGTAATGGGGGTTCCTCAAGGATCCATATTAGGACCTTTCCTGTTTTTAGTTTATATAAATGACTTACCTTACCTTGTAAGGGACAACCATGGGATAGTGTTGTTCGCAGATGACACCTCCTTGGTGTTCAAGGTTAAAAGGCGTCAGTTCAACGTTGACGATGTGAACAATGCTCTCTCTAGAATAGTTGATTGGTTCAATTTCAATAATTTATTACTGAATGGATCCAAACGAAATTAATTCGGTTTACACTTCCAAATGTAAAACAAGTAAAAACTGTTGTAAAGATTAATGATGAGGAAGTTGAATTAGTCAGTAAGGCTGTCTTTCTAGGTATAACTTTAGATCCTAAGCTTCAGTGGGGCCCGCATGTGGAAGCATTGTCCAATAGACTTAGTTCTGCCGCTTACGCCGTTAAGAAAATTCGCGAATACACGGACATTGAGACTGCTCGCCTAGTCTATTTCGGCTACTTCCACAGTGTCATGTCGTACGGCATCCTACTGTGGGGGTGTGCTGCAGATATTGATGCTATTTTCATATTGCAAAAGAGAGCTGTTCGAGCTATCTACAAAATGGGCCCCAGGGAATCACTTAGAGAAAAATTTAAAGAGTTACATATATTAACGCTCTATTCCCAATATATCTACGAAAACTTGCTCTACGTTCACAAAAATCCTGATATTTTCCGTAAAAACAGCGATATTCATAATTTCAACTTAAGAAATAAGGATGAACTGACCGTGCCCGGTAGTAGGCTCCGGAAAATAAACAGGTCGTTTAATAGTACATGTGTGCTCTATTATAATAAATTACCTAAAGAGGTATATGACATGTCCATTAACAGGTTCAAAACTTTTATAAAGCATAGATTGTGCAGTAAGGCGTACTATAATACTTCGTCTTACCTTAATGATAAGAACCCATGGACGTGACTTTAGTTGCTCCATTTCAAATAATACTTTCAAATATTTGTAATATTGACCATTGTGAGCGTGAGCACATGAAAAAAAAAACTCCATGAGTTTCTTGTGCCTTCTTCTCATTGGTGGGCGCGTTCCGAAGGCACACATCCTAACTTAGTTTTTAAGACGTTTTCAAGTGATCTATTATACTTTTGAGGTATTATACATCCAAAGAAATAAAAAATTTTGATTTGATTTGATTTGATTTGAAGAAGAAGTTAAGATTGACTCTGACTCACCTGCTCCTCAACATCTGCGACGTCTCGTCCATTAGTGATGCTATTCTCCAATGAGAGAGTGGTCTGCACGATCAGCGCCAGAATTGGTATGAAAGGTAACAGCAATAGACGCCACAGCTGGCAGTTGCGGCTGCGGCACCAGCGCCGAAGTCGTGCGCTGAACGACGACTCGTCAGGTTTAGTTGGTTGAGCTAAGCAAAGGAAATAACGTTGTAAGAAATCATTGGAAACAAAAAAAAGGCTTTAGACTTTATACTTACTTACTATGTCTCTCACATATTTCCAATAAACCTAATAAGCTTTGATTTATACTAATTATATACTTTATTACAATAAAAACAAAATAGAAATAATCCTAAAATAAATTATATTAAATTCTATCCTAAAACAAGAGGAGGATGTCGGCGACACCCCTCGAGGCATTGTCTTCAAGATGCTGGCAGCATTCTCTTCCTGAATTGTGAAACTTACTCTCTGGGACAAGCTGCTAGCTTAAAGATCATCAGTAATTGGTGCAAACTATAATTACTAAAGTAAACTATTTTTAACTTAATTTAATAAATTACTCCATACCAAGTCTGATCAAAATTGGTTCAGTAGTTTCAGAGCGTGTTCATTACAAACAAAACCTAAAAAAACTTCTCCTAAGTCCCCTAGTAACATGGCTAAAATTGTGAGTTTCTAAAGCAGTAAAAATGTCGTTACTGCTCTGCTTTATTGCGTTCGTGCAAATGGTAACAGGTAAGGACATAGAAGGGTGTACGTCGTTTAAAATTCGACACATGAGTCCAATTTAAAATTATTGGTCGTTTATCTTAAGGGCTATAATCTTAAAGACCTAAAATGGAAGACCTAGACGGCGTTGGGGTTCGATAATTTTGATTCAGGAATTACTTATGTAAATTACCGCGGTAAACGAAGATAGGAAGCAGCCTTTGAGTCAACTTATATGAGTAGAGCACCATTCAAAGCAACTCGGATATGATCACGTTATCCGAATTATATTGTACTAGCGACCCGCCCCGGCTTCGCACGGCTATATTATGCATGTATTATACATATAAACCTTCTTCTTGAATCACTCTATCTATTAAATAAAACCGCATCAAAATCCGTTGCGTAGTTTTAAAGATTTAAGCATACATAGGGATATAGGGACAGAAAAAGCGACTTTGTTTTATATTATGTAGTATATGTAGTGATGCTATGTTTACACCATCGAAGAAGCGTCCCTTAACCCATCCAAACTGATTCGAAGTCAACACATAAAGGATGAAATGATGCGAAAATTCCGGTAGGTAATCGATGTGCGAATCCATTCATAATAATAATTTATTTCCGAATAAATGGGACTGATTTATGTATCCAATCTTTGGAAGAAGTAAATAATGTTTTGTTTATTGTGTTTTATTATTTATCTAAGACATTGCAAGGAATTTGTTATTAGAATTGCTGATAATAAGAACGATTATTTGAGAATCGTGTAAGATTCATTCACATGTGGTCGATAATTGGGTAAGTTTAGACATTATTGTTGTTGAATATACTTCTGAGCTACTTCTGTTCTTACTACAAAGGAATAAAAATATTCCAAAAAAAATAAATAATTCTTTCAAAAATTACACCTTTGTATCCTAAAACATAGGTCAATTAAATCAAAATTGATAAAAGGAATTTTTTTAACTTACCCATATTTTATTCAAAATATCTACGCTGAAATACCATGTAGTTTTCGCGCTCGCGTTTGTTATATTCGGCAAGATAGCGACACCCTTCTCGCTCGGGGGTTGAAAAGCTACTGAGGGATGGTTTACATAGCTTCAACCAAGCTTCGACAAACATTATTCTAATGAAACTCTGGGATACTCTCACAATGTGAAATTATGGATGCTATGAAAACTTGTGACTGTTTTACATTAGCCCGTGCAATAAAGAATGGCTACATTGGATAATAATTAGCACAAAGGCTATCTTTAGTGTCCTGAAGGCCAATTCTTAAAAATTAAAAATTACATTTTGGTTGCATGTCGATCACAAATAATACCCTCAAAGTAGCTCAAAACACCCTCAAAGTTAGCTTTTTGTAAAAAAAACTGACTTTGAAGGTATCTTTTGCAATCGAAATGCAATCGGGATGATATTGAAATGTAATTTAAACAATATTATTTACGAGAATTGGCTTTCTGTTGCTCAGCAACAGACTTTTTTACACTTAATTAATTATTTGAAAATTCTAAGTTATTCTAACAAAATAACCTAGGTATAGGAAATAAGTGACTTTTGTCTATGCAAGTAGGTATTCGTACGTGAAATTTTAGTTTATTTTGTTTGACTAAGTTCTGTTTGTTCAAAATGTAGATTAATAAAGTTCTGAGAGACTCAGTACCAGACAGGTGTAGGTTGATATTATTAATTTGTTATATTTGTATTGAAATGTAAGGGCAGAATTCTTAGAAGCTCCATTTAACTAATCAAACTTTATAAGTTACTAGATACAGAGTTTCATCGCAATCGGTCAAGTAGTTTTTGCGTGAAGCAGTAAAAAACATACATACACACACACACACACACACACACACAAACTTTCACATCATCACTACATAGTATAAAATAAAGTCACTTTTCGCCGGCCCTATTTGTCCATATGTCCCTATTTCCCTTTGTATGCTTAGATCTTTAAAACTACGCAACGGATTTTGATACGGTTTCTTTCAATGGATAGAGTGATTCAAGAGGAAGGTTTATATGTATAATACATGCATAATATAGCCGGGGCGGATCGCTAGTTTATAATATTAGTAGGATTCAAAAAATGGAATTTTTTATCGATTTCACCCGCGTAAATTCTTCTGTTCCCGTGGGAGTTGGGGATAAAAAGTTGCCTACGTTACTTCCATTAACGTATCTTCATAGTAAGTTTCATCTAAATCGGTCTGGAAGTTTCAGAGCCTATTCGTTACAAATAAAAAAAGGCTGTTCCTTCCTTTCTAATACCATATTTTTTCTCGGCTAGGTCTCCTCACTAACCACGGGTTGGATTGGCGATAAGAAACTTCGTTCCAAAAACCCCATGAGTTTCTTGTACCTTCTTCTCATTGGTGGGCGCGTTCCGAAGGCACACACTCTAACTTAGTTTTTAAGACAGTTTAATGTGATTTCCTGCGTATTCCAAATGAATAAAGAAATTGAATAAATACTTTGAATTTGCTGACTAAAGGTCGCTGCTTACGTAACGTGATTTTTCTCGTGCTGGACGGGACGTAATAAAGACCACGAACACTTTCCCCCTTACTCCAAAACGAGGTTAAAGGATAGTCCGAGATGTGAATTTAAACCTTAGATTTAAACACAGATTTACTCGTGAACTTATAGTCTAAACACTATCCCTATAGATTATATAGGGAACTATAGACTAAACACTATACCTTTAGATTGTATAGGGATGGTGTTTAAACAATAGTTCACGAGTAAATCTGTGTCTAAATCTAAGGTTTAAATTCACATCTCGGACTATCCTTAAAGGCTCGTTTTGGAATAAGGGGGTATATGTTTAAAGACCACGAGCACGTCACGTTCCGTCCGAGGTTTTTTCCTTTACGTATGCAGCAACCTTTAGTAGTTCTGTTGACTGTCCGGTTATCTAATGGTACTGAACTACCAATCGACGACCGACGTCGTCGTCGTCGTCGTTTGACGATCTCTGTGGCGCGTCGGGCGAACACCCGACTGCGACGCAGAAGGTTGCGGGTTCGATTCCCGCCGGGAACAAGTATTTATGCTGACCATAAATTCTTGTTTCTGGTTCTGGGTGTTTCCTATATGTATAATATGTATATATTTACAAAAAAAAAGTATATAAGTAGTTTATCCGTTATCTGGCACCCATAACACAAGCATTAAGTTGCTTAGCTTGGGGCTGGATGGCGATGTGTAATATGTCCTGAAATATTTATTTATTTAATTTTGCAGTGTTAATGGTCCAGTTGGAACAAACACAAAAGACGCGACGGGACATTTGTGGATTCACTATTATTAAGGTCAGGAGGTAAATAATGCTTCAGGAGATGGTTTAACAGCATATATTGTGGGTTTCAGTGGGTATTTATTGTCTACGATTACAATCTATAATATAAAAATCAATTGCTGTTCGTTAGTCTGGCTAAAACTCGAGAACGGCTGGACCGATTTGGCCAATTCTTTTTTTGTTGTGTTTGTCGTAGTCCAGGGAAGGTTTAAACGGTGAGAATTTAAAGATCGGACTTACGCGGGTGAAACCGCGGGGCGCAGCTATCTATAATATAAAAATCAATTGCTGTTCGTTAGTCTGGCTAAAACTCGAGAACGGCTGGACCGATTTGGCCAATTCTTTTTTTGTTGTGTTTGTTGTAGTCCAGGGAAGGTTTAAACGGTGAGAATTTAAAGATCGGACTTACGCGGGTGAAACCGCGGGGCGCAGCTAGTAGATTTATAATTATTCACGTTCCTCAATTCGAAAAATCATAATGTCATTGCTCGATGTAAAAAAATAAACAGTGTTACCACCTAACTACAAAAAATTATAGTATTGCTATTTTTTGAAACAAAAGCGATACTAATATTCGATAATCGATTAAAAAAAAAATGAATTTACATACGTTGATAATTAATTAATTAATTATAATGTAGGCTGATTATTGTTGAGTGTTGAACTTGGTTGTTAACACTATTAATGACTATTATTTTACAATCTCTGTCCTTATTTAATGATCCGTACCAGGCTACCAGAGAACAATCTTATGTAACCGGAAATGATTCATCACGTAACCACAGATTATGTTAAAAAAAATGGTCAAGTGCGAGTCGGACTCGCGCACGAAGGGTTCCGTACCATTATCATCACGATCCCTCGGGAATATCAGGATGTGTTTTACATATAAACCTTCCTATTGAATCACTATATTAAAAAAAATAGATGGCGCTAGTGGTAAAAATACATGAATGGCGGTTTACGGTTTATGACGTATTAAAAAAAAACTAGATCTCGTTCAAACCAATTTTGGGTGGAAGTTTGCATGGTAATGTATATCATATATTTTTTTTAGTTTCATAATTCTCTTATTTTAAAAGTTACAGGGGGGACACACTTTTTACCACTTTGAACGTGTGTCTCGCGTAAACTATTCAGTTTAGAAAAAAATGAAATTAGAAACCTCAATATAATTTTTGAAGACCTATCCTTAAATACCCCACACGTATATAGGTTTGATGAAGTATATTTTTTTTTAGATTCACTTCTAGGTATGGGGAACCCTAAAATTTAATATTTTTTTCTATTTCTGTGTGAAAATCTTAATGCGGTTCACAGAATACATCTACTTACCAAGTTTCAAAAGTATAGTTCTTACAGTTTCGGAAAAAAGTGGTTGTGACATACGGCAGACAGACAGAATGACGAATCCATAAGGGTTCCGTTTTTTGCCATTTGGCTACGGAACCCTAAAATGACTAAACTTAAATAGTATTTTAAAGGAAAGGTTATCGGAATGGTACAAAATTTCGATAAACTTTTTCTAATGAACTCTTTCCTAGGAGTTTTGACGTGACAACGTCTTATAAATTGGTTTGCCGGGTGACACTTCAAGAAACTGCGTTACGCTCCGCTGACGTTATGCGCTCACAATGAGAGCGAGTGAGAGGCACGCGTCCCTTCCACTCGGGCATGGTTAGCCCGCCTAAGAGCGAGAGAGACAGACATAAAAAGTGAAAGGCACGCGTCCCTTCCACTCGAGCACAGTTGTTGTCACGTAAAACTTTTTTGCTGTAAATGATAAAGGTCGTCCTTTTGATTTATTTTTATTTAACTCTGTACTTGACAATTATTGTTAGGATAAAATGGAATAGGTTAACAATAACTACATAATATTTTTGGATTAAAATATGTTGCAAATATTTTATTTTATTGCAAAATAATTTACGATTATTTGTCTGTTGATAATAAATGGGAAGTTGATCAAATTTAACTTGCAAGATTTGATTACATACACGTCGACCTAATAAAAGCGTGTTAAAAAGACGCGAAATGCGACGCCCACTAGTGTGACGTCACAACGTTTACTTATTTGCAGTACATTTTACTGAAAAAATATAAAACCTCCGTGGAGTGAGTCTACAAATATGGCCCGTGATAATCCAAAATAATCAATATTTTTTTTCAATTAACGTTTTTTGTAATTTGGACTTTTAAAATACTCACTGAAAAACTATGAACGAGCCACTTATGCATAAGTTTGATAAAAATATAGACGGGAAAAATGGAAAAAACAAATAACAAAACTTCGTATAAAGCTTTACATAACGCACATATAAAATATATTTAACTACCTAAATCTTGAATAAATAAACTTACGAATAAAAAACAATATAAAAAATAAAATAAAAATTTATTAATATTGCATGTTGTATAAAAGTCTTAAGATCTAGGAAAATATTGAATAAATTAAAGATAGATTACTTAAGCTACGTCCAAAATACACTCTCTCACGAAAATATATGAACAATCTTATCTCTAACAAAAAATGGTTGTCTGTAAAGTCGGTTTGCAGACGATAATTTTACGTGATAACGTCATGAGAAAAGTTGAGTTTTTTTTTCCTTTATATAATTTTTCCTTTTTACAAGTCTTCTATTTGTCACTCGTCACCATAACACAAGTCCAGAGGAGCGATATTATTTTTAAACAAACACGAGACTCATGATGTTTACCATGACGCTGTCATGGTACCGCAACATGACGGTGTTATGGTTCCGAAACATAACGTCGTCATGGTACCGGAACATGAAACTTTTTCTGAATGCAGCTGTTCCATCAATTACACCATTAGACGTTAGGTATCACGTCAAAAATCACACGAAATCTGTATAAACTATTTTTGCTAACCACATCTACTGAGCATTTTCAGTCTTTAGCAGCTTGTTAACCCAGGGCCTATACAAGCTGCATAACCTATAGCATGAGGTATGAAGTTCTGTTCGTAGTTCCCTGTGAATAGGTGTGCCCAGGGTCCTGTGGCGAATACGGCCACATCTTCGCCACCGTGGGTCTCCTTATGCATGGGAACTAGAGATGGGTAGGTATAGTTAACACTTCCTGAAAAACAAGAAAAACTACTAGAGATGGGTAGGTATAGTTAACACTTCCTGAAAAACAAGAAAAACTACTAGAGATGGGTAGGTATAGATAGATAGTGCTTCCAAAAAAACAAGTAAGTGTAAAAAAATAGGTAAGTAAGTGAACCAAAATTAATGATAAGGGCAAGTACTTAATTGAAATTTGTTATTTTTATCCGACTTTAAGAAATAAGGACAATTTAAATTCGACGTGTAGGTATGTCTGGTATATCTCTGTATTTAAAATTCATTAATAAAAATGACAGTAGAAAAGCAAAAAATCATATCAAAATATTATCTGTCTAATTTTACATTATATTATAATAATTTAATTATTTGATATTATTGGCATATTTATATCATATCAACATAATAATATCATATCAATAAATCTATGTTAATGAAGCTAAACATAGAATTTATTGAAACTAACCAAAGTTATCCATCATAACATTATGTCTCTGGAATTTTTCATGAGGTCGATACCCAGGACCATTAGCATAGCTCAGTGTCGTGTAAGGAAGCTGGTCCGTTGTGTTCAACTGTAACAAAATTTAACCAAATTAACAAATTTTATATCAAACTAGCGACCCGCTCCGGCTTCGCAAGGCTATATTATGCATGTATTATACATATAAACCTTCCTCTTGAATCACTCTATCTACAAAAAAAATCGCATCAAAATCCGTTGCGTAGTTTTAAAGATCTAAGCATACAAAGGGAAATAGGGACATAGGGACGGCTAAAAGTGACTTTATTTTATACTATGTAGTGATAGTGATAGTGAAGTTTATACGATTTGATCAGTTGTATTCCTAGCCTTGATATCATACAGTACAAAATACATGCATGTCAGTGATTTTATAGTATACTAGCGACCCGCCCCGGCTTCGAACGGCTATATTATGCATGTATTATACATATAAACCTTCCTCTTGAATCACTTTATCCATTAAAAAAACCGCATCAAAATTCGTTGCGTAGTTTTAAAGATCTAAGCATACAAAGGGAAATAGGGACATAGGGACGGCGAAAAGTGACTTTATTTTATACTATGTAGTGATAGTGATATTCAACTAGTTTTTCTGTCTGGCATAAAATAATGTTAAAGTTACTTTTGATTTTTCCATTGGACTTCCGTAAATGAAACCGCTAAACGCAAATTTACAACACAATGTATCCTCGTACTAAATTTCATCAAAATTGGTCCAATAGTTTGAGAGCCTATTTAACAAAAAAACAATCAAATCTGTCCTGTTCATAAGTAAAACGATGTTCATAAATGATGATGAAGTCGTAACTTTTGAATTCCTTACCCTATTACTAAGTCCAAGTATGTCAGTGCCCCGTTTGCTGTACCCGCTATACGTCATGGTGTGGCTATGGTCTGACGTCACAATGATCAGAGTCTCCTCCAGATTAACCATTTTGAGAGCAGCTTCTACTGCTTTAGCCAGTTCTGCTGTCTCGTCTAAGGCTTTACGTGCTTTGGTTTCATGATGAGCTGTGTCTATTCTGCCCCCTGAAGACAGGATGGAAAGGATATCATTATTAGATGTCTTATATTGGACTTTCTATATTTAGAACATTTAATTTTATCTAACTATTCAATTTTTCATTGGTCAGGTGTTTATAATCTCATACACCTTTATAATAATTGTCAAGCAATAACTACGGATTTTATATTTTTTAATCGCAAAGATATTTATCTGCTTCATGGTCCAGTTATATAAGTGCGGAAACAGCCCCGAAAAACTAAACTAAACTAAGAACATACCTTCAACAAACAAAAAGAATCCATTATTTTTCTGAGACAGAATCTCGATCGCCTTCACCGTCATTTCTGCCAAAATAGGATCATCTTCATTAGCTTCCAGGCGGTACGGCATATGATCAGGTGCGAACAATCCTAAAACACTGTCGTAGTCTTCAGCCTTCAGATTCAGGAGTTCTCTCCTCGAGTAGATGTATTTAGGGGACGATCCAAGGGATTCCTTCTTTCGCAGCCATTCCCTGATAAGGTCTGCACTGTCGGATCGGTAGCCGTGATGGCCTTCGATGTCTTTTTCTTTCTTGGACATAAAGTTTTTTCTACCCCCACCAAATACCACCTGAAAATTGCAAAGTATATAATTTTCTCTTTTAGAATTCTGAAAACCGTATAGCTACAGGCAGCTGTTATTTGTGGTTTCGTTCGCATAAAACACCTAACACAGGGGACAAACTAACTCTATGTTCTATGAGATACCTAACCTACACTGCTCTTGCGAATCGGTATGGATAGGCATGTAACCATGAAGATTTAGCTCATCTGTTAATTTTAGATTCGAGATACTTACGTCAATCCTACTACCAACATGTCCTCGTACCAACTGCGATGCAATATCAGGACAGGCGAAGGCGCGGCGTGGGCGGTCAGTGTCGGATTCCCAGCGTCGCTCAGCGCTGTGCGCGTACGATGCTGCTGGTGTCGCGTGGGTTACACGTGTGGTTGTTACTAGACCTTGAAGAAAAGAAGAAATAAATATAGAAGCAATATTTATCAACACAGAAATAAGTGATAACCGAAATTAGAGGAGTTACTACAATAAAGTATCTGGCCAAACCTTGCGCATGTGTTCTTGCACCATCTACATTCACTTCATAACAATAGACAATCATACCAATACCAATATCAGCTGTATAACTAAATTACTCTGCGCTGGCTACTTAGCCGCATCGCACACCTGAATTTGATTTAAGTCTTCTTAACAAGAGTTTTCTTTTCCTATATACTATTTCTTTCCATTTAATGATAAAAAGTAATCCACAGCTATTTATCTTTATCTTACCAGTTTTCTTTCCAGCTTTCTGTGCCCAGTCCATTAACCCTGTCACAGTGTTTTGCCCGTTCCTCTGGGCTTCACAATCTCCTCGTTTAACTGCAGCACTGACGCCGACTGTGCCACTATTTGCTTTCACTCCACTGAGGTAGGCTGTTCCACTGCAAGCCGAGTCTGCCACGTTGCTGTCAACACAGTACGTCTGAAACATTTCGATTCATCATCTTCATGTATCAAAAGTACATATAAATACTCCGCTAAAATTTGATACCAATATCAAGTACTCGCTGAAAATGAGACACTTCATCCGTGTAAAGACGAAACTGTAGATTATGATTCAACTACGAATTGTTTTACGGTATTATTATCACTGAATGTGATTATTGATACTTGATTCAAGAAGTAAGTTACGTAAATTAAGTATGCGGGGATGCGGAAAAAACTACCCTTATCATTACCTAAAAGCTCAAACTCTACTCCTCTCCTCTTCGTCCCAACTGCTGGCCGTAGTGTAGTGTACCATCTCCGAGTAAGAAGATCACATCCTTAGCTTACTTGTTCAATTGTCAATTTACCTTAGACAACCCCGTGTAAGGGAAGGCCTCGAAACTCAGCTTCAACTCCTCCCCCGTTCGTCCCCACTGCTGGCCGAGGTAAGCTCTGGCTGCGGCCAGGGTAGTGATGCTCATGCCGTCTCCGAGAAAGAAGATCACGTTCTTAGCTACTCTTTTGTTTAATGGTGTGTTTATCTGAAAGTTTATACAAATACGTGGGATATTTAAAATATAACATCTAACCCCTAGAAACTGGAAGACCTACCAGAAGTTCTTTTAATACTAGGTAATGGTACAAAGTTGACACAGTCTGTGTGTCTGTAGTAGTTATATTTTTAGTTGGGTGCAATGAACCTTGAAATTTAAAAGCGCACTTTGCAGTCAGGCTTCTAGGTAAGATTTGTTTCAACTTACGTAATCATAATCATAATCATCATTTATTATTTCAATTAGACACAACATGAACCCGGTTGGGCACTACAATATTACTAGGTTTACTTACCTACTATATTACTAAACATATTAATTACATTTCTTATTGCGGTTTTTATTAAAATTACTTATGCTTACTATATGAGTTATCATCAATAAACTCTTGTATTGTATAGTAAGCCTTATTTATTAAAAATCGCTGCAATAGTTTTTTAAATATGTTAATTCTATTTTCATTCTTAATGTTTTTTGGAATTTTATTATATATTTTTACCTACACACATTACATAAGGACCTGAAGAGTGTAAGGCTAAATTTGAATTCGTACCTTTGATCGCAAGATCCATTGCGCTTGTAAATTCCAGTGATCTTTATTCAATTCATCAAAAAACTGACTTCTACTTTCCGGCTCTGAAAAAGTTAAAAGTTAGATAAGTTTTAAGGATTAAACTTTTCCAACATGAAGCTTTCATAGAAGAAAAGTTTAATTTCTGAAATTTAATCTCACTAAAGTTTGTTTGTTTGACCTTAAACTGAAACATATTGTATAAACACGGGTCCAACTTTATAGCTATCCTTTGAATACGAAATAATGAATGACTAGCGTAAAGTCCGTACAGTTTGAACTAAGTAAAGTTTTACAGTAAAATCGTAAATGACTTTTCTCCAGCTTTTTCAATTAAAACTTTACATGAGCTTGAAGCTTTGAGTATTTTACAACAAACAATGCGAAGGCGGAAACAAAGCATTATTTGTTTTATATTGACGATAATTCTAAAGATAATCGTATCGTTATATACAATTAAATTCTACTGATTTTAGTGTATCTATATTCAGACACTAAAATCGTGTTATAAAGAAGATTTAATTTTCTAATAAAGCAGGAGCAAGATCTTTCAATGTATTTAAATATGAGATGCGAAAGTTTGAAAGTTTCTTCAAAACTCTCGATTAATTTTAATAATCATTACCTCAACTATAATATGAAAATCAATGACACTTTTCGTTGTAATTTTATAACTCAAGAACGGACTCAGCTAACATATCCAAACCAAATCTTTAAGCTTTGTTCGGACTATTTAGTAGATGGTTTATGTGAAGTTTGCACAAAATCGGTCGAGCGGGTCCTCATTTATCACATATTTTTTTATGGCAAAACAACGTTTGATCCTTCTCTATACATAACAGCTAGTTATGTATAGAGAAGGATAAAGGCTACTTTTAACGTAGATAAAACTGTGGGGCATAGGGAGTATAGTAAGCGTCCTTAAATCACGCATAATATTTTGAATTGGTTCAAAATATTATGCGTGATTTAAGGACGCTTATCTCGAATCAAATCATTTTAAACTGATTCATCTTTTAATTTTAAATAGGGCTACAAACCATTGAACATTGAATCATATCTCCTTACATGATTCTACTTTATGAATACGACCATGAACTTGTTCCACAGCAACTGCATTTACTACGTAAGAAGTGAGTAACTTTCGGTTTTTTTTCTAATAACAACGTGATACAACTTACGTATCTATTTACACGCCACGTGCCGCCTTACCTTAACCCAATTTGTCACTCATTGATGACAAAAAGTCAGTTTCTATACGTTTCAAAAGCAGAAAAAAACTTTGTACTGTGTGCTACACCAAAATCACAATTTTCTATCAACAAGATAGGAGACCAACTTTTCGATGTTTTACGAATGGCCAGAATGGAAGTCATTTAATAAACTAAGGACTTAAGTTGGTCTCTGCAAGACAATTCTGGGAAGATAGATAGATAACTTTATTTGTACAACACAGGAAGGAACAAAACACGCCATACACGTAAAGTTAAGTAATAGCTAGAAAGTATAAGTTGCACAAATGGGCGGCTTTATCGCTAAAAGCGATTTCTTCCAGGCAACCTTTGGATGGAAAAGAACTGATTCAGCTTTAATGGTAGGTTGTGAATTTACTCAAGCAGAATACCAAACATTACCTGTAATCATCACTACATAGTATAAAACAAAGTCGCTTTCTCTGTCCCTATATCCCTATGTATGCTTAAATCTTTAAAACTACGCAACGGATTTTGATGCGGTTTTTTTAATAGATATAGATGAAGGTTAATAAGTATAATACATGCATAATATAGTCGTGCGAAGCCGGGGCGGGTCGCTAGTAGGTGATAATATAAAGAAAGATGATGCATGAAGATGAAAATGGAGCATGATTGATCAATGTCAGGTACAGTGTTACTGCGGGGCCTACTATATGCCTAAAACCATGCGGCATAGTTTAAGTTGAAAATTCATTTATTCTCAGAATGTAGTTTTACATTCTGTTCAAATAATAGTTAAGTATCTTGCATTCTACCAAACAACAAAGTGGCTTTTTGAATTCCACCTCTAATATAGTTCTGTGGATTCCACACTATATAGGTATGCCTTTATTATTTTTGACGACCTGACAGTATACTGTAGTGGACGAATCTGACTTAATTAGTAAAATATTGTGCCACAGAAATGACGAAGAAGATGAGTCAAAATAAATTATCTACAATACAAAAACACAAGTAAACAATAAGACAAGCTTACAATAATATGATAAATATATCGTGATAATAAACTCAATCTTAATTCTTTAATAATGTTTATTGTGTCTCAACGAACAATACTTTAATGGTGAGAACTTGACACAATGGAATTAAACTGTAAGTACATTTTTTTCTCAAAACATAATTCTTCAATGCAATTTTTTTTTCTTATTTAAGTGGCTGTAGTTGTTTTTTTTTTGGTTAAAGTGCATAAGGAAGTACTTACTAAAAGATATTTTGAGCCTTTTTCTTAATTCGGTCTTGCCTTGTGACCGAATGTGCCGGCATGCGATTTCTATGGGTCTTACTGTCATCAACATTTTTTTTCTATTTTGGTACAAAATGTATCTACCATAAAAATTGCACATCCTTAAATTCATTCTATGACTGACAATACTGTCAGCTCCAAAAACCTAAGAAAATCAATCAATAATTAGCTCGGTGCTTAAACAAATTCAATTTGCTTTGATAAACATCGGGACAGGTGAAGTCAAATGAAAGCTGTGATTCCAATCTTTTAATTTTTTTTTATTTATAAAGAAATATTGCAGGACATTCCACACATCGCCATCTAGCCCCAAGCTAAGTTACTAGACTTGTGTTATGGGTGCTAGACAACGCATATACTACTTATATACTTTTCTTTTGTAAATGCATACTTAGAATACATAGAAACAACCAGACCACAGACAAATATCTAAGCATAAATACTTGCCTGAGGCGGGAATCAAACCCGCAACCCTGTGTTTGGTAGTCCGGCATGGTAACCATTGTGCCAACTGGGTCGTCAATCTATGAGTTTGTCAACAGGATTGTTATCCTGTTCGGTTAAGAGTCTCCTCTTGGAAGCAGTTGATACTATAGGTACTTGTGCTTGTTAGACCTGTTTCGGTTTGGTCCTTTTTCGTGACGAATGGGATAGGCTAGCCCAGAACCTATGCTATCCTCGCAACTTAGTCGACCGTGTCCAGAGGAAAGACTCGTCAAAAACGTCTGTAGTTAACTAAGCCGCGGGTTTCATCACGATGTTTTCCTTCACCGTAAGAGCAACGTCAGCTAAGTATAAAAATATGAAATGTTACTCAAGGGTTAAGGAAGCCGAATTTTTCACAAGGTTACGTTAGTATACGTTTGGAAGTAAATATTGTAAACAAAACACTATTTATAACTTCAATTAATTAGTATAAAATATATATTCGTGTGTGTACTCATCAGTGGCTCACGGTTAATAAATCAAATAAATATTAATTAAAATTAGGTTTAACAATAAATTGAACGTAATAAAGAAATCCTAACTACTTACAAATATGATGTTTGCGAATGTTTAATGTGTTAGTATTGCGATGAATTGGTATATTGAAAACTGGAGTTCAATTCTCGCAACCATAGCTAAATGCAAATTGATTTACGTGAAATGATATTGTAATTTAAACTTTCAATGGGTATTCTGTCAAGCTTAAACTACACTTACATTTCAATTACATTTTACAAGTTTGATTACATTTCGATATAATTTGTCTTTAGAGACCGTTTAGCGTACATTTTAGGAGTTAATAAAGTTTCGATTGCAAATCATATTTTCATGTTGATGTTATAGTTTTAATAGGATACCAAAAGCTCAAATCAAATCAAATCAAATATCTTTATTTACCACAAAAATTTGATTTGATTTGAAAAGCTGACGTTGACTGTATTTTTTGTAATCAAAATGATATTTGGGCCTGGCCGGAAGACCAGCGCTATAGTCTAGCGTTATGCTTGTTGTAGCATTTCAGCTGAGTCGGTCCTTTTGGGATAGCACACGGCATCCCGTTTTCCCTACTAAGTGCAATTTTACTACAGTACTATTATTTAATTCAATAGATTGTTTCTAATTCTGTCTGTTCTATTCTCATTTTTATTTATAGGTACCTTTTTTATATTTGTTTTCTTGTCCGTGTGTTTTTCTAATAAATGTCTACCATTCTATATTGAAATGTAATTTAAACATGTAATTCTATTTCTACTTTGTAGCAAAAAAAAAAATTAAACAACTATATTTACAAGGATTGGCCCTCTCGAACAACACAATAAATAAAGAATAAATATAATAGTAAATCATAAATAACGCGTCTTCTTCTTTCACCATATATTCATCTTTTGTCTATGTCCACACTGTAGGTAAATTATAAGATTGCTTGAACAACCATCTCATGAGCTGAATAGGATTTCTGATGAATTCTATAGGATCCTGATCTACCTTTCTTTATTATCAACTAGCGACTCGTCCCGGCTTCGGCTATATTATGCAAGTATTATACATATTATAAACCTTCCTCTTGAATCACTCTATCTATTAAAAAAACCGCATCAAAATCCGTTGCGTAGTTTTAAAGATCTAAGCATAGGTTAGACTGCGGAAAGTGACTTTGTTTTATACTATGTAATGATTACAAAATTATATACAACATAATAATAAAAATAAAAATCATTCAAATGTCACACTTAAAAACCCGGACAGACAGACGAACAGACGGACAAGAGAGGGATCCTTTTTTACCTTCTGATGTACGGAACCTCTATTAAACAGAATAGGAACAAACAAACTCCTTTCTTTTAGAGGAGCAAAATTAATTTAACCACATTACTCATGAAAATTCAAACCAAAAAAGTAAGAAGTTCAGAATGTACTTAGCTTAGTCACTTCAAACAAACAAAGAAAGATCAAAACAAACTTACAAACTATTAAGAAAATACCTATAAATAGGTAAACTTACATGCTCGGGATAAAAATAGCTTATGTATTATTCCAGGACTCCAACTACCTACGTATCAAGATTCAACAGAATCAATTTAGTAGTTTTGACGTTAAGAGGTTACATACATACTTTTACACAGATACGGACTTTCGCAATTAAAATATTAATGACTAGCAGCGCTTCGCAGTTTCATCTACGTGACTCCCGTGGGAATATCAGGATAAAAAGTAGCCTATTTTACTGTCAATGAATCAATATATCTTCGTACCAAGTTTCATTTAAATCTGTTCAGAAGTTTCGAAGCCAATTATTCAATGCAAACAAACATACATATCTTTCCTCTTTATATTATTACTAGCTGACCCGTGCCCACTTCGTTGGGCATTTATTTTATTAATATTAAAAATTAAATTATCTATACTAATATTAAAAAAAATACTTTTTGTAACATATATATAAAAGTTAGATTAAAAGTTAGATTAAATATAAAAGTTGCTGTCGTTGACTTTTTTGTAGGCATTTTCAAATTCCACATATTTTCTATAGAACTCAAAAATATATCTTTCATAGTTAAGGCAGCATTCGTAAGACACGCTTTCATTCGACCGTTTTTTCTCCGATTCACTTCGCAAAACGAACTACCACGTAAAAGACTTTTAATTTTTCGGCAATAATGTGGCTTTCTATTGGTTAAAGAATTTTTAAAATTGGTTCAGTAGATCCCGAGATTACCCCTTACAATTTAAAAAACACACAAACTTAACTTCTTTATAATATTATTAAAGATATATAAATAAGTATTTAAGTACAAAAAAGTAGGATCAGATTGTAATTAGGTAATAACAGTAACTTACCTTTCTTTTGCAAAGTCCTCGTACTAACATTGCTTAAAAACACCACAAATACAACTAACAAATAACTTCCATTGATATAATTTATCATTTTTGTTTACATGTAATACACTGCTCACGGAATTGTCACTCAAAAAGTTTTTTCAAACTACCACCAAAACCATTTAAAACAGCTTTTTATATTTTTCGTCACTTAATTAACGAATTTATATCGCATGAGGCCAATAACCACATTTATTATTTTTTATTTTTTTAAACTGGTCTTTAAGAGCTTATCCCACTTTGGTGCCTCGAAATCAAATGCAATAAAATAACATTTTCATCATTTAAAAATACAATTTGGGATCAAACACGAACGCAATGGAACCTCCACACAGTTAATATTTTTTTGCACCTTGACTTCAACCTTCGTGTTACGTGCTTGTTGTATTGTTAAAAACCTATTATAACTAATGGATTTCTTTTTATTCAAATACGACACGAATTTTAGACATTCCTTATTAATTTGCCTGGGAATTGAATCGAGTGTCGTGTTGAACGAATATGGGCATTCGCACATTCGAAGCGTTCACCGATGCTTTCGAAATTTGATGAGTCGAACCTGTTTCATAAAACTATTCTATTCCATGTAAAAAGCTTGATTTCAATTTAATGATGATTAGTTCGATTTTCGTTTCGCAATTTATCCGACGAGTCAATTATTGTGTCTAATTTTTTACTTAAGACAATTTTGCATACTTTAACGTTAAACTGTTCTGCGTCAAAGTCAGGCTCGAAACATACCTAATCATAGAGAAATTATAATTGATAATATTGATAATTATAAACTTTAGTTAGTAAATTTTTTTAGTAACAGTCATCTCCACAGATTTTCGTGTGTGAAATGCCGTGAATGTTATTGTAATTTCCATAATAAATCAATTCATTGGCGTGCTACGCGGACGCTGGCGGTCATGACATGATGTTAAATAAGGTAGGTCTACTTGCATTACCAATCAATTACTTAAACTTCACACAATTTAATAAGGTTACGTGAAATCGCGGAATCAAGCAACATATTATACATATGATAAGAAATTCAAAGCGCGTTGACACCGCAGACATAGTAAAGACTATGGAATGGTAGTGTATTAAGGTAAAAGGGTACCTGCGCGCTCTCCATACAAACGTAGTCGACTGTTTCCTCCCTGGATAATGACACTAGCACAAATATTTTTGTGCCATAATACCTATAACTGCCATGACTATGCCCCTATATGTTTTGGACTATGGATTTCATAGTATAATCATAGAAATTAAAATTTAAAAAAATTAAAAATTAAAAAAAAAAACGAAGAATAGGGGCATGGTCATGGCAGTTATAAGTTATATGCACCAAAAATATTTGCTCTAGTGCCATTATCCAGGGAGAAAACAGTCGACTACTACGGTTGTAATAGTTTGTATGGAGAAGCCCCCGGTACCCTTTCCTCTTAATATCCAATTTAGTTCCGTGAAAGTACACAATAATAGTGAAAGTGAAAATCAGTGTCATACTTTTCTCGTTGCTTCCAAAATAACCTACAAGGTAAATCCTAAAGTAGTAGTAAGGTATCTTAAGTAGCCACAGCCCCTGACTTGACCAACTATGACAAAAAACTTGAGCCGGATTTCTAAAAATCGGGCCAGAATTTGATGCAAAAATATAACTTGATACTGGCTACAAGCCGTGCAAAGTCATTATTAATTTAAAAAAAAAACAAATGGTTGTCTGTAAAGTCGGTTTACGAACGATAATAACGTGATCACGTTATAAGAAAAAATGAGATTTTTTTGTTACTTAATACTTTTCTTTTTTTTGTTCCTTTATATAAGTCTTCTATTCGTCATTCGTCACCATAACACAAGCCCAGATAAACGATATTATTATTAAATACTCAGTTTCCTAATGGGAACGGACGCGTCATGGTCATGTTACCATGACGCATGACATCACACAATACTACCATGACACTTTTTTGTGTATTCCATCAATTTAATAGACGTTATCACGTTAAATAAAATAGCGAATCCATCGTGAAAGGTTTCAGTTATTGGTAAAATAGGGCACCTCCATTAGTGATTAATACCTCATTGGATACCACGGAAATAGCCTACAGCATAAGACTGATACACATTTTTAACCGACTTCAAAAAAGGAGGAGGTTCTCAATTCGTCGCGTATATATATTTTTTTTATGTATGTTCGCCGATTATCTATTATATAAAAATAAGTCGGGTTTTCCTTCCTGACGCTATAACTCCAGAACGCACGAACCGATTTAGATGATTTCGGTTTTGAAATGTTTGTCGTAGTCCAGGGAAGGTTTAAACGGTGAAAAAGATTGGACTTACGCGAGTGAAACCGCGGGGCGCATATTTATTAAATTTTATCCACCTGAGCCAACCCTACATAAATTTTATAGGTATACATTTTGACAGCTCCTTAGAACCTTTCTCTGTTCCTTCTTCATGCACTTGTTTTACTACATACACACACAAACTTTCACATTAATATTAGTAGGAAGTAGGACTATAAAGCTGAAGAGTTTGTTTGTATGAACGCGCACAAACATTTAGTAAAACGATTTTAGATAATGCATGACGCTTGTTCGCCTCATATTAGCTGAAAATGAACGTATTAAATGAACCTCTCGTCAATCAACTTAAAGACCATATATTTCACTTATTAAGACAACCATTTTTCGAACACCATTTACTATAACCGAATCATTTGAGTTACTACTAAAGTTATCGTGGTTAAATTATGGTGTAATTTAGTTTAAAATAGACTTACTATACTAAGTAATATTTAAACATTTTCGATTCAGTAATCAGTTGAGGCCTGAAATCTTAAGTTAGCGAGATATATACAGCTTTTTACACACTTATCAATATACCGAAATAATAATTGTCAAGAACCATATCGTTTTTCCTAAATTACAAAGCTCATTTTATTTTTATTGTACAAAATAATACTGTTAAGTTTACATAGAATCATTATTTATCTACCTATGTATTACATAATATTATTTACCTAAAATTCTTTTTAAATATCGTTAGGTATATCTAAACTACAAAATATTTCTTAAACTAATTTCTATTTAATAAATATTTATTCTATAAAAACCCGTCTTCCCGTGACCATGATCGATACAACTCGACCGAAACGTCGGGTAAATATTACAATAACTAGTATTTGTAACGTGACGCGTGTTTACAGAATAAATATAAACTTTTATTTCACAATTAAAGTTTTCATTTCATAGAATACTATCAGCGCTCCGCGGTTTCACCCGCGTCACTCCCGATCCCGTGGGAATATCGGGATAAAAAGTAGCCTATGTTGCTCCCAATGAATCAATGTATCCTCATACTAAGTTACATCACAATCAGTCCAGTAGTTTCAGAGCCTTTTCGTTATAAACAATTATAATCTATTTATATAAAAGAAAGTCGTGTTAGTTACACTATTTATAACTCGAGAACGGCTGAACCGATTTGGCTGAAAATTTATGGAGAGGTAGCTTAGAACTAGGAGAAGGACATAGGACTTTTTTTTTTTTTCGATATTCAAACGAGATTTGGACTTACGCGGGTGAAATTAAATATACGAATTATATAAGGCATATAAGCCCGCATAAGTCCCGATCCCGTGGGAATATCGGGATAAAAGTATAATACACTATTGTGTATTCTGTGACGTTCGTCTATGTTGTAAGGCGTTCGACCGGGGGGTTTTCTCAGGCGGTATTTTATTTTCTTCATTTATCAAAATTTTTTTTACATGGCAAAACGACGTTTGCCGGGACAGCTAGTATTTAATAAAGATTTCAGGCTCAATCCTACTTAGTAGAGTTTTTAAAGTGTAAAATGTAAAGAAACATACTCGTATTATTTTTAAAGTTTTAAATATTTAAATTGAGCTCATTTAATGATAATTTCTAACAAATTTTGGTCGTAATCGTTCAGTACACGATTGGGACTATCGTTTTCGGTTTCTCGTATCTTCCTCAGCAACCAAAACGTCTCCATTTTTCCTTTACCCTGCGAAAGTAAATCAATAAATAAATCTCTTCTTCTTAATTAGCCTGTTGTGTCCCACTGAAAGCAAGAAAGAAAACGTTTATTTGGACAAGCACACGACATAAGACAATCAGAAAAGTAGTAACAAACATAAAAGCACTAAAACAAAAGTTTAAAATAAAATAAAAAATAATAATAAAAACAAAAAAAATTAATAGGAAAAAAGAAATATACAAAGAAGAAATAAGATCTAAGGAGCCGTGTGCCTCCAAAAAGGTTCTGCCTCAGCAATGATAGCTGCACCAACATTTAGCTGACACAGCCACTGCTGGACAAAGGCCTCCCACATTTCCCTCCATGTGTCCCGATCTCCAGCTAATTTTGGCCACTCTGCGTCGAATGCATCCAAGTCGTCGTGCCATCATTTTTTGGGTCTACCTCGAAGACGCTTGCCATCTTGAGGGACCCACTGGGTGATTGCAGGATATTCCACACATCGCCATCTAGCCCCAAGCTAAGTAACTACACTTTTGTTATGGGTGCTAGACAACGAATATACTACTTTATATACTTTTCTTTTGTATATAAGTAGTATAAATAATAAATATATACTTATAATACATAGAAACAACCGGACCACAGACAAATATCTAAGCATAAATACTTGTCTGAGGCGGGAATCGAACCCGCAACCCTGTGTTTGGCAGTCTGGCATGGTGACCATTGTGCCAACTGGGTCGTCGAAATATATGTAAAATTACAAAAATAACCAAAAACCGACATAACAAGTTTCAGTTTCGATGGGCCACCCTATTCAATTTAGAAAGGTTCCATCCAGCAGTCGCTGAAAAGTAAAACTTACCTGCATGACAGATAATTTTTCAGTTATTTGAATAAAAGCCAAACTATTTAACCGATTTTGATGAAATTTCTATGAGACCTCGCGTCAAGTATATCCTTTCAAAAAAATATATAAAAAAAGATTTTCCAAATCGCTTGGTACGTAAATGATGTAGTTCTGAAGTAACAAAACATAAAAAATACAACCGAATTGAGAACCAAATTTTTTAAGTAAAAAAAGAAGTGATAAATCGCCTACCAAAGATTTATTTTTTTGTTTAATACAAGTTTTATTGTCTGACTAACTATAAGTCCCATTTAAAATAAATATAGCAGGACATTCCACACATCGCCATCTAGCCCCACGCTAAGTAACTACACTTGTGTTATGGGTGCTAGACAACGGATATACTACATAATATATACCTACTTCTATATTTCGTGGGAATATCGGGATAAAAAATAGTCTCTGTGCTTTTACAGGACTCCAGAGCTATCAATTTACTAAGTTTCACTACAATCGGTTCAATTTGTATGCCCTATTTATTTATGTGTAGGTATATTTATTTGTAACCTGAGAGTAAAAGATTATGTTCTATTTTATTGTTTGCTCCTGACGGTACTTTAGCTGTAAAATTCGAATGATATTTTAATTATCAGACCATTGGAAAGTAGTCAATTATAGTTTACGTTCGAAAGGCCCAAGGTCGATTCAATTGGGCCATTCAGACCCATCTGTTAATATCAAAAAAAGATAAATAAAATAATAGGCATTATAATCTAAGTGTTGTCTTAAAGAAGAATTTTGATTGAACTCACAGGAACATCAAGCATCCCTCTTGATTCCACCTCGTAGTTTCCTACAGTATCCAACGCTTTCTTGGTGCTATCCGAAATATGAATTTTCATTGCTAAAATTATAAAGAAAAGGTAAATAAATTAAAAGAGTCCTTAAATTGTGACTTGTTAACCATAAATATTAACCTAGTTTTTAAGTAATGTTAGATGACTTAATAATGAAACACCATCTACACAATATCAATAGACTTTGACTAAAAAACAAAAATTAATTTTCTAAATCAGTCCATGCGTCTTCGAGTGTTCGGAGAACACACATTAAAAAAGATCCCGATGAATTGTGAAGCTCTTCCTTTTTAAAGTCGGTTAAAAAAAGGTCTAAATAAAAGGGAGCTACGAGTATGTGCGTTACAAATAGGCACTGGTATCATTAATTAGATTAAATAATACAATATTATTACCTTCGCCAGTGCTCTCCATCCTACTGGCAGTGTTGATGGTGTCCCCGAAGAGGCAGTACCTAGGCATAGTGGTGCCGACGACACCTGAAATGTTAGAAAAGGACTACTTTAGGCTTCATGTTTATATGCCGATATTAAAACCCAAATATTTTACTATAGGAAGACTTGTATGAAAACATTAGATTATTCGTATTATCGCTGAGATGCTTCATACATTTTGGAGGTTTCAGACTGACATGTGCGCGCGTTTTTTGTTCTAGAAACACAGAAATACATTTATTTAGATGAGTTTGATTTCAAAAATAACAATAAAATGTTGCCAATTCAAAGGTCGACCTCAGATAAAAGTCACAGCCAGCTTATGAAACACATGCTTGCCTGCAGCGCTGATCTTCCAGCCAGACCTGCCCCCTTGGGCAAGATTACTTTAGCGATATCGACAGATTTTTTTGTATCAAATTGACATAAGATGAAACTAACGCAAGACCACTTGACTTTTCGTTGGTTTATGTCAATTTAATAGAAAAAATAAATAAAAATAAAATCTGTCGATTGGCGTTATCGCTAATGGAGAGAAATTACCGGCCCTAGCTTATTACAGAACTAAGACAAAACACACCCACATACGGATCGTTTGGGAATTACGATGCTATGTCGTCGTAGAGTAACGACATTTCTAGTTTTGGCGATGTCACCGACAATTGCCGACACCAAAACCCACCTGCAACGCACGGCCCCGTGTTCACTCCGGCCCGGATCCGGAGAGGCTCGTCGCTTTTATGTGGAACTGTGGCACCTTGCAAACTCCGCATCAGTGAGAGAGACATGTCAGCTATTTCCGCCGCGTGAAGGTTACCTGAAATTAAGTTAGGAAAAGTTCTTGGAAAAGTTTGCGTATTTTGCTCCACCAAATACAATCAAAATATAATTAAAGCTACTCAATGCAAACCCAGGCTTGAAAATAATCAAATATAGATCATTCTTCACTATCACTTCACTATCAGTACATAGTATAAAACAAAGTCGCTTTCTCTGTCCCTATTTCCCTTTGTACGCTTAGATCTTTAAAACTACGCAACGGATTTTGATGCGGTTTTTTTTAATAGATAGAGTGATTCAAGAGGAAGGTTTAAATGTATAATACATGCATAATATAGCCATATATAAATATAATATAAATATTGAAAAATATTCAAGAAAGGCAGTTTTATTTTACTGATATGAAATAAAATAATCATAAGAGAGTGGAATTTATGTAAATCTCTGACATTTACTTTATAGTAGGGTACCGCAATCTAATACTTTCAGAGACAACTTTAAGTAAGTACTTATTTGTATTCGGGGCTTAAAAAAACTTTGTTTTTTTTCTATGTGCAAGATTAATGATATGCCTGCCACTGACCTTAATAGATAATTATATAATTAAATATATAAAGACATGACATGACAGCATTTTCCCACAATGATAAGTGACGGTGCGGCCCAAGATGCAGCACGCTACAAGACACCTATACGCTCGTGACTTTAATATCCCCAATTAAACGGGGGCCATAAGGACGCGAGGGAAGGTAGGAAGACGGTGGGTAACAAAAACTTCTAGTAGCAGCACCGGAGGGACTTCTGAATTTATATTAAACAACGGAAGAAGCAAAGCACGAGCTGTAGTTGGTGCCTTGACAGGGCATTACGAAACTAATGACATGCATTTAAAAATGAGGATAACTTCTAATAATGACTGCAGAGCCTGCAGTGATGTCAGAGAAACTATGGAGCACATCCTGTGTGAATGCGGCATCTTAGTAGCGAAGCGTATAAGCCTCCTAGGGAATGCATATCCGAAACCGGAGGAACATAATAGGTTTCTTCCTCTTAGTGGGATCACCGCCTTAATCAACCACTTCTTCAAAGAGTAAGAAACACAAAAAAATCCACTGGGTTGAAGTGCTGCTGGCTCTATCAGCCCCCGATATAAGATAAGATAAGAAAAGAACAAAAACCTTTTGACCTCGATGAATGGATAATGCCTGCTATAGCAGGCACACTACTACTACTACTTGGGGTATACTACTTGTACTACACTTACCATTTCTTTGCGGTAGCCCCGACACAACCATGTAAGCATCACCAATTGTCTCAACTTTGTACACGTTGTATTGCTGTATTTTCTCATCGAACAACCTGTAATTATAGTTCATAATCATCAATAGTCATTAAAATCTATACAATAAGTAATAATAAAGAGATTTTATTTGTTTGTTATTACTGCTATAACACTAGACTTCTTGATGGAACTTGGTATCAGATACATTGAATCATAATCATTAGCTTTCATCATCTTCGAAAGATAACAGCGTCATGAGTGGCGGCATTTGTTTTTATATCGCGGTCCGCACAGTTGGCATATATGTGAACCACTGGAAGGCGGCCGGCGAGGGGTTCTGATATCTAATAGCACGTTTGTTTGCTAGATGCTCATGTAAGGCGGTATGAGCGGTATCATGAGCAACGACTCCATCAAGGGTTTCCCATACTTTTGGATTAACAGATGCTTTATTTGATATTCTCAAGTGATCGCGACTTAAGCGGGTGAAACCGCGGAGTGCTTCTAGTATTAATATTAAATGTGGCGCCTCTACCTGACATTTATAATATCATTAATGTTAAGCTGCATATCTTCGCATTTTCCTGTTATTATTTTCAAATTATTTACTAAGTTATTTTAGTTACCTCTGTTATGTAATATGAATATATCTATAGATTGTTAGTTACCATGTTAGTTACCTGCCACTGTTTATTTAAATTGGACAGAGTTTATACTAATATTATAGAGATGAAAAAAATTGTGAGGTTGTAGGGGTTATCTCCGACCCAGTCGAACGATTTGGGTGAAATTTTGCATATAGATAGTTTCGGGGTAGCTGACCCCCGAATACTGAAAGTTTACTTAATCTTAAGTGGCATTTAAATTGTAAATTTTAATTTAAATGCCACTTAAGATTAAGTAGCCTTTCAGTAATCGGGGGTGAGTGTCATAGGCTATTTGTCCGAGAATTCCCACGGGATCAGACTGACGCGGGTTAAAAAGCGGGGAGCAGCTAGTATTTTATAAGCTACTTGTACTTGTATACTTATTCGACCGGTGACCAGAAGAAATAACTAGTAAATACTTTTATATAAAATTGATTGAAAAAAAAACATAAACTATAGTTCGTTCTAAATTCGAGTCTTCAATTCATAGTCATTTTAAATATATTACTAAGATTATACTATATTACTATACTAGCTGACCCGTGCCCACTTCGTTGGGCATATAATGTTAATAATCCTTTTTTAGTACAGAGTGTTCTGTTTTAATTCCTAACTGCCAAAAGGAGGGTTATACGTAGGTATAGTTTGTATTTGCATGCTAATACAAAATTCGAAAGTAACTCTGTCCGAAAGAAAAAACATTTTCTGCGGGATTTGCGATAAACGAATTCCATGAGGACCAAGTCGCGGGAAAAGTTAGTTTGGTTATGGTAATTTTAATTGTTCAAAACTTCTCTATAAACTATATTGGATGTAATGTTATCATTTGGTAGCAAAATATATTGTCTATCAGGAGTTCCAACCCGAGATAAGCAAACATATAACTGCACATGGGAAAAACACGGCTTTCTCAGGTCAATGCCCACGAGAGAAAATGTTTGACCTTGGGACTTGTTAATAGTGAGGGCAAAAGAGATCTTCACTGGAAACTGTAGCCTTTTAAACGGTATGGGTAAATCAGTGGGAATCATGGGTATCCGCGGAATATAAGCCAGTTGTCCCACTGCTGGCCCTGTGAGAATGGTCGCCACGATTTTATTGTCCCGTAACTCTTTTGTAAGCAGCCTTGTCCCATTACACATGTTGGGGGGGCTCAAGTTTCTTAATAACATGATAGGAATGCCAACTTTTAACACAAGGTCGTGAAGAGGTAAGCCAGAAGGGTTCAATGAATTTAATAATTCTTGGGGATAGTGCACCTGTATCCTCAATATTACACACCGTATCTATAGACTTATAGTGTTTGACCTGACTGGGATTTTTTTCTATAATGAGTTTACTTATTTCATTCACTGTATCGTTTCTGGGTGACACTATTGCCCTAGAACAAAGCCAATGATAATCTCTCTGCAATAAATTTTCAAGACCGGGATATATTGCGTCAATAAGATTTTCCAACCTGTGCAATATGTGTCCTAATGTCTCGTCAAGTTTAATGTCATTGCTGTTGGTGTTAGGAGAGACAATTTTCTATACTAATATTAAAAAAATCTTTTTGTAACTTAAATATAAAAGTTAGACATATGCTGTCGTTGACTTTTTTGTAGGCATTTTCAAGCTCCACATCTTTTTCTAGAACTCAAAAATATATCTTTCATAGTTAAGGCAGCGTTCGTAAGAAACGCTTTCATTCGACCGTTTTTTCTCCGATTCACTTTGCAAAACGGACTACCACGTAAAAGCCTTTTTATTTTTCGGTTTTGTATACAGGGTTATTGGAAATTAATTGACACGGCGTTAAGGGCTTCTTCTGTGCACCTTAACAAACAACTTTTGTTCTACGACTTTTGTCGAAACTTACTACATATCCCAAAAAAAATAATTAAGTGTTTCTCGTACTGTCTGGTAATTTTCTATGTCTATGCGGCAAGTGCGCGTGCGCGATCGGCACGGGGCCAGTGAGATGTAAAGTTACACGGGGCGCACTGCGTGCGACCCGATCGGGTTGTACCATACCTACTATGATTGATTCTGTGACGTAGACGTAGAGTTGAGTATTATTTGAACTGTTGGATTTAATTTTTTATTTTTGTATGGAATATTTTTATAATAAATTTCCAAAAGTCGTAGAACAAAAGTTGATCGTTAAGGTGCACAGAAGAAGCCCTTAACGCAGTGTCAATTAATTTCCAATAACCCTGTATAACCTATGACACTCAGCAATAATGTGGCTTTCTATTGGTGAAAGATTTTTTTAAATCGGTTCAGTAGATTCCGAGATTACCCCTTACAATTTAACAAATATACAAACACACAAACTTTACTTCTTTATAATATTAGTATAGAAGTATAGATTTACTAAGATTTCTTCATAAGTTCTAAAGAAATTAAAAGGAAATGAAAATATCCCACAAACGCACACATTAAAGTAAATGTTGTAAACTCAAATGACTGTTATTTATTTAACTAAGGAAACAAAGTACGGTTTTCCAAGGAATCTAATGAGAAAAACAATTAATAAGTTGTTTTTCCCTAACATAATGAATGAACAGCTGCGTTACATTTAATAAACGTCGCCAATTAGACACTCGACCCCACAATATCGAGGCAAAACAACCAATAAAATTATAATAGGGTCCTACTTGAATATCCTTGATTTCCGAACTTTCTTTTTAATATATTTTTAATGATTGACTAATGAATTAGAGTCTAGAAAATATGGTAAAAAGATTTTAACAAGCTCATTAAGACAATTTTAATAAGCTTGAACATGGCAGACTTATTTTGTTCAGATGATGAGTTCCTATAGATGCTATTCAGGTTCATCATCAAATTAGTTATATGGTACCAAAATGTTGTCATCGACGTTAAGCTCTTTCATTTGAAACGCCACTCGGGTATACTTGCCCTATTATAGTTTGGCTGCTTTAAAGGTAGGTATATCCCACCTTGCACCCTTTATGTCCGTTCCCACCAAATATGTTCGAACTTTGGACGTCCACTACTCGCATTTATACCAAAAATCATGAAGATCAGAGCAAAGTTATTCAAATTATAATCATACAAACGACCGAGCATCTCGCCACTAGACTTTACTCACTCCACTCGTTCGGTCAATAAATTAATTAGGAATATATTGCGTTGAAGAGCAAACATACCTACAGAAAATATTTACAAATATCACCAAGGTCTAAAGATATTTACCAGCATGTAGTAGGTATGTCTCAGATAGGTAAAATGACATATAATATTGTTTCAGATAGGTAAAATGTCATATAATAATATCTCAGATAGGTAAAATGCCATCTAATTATGTCTCAGACAGGTAAAATATCATATATTAATGTCTGTGATGGGTAAAATGTCATAAAATAATGTCTCAGATAGGTAAAATGTCAAAATATTGTCTCATATAAGTAAAATATCATTTAATAATGTCTCAGATAGGTAAAATGTCATATAATAATGTCTCAGATAGGTAAAATATCATATAAAAATGTCTCAGATAGGCAAAATATCATATAAAAATGTCTCAGATAGGTAAAATGTCATATATTAATGTCTCAGATAGGTAAAATGTCATTAAATGATGTCTCAGATAGGTAAAATGTCATATAATAATGTCTCAGATAGGTAAAAGGTCATATAGTAATGTCTCAGATATACCTATCTGAAACATTACTATATGACCTTTTACCTATAATGACACAAAACTCACCTATACAGCATATTGAGCATATTAATAACTTCCATAGGAGTACTATACGCAGATATGGTAGTGAATCCAACGATATCGCTGAAGAATATCGTGACTGCGTCGAAAGACTCCGCCGGTACCGTCTTCTGTGCCCGAAGCCGTCTCAGCACTGGGAGAGGAAGCATTCGGGAAAGTAGAAGATCACTTTTCTGCTTCTCAGCCATAAGGCGTTGGGTGCTTGTGTCTATTGATTGGGTGAAAATCTGAAACGATATATGAAAAAATATACTGAAGTATTCGGTGCCGTAAATATTTGAGGAGCTTTATATTGTGTCGCGTAGTACCAATCCAGCTGGAGGAAATGGTTGTTCTTTATGATCAACACTGCAATCAGAAAAGAAGGCGTTTCCTAAAGTGAGAAATAATCGAAGTCCTCCCACTTACAGACGTCAGAGAATAATTTCTTGGTTTTTAGTAAATGTTTTTTTATTTTTTATTATTATCTATTTAAAGTTTGTTTAAGTGAACATGTCCGTTATAAATGTTCTTGAAAATAATAAACAGTTATCTTAATTAAAGAATATTGCTTAAATAAATACCCCATTAATTTCCAATAACCCTGTATACATAAGCATCAAAATGAATAAAGAAATTTAAAAAAAAAAAAAAGTTTAAAGAAATTTTAAATTAAGGATATTGCTTATCAATTTAAGATTTTTTTACTAAAACCTATATCGTCTATTATGGAGATGATTATTTCTTGCTTCAAGGAAACTTTTTTCTGTGTAGAACGGAATTTCTACATGTGTTTGTTGCATTGTTTTGTGTGTGACTCATTTAAACTTTTTAATGTTGTTAGAGAATCGTGTTTTGAGTATTCTTTTAGATATAAATAAATGTAAAAGAATAAGAACGTTTATTGCTTATTTTGTGTACAGTGGATGGTAGGTAGTTTTTTAAAATTAAGTCGCAAAAATTTACTTTAAGTATGAAATGTATACTAAAATTAAATTTTAGACAAATAACATCTACGTTACTGCGAAATATATTGGGAAGTTTTTTTGGTTTTATGTTTGTAACAAATAGGCTCCGAAACTTCTGGACCTATTTTGATAAAACTTGGTATGAGGATACATTGATTCATTGGGAATAACATAGGTTACTTTTTATCCCAATATTCCCACGGGATCGGGAGTGTCGCGGGTGAAACTGCGGACATCTGCTAGTCTTAAGGCTGCTTATGCTGCCAAACACAACGCGCCAGAAATACCCGTCGCTTACATCAACATTGTAACGAATGTATTTTGTTTTTCTCAAAAGTGCTGAGATGGAATTGTAGGCGAAATTTTTACCGATATTTTGGGTAATTTCGAGGCAAAAATTCTTTATTTTATATAGCTTGGATAGCTTCAAAACTATAGGAAATGTTTGGCTCAAAATCTCACCTACAATTCCATCTCAAGACTTTTGAGAAAAACAACACATTCGTAACAATCAACAATTTTCACCAACAAAGGCGACCGGCTACCAAGGTCGTTGGCGTATGGACCCCCCTTAAATATAAAACATAAAAAAGAGCTACTTAACAAAAACTTTAATTAAATTTTAGTTTTTTTTCTATATTTATAGTTTCTAGTACCTAGTTAAAGCTTACTACTTTAATCAACAGTCAATTTTCTCATCAATCTAAGTCATGATTCGTTATTTAATAAAAATAGTCATAAATTATCATCTCCGAAATAAATACGGATGATTCAATAAAGATTTTCGATATAAAGTTCACGGTACGTTACAAAAAGTGGTTAACAGGCACGTGCTACGGCGTTCTGTAGATTGGAAATCCCTAAATGAACTTAAATATTGTATTCAATTTACATCTAATTTTGCAGACGGTGTCTGTGAGAGATGGATTTGTAACTTAATATTTATAGTACGGGATCCCTTTAAGGGCGACCTTCATTGATCTGCTTAATGGATGAAAAGTATTTTATATCAAATTAAATAGGCCAGTAAATATATTGCAAATGGGTTGCCTAAAAAAATTCAGTCCAGAATATATTTTATTAAATGAATTGAATGTATTTTTATTTAATTTTTTTTTTAGACTTTTCACTGGTTTGGTCTTGACAAATTCCGTACCAATGAAATACATAATCTTTATTTTAACTTAACTTTAATTAATTAACCAGACCAGTGCAAATTACTAGTATCGATTTACCTGCCTACTCACAAGTTGTGACGGAAAAAATAGTGAACCTAACGTTTGCATATTTATAGGCTTCATACTTTCTATTGGTATGGAATTGATCTCTTAAACAAGCCAGTGAAATGGTTAAAAACCCAAATAAAAAATTAAATTGCTAATTAATCATAACTGAAACTGAACTGATTGACTGAATTTTTTAAGGCAACCTTTTTGCAATTTATTTATTGACCTATTTAATTTGATAAAAATACTTTTCATCCATAAAACAGCTCGATGAAGGTCGTCCTTAAAGGGATCTCCGACTATTACAAGTAAATTACTTTGGTACACGCAAATAAAATGTAAACAGCATAAGGCGTAAGAGCCTTGCATTCCTTAGCAAGTAATCGTCGTAAACACACGTTAAAATGAAACCTGTTTTTGTGTTATTATTAGCATTTTCTTTAATTTTAGCAGTTTCTACATATCCTTTAAACCTTTTGAAAGAAGTTTTACCGCATACATTTTCGTAAAGGAAATGTATTGAGAGAAAGAATAGACGCTTTGAAAGACACGTCTTATGGTATAAATCAAGTTGATGTTAACGGGACTTGTGTGAGTTGTAAATTTATGTGAGTATGTGAAACTTTATTTACTTCGTTTTTGTAATAGAACCTACACAGAAAAATATTTTTTTTAGTAAAGAATCATCCTCTCATTTAGAGACGCTAGAGTCAAACAAGAAATTATACTCTAGCGTCTCTATAGACGCTAGAGTATAATTTCTTGTTTGTAGCAAACGTTCTTGAAAATAAAAATGATTCTTAATTTAACATGTTTTTAAATTAAGAATGAGTACCTATACTTTTTTAAACTAATACCACTATTTACTAATGTGCTAATACCAAGAAATTAATTTCTCAAGAGAATCATTTCTCACTTCAAGAAATCTTTTATTTTTCCATTGTCTGTGAATACTTTTAACTTTCACAAAGTTGTTTTTGTTGGATCTAAAATAAACAAACCTACTAGTTGCATTAACCTTCTTATTTAAAGGGTATCTGGAAGAGATCGCTTAAAGCGATAAGGCCGCATTTGGAACACTTTAAACTTAAACTTTGTTTTTTTTAACTTCAAGTAATTTAATTAATAAATATCAATGTATCTAGTTGTAAACTTCACTAATTTAGCTTAACCTACTTACTCGTATACATATACGGTGGATATAACGGTTCACGATTGACCGTACCCCTAACGGTCCCCCTGCAGTAAACGGTCCCCCTGTCAAGATATATTTTACGATTGACGGCCCCCCGGAACACACGGGGACATCATTTCACAAAGAAATATAGGTTTGTAACCATGTTATTCAAACTTTAAGGTGAAAGAGTACCTGCGCTCTCTCGATACAAACGTAGTCGACTGTTTCCTCCCTGGATAATGACACTAGCACAAATATTTTTGTGCCATAAAACCTATAACTGCCGTGACTATGCACCAATTATTGTTTTAATTTTAAATTTTTTAAATCTTAATTTCTATGATAATTAGAAAATTTAAATAAAACACATCAAATTGGGGCATAGTCAAAGTGATGGCAGTTATAGGTTTTATGGCACAAATCACGGGTTGAAACGAAAATAAATTTTGGTATTAAACGGAAATTTAATATAATTGGTATGAAAAAGTGGTATGAAACAGAAATACGCCAAAAATATTTGTGCTAGTGTCATTATCCAGGGAGGAAACAGTCGACTACGTTTGTAAATATTTTGTATGGAAAGAGCCCCCGGTACCCTTTCCTCTTAATGTCTTTTATTTCCACAGATATCACGAAAAATGCGACAACATTAGATATGTTGATATCGAATAAGTACTTACATAAGTAGTAAAGTTTATACTTAGAACAGTAGTAAACATAAAGTTCTGAGGAATAATGGCTTTTCAGCAATGAATAGAAACCTGAACAAACAATGCCACGGCGAAATGTATATGAAAATGTATATACCGGTTGATGAGAATGGGCACCTACTTGTAATGTTGTAGAAATACTATATTAAAATTATGTTATCTTCAGTTTATAAATGTTTTTTTTATAAGACTGCACTACGCTTTTCCAAAAAAAACCTGACCAAGGCGCCTAGGAATCACTATAATTAATTTGCATCCTTCTCTTAGTCATAAGCACAAAAAAGTTGAGTAACAAAAATTAAATTCCTACAAAAGATCATCATAAATTAGTTTCTGTTTCTCATTAAAAACTGGTTTAAAAAAATGTAAACAAACATGCCTTCATAATTGTACTTAACAACTTTTGTACTAACCTTGATTATATACCAGTTCGTACCAAAAGTTCCAACTACCGCACGCGTCCACTGGGGATTTTGTGTAAATTAATATTTAAGGTAATACATATCGGATTTTTAAACATTCTCCTCAAAGACTTTGTCTCAAACGGACATCTGCGAAGCCTCGCAGAATGAAAACTTTTCTCGCGTTTTTCGCGCTATTTGTGACTGTTGCCTTCGCGCGTTCGATACAAATGGACACAGTGACACCACATGAGACGTCTTCATCAGAATTAAAATATGTCTTATCCAGGCATAGGAGACAAGTGATATTATCTGGCAACAGTTGTCCCACTGGATATAAAAAAGTGAGACTCAACAACTTTTACATGTGCCTTCCTGAAACTGATGTGAGTAACATATCTGTTTACTTTCTAAAATAATCGTGAAAAAAAGACTTGATGATCACTAGATTTTCATTTAAAAGATAATTAGTACAGTCACATTACCAATTAGCTGACCCCACGTGACCTAGAGCTCATTCGCATATCTGTTTAAAAAATATAGTATTTACCTGCTTTGTTATTTTTTAAATTGTAATTTGTAGTAAATTCTTTAAAAAAAACAGAATCCATTAAAATTACTTTACAGATTTGCGAGTGAGCTCTAGGTCAAGTGGGGTTCAGCTAATTGGTAATGTGACTGACCTTTATGTAGAATTTTTTCCCAGTTATTAAGTCATTGGGGACAACTGAAATAAGCTATTATAAACAATATATTGTTAAGGATAAATAAGTAGTTGCAATTTTAGTCAGTGAATTGAGTTACATTCCTCGTTTTTTATATTTGTTTTGCTTTTGTTTTTCAGTATGACTAAAGAGAAACAGTGGTTGAAAACAACAACCATAAATACAACATGATCCCTGATAATTTGGTTCACGATTAACGATCCCCCTACGGTAAACGGTTCCCCAGTCAAGAACTATCTCACGATTAACGGTACCCCTGGGCTGGGTGGACCGATAAGCGCTTATTATAAGTAATTTTAATTTTATTAGCATTAATAAGAATAAAGTCATATTGACCAAATTATTGTAAATAAAATATTTATTGAATAAACTCTTTTTAAATTTATTTAAAAAACCTTTAAGCATATTTCTAACCTGCTTTCTAAATGCTGCCTGCATTTGACCGCTCTACCGGTTATGGTCAGGATAGCCTAGAAAATAACATAGATTCCGAAGGTTGTATATGAACTCAGCACCCTAGCGTTATCTGACAGGGTTTTGAAAAAAATATGTAATTCTCATTACCAAAAATATCCTGGAATTAGGTCCCAGCGCGCCGCACTAGTTTCGGGAAAAACAAGTGCGAGTCGGACCCGCCCACGAAGGATTCCGTACTATGTTGTAAGTGTCCCACTTAATTTTTACAGAAATAGAATAGAATAGACATTTATAAAAATATTTTTGAAAATAGAACAGACAGAAGTAGAAAATAATCGATAGAATTCATATTCCAAATACATAATCTATGAAAATTTCAACTCTCTAGCTATCACGGTTGTATAAGATACAGATAGACAGTCAGACAGTGGAGCCTTAGTCATAGGGTCCCGATTTTACCGTTTTATTACGGAACCCTAAAACGAATCTGAAAGTAGGTACCTACGTAGATATCACTAAAATAAATATTGCAGTACATTCCACACATCGCCATCTAGCCCCAAGCTAAGTAACTAGACTTGTGTTATGGGTGCTAGACAACGGATATACTACTTTTTTACTTTTCTTTTGTAAATATCACTACATAATATAAAACAAAGTCGCTTTTTCTGTCCCTATTTCCCTTTGACTGCTTAAATCTTTAAAACTACGCAACGGATTTTGATGGTGTTTTTTTTAATAGATAGAGTGATTCAAGAGGAAGGTTTATATGTATAATACATGCATAATAATATATTTAAGATTTAAGCATAAATACTTGTCTGAGGCGGGAATCGAACCAGCAACCCTGTATTTGGCAGTCCGGCATGGTGACCATTGGCACTAGATAGAAACTATTTCTACTCATCCAAAGAATGTACATAACCAATTAGAACCAAGTCAGTAGCGTCGGGAAATACCCCGTAAAATTTTAGATAATTTTAACTTGCTACCTCTAGATCTAGACTCTAGAGGTAAGACCATATTAGATTTATTTATTTAAGGTGAAAGGGTACCTGCGCGCTCTCCATACAAACGTAGTCGACTGTTTCCTCCCTGGATAATGACACTAGCACAAATATTTTTGTGCCAAAAAACCTATAACTGCCATGACTATGCCCCTATGTTTTGGTTTTTTTCATTTTCTAATTATCATAGAAATTAAAATTAAAAAAATTTAAAATTAAAAAAAACAAAAAATAGGGGCATGGTCATGGCAGTCATAAGTTTTATGCACCAAAAATATTTGCTCTAGTGTCATTATCCAGGGAGAAAACAGTCGACTACGTTTGTAATAGTTTGTATGGAGAAAGCCCCCGGTACCCTTTCCTCTTAATATTGAACAATAAATTTATAACCATTTCAAGACACGTTATTTCCAATTTTAAAGTTCGTTGCATTTTAAAACTTGTCTAGGTAAAAAATAAAAAAGATCGGACTTGATTAACCTACCTATACCTACTTACTTAAATATTACGTAGGTGTATTTTATTGTACGATTTGGTGACTGAGCTGAGTCATCCGTCATCAATAGTTCAGCATCCTGCGCTATCGTTTGACCCAATGAAGAACATTGCTCAATCAATGATAAGATTGTATCATGACATCATCACTAACTGATAGTTACACAATTTAATGGCTTGAGAAATGGGTTTAAGAAAGAAAATTACTCGTGTATTTTTTATTTTAATCTACTTACTATGTTTTGACCTTTTTTTCTTGAGCTTCGTTAGAAAATATCTCAACTCAAAACTCATAAAATTCAAAATTATTATTTTTTTTTTTTTTTTTTAATCAATATCAAGTTTATTTTGTGATACAATATTATAATGTAATAATTATTTTTTTTTATCATACAATTTGCACGAGATCACATAAAAAGTCTAAATGTGTGCCTTATTTGCGAATCAAAAGTCTCATTTGCTAAATAACGCGTTTTTTTTAATCAAGTCAAGTTGTTCTAACATCTTCTATTAAGGAAAATGTCGCGTGAAACTTAGATGACCTAGATGACGAAAGGTGGCGCCATATCTTCACTACATAGTATAAAACAAAGTCGCTCTTTCTGTCCCTATGTCCCTATATCCCTATTTAAAACTACGCAACGGATTTTGATGCGGTTTTTTTTAAATAGATAGAGTGATTCAAGAGGAAGGTTTATATGTATAATACATGCACAATATAGCCGTGCGAATCCGGGACGGGTCGCTAGTTACTTATATTTTAAAGCTGAAGAGTTTGTTTGTTTGTTTGAACGCGCTAACCTCAGAAACTACTGGTTAAAATTGAAAAAATATTTTTGTGTTGAATAGTCCAATTATCGAGGAAGGCTTTAAAGGCTACTTTTCAATTTTTTTTTACTTTTCTTTTTTTCTCACGGGATCGGGCCTAATGCGGGTGAAACCGCAGAGCATAGCTAGTGTAAACTAATATTTTAAAGCTGAAGAGTTTCTTTGTTTGAACGCGCTAATCTCAGAAACTACTGATTCGAATTGAAAATTCTTTTTGTGTTGGATAGTCCATTAATCGAGGAAGGTTATAGGCTACTATTCATTTTGATATTCCCACGGGATCGGGACTTACGCGGGTGAAACCGCGGAGCGTAGTTAGTATAAATATAAAATTCTAAGTCCTGACTGTTTGTTTGACTGGCTCAAATAAATGTTTGAGCTGTTAATATATAATACATATAATATACAGTCAGGACTTTGAATTTGGCATACAAATAGCTATCATGATGTTGGCATCCGCTAAGAAAGAATTTTGGAAAATTGAACTCTTACGCGGACGAATTCGCGGGTAAAAGTTAGTTGCCACAGATCTGGTCAGTGTGAGGTGGATCCCGTGGATCCCTAAGGATAAACTTCTAACATTATGCAAAACTAATTAAGTATAATAAAGATTTCTCTGCACCTAATGTCCACTTACTTAGGTCCGTATTAATAAACCGAACTCAATATCGATTTCAATCTTGAGTTTGCTCTTGAGTTGTTGCGCTGATTAATAAACCTATCTTAAGACGCGATTAAAGAGCGACGTATCACTTGAGTCATACCGTATTAATAAATCAAACTCAGCTCTCAAGATATGTCTCAAGATGTAGTTTCGTGAACTCAAGTCTGATTGCGGGTCATACAAATCTTACATTTTTTTAAATATTTTCACATTAAAAACAAGTTGACAGCAAAATATGATGACACTACCTACCATAGGGTAAGAACATATCATTCAAGGTAAGAACAAAGCGTTACTGTCATTCAAGATCAGTCTCAAATCTCAAGAGCGATATCAGCCTGGTTAAAACTTGAGTTTTATCTATTAATTAACGCCTAACTTAAGATAGTGACCACATCTCAAGACTCACTCGATTGATACGCACTCAAGATCGATATTGAGAGCGATTTATTAATACGGGCCTTAGTATGATCCGGTTGAGTGGGCGAAGACCTTTAGTATCAACACCCACTGTACACTAAATTTAAAATAAATAAATTTAAATTTAAATATTGCAGGACATTTCACACATCGCCATCTAGCCCCAAGCTAAGTAACTAGACTTGTGTTATGGGTGCTAGACAACGGATATACTACTTATATACTTTTATTTTGTAAATATATACTTATAATACATAGAAACAACCAGACCACAGACAAATATCTCAACATAAATACTTGTCTGTGGCGGGAATCGAACCCACAACCCTGTGTTTGGCAGTCCGGCATGGTGACCATTGTGCCAACTGGGTCGTCAAACTACATTACTAACATTACTAATCAGTCTAGCATTTCTCGTCGGACTGACGTAATAAAAACGCAGCCATTCGATCGTACTAATACATCCTTGATAATCGTATAATATAAGAATAGCTCACATCATTAATTTATATTAACGAGGCGTATTCATTTACTTATTATTGATCTGGGTATTTCTATGTGTTTATTATGTATTGACGACTCAGTTGGCATCGCATGCGACGCGCCCGCATGCGATGCGCGTCGCATGCGGGTTCGATTCCCGCCTTAGACAAGTATTTATGCTTAAATATTTGTACTAATATAAATTACGTATCACGTTGTTTGTGCTCGATGGACTTTCAAATTTGCACACCGTGTGCAGTTTGATCCAACTTGAAAGATAGGATGGCTTACATTTTAATTTATCCCGATATTTCCACGGGATCGGGATTTACGCGGGTGAAACTACGGAGCGCAGCTATCTATACATATATCTATATCTATACATATAATAAATCTGTAGACATAAAAAAATCTGTAATTGTAAAATATCCAGAAAAAAATACAGAGGTCGTCTTAGAATCGTTAGCTGAACACGATAGGGTAGTTTTTAGAATTTTTGTTTGTCTGTTTGTTTGAACCAGGTAATCTCATAAACTAGAGAACAGATTTCAATAAGGTCCACACCAATATGTTTAGAAAATAACAGATTAACATTTAGGGTATTTTTCAATTTAACTTTAATACAATAATTATGATATTTGATAAAAAAACATTAAAAAAATGGGAAATCGAAATATTTTTCCGTGTAAAACGTAATCAAACGTCAAAAATGAACAGTACGCTTAGCACTACTTTTTTACGTATTCGATCAAACATACTATATTGAGTATTTACTATGAAACTTCCTAAAAATCAACTTACTAGATCCACCCGTCTCTGAGAATATCGGTAGTGACACACCGACAGACAGACGGACAAGAGAGTGACCTTATAAGGGTTCCTTATTTTCGAGTGCTTCAACAAGTCATACTAGGCGTACAGGTACAACCAAATTTTATTTTATACGAAAATGTCAGCTAAATCGAACGAAAGTGCTATTCGCGAGTTAAAAGACACTGTGCTTGTCCTGCAGAATAAAGTTACATCACTCGAAAAGCTAATTATCGATCAAAATAATATGCTAAAAGTGCTGATAGGCAATAGTGACAAACAATTATCTGCGAGCAATTTGTGTGTGACGGAGGGTAAACCGCTGGAAATGAAGACGCTGCGACCAATGCGCGCTGCTCGCCTTCGGGCGGTCTCGGCATTGGCCGCCAAAACTTCGACTGCTGCGCATGCGATCGCGCGCCAAAGCAAAGTGCAAGTGAGACAGCCTCTGCTTCTCACGCCACGGGCCGTTCCAGTTGATGGCACGAGCACAACCGGTTGCTCCGGTCTGACTACGTCACATAGCGCGCCTAGTACCCCCTGTCCAGCGGTGACGTCAGAGACTGTAGAATGCGGTTCTCCCAATAACAACAATGTCAATTTGGATGACTGGAAGGAGGTTAATGGGAAAAAATCACGGCGTTCACTTGCGAATATTACTCGCGGTACGGCCGACCCGGGGTTATCTACGTTATGTGCAGCTGAACGAAAGATATATTTGCATCTTTATTATGTAAAACTTGGTACTACAACAGATCAAGTAAATAATCATCTCCGTACTATTTGCCCAAACGATATATGTACTGTCGAGGCCTTGAAGCCCCGCGGTGACTACGCTTCCTTCAAATTATCGGTACCTGCGAAAAACACTCAGGTCTATCTCTCGCCGGAGCACTGGGCTAAGGATGTACATATTAAGCCCTGGCGTAGTGGGTTTCGAAAACCAACGCAGCACACCGAGAAACAATAAAGCTAGATATAAGATATACACTCTTATGTATCAGAATGTAAGAGGTCTGCGCACTAAATTGGATGTATGTAAGAAAAGCATAATGTCGGAATCAGCTGATTTATTCGCTTTTACGGAAACGTTCCTAGTTAGTAGCGTTCATGATGGAGAATTGTTCCCACCGGGGTACACAGTACTGAGGCGAGACCGCGCGCGCGACCACGGATGGGGAGGCGTCCTGTTGGCTGTGCGAGACTGTTATCCTGTACGGTTAATATGCGACATCGATGGCTACACAGACGACATCGAATTGATTATGGCTTCTGTTTCGTTGAAATTTAAGTCGGTTATTTGTTGTGTTGTGTACATACGCCCTCACTCGAAAGATATCACTTATTGTAATACTTTTACCGTTATTGAGAATTTAATTGTAAGGTATCCGACACGTAATATACTATTGATAGGCGATTTGAATTTAAACTCTTGTAGCGAAAATGTTAGATTACAATATAATGGTTTGTGTACTTACTGTAAATTTAAACAATTTAACAACATTCTAAATAATTATGGCGGTATGTTAGATCTGGTGTTGACTAATATGAGCAGCGAGTATATTGAGGTGAGCGGGGCGAGGTTGAGCCCGTGGTCTCGATAGATGCGTAATCATCCGCCTCTCTTGGTCAGTCTGAGGTGTGCGCGTCCGCAACAGCGCGAGCGCCGGCTATTGCCCCCACCCCCGCCCCTCCCGTGGGACCCTGCTACCTCAGACCGAGACCGAGGTGGTGACTCACTGTTATGCGAGTGAAACTTTCGTAAGGCCAATTTTCAATTATTATACGAAGTACTGGGTTCTTTACAGTGGGATGAAGTATTACAATGTGACAAAGTAGATGACGCTGTAGACGTATTTTATAGTTTGTTAGGTACATGTTTTGATAACTGTGTTCCACGTAAAAAACCTCCTAATAAATACGGACGTTATCAGTATCCGGTCTGGTTTACATTAGAAACGATAAAAAATATAAGACTAAAATATTTTCATTTAAAGAAATTTAAATCAGAAGGTAAGGAGTTTAATAAGGAAATGTTTAAATTTTATAGGCAGCGTGTTAAGGAACTAATTGAATCGTCTTATGACTGTCATATTAGGAAGGCCGAAGCGGAGATTAAAAGTAATCCGAAAACATTTTGGAAGTTTGTTAAAGATCAGCAATCGTTGAGAAAATCGTGCGATGAATTTGAGTTCAATGGCAACAAAGTTATAGGTAGGGATGCCGCTAATGCGTTTGCGCAGTACTTTCAATCTGTTTTTCTGGAGGATGACCCGCTTCTTTCACCTGAATGTATAGACCGAGAGATGAGTAGTTCCCTATGTTCGCCCCGTATACATGTAGATAATATAGCCGTGCCTGGCGTGAATACATTGACAACTCGACTTACATGTTTTTTTTTTATTAGCACAAACGCTTCCTAAGCACATATATTTATATCTGTCAAAAAATCAGCCATTTATCTACATAAATTTTAGAGCTATGACCTTTGGCATCATGTTGACATCTCCCATTTTTGCGTGTTTTACTTGACAAATGCAGATGTCGACAGCACTAACAATTAAAAATATCGAATACATCGACTTATTCAATAAAACGATTTTAAACAATCATATTATAACTTAACAAATCTAGATTTCAGAGAGGCTGGATTGCCCTTACATGAATCGGTGCGACCGTATTCATGTGGAGTACATCCCGTGATTAGATATAGGTTTACTAACATTAGCTTTTAAGGTTTACTGTTTTTACTAACCCTTATGGATCTTTGGTCTGAAATAAACACATATTTATTATTTATTTTTAATGCTTGTGTTATGGGTGCCAGATAACGGATAAACTACTTATATACTTTTTTTTTTGTAAATATATACATATTATACATATAGGAAACACCCAGAACCAGAAACAAGAATTTATGGTCAGCATAAATACTTATTCCCGGCGGGAATCGAACCCGCAAGCTTCTGCGTCGCAGTCGGGTGTTCGCCCGACGCGCCACAGAGGTCGTCCATCTATTTTCTTATTATTTTTTTCTTTTATATATTTTTTTTTTCATTTATGTAAGTCTTCTATTTGTCTTTTTCAAAAAAAAGTTTCAGACTCCTAGCTCTTAGTTTCCTAGTTTCAAATATTTCGTGATCAGTGAGAGAGTGAATGAGTCAGTGATTTTTTTCTTTTATAAATATCGTTTAGTTACCATATCTATTTAAAAAAACCGCATCAAAATCCGTAGCGTAGTTTTAAAGATTTAAGCATACATAGGAATATAGGAACAGAGAAAGAGACTTTGTTTTATACTATGTAGTGATAATATTCTGTATTATCGTAATAATAGTAATTATTTTCCCGGGTCTTAATCGCGTATTTTTTGTTTTTTATTTCTCTTACCTCGACGTTTCGACTATGTTACAATAGTCATGGTCGCGAGGAGACTCCTCTACCTCTAATTACTATGAATACAAATCGTGTGAGTTTAAAAAGTTTGTCGTAATAATATTTTGATTGTTCTACGACTTTTGGTAATTCAAACTTTTCTTTCGATAATTCAGAGGGAATTTTTACTCGAAAATCAGCTGTTTCATACAAAAACTTCGAAAAAAAATGTTGATGTTACCATGACGCATGACGTCACACAGATACTTTTCTGTGAATGCAGGTGTTCCATCAATTGATTGGACGTTATCACGTTTAAAAATACTGCCCGACCCCAAATAAACCGAAATTACGATAACGGGAGCAGGAAGATGATGATGTCATCATGTGGTCGACGAGTCTAACTAACATTCACTAACATTGCAATAAAAAATAAATAAATATTGCAGGACATTCCACACATCGCCATCTAGCCCCAAGCTAAGTAACTAGACTTGTGTTATGGGTGCTAGACAACGGATATACTACTTATTATACTTTTCTTTTGTAAATATATACTTATAATACATAGAAACAACCAGACCACAGACAAATATCTAAGCATAAATACATGTCTGAGGCGGGAATCGAACCCGCAACCCTGTGTTTGGCAATCCGGCATGGTGACCATTGTGCCAACTGGGTCGGCAATGTTACTGAATGTTAGGTTAGACTCGACTACATTTATTTTTATTTATTTATTTATTTATTTATAATACAATTACTCATTGCACTCACAGTATACACCAAAACGTGCAAAGAGTCATTAAGTAGGTACATTATTGAATAGAACTTAAGTAACAAACAAACATATTAAGAAAACTATAGCAAATATTATAAAACTCATTAACATTATTATTAAAGATATCGGCATCAGGTTGTTGACTAATAAGCTCCTCCTAGGAGCATACTCCTACCAAGCAAGCTCTTATTCTACTCTTCTCTTATTCTTATTCTTCTCTTATTATTTAATTGATAATAAATAATAAATTTATTTATTTCAACAAACTTACGAGTAATTTAACAATTTTTTACCTGTGGTCCCCACACTAGGTCTAGCCTGTATCGTGGGGGCCCTAATCCAAGTTAACATACATCAATTACTAATAATAACACGACGACGGTGAACCAGCCGGTAGTTATTGAATACATTATAGGTACATTTAGCTATACATAATATATATAATAGAATGGGAAACTATTGACCCAGTGTTTTTATCCCTATTACAGCTATCTAAGTATCTTTAAAAAGTTTTCGGTAGCTATATAGGACAAACTGAGTAGCCAATTTGAGAGTTTGTGTTTAGCTTGGCGTACTGTACAGGTTTTCAAATCCAGGACTTTTTGGACGGAGTTATATATGTGCGGAAGCATGAACTGCGGCAGTCTTCGGGCAAAAGCCGTGTGAACAAAGTGATGGGGAGCTTTGAATATTCGATGATGACATCACCGCGCTCTGTACATGATGTCATCATCAAGCGCCTCAAGCGTCGCGTCGTCGCGTCATCGGGCGCTTGATATAGGGTCAAGTGTCTAACAATGAAACGATTCCGAGTTTTTTTTTGTACCTATATGGTTTTATAAGTTTTTTGATATTTACATGCCACATCCAGTTCACTAACGGCTACGATAAAATAATGACACACAATGTAAATTTGCGATTTTTCTAAAATATGACATTATTACTGTCTGTCTGTCTATCTATGTTTTTGTATGTGGCATCGAAGTTGCCTAACAGATAAACCAATTTGATTAAACTTTTTTCTTACAGCGATCTAATCGAGCTTTTTTATGTACCTATATACTTATTAATGAAAATCGGTATCGGACCATTTAAAAGCTATGATTATTTTCCCAACAAATCGTTTTTTTTTATTTGTTTAAAAAATACGTAAGTAAATTACTTTTCTTTTAAGATAGGGTGACTTAATCTGTAATAATAAAAATTAGCAACTATAATGCTTAGTGTAAAAACGAATGAAAAATAATTATACTTCGAATATTGGATGAGTGTAGGATACTTGACCCTACAAACTTCCGGCGTACGTAACGTTACAGCGTCTCGAATTCATTTATATACACCGTTCAAGAGACAAATCTCGTATTCTCTTATTCGAAGTAGTTTCAAGCGGACGTCAAAGATGAAACCGTTTACGCTGCCCGTTCTGCTAACAATATCACAGTTGTTAAACATTTTCGCGCATCCATTAGAAATAAATGCATTATATAAAGTGCTCAGTTTAGATAACATAGAATCTAATAACGTGGAACAGAACAGTATACCTGTGTTGGAATTAAGAACAATTTTTAGAAAAAAGAGGCAGCCCGTTTTAGAAGTATATCGGTGTGCGAATGGATTAACCCAGTCCGTGTTGCCTGGTGGAATTCATATTTGTGTGCAAAAAGTAAGTACCTAAGATATAACTATTATCAAATCTGATTAATATCATAAACGTTATTAGTAACAAATGATTAGTTTCTAACGTAGTACACTGTACGAGTTGCCTGAAGGCCAATTCTCGTAAATGATATTGTTTAAATTACATTTCAATATAATTCCGATTGTATTTCGATTGCAAAAGAGCTATCTTTTTACTATAATTTCTTATCGGCAAATAAAATCTGACTTTGAAGGTATTCAAAGTCAGTTTTTTTTTTTACAAAAAGCTAACTTTAAGGGTATTTTGAGCTACTTTGAGGGTGTTATTTGTGATCGAAATGCAATAAAATGATATTGAAATGTAATTTGAACAATGTTATTTACGAGAATTGGCCTTCTGGTGGAAGAAGTTAGGTTATGTCCGACAATAAATAGCAAATACACATAAGATAATATTATATTAATATCGAATCTGATTAACAAAATTTATTATGAAAGTTATTAGGTAGGTAACAAATAACAAGGTTCAAACGTACGAGATGCCGAATGGGAGAGTACATCTAAGAATATTATTGAATCTGATTCACATAATATGAACGATAATAATTAAAATGAGGAGGCTCACAGCTAAGCGACGCTCGCTGATCGTTTACGGTCGTGCGGGTTAAGCGACGCCTGGCGCGGTCATTACTTCGATGGGTGGTCAATTAGAAGTGTGGCAAAAATGTGTTTTCGTGAGCCCCTCCGTGCTTCGGAAGGCACGTTAAGCCGTTGGTCCCGGTTGCTACCTCTAGTAGCAGTCGTTTGGTGAAGTCAGAGGCCTTAAGGCGATCTGTAAACTCTAACAATAGGTGAGCCACGCCACTATACGAGAAGAAGAAGAATAATAATTATCAAACGTAATCTTTCTCGATAGTAATTTCTACGAACTGACTATGTACTTGGTTTAAATAATAAATTAACAAACAATATTGAGCTCATTAATCTACTTCAGTTACTCTTCTAATAAACACAAAAGTGTTTTTAGTTTTACTAAATACGTTTATAATAGTAGTACTTAGAAAGAGGTCAAATGCCTATTTTAAGTAAAATAACAACAGGATTTTGGAAAAATTTAACTCTACGCAGACTTAAATTGGCAAAAGTTAGTTTAATACTTCAAAAAAACCATTTTGGTCCGTCATCACTACATAATATAAAATAAAGTCACTTTTCGCCGTCCCTATGTCCCTATGTCCCTTTGTATGCTTAGATCTTTAAAACTACGAGACGGATTTTGATGCGGTTTTTTGTAATAGATAGAATGATTCAAGAAGAAGGTTTATATGTATAATACATGCATAATATAGCCGTGCCAAGCCGGAGCGGGTCGCTAGTTAATTGAATAAAGAATAATTCTATTCTAATGAGACTAATAACTACTAAATGAATCCTACAATTTATTTAAACTGTCATAAGGCTTTAAAATTAAATTTTTACTGTTCTTCAAATGGTTTAATGTATTTGTTGCTAACTGCTACACCAATTTGCAAAAAAAATGCTACGAACTGACTATGTACTGACTATGTGTGACTGAATACATTAATCTATAATATAAAAATGAATCGTAAAATGTGTTGGTAAGCGCATAACTCAACAACGCCTGGACCAATTTGGCCAATTCTTTTTTTAGAATATTCCATAAGGTACGAGGATGGTTCTTACGGAGAGCAAAAATTTAAAATTTGCCTGAAAATGTCTAAAAACAACACTTTTCTATACTCCATACCATACAAACGATTCGTAATAATACAAGTCAATAAGAACTTTAATACCATAACATAAAGTTCAAGTTTTAATGGAGAGGTTCCGGGAAGGCAAAACAATTGAGTGACGTATAAATATTGATGTCAATCGTGTCGCGGTGTTAGTTGTCAAACTACACCTAAACGGCTGAACCGATTTGTATGATTTTTAACCCCCGACGCAAGAACGACGGGGTGTTATAAGTTTGACGTGTCTGTGTGTGTGTGTCTGTCTGTGGCATCGTAGCTCCCGAACGGCTGAACCGATTTTGATTTAGTTTTTTTTTATATGGCAAAACAACGTTTGCCGGGACAGCTAGTATTTTTATATAAACATTTATTTTCTTCTTTGAATACATTAATAAATAATAAAAATAAATAAAACAAAATTAATAATCTAAATAAATTTCGGCAATGCCGTTCCGTTTGCCAAAGTAGCAGCCAGTATTTTTTTATTTTTATTTTATAATTACCATGGATATATTCTAACCCGACCTATGTTTTCAAAAATAATAAATAAAAAATGCTAGGCGTCAAAAACATAATATTAATATACCAAAGAAAAATATGCCAATTAGTATACCTAAAGAAATAAAAGATCTTAGACCCATTAGTATACTACCAGGTCTGTCAAAAATCCTGGAAAAGGCGGTTTGTAGTCAAACTTTGAAATATATTGAAGATAATAATATCTTACCATCGGTTCAGTCGGGTTTTAGAAAGGGTAGAAGCACCACCACTGCTCTATTGGATGTGACAGATAATATCTTAGCGGCACAAGACAAAGGTATGTGTACAGTATTAGTATTATTAGATTTTTCCAGAGCTTTCGATGCTATAAATATTCCACTGCTCCTTTCCAAACTAAAGTTTTATGGATTCTGCTCCAACACGGTAGAGTGGTTCCGGTCCTATCTCACAAATCGCAAACAATTCGTAGAAATAAATATGGACAGTGGAGACAGCCTTTTTTCAGAACTATCGAATGTAACTCGAGGCGTCCCACAGGGGTCAATTCTAGGCCCTATTCTATTCAATTTGTATAGCGCTGATATCATAAAAAGTATACATAATTGCAAATATCATATATATGCTGACGACATACAATTGTATTTATCTTTTAAACCTAGTGATGTGCAGACAGAAATTCAGAAAATTAATGAAGACCTTGACAGAATTCATAAATGGGCTGAGAATAATTGTTTGCTATTGAATGCAAAAAAAACTAAATATATGTTGTTAGGCACTGTCCAGCAAATTCAGAAAGCCAGTTCCGGTAACTGCAGGATCGATATTAACGGAGAACCTATTGAACGTGTTTATGAAGCCCGAAATTTGGGCCTGATTTTTGATGAGCAATTACGTTTTGAGCGACACATCGCAAATACTATTAGTAACTGTTTTTATAGACTCAGAGTGCTCTACAGAATCAGAGAGTACTTAAGTGTTGAACTTCGTATTCGGCTTGTGGACTCCCTGATTTTGTCAAAATTTAATTATGTCGACGCGGTTTATGGGCCCAGGTTGTTTGCGAAGACTGCTGGTCATATACAACGAGTGCAAAATGCCTGCGCTCGCTTCTGTTTCCCTATACCACCTCGCTCCCATGTCTCTCCCTTTCTGGGCAAAAACAATATCCTGAATATGAAATGCAGGCGTGACCTACACCTGGCCACGCTGATGTTCGGTGTGATGATATCGGGCAAACCTGAGTATCTGTTTTCCAGGTTCAGTTGGGCCAGGGACTATAACCCTATAAAGACACGGGCTTCTGCGTATTTAATTGTTACAAGTGTCGGTCGCACGCAGGCTTTTAAGGGTAGTTTTAAACACTGCGCCACCAAGTGTTGGAATGACTTGCCACCACCACTGAGACAGCACCGCACTGTCAAATCCTTCAGTTCTGCATATAAACTTCTCTTAATGGGTAGACAATTAGCCGAACTAAGACATGGTTGTTTCTGATGCGAGAGGTATTATATGCTTATGCAGAAGTATAAATGTATGTAATTTGAGTGGTTTACTATTTTATCTTTTATATTCATTTTAAGCTTCATTTGGTGGCGTATTTATTTATTAATTTTTATTTATTTATTAATTTTTAATTTTTTTTAAGTTTATTAAGTTTACTTTTATTTTTACTTTATTGAAACCTCTGTCCGGTCGGCTTCATGTGAGCTGATATTATTAGGCAGATAATGATGTGTCCTGTTACGCTTTAAGTCTTCGTGTACAATTCTATGTTTTTTGTTTTGGATTGCTTGGTTGTTAGTTATAACATTTTGGTTTTCTTTATGGGCATTTTGCTTGTTTTTTGTAGACATTATTATTTTCAATCTATATTTATATTTATGGTTCTAAAGACAATTTAGAATATATATATCATTTTTTTTGTTATAAAGTTAGTATCAGTGTTTCCTGCCTATTATAACAGAATTACAGCATCGTCCTACTCTCTTTAATCACAGGGTCCCTGCTGAAAATCAGCGTTGCATTTATGCAACACATAGCTGAGCAGGAGCCTATTTGGCGGCGACATTGTTATTGTGTTATAAATAACATAGCTTAGAATATTTAAGTCAGTCTGTTATTTTTAAAAATAAGTTTTGTCTAAGTTTTTTAGTTTTGTTGTTGGCCAAATAAAGATATATCTATCTATCTATCTATCTACAGATTAGGAACATTTTAATGGAAAAACGTTCGTTATTCAAAGTAAAAATAACATTTTTCAAGTTATAACGAGCTCGAGCATTAGTACATTTTGTAAGGTGAAAAGGTGGTAGTGTGTAGGTATCCCATTAAATGTATATGTGTATATATTATGTCGCGGTACCATAAATAAAGCCATGACATAGCTATAATCGAAAACTTCGCATTTAGGACGTATAGGCGAGTGCTAAGAACGGAAAATTCTTTGCTTAAACCATGTCCGGAGGTTCTGACTTATGGCTCAAGTGCGCCTCCTTTTAGGTTTTCGCAGTGACCCAGTACTTAGTAATCGAAATCCCGACAGCCTAGGACTAACTAATCCCTTTCTACAAATACTTTGCTAATAGTAAATATTTTGATGGCATCCGGTTTTAACCCCAAGTTTCTACCCTCGGGCAAAATTTCAACTGTAACTTTTTAAAACTTAACAAAAATTTGCACCTCTATCTTAACACGAGCTGCACCCCGCGGTTTCACCACCGTAAGTCCCGGTCAAGTGGCAATATCAAAATAAAAAGTAGCCTATAGCCTTCCTCGATAAATGGACTATAAATAAATAAATAAATATTTCAGGACAAATTACACATCGCCATCCAGCCCCAAGCTAAGCAACTTAATGCTTGCGTTATGGGTGCCAGATAACGGATAAACTACTTATATACTTTTTTTTTTTGTAAATATATACATATTAAACATATAGGAAACACCCAGAACCAGAAACAAGAATTTATGGTCAGCATAAATACTTGTTCCCGGCGGGAATCGAACCCGCAACCTTCTGCGTCGCAGTCGGGTGTTCGCCCGACCGCCACAGAGGTCGTCAAAACACACTATCCAACACAAAAATATTTTTTTAATTCGAACTAGTAGTTTCTGAGATTAACAACCACAAACTCTTCAGCTTTATAATATTTAAACTAACATAAGTTTTATTTGATTTCAGATAATGACAAACGAAGAAGACTACAACGACGACGTTTACGAGCCCACAACAAAGAATATCTAAGTCATATTTTCTAAGATAAAACTATACTTTATAGGATATAATCGCGTTTATTGAAAAACGCTAAACGTGTTCCTACTAAATGTGTATATGTATTTATAAGAGAAAAAGACTCATTAAGAAATCTTTGAAACTTCAAGAGTTACGAGTCTGCAACTTAGGGGCCTTACTCTTAGAACGTAGGCGAGAACCAAGAAAGGGTTTTTTGAAAATTCTTAAAGGTCGAATTTTCAAAAAACCCTTTCTTGGTTCGGAAAGGGAAGGGAAGGGTACCGGGGCTTTCTCCATACAAACTACTAGCTGCCCTCCGCGGTTTCACCCGCGTAACTCCCGATCCCGTGGGAATATCGGGATGTAAGCTATCCTATCTCTCAAGTTGGATCGAACTGCACATGGTGTGCGAATTTTATTATAATCGGTTAAGTGGTTTAGGAGTCCATTGAGGACAAACATTGTGACACGAGATTTATATATATTAAGATAAGATTACAAACGTAGTCGACTGTTTTCTCCCTGGATAATGACACAAGAGCAAATATTTTTGGTGCATAAAACTTATAACTGCCATGACCCTATTTTTAGTTTCTTTTTTATTTTTTAAATTTTAATTTCTATGATAATTAGTAAATGAAAAAACCAAATCATAGGGGCATAGTCATGGCAGTTATAGGTTTTATTGCACAAAAATATTTGTGCTAGTGTCATTATCCAGGAAGGAAACAGTCGACTACGTTTGTATGGAGATAGCGCAGGTACCCTTTCACCTTAAAAGGGAAAAGGGCTGATAAAGTTTATAGTAACTGTTATGTTGGATGCAGAGAACATGCGACCGATCGCTCTGCGGGCCGATTGCCGTATTCATATATGCAGCGCGTCTTGACTGCATTTGCGTCATAACCTAATTTCTTGACGTACACGTGACGCACACGTCACGTAAACCTAAACGAGGCGCGCTCGCCGCCGTTTCCCGCTTAATTTTGACGTGACATAAATGTCAAATTAATTGTCACTTGGCAGGAAGTAAAATAAATAAAATAAATAAATATTTCAGGACATATTACACATCGCCATCCAGCCCCAAGCTAAGCAACTTAATGCTTGTGTTATGGGTGCCAGATAACGGATAAACTACTTATATACTTTTTTTTTGTAAATATATACATATTATACATATAGGAAACACCCAGAACCAGAAACAAGAATTTATGGTCAGCATAAATACTTGTTCCCGGCGGGAATCGAACCCGCAACCTTCTGCGTCGCAGAAGAAATGTCAAATTAATTGTCACTTGGCAGGAAGTCTTAGGGGGGGGGGGGCTATGTTCAGCAGTGGACGTGTTGAAGCTAATATGATGATGATGATTATGTATTCTGTTTTGGTAGCAAGAAAGAAAAATAATAATTTATTGAATAAACTTTTACAAAATATTATACTATAGAGCTAAATCACATTATAAAACAAAAATGCGCTCTGTGGATAAATAGTAGGAGGTATATCCCAATTTTCCACGAAATCGATACCAACGCGGGTAATGTCGCGGGGCGCAGTTATTAATATAATAGACAATCAAGTATTCAAATTTTGACATTTACGTATTTTTGAAGTTTATTTCAAAATCAATGTTGCAAGATCAAAACATCTACATAGAATTTTAGAAGAAAAAACCCATAATTGGCTTTTCCAGGAGCAAAGTGTTTATTTTAAGATATTTATTTATTGATTTTATATTTATTATCCTAAATCCCTAGTCGTTATGTTTTATAGTACATAATGAATTAAGAAATGAGAATTATTTACTTTATAGTTCTCGAATGATCTAAGGAAATTCAAATCCAACAACCTCAATTTTATTTGATAACTTTGTCTTAATTATAAATAACTTAAAAACTACTTAAATCGATTCGTAACGAATCGATCAAAACGCATTTAGTAATGACGTAATAATTGCGTTTAAAATTCATCTACTGACTGCTTGAAGGATGTCATAGTGTGTTTTACGTCATAGCATCTTTCGAGCAGTCAGTAAAAGCATCGGGTGATAGTCCCAGAACGGGAACAAAAAGTGACGTGGGTGTTTATGAACATATTTTTATTTTATTTTTATATTTGTAAAATTGTTTATTTTGCATTTGTTTGCCCATGGGTCATAAGTGTCTGTGAAAACAATATTTAAAAGAAAAAATAATATTTGAGTGCAATCAAGCCATATCTTTAATGGAAGTGGACACTGCCCTTTGCCTTAATAACTATTTTATCACAATTGTAGACTTAGATTAAGTTAATGTTTATAAAGTAAGAAATTAATTGTGAAGATTGAAGTTCAGACAAACATTTTAGACAGTCCGTTTTAAAAATGTATCGAAAACCAACCAAGAGAGCTAACCAAAATAATTATGTTCCATTATGAAATAAACGATAGACATCTGCATTTAAAAAGTTTGTTTCGTTTTCCTCAATAACCTTCACATATAAATGAATATTGTAGGCCATTTCACACAGCGCTATTTAGCCCCAAAGCTAAGGAACTAGGCTTGCGTTTTGGGGGCTAGACAACGTATAAAGTCCTTATATACTTATTTTTTAGGGTTCCGTAGCCAATAACAAAAAACGGAACCCTTATAGATTCGTCATGTCTGTCTGTCTGCCGTATGTCACAGCCACTTTTTTCCGAAACTATAAAAACTATACTGTTGAAATTTGGTAAGCAGATGTATTCTGTGAACCGCATCTTAATGCGGAACAATTCACAGAATACATCTGCTTACCGAACATCTGAATACATCTGCTGCTTATTAAAATCTTAATTTTCACACAAAAATATAATAAAACAATAAATTTTAGGGTTCCCCATACTTAGAACTGAAACTCAAATTTTTTTTTTCATCAAACCCACACCTGTGGGTTATCTATGGATAGGTCTTCAAAAATGATATTGAGGTTTCTCAAATCATTTTTTTCTAAACTGAATAGTTTACGCGAGAGACACTTCCAAAGTTGTAAAAAGTGTGTGTGTGTGTCCCCTGTAACTTCTAAAATAAGAGAATGATGAAACTAAAAAAAATATATGATATAAATTACCATGCAAACTTCCACCCAAAATTGGTTTGAACGAGATTTGGTAAGTAGTTTTTTTTTAAACTGCCATTTACCCTTCATTCATGTATTTTTACCACTAGCGCCATCTATTTTTTTATTATGTGATGATAATGGTACGGAACCCTTCGAGCGCGAGTCCGACTCGCACTTGACCGGTTTTTATTTAAATAAATTATAAGTACTTAATATACATAGAGACACACCCAGACCAGAAACAAATATCTGAATATAATACACTCAAAGAAAAATCGGTCGACAAAGGCACAAAATAGCCTTGTCGATTATTTTTTGTGCCTCCGTTTTAGCTTTTTAACAACACGTTAGGGCAAGCTTTTACGGCGCGACAATTTTTTTTTGTCGAATGTTTTTTTGTCACTGCGACAGTGTTCCTACATACGTAGAGACAAAGTTCACTTTGCTTTTGTCATTCCGTTACAATTATCGAAACGCGCGTTAACAAATGCACAGATGCGGTTTAACGAAGTAGCAAAGTGATTTTTTTGCATTTAAAGCGTTAACAGTTAGTTAAAGGACATTAAACGTAGATACAATAGGAACATTAACAAAGTAACAAGGCGATTTTTTTGCATTACAAAGTTTTACAAACCGTTAAAGTGTTAAAACGAAATGACATAGGTATACATTAACAAATTAACAAAGCCAATGTATTGAGTTTTAAAGTTAAACGGCTTACCATCGGTACATTAACGAAGTCACAAAAGCGATTTTTTGCATTACAAAGTTTTACAAACCGTTAAAGTGTTAAAACGAAATGACATAGGTATACATTAACAAATTAACAAAGCCAATGTATTGAGTTTTAAAGTTAAACGGCTTACCATCGGTACATTAACGAAGTCACAAAAGCGATTTTTTGCATTACAAAGTTTTATAAACCATTAAAGTGCTTAGATGAAATGACATAGGTACATTAACAAAGTAACAAAACTATTTTATTGCATTTTAAAGTTTAATCAAAACAAATCTGTGTTCATACGCAGTGACATTGGTACGTTAACGAAGTAACTTAAGTGATATTTTGCATAATTTCACATCCCGTCAAAGGCTGCAATCTGTGTTTAGACGTAGTACTTTAACAAAATAACAGAGCCATTATATTGCATTTTGTAGCAAAAATTCAGCAAAGGCAAAAGTCTGTGTTCATACTCAGTAACATTGGTACTATAACGAAGTAACAGAAGCGATTTTTTGATTTACAATGTTTCACAACCCGCCAAAAGGCTGTAATCTGTGTTTAGACATAGTGACATAGGTACAATAACGAAGTAACAAAAGTGATTTAATTGCATTATGAAGTTTTACGACTCGTTAAAGTCTAACTTCTGTGTTTAGACGTAGAGACATAGTCCCAAAAGAAAATAAATAAAACAATGAATCTAAATAACGCCTGACCAAAAGTTGAAAGCAAACGTTTTACTTAACCTACTAGCGACCCGCCCCGGCTTCGCACGGCTATATTATGCATGTATTATACATAAAAACCTTCCTCTTGAATCACTTTATCTATTAAAAAAACCGCATCAAAATACGTTGCGTAGGTTTAAAGATTTAATCATACAAAGGGATATAGGGACATAGGGACAAAGGAAGCGACTTTGTTTTATACTATGTAGTGATACGATTTATTTTTCTTTTATTTGGATTTTAACTTCTAATGACTTATGACATATAGGTTTTAAAGTCTAAATTCTGTGTTTGACGTAGAGAAATTATAGTCACAAAGAAAATAAAAAACAATATATCTAAATAACGCCTGACCAAAACTGAAAGCAAATTCTTTACTTAACCTGTAAGAAAAAAATCTACTAGGCTACGATTTATTTTTCTTTTATTTGTGTTTTGACTTATATTGATTTATGATAAATAGGTTTTATATATTTAATACCAAAACGTATAGGATTCCATCTCTTCGCAGTCATGCCTCTTTGTCTTTTTGAAAAGTTGCAATCGTTTGCAATATTTTGCATTACAATCGCTTGGAATCGGTAAACTGTGATTATGTCGTTCGCAAAGTAGGATGATTGGTCTTCAAAAATCTAGAGGCTATTACGATTACCAAAATACCTATGATACTGCCACTTGCAATAGCATCTTTTTTCTGACGGATGAAAAGTAGAGTATGCACCTCGGCCTTCGGGATAAAGCATGTCTTCATAACAAGGAGAGAATTTGGCGGGAACGAGCTATTTTTATAAAACTTAGTTGTAATCAGGGGCGCCGACTCCGTGGGTGCTCGGGTGCTCCAGCACCCACGAGAGGTAAATAGTGGGGGCCGAGCCGAGCAACCACGACTATGAATATATCAAATAATTCTCATTCTTATTTCTTAACAAACGCGATCTAAATAATATACCTACCTATATAATATATATACGTTACGCGCGCCTAGAAACAAGAACCGCCAGCCCGCCGCCGCCGCGCCCGGCGGCGCCCCCATGTGAGCGTGTGTGTGTATGTATGTTTGTTCACGCTAAAACCACTGAAACTCGCTATCTATATAGACCCATCAAAAACATAACTTGTAAAAAAAAACCAAGTCTCGCAACCCAGTTCTTCTACCGTAAAAAGTTGTGAGATCCATGTAATACCAAGTCGGTTTAAATCTCTTATGTTTTAAATAAATAGATTGACTTGGCAATCGCATGAAAACACAATGTATCTCGCAAGCAATACATATTAAATTAGATTATTAGTGCGATTGCCAAGTCAATGTATTTATGAGATTTTAACGGACTCGGTATTACATGGATCTCACAACTTTTTACGGTAGAAGAACTTGGTTGCGAGACTTGGTTTTTTTTTCAAGTTATGTTTTTGATGGGATCTCATTTCTTTTTGTATTCGTAGATAGTCCTACTTTTTTTTTGCTTTCCGGTACCTTCTACTTCTTGAATACCTACAACGGATTTTCTTATATAGGTACACTTATTCATTGACTGCAAATATAACTTTGTAATTCTATATATTTATATGGGATTACAAAGTTAGTTATGCAGTTGGTGTATCTGGAAAACTGGACCGAAATCGCATAATATTTTAGTTTTTCCTTGATTTATACACTAAACACTAATTTTATTCAAAATTTGAAGCTTCTATGTCTGCTAGAAGTGCCTTAGACTTTTGATGATCGGTCAGTGAGTGAGTGAGTGAGTGAGTGACAAAATTAAGAAACTTTGACTAGTTATATTTCATAAACTACTTGTTCAAATTGGATGAAATTTGAAATATACCGAGTTCATATAATGCTTGCTTGGTATTTGAAAATTCTGGCTTTTAGTTTTATCCACAACGAAGTTATAGGGGGTCGAAAATGGCCTGAACTGTTTCGAGAAAAGGATGTTACGGCCATGCCGCTATTTTGCTCGACTTTTTATCCACAACGAAGTTATAGGGGGTCGAAAATGGCCTGAACTGTTTCGAGAAAAGGATGTTACGGCCATGCCGCTATTTTGCTCGACTTTTTATCCACAACGAAGTTATAGGGGGTCGAAAATGGCCTGAACTGTTTCGAGAAAAGGATGTTACGGCCATGCCGCTATTTTGCTCGACTTGGCGGGGGCACTGCCGTGCCCCCAGATAGCTGGAGACCTGGATGAACACATAGGCTACTTTTTATCACAATAATCCCACGGGATTGGGACTTACGCGGGTGAAACCGCGGGGATCCGCTAGTAGGTACTGATATAAATAACAAAAATATAAGTAGCTAGGTATGTCATTAAAAAAGCTGGAGCACCTACGGGAATTTTAAAAACCCGGCGGCGGCGCCCCTGGTTGAAATCCGAGTAATGTACCTAATTCTGGTGAAAAATTATTCAATTGAGTGAAAGTACACAAGCACAAGTGTAGTGAAAGTAAAAAAAATTCCACCGCTTTATTAAAGCCCTGACTTAATCGACTATGACGACTTTGCCTCTATTGAAATCCTTCGGACCCGATTTGTGAAAATCGGTTCTCGGGTTTTGATTCAAAACATATAACTTGACACTTGGTTAAATGCAATAGATGTGAGAAGCCAAAACTAAAAGAAAAAGATAACAAGGAGGCTACTGATCGATATAAGCTTTTATTAAAGCTAATTAACTATTCCATATACCTAACTTCATTTCTTACAACTTCTCTTTAGCCGTAGGTACCTCAAAACTAAAAAAAAGAAAAACTTTTCTCAAGCTGTTACCTTTTCTCATGTGTCCGTCAGCCGGGCAAAAAAAGTGCTTCTAAAGCGAATTGGTTCGGTGAATAATTAGTGCTCAGTCTGCTGTAAATGTGCGCGAAATAAAAAATTAGTGCATGTAGGCATTGAGGAAAAAAACGGGAAAAACAAATTCTGCTGGAATGACGGTGCTCCAGCAGGAAGATTTTTAAACGAATGACCGGAGAGGTATATAATGTATATCGGCGGATAGCTTATATTTGTGCATAATTGTGCGCGAATAATTAAATTTGTGCGTCTTAGGGTTTTCGAGATATTTCATTTCCTGCTGGGCTGACGTTTTGCAAAAACTTTTATCTCCGAAACCATTAAATGTGCGACCTTGGATTAAACATATATAAGTAGCTCTTAATTTGTGCGTATTTGTGCGCTAATTTGTTTTTCATAAATATCTACTGTTTAAGAGAAATCATGCAACCCTGAAAATTCGAAAGAAACTCCTTGCGCTTAAATGAGAACACGCAGAGGTTCACTGAAAGCGGTATTTGGCTCGTTTTGTTATTCTTTACATGTATAATAAGTTTCAAGACAGTACATACGCGCATTTTTCAATAATAACACTTCAAGTCAAATCTGAAAATGTCATAGCTTTGCAAGAAACCTATTCAACTAAAGATATGTGCGTATATACCAAAAATTAGAGTGCCTTTTGAAATATATATCCTGAAAATTTCAGCTTCAAATGTCGCGTATTTAAGTAGATATAAACGAAAAACAAATCATAACTTCAGTTCTTGGCTAACCGACCAAATTCGAATGGTCACGAAAAAGCGACGGTTTCATACATTTTGATGACTTCTTAAATGGACTGTATTATACTGAAGCTGTTGTCCGTACAGTCGCGCTTAGAACGTTTATAGAGGTTTTAGTGCATTATCATTTTTTCAATAGGTAGTAGGTACATTAGAGAAATATTAATGCATGTATTTCTAAAATGACACGTTTATCTATAGGTACTTCTATACTTACCTTCTATACCTACAAAAAGGTAACGTTGGTAACATGTTTGTATGTGTGTATGTTGGTATCTCCAGATTCCAGAACCACTGGACTAATTTGGATGAAATTTTGCACAGAGATAGATTGAAGATAACTGAGTGTTATTGGCTATTTTTTATTCCGGCAGTGCCACGGAATAGGTAATATAAATCAATTGTAGCGCGTTTATCTCCCAAAACGAGTGACCTGATTTTGATTTTTTTTAATACTGAGGTATAGTTAAGATCACAGTAGGACCTTGTGGGTAGTGCTAGGATCACATTAAATTACAAATCAAATAGTTTAAGACAGGTAATTGATTGTAATTAGAACACTTAAGAAGGTATTTATGCTTATACCTAAATTATTATACTATCATGTTTGAACTTAAAATAAAATATTAAGGAAATACAAAAAAAAACACATTTTTTTTAAATATAGTATATGTATTTCTATATAGTTTTGATCAATACAATACTTCTCAAAACTTTAATAGTCTCATAAATACCTCTTTTTACACGTAAGTATCTCGAGACTGTTTTAAATAGGGTTTTATAACATAATGGCTTACATCCTACTATATATGTATATCCTATCCTACTAATATTATAAATGTGAACGTTTGTGTGTGTGCGTTCGTGTATATGTATGTTTGTTACTCCTTCACGCAAAAATTATTAATGACAAACTTATTACTACGTGGAATTGAAACTTAAAATGCCAAATCGAGCATAAGATTATGCTAAATTGGCAACACTAGATATACCCCGGACACTATTGGAGCGGGGTGAGTGAACCGAGAGCACACCGAGAGCGGAGAGCGGTGCGGGAGGCAAGGAGCGAAATACGTCTTAACTAGCGTCTGACTCTTTCCCACTAATGCCGCATTCTGTGTAACTGTTTCACACAGAGCGAGTTACAACCACCCGGCGCGCGGCGGCCGGAGATTTGAACCTACACAATCGTCTTTTTATGTAATTTTAAAATCAATGCAATGGTGCCCGCACATTGATACGCGCCGAATTGTTTGCCGTCCACCTTATAATAATAGAGATAAGGTACATACCTACATTTATTCATTTATTTATTTCAGTGTCGGCCGCCTCTGACGATGCGGACGACTCTGATGACGTCATCGGAAATATAAATGTAGATACCTTATCTCTATTATTATAAGGTACCTTTTTCCGTGGACGGCAAAAATTCGGCGCGCTCGGCGCGTATCAATCTGCGTCCACCTTTAAAGTAATATTATTATAATTTTATTACTTATAATATTATTTATTAAGCACAAACCCGACATTTTTGTTTAACTTCGTATTGCGAACTTAGTAAAATGAAGTAGATACTTACCTACCTGAGCTATCAATAATCTATAATAGGTAAGGAAGATAAAAGCGTACTTACTGGTTTCTACTATCTTAATCTCAAAATAAAACTTTTGCAACTTCCCATAACACTTTTCCAATTCACAGTACCTAAACCCAATTAACTGCTTCAGTATAATACAGTCCATTTAAGAAGTCATCAAAATGTATGAAACCGTCGCTTTTTCGTGACCATTCGAATTTGGTCGGTTAGCCAAGAACTGAAGTTATGATTTGTTTTTCGTTTATATCTACTTAAATACGCGACATTTGAAGCTGAAATTTTCAGGATATATATTTCAAAAGGCACTCTAATTTTTGGTATATACGCACATATCTTTAGTTTAATAGGTTTCTTGCAAAGCTATGACATTTTCAGATTTGACTTGAAGTGTTATTATTGAAAAATGCGCGTATGTACTGTCTTGAAACTTATTATACATGTAAAGAATAACAAAACGAGCCAAATACCGCTTTCAGTGAACCTCTGCGTGTTCTCATTTAAGCGCAAGGAGTTTCTTTCGAATTTTCAGGGTTGCATGATTTCTCTTAAACAGTAGATATTTATGAAAAACAAATTAGCGCACAAATACGCACAAATTAAGAGCTACTTATATATGTTTAATCCAAGGTCGCACATTCAATGGTTTCGGAGATACAAGTTTTTGCAAAACGTCAGCCCAGCAGGAAATGAAATATCTCGAAAACCCTAAGACGCACAAATTTAATTATTCGCGCACAATTATGCACAAATATAAGCTATCCGCCGATATACATTATATACCTCTCCGGTCATTCGTTTAAAAATCTTCCTGCTGGAGCACCGTCATTCCAGCAGAATTTGTTTTTGCCGTTTTTTTCCTCAATGCCTACATGCACTAATTTTTTATTTCGCGCACATTTACAGCAGACTGAGCACTAATTATTCACCGAACCAATTCGCTCTAGAAGCACTTTTTTTGCCCGGCTGACGGACACTTTTCTCATACACATATTATTATACCTACAATTGAACTTTTTGTAGACCCTTTTAAGGTGTTCTATACTGTAGTACCTACATTATTTTGATCTTTATGGTAGGGCTCCGCCAGCGTTTGCAATGTAAGCTCAAAAAATAAGTAAATTACAATATCACATTAGAAACCTAGAAAATTATCAGTGTTTCTCTACTATATTACTATACTAGCGACCCGCACCGTCTTCGCACGGCTGTATTATGCATGTATTATATCTAAAAACCTTCTTCTTTAATCACTCTATCTATTAAAAAAGCCCGCTCAAAATCCGTTGCGTAGTTAAAGATCTAAGCATACAAAGGGACATAGGGATGGCGAAAAGTGACTTTATTTTATACTATGTAGTGACTATGCATGTATTATAGATACAAACCTTCCTCTTGAATAACTCTATCTATTAAAAAAACCGCATCAAAATCCTTTGCTAAGTTTAGAGACAGATGGGAAGCGAGTTGTTTGTTTTAGAAAGCAATAGAAATACCTACCTACAATAATTTACAAACAGAAATACAATTTACAAAGGCCTTTGTCGTTTTAACTTGCGTTATTGTTGTGTAGACGCTGCGTTAAATCAAATTGAACATTTTCACAAAGTTATTTTAACGCTATCACAAAGCATTTAGTTTTCGTCATCGCCCGACGCTATGACGTCATCGCCGTCATAGCGTCGGGCTGGCGCAACTATCGCAAACTGATGGTTTAGTGTTGCCAAGTTGGCGGGTTTCCTTAAAAAATGTAACAAAATAAAACATTTTAGCGACTCAAGGATTTCTCCACCATTATAAAACTTTGCTAATTTATTTTGAAACAAAATATTTCTAGATCTAAAGATATTTAGACGTAAGAAATTACGCGCAATGATAACGCCTGGCTCGCGATTGTGGGCCGAAGTTTATATTTTTCTGTAAAATCTTTATATAAAGTTAAATACAATATTATTACTTTTAATTTTTAATATTATCGTACCTATAGGTTTTACTCGTAGGTACTTACGTACCTAGATTTCAAAAAATATTAGAATGTATACAGATTTAGTACTAACTAGCTGCGCCCCGCGGTTCCACCCACGTAAGTTCCGATCCCGTGGGAATTCCGGGATCTTTAGTATCCTACTTATACCTAATATGTTAATCTAGATATCCCGATATAAACATACTTACTGAGTTTTATTCAATCGGCTCAAAAGTTTTTAAACAAAGTGTAAATTTTAACATATTTTTCGCTTATAATCAAACTGACACTTTTTTTATAAAATGCGGTTTTTGGCACCTACTTATCTTATTATCCCCCAAATAGGTAGTTTTTCAAAAAAATATTCAATGTACAGAATACATCTTGTTAGAGTTTGTATTATAAGTATAGTATATAAAAAAAATCAAGGCATTGTTTTAATTTTTCGCAGTTATTCCTACAATAAAATTTATTGGAGTAAAATACGTAACTTTTATTACATTTTTAATTTCACCGTACAGTTTTTATACATATTTTAAACAATCAACAGATTAGTGGACATTTGAGTTGTCGAAATATGGCAACATTTTCTTCTTACAACGAGAGATGCGTTTGGTCGCACGCTGTTTTTGATCTAATTAATTTTCAGGTGAGTTGTGACCGTTTTTTTGCAAATTTGGCACCAAAATATAGTAAGCAAAAGGTAATTAATGATTAAACGAACTTACCTTAAGTGAAGTTCTATCGTAATTATACGAGGCTTCGTCTGAAACATTAGTGTTAACATGCAGCAACGCGGCTTGTACCCAGTCATACACACTATAGTTTAGATAATTGTATAAAAATAATATTTTTTAAATTTGACACTGGGTATATGCTATCTTGTGGCAACCCCAGTTGGTACTGACATCTTCATTTAGTTCAGAGAATAGATAATTCCTTTTTTGGTTAAACAATTTTTATGGGTTTTTTGGGTGGGAGGGACCCTAATGTTTCAGACGAAGCCTCGTATAATTACGATAGAACTTCACTTAAGGTAAGTTCGTTTAATCATTAATTATACTTGCTTCGTCCTCAACATTAGTGTTAACATGCAGATCTTTAGAGTTGTATAAAATTGTTTTATATAAGCAAAAAAGGAATTATACATACATAGGTATATGTATTAAGAAAATATGTGAACTGTAAACAAAATCAAGTTCTTTTATTATAAGTAAATAAAAGATGCTGAAGGAAAGTAACGAAATAACATTACTTATTTGAAACAATGAAACTCATTGTAATTAACTTTAAATATATATATATATATTTTTTTTTTTTTTTTTTTAGTAATCTTTAGTAACTAAAACCAAAGATTCTAATATTAAATTGATATACCAAAAATAGCTTTCAATATTAGTTTGATTAACCAAAAAGTAAACAAAATCAGCAGGAGATTCTGCGGCAGGCCCAGAAGGAGATGGGGCGGGACAAGTTTGACTCGCATCATAGGGACTGTACCCAGCTGGCAGCTGGCACTAGACAGGGAACATTGGGAGGCCTTTAGCCTGTAGTGGGGCAGAATAGGCTTAAAAATAATAAAATAAATGTTTGTTGATTAAAATACCTAGTCTTTCTAGGTAATCTGATATAAAATGTGTAGCGCCAAGCTATTCTGTATATCAGTAATAACAGATTGTGATAGAATCTAGCGAATACGCAAGAGTATTTCAACCAATCAGCCGTTTTTCTAACTACTTCTAGACAAACAGCGTTCGTATATGCTTTAGAAGTGAGTAGAATGAGAATTAAATATATTTGAATCTATATAAAGTTACCACTTTAATGTAAACCCTCTTTTATCCCACGGCTTATGGACTAAGGAGAAAAGTTGTTTATTTCTTCTTATGCAATTAGTTTTTATTAGTTTTTCTTTTGACATCATTTGGGATTTTCAAGGAATAATACGAGGATGATTTTTACAAATCTGTTTACTTTTTTTTTTTTTTTTTTTTTTTTTTTTTTTTTTTTATCATGATTATATTATTATGTCGTGCTCTGTAGCAGAGCTACCATAATAAATATCTAAAAAAAAATATATCTTAAAATGATGTATTTGGAACGTATGCATGATGTACGTTGCCCATTACAGCTGTGTGTAGGTATACTAGAAAATAAGGTAATAGGAAAAAAATTTGTTTGTGGCACTGCTGTGGAGTGTTCTCTCTAGCAGAGCCACCTAGTATACACACATACACTCAGGAAAGATAAAAACTACTGTTTTTTTTTTTTTTTTGAATGAAAATTGGTGTACGTTCTCTTATTGCGTACGTGAAGGAAAATAACACTATAAGATAATGATTTAGTTGTTTTAACCTTACTCAATTTTGTTCAAAGCATCTACAATTACTTCCCTTTATCATTTACAATTACTTCGATATTTTGAACTTTAATTTTATTTATAGTTTGCACTGTGTTGTAATAAGCGCTAATAAAGTTGCAACTTTCTTAGTATTAGTTTCATTGTAAGGATACGAAATTTTTAAGAAATTAAGAACAATTTCAGGGTTTCATGCCACATCATATTTCCGTAAAGGTAGAGCGTATAAAAACCTTTGAAAAGTCTAATTACTCTGTCATCAGACCTTATCTTAATATTGACAATTAAGGACAATGCGGATCTTTAAGTGTAACAAACTAAATTGTGCACTACTCTGTCACATATACGGATATAGGACAAAAACTAAAAAAAGAGTATTAATCGTAGAGATTGATGCTTCTTAATAGTCAAGTTTTTGTAAAACTTGAACATCAGACAAAGACAAAGATGCACACATCATATTATCTAAAATAAAAACTTGCAGAGATACATCTTCTCAAGAGTGCCGTGCGGATAATTCGCGGCTACTAGGGTCACTTTGCCCTGAAGTTGTCTGTTAGTTACAGATAATAAAACAATTGTTTTAGTTTCTAGTATTACTAAAAACAACACACAGCTTTTGAAAATTGGCCAGAGAGGAACAACCATTTCATGTCTTTGTATTTATTCTAAGTTGCCAATAAGTCCAAAGAGTTCGGGTTGTCTAAATTGCTTACTAAAATAAAATAATATTTAAAGTCTAAAAATGTTGGGTTCTTAGTTTATTCATTATTACTCCATTTGCCGTTAACTTTCCTGCCCCCAAATACGGCCCCCCCTTTTCTGTTGTACTAGCTTCAGAGAATAGTATAAACAAGTTAGTCAACTCTCAATGGGTTAACAGATGTAACAACATTTGATTGCCGCCATTTAGCTCGTCCGGATCGTCTGTAATAGCAGCTAACGGTGCGCAAAGAGCAGGCCGGAATGTCTAAAGTTTCAGTACTGACATATTATAAGTATAAGGTATCGTAATCGTCAGGTTTTTGAAGGCAATATATTAACAACGTTCAATATTCGGTATAAATCTAACCGTATTGAATAGCGGGACAGTAGTAGACTAGTAGTAAGCTAACTTGTCAGACGAATGAACTCTTAAACAGTGTATCATGCAATTTGTAACAAAAAAACTTGGATACTTCATGTTTAATTAGGTTTTTTTTTTTTTTTTTTTTTTTAAGTTTAAGTATGTTTAAATCAACTTTATAGTCGATTTTAAATCTACCATTTGAAAATGATGTGGTTTTACTGACTTGTTGAGGGATTAAAGATTTATAATGAAACGTTGTCGTCATTGGGTTTTGGTATTAAAAAATACTTGTAAATAATTGAATAATTCATTCATTGTTAACATTCAATTATAGTTCTCGAGTTTTTAAGTTCATTAATTGTGAAATGAGAACAATTAAATTCCATTTTTAGAATAAATAGAAATAAAAGGTATACATAATGTATGGTTTAAAAGGGTTTTTCATACCCGTCTATGATCCACGACATTTGTCATTGGTAATAAGAAACATTTTGTTGTAAAACAAAGCTTACCTTACATGGTGGCGGCAGCGGCGGGACATACCTCATTTATCGGCATACCTGGTGTGCGCCTGCGTGAGCGCTGCGAGGACAACGCTATTTGCGACGGTCAAAGTTGACCTGTAGACGCTTGGGTCGACTGTTCTTCTTCCAACTTGCGCCGCTTGCCTTGCCAGGGGGAGCGGAGCTCTCCAGTATTAAGAACGAGACGAGACGATAGATTAAATTTTGTTAGTAGGAACGTCGTCCGTTCAGATTGCAAAATGTTTTACATCTCAGATGACTTGGCTTTTGCCGAATTTCATGCTTTGTTGAAGCTACAAAGCTGCAGCAACACATCGACTCATCGTATTGAGAGTCGCACAACAATTTTCCTGCTCCTAATAACTTGTATCTGCATATTTGTACTGATTTGCAAAGATTTTCGTTTGCGCTTGGTCTACACCCGATAGGGCAAGAGCTAGTTGATTTGATTGCTTTCAAAAGCTTTGTTTTCTTTTACTAAAATATTCGACAATGCGGCCATAATAACTTCTTATTTATTAAAGGAATTTTGCCGAGTAGTTCTAGAAGACTCTCATGTAGAACGATATCTTGTTCGTGTGGTATAAAGTAGGTAGTTGACGGTTGTACGTACAGTAATATTTGCATATCCATGTTTGAGGGTTGGTCAGGTTTGTTTTCTTCGACGTCAACCTGAATCCTCCTCTGGTTGGTTGTCATAAACCTGTGTTTTCAATATTTTTGTAAAAGTAGCACTTTTGATAAAGTGTAATTATTTAATCTACATTTTTCTAACCAAAATAGGTGATAGTTTTAAAGAACTATCCTCATGTTGCGTCGTGAAGGTGGCACTCTCTTTGGATGTGCACTCAACACTTTGTATTTGTTGATATAAGTATAATTTATTAGGTGATAGTCTCAAGGAACCACACACATTTTGTATTGTGAAGGTACCACTCTCATTGGATGTGAACTCAACACTTTCTATTTGTTAAATAGGTATATTTTACTAGGTGATAGTCTCAAGGAACCACACTCATTTTGTATTGTGAAGGTACCACTCTCATTGGATGTGAACTCAACACTTTCTATTTGTTAATATAGGTATATTTTACTAGGTGATACACTCATGGTGAAGGTTGCACTGTCATTGGATGTGCAACAATTTGTATTTGTTTCTTGTGTATATTTTACAAGGTGATAGACTCAAGGAACTACCCTCATGTATGGTGAAGGTGGTACTTACATGGAAGTACACTCAACTCACGTTTTACAAGGCGATAGTGAAGGTAGCATTCTCATTGGATATGCACTCAACACTTTAGTTTATTTACTTTATTTGTTTCTTGTGTATATATTACAAGGTAATAGCCTCAAGGAACTAACCTCATGTATAGGGAAGGTAGTACTCTCGTGGAAGTACACTCAATCACGTTATACAAGGCGATAGACTCAGGGTACTATACTCATGTAATTGCATTGTGAAGGTAGCATTCTCATTGGATATGCACTCAACACTTTAGTTTATTTACTTTATTTGTTTCTTGTGTATATATTACAAGGTAATAGACTCAAGGAACTAACCTCGTGTATAGGGAAGGTAGTACTCTCGTGTAAGCACACTCAATCACGTTATACAAGGCGATAGACTCAGGGTACTATACACATGTAATTACATTGTGAAGGTATCACTCTCTTTGGACGTGCACTCAACACATAATTAATATACCTTTATTTAATAATATAACATAATAATGTAAATAGACGTGAAAGACGCTGTCACGATACGTAGTATTTAAATTCTCTTTGGTCACGATGTCACGATGCTGTCACACCATTTTTTCCTTGTTGTCATGACAACTTTTGATTATGGTTTTCAAAAGACAAACTGCGCGACTATTTCGACCAAGATATATTAGCTTCATTTCCAACTTCTTGATTTTTCGAAATAGGTATTCATCACTGAAAAAAACTAGATTTTTGTTTAGACATAACTATTGATGTATTTAAAATAAAATTCTAGAAAGTGATAAATATGGTGTACACTGACTGCGCACTAAAACGCGAATGAAGATGTCAGTACCAACTGGGGTTGCCACAAGATAGCATATACCCAGTGTCAAATTTAAAAAATATTATTTTTATACAATTATCTAAACTATAGTGTGTATGACTGGGTACAAGCCGCGTTGCTGCATGTTAACACTAATGTTGAGGACGAAGCAAGTATAATTAAGTATTCATACAATAAAACCATATTTGATATTAAGTATTTACGTTTTCAATTAGGGTCGGCGGCGGCTTGGCGACGCGGGCGTCACGTTTTGCGTATTAAGTACATTCTTTGATAAATGACGTCTAAAAGGCGTAGTAGCCTGTTTTCACTTGTAAGAACTGGCAGAGCGGGTTTAAACATAAGTACATTCTTCAAAGCGAAAAAAATTGTGCACGTGCATCAAAAAATTACTTTTGAACCCTTACCGAGAGCAATGGAGTATAACCTCAGACAATTTTTACAAGCGTGTGATCTGGAACACCTATATGATGGTTTTACAGGTACGTACCTTTTCCTTTTTTTTATAAGAAAACTAACCTTTGATGCAGAACAAACCCCCCTGAAGCCCGAGGAGCTTGGGGTCTCTATCCAGTGGCTAACTCGGTGGACATCAATTTGATATGCACTTTGCAGTACCTACATTACTATGACGTTACGTGGTAATCATCATCATTTTAGGAAAACAGCAATGTACTGCAAAGTGCATATCAAATTGATGTCCACCGAGTTAGCCACTGGATAGAGAATAGGCCTACTGGTTGAGTTGCACTTAATTAATTAATTAAATCATTTATTTCAGAATAGAATTCCATATACATTAATAAAAAGAAATAAAAATTAAATTAAATTAAATAGGTAAGTACAAAAATAAATCACACAAAATATAACATTATTCATCTTAGGACTACACAACACACACGTACACTAAGCATCACTGGACACCGAACACCGCTCTCTCCCCTCCCAACAAGATTGCAGTCCAGTGTTTGTGAAAAGGGCCATCGTACCTTGACTCAAACATCTTCAGGATGCTATTGCTGCTGGACCTGAACCGTCGGAATAATGATGCTACTTTCTTGCGCATGATAGCTTTAAAATCATCAGTGCGAGCCTCCGCGAACATACCCGACGCACTGCACTGCCTAGGCAGCCTCAACAGCATCCTAAAGATGTTGTTGTACTGAACCTGTAGAGCTTTTATAGAACGCTTCGTATAGTTGATCCACAAGCTGCTAGCGTAAAATGATTGGCAGTACGCCTTAAAAAGTGAGTGACTTAGAGGGGCTCCATTCAAAATAAATTGTAGTACATGGGTTTTTGCGAATCAACTGGGGGCATTTAAAAAGTATTTGACATGTGCATGGGGAATTTCACACAGTAAATAATAGCATCTAGGTACCCTTACAATTGACTTGATATATTTAGAACTAACCTATTCTCTTGCCATTGTGTGATTTCTCAGAATGCTATTGTGTGTGGGTTGTTTTCTGCTTGGCATATTCCTTTGTAATTTAGATTCTTGCTTTTTTAATTTGCAGAGCATGGAATGGAACTAAAGTTTTTAATGCTAGCAAATGAGTATGAGATAAAAGATCTGGTACCTCGAGTAGTAGATCGAATCAAATTAAGAAATGCCATTGAGTCATACCAAAAGGTTAGCCATTTCTCTTAATTACTCTTTTTCTCTTCGAGTAAATATTACTAAGGAACAAAATGAATATATAATATCCATCATAGCTTTCTAATATCCCCATTGCTGGCCTATCTACCTTCAGAGGGTCATAATCCCCACGCTGACCTAATGCGCGTTGGAGATATCGCCACAGGTTTAAAGACTTGATGGTTTCTGTACGATGTTTTCACCATAGAAGCATCGTTCACTAAATTTAGTGATATTCTTAAGTATGGAATCCCATTTGTACATAGCCCGATCGAGGATGGAATCCACAAACTAGCGATCACATCTACTCATCACATCCATAACCGCTTGGCCATTGCTTTTTTATATTATAAGGTGTTTAGTTTAGTTTTACGGGGCTGTTTCCGCACTTAGCCTCATCATTTGGGCCATTGTAAGGTGTTACTAAAACATGCAACCATACAGAAAAAGTTGAAAAAATATATTTTTATATTTTTTTTAGTTTTGTCATGTTCCTTGGAGAAAGTTTTCAGGAAACACTAGTATCTATATCTATGGTTACACCTTTATTTATTTACTCCTTTTTGCACCAAAAAAAACAATTATAACTTAGTTTTAATATTGGTAATATTAATAAATTAGTAATTTAATTAACTACTTACCTTTTTATATCACCTTACAAACTAGAGGTAGGTATTTGTAAAAATAACAGCGGAGTATTATTTTAAAATATTTTTACATTTTAATTAGTTTACTGTCTCGGTGTCCGCCTATAATCAAATCAAATACCAGTTTCTGATTGAGCTGTTTGCGTGCCTATGTAGATTGGACGAACCCACTATGAAATAAAAGCATAGTGTATTTTTACAGGTTTTTTGTTTGTTTCAGGAATCTTCCAAATCTTATGCGTCTTTAGTTTCTAAGTTCCATTCCTCTGACAATTCTCAATATCTGCCAAGTGAAACAGATATTGGTATATCTGAAGTTGTGGATGCGAGTCAACAAAACACCCAGCCCTCTGACAATTCTCAATATCTGTTAGGTGAAACAAATATTAGCGTCTCTGATTTTGTAGATGTGAATCAACAAAATACAAGCACAATAACCTCAACATCAACACCATCAAGTTCTCAAACCCCCTTCTTTGTTGTGCAGAATTCATTGACGGTTAGTACAACACTTTTCTCAATCTCAATAATAAAGGACCACTGCTGGCTGGGCCTAAACATTGAAAAAAAAAACATTTTTATTTATCTCTCTATTTTTTTTTTCAGAATTTTGCAGAGTCGGAGTGGTCCTTTGTTCAGGAGATTGGCCCTATTGAAGATAGGAAAGAGCTCAAAAGCCTCCTACAATTATCAACATTTGGAAAAGAACTTTTAAAAAAAGAAGGGCATATTCTCACAACTAAAGAAAGAAAGCTTTTAGTGCAACTAATTGTAGAGCACCAACTCCGTAACTTACCAAGCATCCAAGATACCATAAGGCAAGAAGTGTGGTGTAGCTGGGCAAAAGAAATTTGTACAATTTTTAAAGGCGAACAGCCTGAAATTTACTATGTTCCCTATCGGGTAACCGAGAGGCAAGCGTTGTCTGCCTCTGGTCTTTTGCATAACCGATTAATTACGCATCGCCGTGCCATCAAGCAAGAGGGATCACGCAAAAGAAATAGCAGTAGCAGCAGCGGCAGCAGCAGCGGGCATGATAGCAACTTAAAGCGGGTACGACCTCTACCAGCTACTGTTACGAACACTGTCACTGAATCCGGAGAACTGTCTAAAGAAAGCTCTGACCAGTTTCTCGAGTGGCTAGAGGTATCATCATCACCTTTTGAGGTTGTTCAGTCTAAATGGCAGGCAACTTTCAATGCTAGGCATGAAATACTAAAACGGAAATCAATTGAGGAGTATTTCAAACAGTTTCCCTGTCTATGTTTACCGACTGGATATTTATTGGTAAGTGGAATCTTTTTTTCTAACTAAAACTTAAATAGTTTTATATAATATACTGTCAGTTTTATATTATTGTTCTAAAAAGCTGCTGACAGAAGTAGTAATTACTTTTGTCAGCAGCTTTTTTGTACTGTGTAACAAGATTTTGTATGTATTGTACTTTTACGGTGATAAAGAGTATCCTTGTAAGTCCTGTAAATAAAACTGTTTTGATTTCTTACAAATAACATGAAATGTGTTTAGCCGCTTACTAAAAGAATAATAAAAAGGAAGCAAACATCTAAACTTTTGCACTTTGTAATTAATATGTGTATGAGTTAAACTGAAAATTAATAAAGCAAAGTAAATCTAATCTAGATTATAGTATCAACTACCTGTTGCCTATAACCGTCAATCTCTACTTTTTAGCTGGAGGCAGATTTTGAAATATCGTATCCATTGGCATCAAAAGTATTTGAAGAGAATTTCCCAATAATAAAGAAACGACTTTTGGGTCTCTTAGTAGAGAAAGGATCAAGTTTAAGAACTGAAGGGACCATCACTGAGCTGCTTGATTTAGGAACTAGTAAGTAAACTTTTGGTTTTCTCTTACATTTCTATCTGTAGATACTATATTCAATGAATTTTCAATTTTGTTCTCATCAACTAAAATAATTGGCCAAACATAAAATAAAAGTTCTTAAAACTAAGTAATTAGTAAAATAGTTATAGTCGGCAATAAAAGTGGAGAATTATTCCGGTCGGATCCTCTGAGCTGATCCCCTGCTGGTTATTATTATTTTTTAATTCCGGTCTCATCCACTATAAACTTTATCATTCCGGTCCGATACCCTTACTCTTTTTTTTTGACAGGTAAGTACTGTCAAGAGAAAAACAGTTAACTATTGTAAATTTTTATATTTATTTAAGTGTTTAAAATCATCACAGGCAATCAAGCTTTAGATAGATAGATAAATGGTATTTTTATTTGGACAAACCTTAATTTAAAAAAAATTTGACCACCTTTATAATTTTTTTTTAAACAGTTGGAGAGGAACACGCGAGTATTGCTGCTCTGAGAAGCATTCCATATCTCCTAAAACAAGTGGCTCCCTTACCCAAAAGAATAAACGGAAAACAATGGAAGCCGTCGCGTTCCGAAGTGTGCCAGGCGTTCATCAGTTATGTGTCTTCACCGGGAGACCTTGAAAGGTGCATCGATGATCGCGTCAAGGTAATACAAGAGAAAGGTATTTCTTTTGGGCCGTTTATAATTGCAGTAGGAGCCTCGTGGTCTAAAGTTACACAATACGAAGTTGTGGTGACTAAAGATGTGAGATATCAGTTTACAGACATTAAGAAAGCCCTCACTACTGCCTTCAAGATCTATTTCTCTTTAGATGTTGAATATTCTGCTGATGCTGCCCCTTGTTGGATGTTTGTGCAACGAGCAATGTATAAAATTTCTACTAAATTTGATATCCTCTATGACAAAAGTGTACCTCTAAGAGAATTGATAAAAGATTGTGAAAGATTACCTTAGCTTTGAAAGGTTATCCTTACTACAAACAGTCAAAAGGTCCGAAATCATTTACTTGCTTTCCTTAACGTTTATTCAGATGGAGATCAGTTGTGCAGTATGCAACTCAGTGTTTAATTCTTTTCGTCGTCTTAAAATTCATATGGATTTTTATCATAAATCAGAAATTTCATACACATGTGGAAGCCTTGGATGCTGCAGGTCGTATAGCTTATTCAACTCATACCGACGTCATTATCTAAAAAATCATATAAATGTGCAAAACCACTGCAATGCCATAGAAATTGTAGCTAATGTTGATAATGACCAGTGTACTTTCCCAGTTGCAGTAAATGTAAATGTTGAACGACCTACTGAAAATGTAGCATTTCATATCTCATTAGCTAAACTAACGTCACAACTTTATGGTAATCCACAAGTGCCACTCAACATGGTGGATGACATTTTCAAAAGTGTTTCACAGTTATTCACTCATGTACAACCAATGTTACCTCAGGAACAGTCCGATATCATTAAGAATGCTTTTAATTCTTTCGACTCGTTTCATAAGAGACTAAAATATTATGAGCAACTTGGGACATATATTAAACCCCAGCCATATGTAGTGGGTACCCGATATGACTACGTTAAAAGGAATGGTATTAGAATTTATGAGGGAGTTCAGTGTGAAGCACATTTTATTCCACTTCGAGATGTTTTGAAACAATTTTTCATTACTTCGCCCTATATTTTGATGGAAACGCTGCAGTATGTAAATATTTTCACAAACTCTAACGAAAATGAGGTCATTCAACATTTTTTGCAGGGCTCTTTCTGGCAGGCGCGACGTCAATTACACGGAAATAAATTAGTTTTACCCCTCTTTCTTCAAGTCGATGATTTTGAACCCCTAAACGCTTTGGGTAGCCACAGTTCTATACACAAAATGGGTGCAGCTTATGTGTCAATTCCCTGTTTACCACTACAATATGTTTCAAAGTTATCCTGCATATTTTTGATTCTTCTTTATCATTCCTCAGACAGGGTTCAATTTGGAAATCGCATTATTTTTCAACCCCTAATTGAAGAGTTTAACCATTTGATACGGAATGGGATTTATTTTGACCTTCCTCACTTTAAGGGGACTATATATTTTGAGTTGGCCCTGATTTTAGGTGATAATTTGGGAATCCATTCTATAACTGGATTCAATGAGAGTTTTTCAAGTAATTTCCCATGTCGAATGTGCAAAATAAATAAAAAAGATATGATTCAACAATTTCGCCAAGACAATTGCCTATTAAGAACCAATACTAACTATAGAGAGGATTTAAGTTTAAATAACCCCACCTTAACTGGAGTAAAGGAGGAATGTGTCTGGCTTAGCGTTGATAATTTCGATCTTTTTAATCAGATTGGCTATGACGTCATGCATGATTGGTCCGAAGGAGTAATAAAATACGTTATGAGTTCACTGCTTGTTGTACTAATAGATGGATGTAAATTTTTCACAATGAACCTTGTCAATAATAAAATTAGTGCTTTTGATTTTGGCCCAGACCAGAATGATGCTCCTGTCACCTTATCAATAGAACATTTACGTAAAGGTAACGTGCGTTTAGCTGCATCAGAAATGATGACATTTTGTAGATACTTTGGAATCATGTTTGGAGATTTAGTGCATATTCATATTCATATTCATTTATTTCATAAAACATGGGTACAATAGTGGTGTTGATTTAGATTAAGTAGTTACAGCCATGTTTCGCCTTAACGGCATATGATGTCAAAAGAAAGAATTTATATAAAAATTAAATGAGTCTCGATATAAAAATAAAAATCATGCAATAAAATTAAATAAGAATTTGATAAATGTCAATGGCTAATAAAATAAAATGTCAAATAAATTAATAATTATGTCAGATTGATATTTTTATGTACCTACCTACTCAATTGTTAATTAGTTTAAATTATTGCAATAATTTATCATTTAAAAAATCCCTTATGTCATAATACGCTTTTTCAGCAAGGAAGCCATTGAGTGCAGTTTTAAACTGTTTACTGTCATTAACAGATCTAATTGACGGTGGAATTTTATTATAAATAATTGGTCCCATACAGTTTACACTCATTCTCATAAGAAGACCTTTGCATTTATGGGTTGTTTCTAAAGTACCTTGACGTCTGCTTCCAGTAGGTTTAATTTTAAAGTAGTGTGGGTTAGTTTTAATAAAATTTGCGATCTCGCTTATGTACATCGATGGAAGTGTTAGAATTTTATACATACGAAAATAAGGTTCACATGAATCATCTGACATTAAGCCAAACATAGACCTCACACATTTCTTTTGGGCTACGAAAACGCTCTTGCCACGTGATAACAAGTATTGGGCAATTTATACTCAGTTAATGCTCGTGTTAGATATTGTTATGTCTCAAACGTTTCGCAGTAAAAATGTTAAATATTTCGAATACATGATAGCAACTCTTTGTGAAATGTACACTACTTTATTTGAGAAAAACATCACTCCAAAATTTCATAATTTAGTCCATTACCCATCTTCAGCGTTACGATTCGGTCCATTGTGCTATTTATCATCAATGCGATTTGAAGCAAAGCACCGACCTAATAAATTGGCTTCAAAATCTTCAAATAATAGGCGGAACATGACCTTAACGACTGCAAGGAGACATCAACTGAAACTGAATGATTTATTTCTTAGAGATCACATTAAAAACAATATGTCTTATAGTGCCCAGACTAATGTGAGAGAGTCTGAAGCTTATGTAGTCGCGCAAAAGTTAGGCTGGAGTGAAATTAGCAAAATAAAAAAAGTTTCATGGGCGTCAGTATCTTCAGATCGGTATAAAAAAAATTCTGTTATCGTCACTAAAGTTGAATCAGATAATATTCACTTTGCATCTATACGCACTATTTATATATACGATAGTTCTAAGTTAGCCTTTCTGGTTCATCGATTTGAAACTATTCTATTTGATGACCATTTTTATGCATACCAAGTGTCATTTTCTGATTACACTGATGACTTAGCAATATATATTTCATATGAGGATCTTCAGCATCGCTCTCCTTGCAACTTTGTTACTGTTGGCTATGATTCTCCTCCTGAAAGTTATGTAATTTTGAGAAAACCGCTTTAAAAATTGATCTAGTTTCGTTGACCTTTTGACTGTTTCTAGTTTTTATTGGTATTTCATTGTAATAGGATAGAAATCCTACATATTTTTTATAGGCTGTCGTGCCAAGTACTTATTGCGGTTGATCGATACATTATCGAGCTGTTAATTAATTATTGCAGAATAAGTTTGGCACGGCATACCGTAGAGTCATTATAGTAGTATATTATATAATTGAGTATTTATCTAAATAAAGACGTGGCTCGTTCTAGGGTATACGCATTTATATAAAATAAGATATGACAAGTCTGTGTTCCTTATGGTTCGACTTAGTGATATCTTATTTTATGTATGACTTAACTAGGTTAAGCGTTTTAACACATTATTCGAACGTTTTGTAATAGGATAGAAATCCTACATATTTTTTATAGGCTGTCGTGCCAATTCCTTATTGCGGTAGATCGATACATTATCGAGCTGTTAATTAATTATTGCAGAATAAGTTTGGCACGGCATACCGTAGAGTCATTATAGTAGTATATTATATAATTGAGTATTTATCTAAATAAAGACGTGGCTCGTTCTAGGGTATACGCATTTATATAAAATAAGATATGACAAGTCTGTGTTCCTTATGGTTCGACTTAGTGATATCTTATTTTATGTATGACTTAACTAGGTTTATCGTTTTAACATATTATTCGAACGTTTTGTAATAGGATAGAAATCCTACATATTTTTTATAGGCTGTCGTGCCAATTCCTTATTGCGGTAGATCGATACATTATCGAGCTGTTAATTAATTATTGCAGAATAAGTTTGGCACGGCATACCGTAGAGTCATTATAGTAGTATATTATATAATTGAGTATTTATCTAAATAAAGACGTGGCTCGTTCTAGGGTATACGCATTTATATAAAATAAGATATGACAAGTCTGTGTTCCTTATGGTTCGACTTAGTGATATCTTATTTTATGTATGACTTAACTAGGTTAAGCGTTTTAACACATTATTCGAACGTTTTGTAATAGGATAGAAATCCTACATATTTTTTATAGGCTGTCGTGCCAATTCCTTATTGCGGTAGATCGATACATTATCGAGCTGTTAATTAATTGTTGCAGAATAAGTTTGGCACGGCATACCGTAGAGTCATTATAGTAGTATATTATATAATTGAGTATTTATCTAAATAAAGACGTGGCTCGTTCTAGGGTATACGCATTTATATAAAATAAGATATGACAAGTCTGTGTTCCTTATGGTTCGACTTAGTGATATCTTATTTTATGTATGACTTAACTAGGTTAAGCGTTTTAACACATTATTCGAACGTTTTGTAATAGGATAGAAATCCTACATATTTTTTATAGGCTGTCGTGCCAAGTACTTATTGCGGTTGATCGATACATTATCGAGCTGTTAATTAATTATTGCAGAATAAGTTTGGCACGGCATACCGTAGAGTCATTATAGTAGTATATTATATAATTGAGTATTTATCTAAATAAAGACGTGGCTCGTTCTAGGGTATACGCATTTATATAAAATAAGATATGACAAGTCTGTGTTCCTTATGGTTCGACTTAGTGATATCTTATTTTATGTATGACTTAACTAGGTTTATCGTTTTAACATATTATTCGAACGTTTTGTAATAGGATAGAAATCCTACATATTTTTTATAGGCTGTCGTGCCAATTCCTTATTGCGGTAGATCGATACATTATCGAGCTGTTAATTAATTATTGCAGAATAAGTTTGGCACGGCATACCGTAGAGTCATTATAGTAGTATATTATATAATTGAGTATTTATCTAAATAAAGACGTGGCTCGTTCTAGGGTATACGCATTTATATAAAATAAGATATGACAAGTCTGTGTTCCTTATGGTTCGACTTAGTGATATCTTATTTTATGTATGACTTAACTAGGTTAAGCGTTTTAACACATTATTCGAACGTTTTGTAATAGGATAGAAATCCTACATATTTTTTATAGGCTGTCGTGCCAATTCCTTATTGCGGTAGATCGATACATTATCGAGCTGTTAATTAATTGTTGCAGAATAAGTTTGGCACGGCATACCGTAGAGTAATTATAGTAGTATATTATATAATTGAGTATATTTATCTAAATAAAGACGTGGCTCGTTCTAGGGTATACGCATTTATATAAAATAAGATATGACAAGTCTGTGTTCCTTATGGTTCGACTTAGTGATATCTTATTTTATGTATGACTTCACTAGATTAAGCGTTTTAACTAGGTTAAGTATTTTAAAACATTCGAATATTTTATTATTATATTTTTTTAGACTATTATATAGTTTTGGAGTAATTTTTTTATTGGTATTTCTTTGTAATTGGCTAGAATATCTACTTTTATATTCTAAAAAATGTAAATGTTATAAAAGTGTAAATAAATGTAAAATTTAATAAATAAATGTAAAATAAATTAATTATTTTTCGTGTTTATTTTACAGATCCTGTGATACAGCTCGTTGTCACATCGACAACGCACCTTTGTATCTGCGTCTAAGGAGAATTGGTCCTGCCACAGAGGTGCTTTATCGCTATGCCTATAGCCCGTTGCCATGTCGACAACGCACCTTTGTCTCTACGTCTAAGGGGATTTGTTCCTGCATTAAGGGTGCTTTGTCGCTGTGTCTGTAGCACATTGTCACATCGACAACGCACCTTTGTCTCTACGTCTAAGGGGATTTGTTCCTGCATTAAGGGTACTTTGTCGCTGTGCCTGTAGCACATTGTCATATCGACAACGCACCTTTGTCTCTACGTCTAAGGAGATTTGTTCCTGTATTAAGGGTACTTTGTCGCTGTGCCTGTAGCACATTGTCACATTGACAACGCACCTATGTCTCTACGCCTAAGGGGATTTATTCCTGCCTGCTGCCATGTACGCGCTACAGGCTTGGCAACTATTGCAGGAATAAATCCCCTTAGGCGTAGAGACAAAGGTGCGTTGTCGATGTGACAATGTGCTACAGGCACAACGACAAAGCACTCCTAATGCAGGAACAAATCCCCTTAGACGTAGAGACAAAGGTGCGTTGTCAATGTGACAATGTGCTACAGGCACAGCGACAAAGTACCCTTAACGCAGGAACAAATCCCCTTAGACGTAGAGACAAAGGTGCGTTGTCAATGTGACAATGTGCTACAGGCACAGCGACAAAGTACCCTTAATGCAGGAACAAATCTCCTTAGACGTAGAGACAAAGGTGCGTTGTCAATGTGTCAATGTGCTACAGGCACAGCGACAAAGTACCCTTAATGCAGGAACAAATCCCCTTAGACGTAGAGACAAAGGTGCGTTGTCGATGTGACAATGTGCTACAGGCACAGCGACAAAGCCCCCTTAATGCAGGAACAAATCCCCTTAGACGTAGAGACAAAGGTGCGTTGTCAATGTGACAATGTGCTACAGACACAGCGACAAAGCACCCTTAACGCAGGAACAAATCCCCTTAGACGTAGAGACAAAGGTGCGTTGTCGATGTGACAATGTGCTACAGACACAGCGACAAAGCACCCTTAATGCAGGAACAAATCCCCTTAGACGTAGAGACAAAGGTGCGTTGTCAATGTGACAATGTGCTACAGACACAGCGACAAAGCACCCTTAACGCAGGAACAAATCCCCTTAGACGTAGAGACAAAGGTGCGTTGTCAATGTGACAATGTGCTACAGACACAGCGACAAAGCACCCTTAACGCAGGAACAAATCCCCTTAGACGTAGAGACAAAGGTGCGTTGTCGATGTGACAATGTGCTACAGACACAGCGACAAAGCACCCTTAATGCAGGAACAAATCCCCTTAGACGTAGAGACAAAGGTGCGTTGTCAATGTGACAATGTGCTACAGGCACAGCGACAAAGCCCCCTTAATGCAGGAACAAATCCCCTTAGACGTAGAGACAAAGGTGCGTTGTCAATGTGACAATGTGCTACAGGCACAGCGACAAAGTACCCTTAATGCAGGAACAAATCCCCTTAGACGTAGAGACAAAGGTGCGTTGTCAATGTGACAGACCTACATTATCATTGTTAACGATTTGACAAAGTACTATTTAAACGGGGCGTTAAAAAACCTTTAACAAATGGGAGCCATCAACGTTCCTTGAACACAGCGACTGATGACATTTTGTCGTTTGCAATAATTCTAAATACAAAGGCATATTGTCACTGCGTATTAGTGCACATGTACGCGGTGACAATGTGCCTTTGTATTATGTATTTTTGCAAACGACAAAATTTGCTGTGACGCTGTGTTCAAGGAACGTTGATGGCTCCCATTTGTTAAAGGTTTTTTAACGCCCCGTTCACAAATTTCTCTGAGTGTACATAAATAATAGTTTGAAGCGGGAATTGAACCCTTCTTCTGCGTCACAGGCGGGTGTTCGCTCGACACGAAAGAGGTCGTCAAATTTTTTTAGTCAGAAGGCCAATTCTCGTAAATAACATTGTTCAAATTACATTTCAATATCATTTCGATTGCATTTCGATCACATATAATACCCTCAAAGTAGCTCAAAATACCCCCAAAGTTAGCTTTTTGTAAAAAATAACTGACTTTGATGGTCTCTTTTGCAATCGAAATGCAATCGGAATGATATTGAAATGTAATTTAAACGATGTTATTTACGAGAATTGGCCTTGGTAGCAGTGTGACTTGTTTTATCCTCTGAGAAGTTGCATTTCATTACTTCGCGTTAAAAATTAAACTTAAAGATAAACAAGGAAAGAAAAGTAGACTTGAGAATGTTCCATTCCCGCTAAGCTAATAATAAAATACCTATAACCAAACATTTCACTATACTTCTAATTTCTCAGTTCTACCATGGATTAATGGATTAGTTTGATATAAAAGTGTGGATACATGGATTAGCTTGGATACAATGGATTAGTCTACTATATAAAAATAAGTCGGGTTTTCCTTCCTGACGCTATAACTCCAGAACGCACGAACCGATTTAGATGATTTCGGTTTTGAAATGTTTGTCGTAGTCCAGGGAAGGTTTAAACGGTGAGAAAGATTGGACTTACGCGAGTGAAACCGCGGGGCGCAGCTAGTTTGATATAAAAGTGTTTCTAAAGCCTAGCTCTTACAGCTTAGCCTATCTAAATTAACTAACATTTACATTTATTTGTGTTATATATTAATTAAATAAAAAGAAATAAAACAAAATTAATAATCTAAGTTCCCCTAGGTAGGGTAAGGCTCGCTGCATTGCCTCTTTGTGTAATTCGGTTTTAATGTTTTATTTTTTGTTGGAACATAAAAAGAAGTTGAACATAAAATGAAGAGATGTTCATCAAAAAATCACCAAGAGGCATCTTTCTAAATTATTTTGTTTGTAGGTTTCTGTTTAAAGTTGCGTTTGCCTGTCGGTGTAAACATGATAAGTCGGCAAACTTTACAAACAAGTTAACCGCATAAGCTTTATCTACTGGAACAATACATCGAAACCTTGTTATAATTTAGCTCATCCATCAGTTTTTGTTTGTCTACAAATTGACTGATCGGACTCTGACGTAGTAAAAGCACAGTAAAAGCTCGATACGGATGAACGTGGCCGAAAAGGAACTTTATTTAAACATAAATAAACCCTATTGTCTTATCGTAAGCCTTTTGGGCACTTTAAATTAATGGGTGCCATTCAAAAAGACTGCATTACCTCTTTGAAAGGCAATTCCGATCTATTGGTTTAAGTAGCAGCAAATTTTAAAAAATATAAATCTAACGCTTCGGGTCCCCACGGGCCCAGGATCACCGTGGCAAAAGGCAAAAATATATATCCATCGAAGACGGATACATATTTCCGTCGCTTAACCACTTATGCCGCTGCCGCCGCAGTACCCCCCTTCCTGTAGGTGGAGCTGAGGTGTCAAGCCGCCAGTGTGTCGACACAAACAGCGGCTACCCACGACTCCAGAGGAATTGTATTTATATATAGTAAATGTTAAAGTAAAGAACTAGCGCCCTCACTCACGTTTATCATCTACTATACTTGTTACACTATAGGGGTTAGGTATGACGTTATGTAAACGTACCTGTATCGTAAGCACGGTATGTTTCAGCAGTATGATGAGGACAGGCGAAGCCATGAGCACGACCACTAGTATAGTTACACCGACAGCGAGCGTCCGCCGAGCCATCCAGACCTCCTTGTTCACTGATTTCCTGGGAAAACAACGTGTTTAGTTAGTTCACGCCCGTCGGATCCCTCTGGACTCGGGGAGACAAAGGGTGCTAATTTAAAATTAGACCGGAGCGTTTCGCGGATCCCCTATATCCTCCCTCAAAGGGAGTAAACATCAAGTGAAATAATTCCCAGTTATTACCGTTGGGATATTTATTTTAAAATCTAAAGGTGATATTGCTGCGGGGAAGATTGCGAATGATACATTTTCCCGATCACAGTTGTCTCCAGGGAGGACGATCGGAAAAAATTAAATCATTCGTCCACAATCGGGGCCAGTAATGATAAGTAATTAAAAAAAGACCTTTATTTATTAGAACAAAAAGTCTTAGGTAAACTGTTGTTACTCATAGATAGGGAATGATCCTGTTAGAATAGAGAATTCCCTTGCGGAGTCTATTACGACATTGAGATACGATGAGGAATGTAAAAAATAAATATAGTTAAACGCAGTGGGGAATGGCCTCAGACTAGATGGACAGACTTAATTAAGGTCGCGTGAAGTCGGAGACTTACAGCGGGCATACGACCAATCGCTATGGAATTCTTTGGCAGACGCCAAACAATGCAATGCTATGCTGATATGATGAACTATCGTATTCATCAATTAACCGTAGAACATAAATCAAACTGGCGAAATGCGAGAAATCGTACATCGGAAGGAGTTTGTTCAATGGCAAAGTAGAGTCGTGGCCGATTTAATAAAATACTTTAATGTCTTCGATTTATATAAATCAATCAGCGTTTAAATAAATCGACGCGGCCTTACATGGCCGCGTCGATACATGGCCGCCATCGTCGATACCACCGCAGTCGCCACAGAGGAGTCCACAGTCAATTGGCGTATCTGTGTCTGTTTTTATGTCTCGACACTGTCTCAACACAGTACATGTAAAACTAGCTTCTGACTTGTCGACATATCGATTGATATAAAGCATATCGTGCCGCGGTCCAATATCCGTTCTATACTCTGACAATGGTATTTTTATCGGTGCCAAATCTTAACCAGATATTAAGAATCAATAATTGAAATCTGAACAGTTTATTGACGTTTTCGCGAATATATTGAAAGAGAATCAAATTGATTGGAGGTTTATTTCCCCTAGTACACGGAGGGGCTTCGGGATATGGAATGCGAACATTAATGCACCTCGCAACGACGAAAGTTCCAATAACCATTGCAACACGACTGTTGCTTTTCGAAGCTTGGTATGCCACCCAAATGGTAGTGATTCTTGATTCTCGACCTTTGTCGATATTAAGCAAAGATCCCTTATGAGCCGTTGGCATTGACTTCTGCGACTTTTGAGGATCTAACTGACTGATGAGAAGGTAAATCTTCTTCATAGAAAGCGAATTTTCGACTAAATAGTACAGAACTTTTGGAAAAACTACTTGAATAGTTCTAAATAAGTAGGTTTTATACATTAGGTACTTGTTTTCTATATAATTTGACAATAGTAGCAGCCATGTTGCTGCATTTTCTCTCACATAACATTTAAATATTTTAATGAAAATCTATTCCTATATAATCCGTATGTAATCACTTTGGTTTCCATCCGTTATTTCAATTTTAAGTACTTCACTACATAGTATAAAATAAAGTCACTTTTCGCCGTCCCTATGTCCCTATTTCCCTTTGTATGCTTAGATCTTTAAAACTACGCAACGGATTTTGATGCGGTTTTTTTTATTAGATAGAGTGATTCAAGAGGAAGGTTTATATGTATAATACATGCATAATATAGCCATGCGAAGCCGGAGCGGGTCGCTAGTAATAACATAAAAAATAAATGTTACATGAAAAAACTGAAGTTTATTGTAATGAATTAATACACTTTTCCCAGGTTTATCCTTTTCGTTAAGGAAAATTCATTGAAAAAATTCACGTCAAATAACCAATTAAATAAGAAATGAGTTTACGTTTTTCCGTTTTCAAAAGTTGAAGATAACAATTTTCGCTCGAAGGAAATGAAAAAATGACCAGAAATATTCCTTTGACTAAATAATACGGAGTAGAAATATCAACCGTGTAATTTCATCAAAAAACAGATGAAAACCCTTTGTTACCAGGTATGTTATTAATGGTATATAATTGTTAATTACATCAGGTTAATTGAAAGATAATACAAGTCGATTTTCGTGAATTTCGTGGAACAAACGTTTGGGAATATATAGAAACCTAATTTGTGAAAACATTCAAGTATTTATTTAACAATTTCGTTATATAAAACACGAGATTGTTGTTAATTGAGTGTGTATTTATTTATTCACTTTATTTAATTTACTTGTACAGCTAGTTAAATCAATTGATATTTAGTATTGGAACACTAAAACTTTGATTTTTATTTAATCATTTTTATTTATTTGTAATCTTAACTAATATTATAAATCCGCAAATTTGTGGTTTTATTGGAGCGAGTGTTACTGTGGTGTTAGTTAAGAGGGAAGGAGAGGGACATAGTATACTTTTGATGCCGAAATTCCCGCCGGATCAGGACTTACGCGGGTGAAACCGCTGGGCGCAGAAACTTATATTTTGTAACTAGCGACCCGCCTCGGCTTCGCACGGCTATATTATTCATGTATTATACATATAAACCTTCCTCTTGAACCACTCTATCTATTAAAAAAACCGCATCTAAATCCATTGCGTAGTTTTAAAGATTTCAAAGGGAAATAGGGACAGAAAAAGCGACTTTGTTTTATACTATGTTGTGAAGTGATTTAGTTGGAAATTATATAAGAACTCAGTCTTCATTCTTAAGGTGAAAGCGTACCAACAATTAAAAAGCAACCCGAAGTCTTAGTCATTAGTTAGAGAACAAACTTCAATTGACTTCATTTCGTCAATAGTTTTCTCCCCCTTAAGGTGTAAGGGTACCTGCGCTCTCTCCATACAAACGTAGTTGACTGTTTCCTCCCTGGATAATGACAATAGCACAAATATTTTTGTTGCATTAAACCTATAACTGCCATGACCCCTGTCTTGGTTTTTTCATTTTCTAATAATCAAAAAAGAAAAAATGAAAACATAGGGGCATGGTGATGGCAGTTATAAGTTTTATGCAACAAAAATATTTGCTTTAGTGTTATTATCCAGGGAGGAAACAGTCGACTACGTTTGTATGGAGAGAGCGCCCGGTACCCTTTTTCTCTTAAAAACTACGACATAAACTGTCTAGACTTACCTCACAATCATCCACAGCTGTAACTGGAAATCCTTGAGTTGCTTCAAGCAGTGTTTCATGTTGCTAATGTAATTGACTGTGGACTGTCGGTTGTCCTTCTGCGGTTTGAATATTGACTGGTTGAAACTGTTAACGAGAAATGTATGCAAACATTTTAGGGTAACGCAACCATATGGGCTCTCGCAGACTAGTTACTGAATTTCGGAACATTAATTCAATTATGTGTTCAAGTCGCGAAAACCTTATAAAATACTAAATATTCCTGTATTTTTGAAGTGAAAACTTCTTATGGCGCGTTGGGCACTTTTGTGGGTGAGCATTTTCAGCCGTTCTCGCGACAGATTTTGACGCGACAGATTTTGACGCGACAGATGAGATTTTATTTGTGTTAGTCTTTTTGTTTAACTGATACTGCCATCTATTACACAAATTGAGAAACTTAGTTTCTAGAAAGACCGCTATTCGAATGTAGATGGCGCTGATTTAAATTTTTTACTGCCATCTAGCGAATAAAAAATAAACTATATTTGTTTAAGTGAGTGCTAATAGATGGCAGTAGCAGATCGTTTCAAGAAATATTCTATGAGAAATAACAAGTTTATTGTTTTCACTTCTGCCTGCACTCCCGGAGTGCGCTGTTTTTTTTTTATTTAGTGGTGTAACCCTTAAATATTGACAAACTTATTATTATGATGTTTTACATTAATTACTAAACTACCTAAATAATTAGCATTAGTATTTTTAAGCTATTGCATAGCTTTCATCGCCGGCTTTGTTTTTACTCTTTTCTTTTCCTACTTTACTTTTTTATTTTTTTATTGTTGTTTTTCTATAGGTACCTGAATATACCTCAAATCAAAGTCCTGACTGGCTTTTATATCAACATGCAAAAATGGTTGAGAATTAAAAAAAAACATCTGCAATTCTTACAGTTCTATCAATATTAGTATTTATGTATTATTGTCAGTTTTTATACGTATTTTATTTCATAGGTTATATATTACATATTCTTTAGACTCTCTTTCTTCAACTATCCCTTTTATTCGTCAATACTCCCCACCCCACTTCATCTTCGGATTAATCCCACTGGTTGACTGGTAGAAATGGCCTTGAGGTGCCTTTGTTCTTGAGATATATAAATAACTAGCAGCGAACCGCGTTTTACCCGAGTTTGTATGTCTCTTTAAAAGTAATATTGATTTCCTACAATCACAGAATAAATAATACATACCTACTGCAAACTTTCATAGCCTTTTTTACCATTTTAAATTTCAAACGTCTGCAACTGCATCTGTTAAGGCAAAGTTGTGTATACCTATTATTGGTAAACACACTCTATTTTTATTTCGGTAATGTTTTTCTTTATACTTAGTATTAGTGTGTGTTACTGTTGGTGTACCTAATAAATAAATAAATAAATAATAAATAAAATAACATCCTTTCTTAGTGCTTGCCTACGTCATAAAAGGAACTCCGTGCAAATTTTAAACTCGTAGTCCTTGTCTTCAGTTTCAGAGCTTTCTTGGTAAGTTTTTTTCTCTTTCTTGGCGCTTGCCTACCACGTCCTAAAGGAACCCCCATGCGGAGTTTCAAACTCGTAGCCCTTGTAGTTTTAGACCTTTCTTGATGAGTTGAGTTTTTTTCCTTTGACTATATCAATACTAATATAAATAAATAAATAAATATTTCAGGACATATTACACATCGCCATCCAGCCCCAAGCTAAGCAACTTAATGCTTGTGTTATGGGTGCCAGATAACGGATAAACTACTTATATACTTTTTTTTTTTTTTTTAATGAAAATAATGGATAAGTTTTTATGAAACTTGCTATAAAGATACATTGATTCATTGGAAATAACATAGGCTACTTTTTAACCGACTTCAAAAAAGGAGTTGTTCTTGTTGTTCTTATTCCGATATTTCCGCGGGTTTTGGAGTTAGGCGGGCAAAACTAGTAGAGAAAGAAAGAAATAAAATTTTGTTTTCTGCACACAAAAAATAGACACATAAAAAAGCACAAGAAAAAAGTTGAACAGCGCCCAGAAAAAGGTTTCGTCCTCAGCACGATGCTAAAGCTAGAAGCCTCAGCGCTGATTTTCAGTACGAACCTTATTGAGACGCACGGGCTTAACTAGTATACTAATAAATTTAGTGGAGAACAGTGATCCATAATGAGGTGATAAAATACAGACACAAGAAGGAATACATACATAATAAGATAACATAACATAACTACTAACACAAAACCAAACAAAAAGACTACTAGGAGAATAAAACTATGACAAGAGAACAAAAATAATAATAACAATCAACACAAGGAATGGTACTAGTATATATAGTACTTATAGATAATCATAATCACTTCTTTTTCAATGCTAAATTATAGACAGATTAAAAATGATAGTCTGCGAGGCCTTTAAATCCCACATCGCCAGCAATATCAGCATGAATTTGCTAGAACGCCAACCCGCCCACATCAATTTCAATCATTAGGTACACTTCCCATAAATTCAGTAACAATTTCGATACAATCAATTATATTCAAACAACACTAGTCAACTTAACAAAAGGTAGGTACTAACTTTTGTTTCACAAAATCATACGCTCTTCCGCGATGGTGAATATTTGTTGTTTATTATATTGAAAACAATTAAGTATTGTTTTCAATATTCCAAATAACTTCAAATTTATCGCTATTATAGCAATAACAATAATATTAAAATAAATATGTACCCTATTTTATGTTTACGTTTCTGAAGTTCGCATTTCTCCTGAATTTTCGACGAGTGTTTAGCTGAGTATGTTTCATGAAAATTAATTGGAACGTTTGAAAGCAATGAGCATTTTTTATTATGGCGGTAGTTGTTTTATTTTGTCTGACAAATTACTATATGTATATAATGTGTTTCAACGTAGGGTTTTAATACCAAAAGGGGTTGTTCCAAAGGTCAAGTGAACAACTTTTTGGAAATTCGAACTTTTTTATGAACATTTTAAAGTTTTGTTAACTGGAAAATTTGCTGTTTTCAATGGCAATGATCTTTATTGCCGATTATTGTTTAAAATAGTACTTAGTAGAAACTTAATAAATAAAATATAAAGATTAAGCGGCGGATACAAAGATTAATTCAGTCAGCGTCTACCCGCGAGCGCGTACGCACGCATTGTCGCTATGGATAACCAGTCGAGTACTCCAATGTCTTCGGACAACGTGAAATGTGCTTCGTGTAACGTGGTGATAAACGAAGTCCTCGCGTTTATATGTAACAAGAGGAAGGTTTATATGTATAATACATGCATAATATAGCCGTGCGAAGCCGGAGCGGGTCGCTAGTATGTAATAAAATCGATGTGGTGGATGAGCAAAGTATTAGCCGTATTTGTGTTAGTGCTTTTTCTGAGAATGATATATTGAACGTTAAAAACTTGTTATTTAAATCTATAACAACGAAAAAGAAAAAGAAGACGAGGAAAAATCAAGGCAAAACATTGCGTGATATTGAAGATATCGTCTGCTTACTGAAAGAGACGGACCCTGAGGAAATACCTATTTTTGTTACGCGGGATCTACAAAAATTACCGCCCGTCCTGTTCGATCACGTAGACGTAACAAGGGTACTTAAGGATATTGTCAAGATGAGAAGCGACCTGGACCGTATTCGTGAGGTACTAGTATGCCACGGCTAACCAAGTCAGAGACCTTCGTGAGGAAGTAGAATCCCTAAAGAATGCGTCGATTGTAAATAACTTCCAACGAAATGTCAATACAAAACGAGGTGCCGCCGCTTTGCTGTCGAGTTTTGAATGTGAAAGTGGCCCCATGGGATTGTCTCCAATGTGTAATGAAGAAGTAAAATCTAGAAGAAATGTTATGGTTTCTTCTTCAAAGCAACGAATAACTTTTTCTGATGAAGGTAGTTCCAAAACTCCGCCGTGCCGAGAATCTAACAGTTCATGTGTCATCCGAGCGGAGCGCACAGTTGATCCCTCCCTGCCTACGGATACGTCATCGAGTGAACGACCCCCCGCTCCCGCTTCCGTTGCAGCGGAGTGCGTTATCAATGCACCGATACACACGGCCGGCAAGGATGACACACAAACAAATCAAAAAGATAGAAGAAAAAGTTTCTCAGAAATTGTGAGTATGAGTGAAGGCGGGTTTAAGTCGCAACCGTTGGATGACGGGTTTGTACTTGTGCAAAAGAGGAGATTGAGAAATCGTTTTCTCGGAAAATTTGGGAAAGCTGTTGTAGACACAAATACTAACTTCAGAGCTGCCGATATCAAGGTTCCTATTTACATCTACAGTGTGTCAAAGAAAACGACTGTGTGTGATATAATAATAATAGCGGCGGTGACTATTCTGTAGATCAAGGTGACTCTCAAAACCAAATAATATTAACCATGGAACCAAACGACGTGTATAAGTGCTTGGGATATAATCAGCTTAGAGGTTTAGACCATAAGCAAATAAAACAGAGTCTCACTAACGAATTTATGAGACGAGTTACAAAGATCTGTAAAAGCCGACTAACTGGCAAACATCTTATAAAAGCAGTGAACACCTACGCTGTTCCCGTACTTACATACTCATTTGGGGTTATTAAATGGAGCAAAAGTAATATAATCTCATTAGAAAGGGCTACTCAATCCATATTCACTAAACACAACCACCATCACCCAAAATCAGCAATAGAACGGCTTACTATCAAAAGACAAAACGGAGGTAGAGGACTAAATTAATTTACAAAATCTATGGCAGAAACAGCTCCACACATTACAAGCTTTTTTCCATCAAAAATATAGTATGAGTACTCTTCACAAGGCCATAAAACAAAATGATTTTAACTATACACCATTAAACCTACCCCAAACCACTACAGATACAACAGTTAACCCAGCCTTAGACCCAGAACGAGATGCAAAAGAAGCTTGGAGAAAGAAAGTGTTACATGGACGACATTACAATGATCTTGAACAGCCATCCATAGACAAAGATGCATCTAATAAATGGTTAAAAATAGGATCTTTATTCCCAGAAACGGAAGGTTTTATTATAGCAATTCAAGACCACATCATTAATACTAGAGATTATAGATTATATTCCAAGATACCTAACCTTTCCTGCCCTACCAATTGAAGCACAAGCGCAACTTTGGACTCTGGGGCTATGAAGAGAGCAGTTGAAGTCGTGAACAGCGAGTTCGTGTAGGTTTGCAAGTGAAGAAGCTGCGGTCTTATGGAAGCATAGGAAAGTAGTTTTGGCAGCATTCAGAGTTAGAAGATTGCTAGTAAGCCATTTTGAGATGGAGGACATGCCAAGAACTGCTCTTTATCAGACCTTTTCCCAAGAGGTGTCATGAAAAATGAGGGCTGTATCGTCGGCGTAGCAGATTATGTCAGTGTTTGAAGTTGAGATTGACATGACGTCATTAATATTATACCAGGTTGGTCCCAGGATAATACCCTGGGGGACGCCGAACGTTATTGGCATGAAGTCGCTCATACTTTCCCGTATCTTGACAGACTGGGCTCTCTCAGACAGATAGCTGAAGCACGAATGCCACTCATCTCCAGCTTTTTCAATAGAATCGGTGAAGAAACCGTGTCGAATGCCTTGGCTAAATCCAGGAACACTCCGACACAATTCCTACCCCGATCCAAATGAGATGAAACTATGTCTGTCAGGAGAGTAACCGCATCCTCAGTGGACCGTCCAGAGCGGAAATCATATTGACGGTCGCTCAAAAGACCATTTGATTCTAAGAAATTAACCAATCTTTTATTAATAATGCGTTCAAGGAGTTCGGAGATGCTACTCAGCAGGGAAATTGGACGACAATTGCCAGGATTTTGTTTTTCCCCTTGTTTGAATATTGGGATAACAGCCGCTGTCTTCCAGACCCCAGGACAAACTCCTGATTCCATATTTTGATTAAAGTTTGCAACCAGTGGTTCTGTTGTTGATTTTGTCCAAGCCAGGGGAACGATCCGGATCAAGTTGTCCTATGAGATGGAGTACTTCACGTCTATCAGTGGGGGAAAAAAATAAAGAATTGACGGGAGAATGGCTCACTCAGGCTAGTTTTCCCAGCAAGGGATTCCTGGCTCTCGAGCATATGTGAGAGAATAGAATTCGCAAGATTTTCCCTCACCGAAGAAAAGTAGGCATTACAGTCATCTAGGGATTTCTTGACCGAGTCTTTGGTGGTGGTAATAAAGAAGTACATTTACAGCAAAACTAACCTAAACACTGACTTGGAGAAAATGAATATGAAAACGACGAAGGAATATAATGCATTTAAAATATTTGTACCTAAATGTAAGCTTGACATATTTTTGAATGAAGATTTTTGGCCCGATGGAGTATTTTATCGCCGATTCGTTGACTTTAAGGTTCAAGGTTCAAGGTTCTTTAATCGTAACACAGTGAGGCGTAACTACCGGGATATTGACAAAACAAAACTTTTACATGGATTTGACAACGAAATTAATATCGTTTAACTGTAAAATCCTTACGAGGTCATTTGACTGTATGAGAAAACTATGTGGACAAGCTGACATCATAGCGCTGCAGGAAACGTGGCTGCTGCAGCACGACATTCCGTTGCTGGGACAAATTGATGACGCATTCTCCTTCACTGGGAAGTCGTCGGTAGATACGTCTGCTGGTGTACTTTGCGGTAGGCCGTATGGTAGTGTGGCCCTGCTGTGGAGGACTGCTCTGTTCCCGAACGTGTGTGTCATTCCGTGCAGCAGTGTGCGTATCGCTGCGATAAAGATAGTGTGCGTCGATCGGTCTTTGTTAGTGATAACAGTGCACATGCCTAATAATTTAAATGAAAATCTGTGTGAGTTTACGGATTGTTTAAGCGAAATAAACGCTATTATTGAAGGTAACGACGTGGATATGGTGGTTATGCTCGGGGACTTCAACGCTCATCCGGGTAAGCTGTTTTCTACCGTGTTATTGACTGTGTGTTGTGAGGAACAATCGTGGTCGTGCGTCGATATGCAGTAAAAGCTCCATATCGACGCACGACCACGAAGTGTCTGTAGGTAAAAACCGACGTTGTGTGTGCGGCGAGTGGTAGCCATACCTGGCTCGATCACTGCGCAGTGACGAGCGCCGCGCGGTCGTCTATATTAAGTGCATCTGTACTTTATGATACCTACTGGTCCGACCATTATCCGCTAATGATTGATTGTAATTTTATGCGATCTGCCTATGTACAGCCTGCGAAACAAAATAATTTGACTTTAAATAATGTAAAGTGGGGTGAAAGAGACTCGGATCAAGTGGAAAAATATTCATATATTTGTAACTCTAAATTAAGATTAATTGACTTTCCTCCAGACCTCCGAGATTGTGCTGACAATATGTGTCATAATGCCGAACATAAGGTGATAATCAATGAAATGTATGACATTAAAAATAATATTTTGACCGAGGCCGTAAAGGCAAGTTTTACTGTACCGAAACGTAATAATCGTAAGTATGTGACTGGATGAAACCAGTATGTCAGTGACGCTCATAGGAGGGCACGACTTTGTTTTCAAACGTGGGTATTGGCTGGTAAACCTAAGTCTGGGCACGTGTACACTAATATGTGTGAGTCCAGAAAGGTTTTTAAATCTAAATTAGCCTATTGTCAAAAAAATTCTTCACAAATAAAAATGAATTTAATTGCCGAAAGTCATGTCAGTAAAGATTTCAGTTTTTGGAAAAATACTAAAAAGCTGAACCCAAGGTCGAGCCCCTGCCAGCGTAGGTGGTGAACATGACCCTCGTGACATAGCCTGTGCATTTCAGCGGCATTTTAGGGTTGAGTCAGATAGAGCGGTGTTGGCTTAGTGGTAGAAACCTCGACTTTCATTCTGATGGTCGTGGGTTCGAATCCAGGCCAGCCGTGCACCAATGTATTTTTCTTAAGAAAAATTTATGTGCGCTAATTGACATTGCTCTTACGGTGAAGGAAAACATCGTGATGAAACCCGCGGCTTAGTTGGCTCCAGAAGTATTGACAAGTTCTTTCCTCTGGACATGGTCGACTAAGCTGAGAGGGTAGTAGGTGCTGGGCAAGCCTACTCCATCTTCACGCAAAAAGGACCCAATTAAAAAGGGTCTAATCGCGGAAAACAGCCTGTATACAAGTACAAGTAGGGTTGAGTCCCCGTTCGGGCCTGCGCCTGCGTCTCGGATGTTCGCTGCTGAGAACCATCCCACCACACTCAATGTCAGGTTTTCTGCTAAGGAAATAGCGATGATTATCAAGAAGATGGTGAGAGGCAAGTCACCTGGCCACGATGGTCTCAGCATCGAGCACTTGAAGCACGCGGGAGTGCATTTGCCTAGGGTACTCTCGATGTTCTTCAACCTTTGTATAAGTCACAGTTACCTGCCCGAAAAACTAATGTATACTTTAGTGGTACCTATCGTAAAAGATAAAACAGGTGACTCGTCTGACCTGTCTAACTATAGACCTATATCACTGGCCACTGTTATAGCTAAAGTGCTGGACAGTTTGCTTGGCAGTTGGAGAAACAACTCCAACTTCATGACGCTCAGTTTGGCTTTAGACCAGGTCTGTCTACCGAGACTGCTATCCTCTGCCCCAAGCAGACTGTTCAGTACTATACCAGTCGGAGTACGCCCGTATACGCTTGCTATCTCGATCTGTCAAAAGCCTTCAATTTGGTTTGCTATGACAAGCTGTGGCAGAAACTGCAATGTGAGACGGAGGTACCACATGAAGTCATCTCATTGTTTGGGTTTTGGTACGGTAACCAACGAAACAGGGTGTATATGGGTTGGAGTGTGGGGTGAGACAGGGGGGGTTGACCTCGCCCCGCCCTCTTCAACTTGTACATGAACCGGCTCATCGGTGAGCTCAGCAATACTGGTGACGGCTGTTCCATAGACGGGGTAAGCATTAACAACATTAGCTACGCTGACGATATGGTGCTGCTGAGCCCATCGATTGGGGCGCTTCGGAAACTCCTGTGCATCTGTCAATCGTATGCGGAAGCTCATGGGTGAGTTCATGGTGTTCAATGCTGGTAACAAAAGCTACTCTCAAGTTCCACATGTAACTCTGTGCGGTGCGCGTTTGAACAAGAGAAGTTCATTTAAGTATCTGGGTCACTGGGTGACCGAGGTCCTGTGTGACAACGAAGACATCAAGAGGGAGCGCAGGGCACTGTCCGTCCGGTGTAATATGCTGGCGCGCTGGTGCTGGTGGCTGGTGTTTAGTACAACGTGCAAACCTTTGCACGTTGTACTAAACAAGTAAAGGTAACATTATTCAAGGCTTATTGCCAGACCTTCTACACGTGCAGCCTGTGGGCTAGCTTTACACAGCGGGCTTACAAGACACTGAACGTTCAGTATAACAATGCGTTCAGGATATTGTTGGGATTGCCACGTTTTTGTGGCGCTTCGGCCATGTTTGCTGAGGCGCATACTGATGATTTCCACGCTATTATCAGAAAAAGATACGCCTCGCTGTTAAGGCGTGTGCGTGGCAGCCTGAACGGTATCCTGAGCGTATTGTCTGAGCGGTGGGACTCGCCTATGTTAAGGAGGTGGATGCAGCTGCAGCGGCCCCTCCTATTTATAATTTTATTTTGACTTTTTAATTTACATAATACTTAGTTTGTTTTTAATTTTATTATTTCGATTTTTAATTTAATAGTTTGGTGTTTGACATTGTATTGAAAAGCTTGTGACATTTTAATTTCAGTTTTAATTTATTTATTATTTATTGTAGTCTAAATTTGGAAATTAATTTGGCATTTTACTGATTAAATTTGAACTTTATCTATTTTATTTAACAATTGAATAGTAATTATTATGGATTTGAATATCCGAAATAAATGAATTTTAATTTAATTAATGTTGACCTCTAACACTAAGAAACAGCTGATTTTTGAGTAAACATAACCTCATAATTTTGGAAAAAATAAAAATTAACGAAATTTATAATTTGTAGAACAATTGTTTGCCTCGGCATCTAGAACCATTTTGTATTAAAAACCCTTCGTTGGTACGTCATAGTTTAAAAAACTGGTAACAAATAGTGCAGAACTAGAAGCGTCAAAGGACTTTCGTAGCTAAGGCCAACATCTACTTCGGGTGAAGCCAGTAAAAAACCGGCCAAGTGCAAATCGGACTCCGCCTGAAGGGTTCCGTACAATTAAATTCTGTTCTTAGTTTGTTGTTGTAGCGGCAACGGAAATACATCATCTGTGAAAATTTCAACTGTCTAGCTATTACGGTTCATGAGATACAGCCAAGTGACAGATAGACAGACAGACAGTTGAGTCTTAGTAAAAGGGTCCCATTTTTACCCTTTGGGTACTTAACCTTAAGAGGAAAGGGGCCCGCATGTGGAAGCATTGTCCAATAGACTTAGTTCTGCCGCTTACGCCGTTAAGAAAATTCGCGAATACACGGACATTGAGACTGCTCGCCTAGTCTATTTCGGCTACTTCCACAGTGTCATGTCGTACGGCATCCTACTGTGGGGGTGTGCTGCAGATATTGATGCTATTTTCATATTGCAAAAGAGAGCTGTTCGAGCTATCTACAAAATGGGCCCCAGGGATCACTTAGAGAAAAATTTAAAGAGTTAAATATATTAACGCTCTATTCCCAATATATCTACGAAAACTTGCTCTACGTTCACAAAAATCCTGATATTTTCCGTAAAAACAGCGATATTCATAATTTCAACTTAAGAAATAAGGATGAACTGACCGTGCCCGGTAGTAGGCTCCGGAAAATAAACAGGTCGTTTAATAGTACATGTGTACTCTATTATAATAAATTACCTAAAGAGGTATATGACATGTCCATTAACAGGTTCAAATCTTTTATAAAGCATAGATTGTGCAGTAAGGCGTACTGGTATGATACTTCGTCTTACCTTAATGATAAGAACCCATGGACTTGACTTTAGTTGCTCCATTTCAAATAATACTTTCAAATATTTGTAATATTGACCATTGTGAGCGTGATCACATGAAAAAAAAAAACCCCCATGAGTTTCTTGTGCCTTCTTCTCATTGGTGGGCGCGTTCCGAAGGCACACATCCTAACTTAGTTTTTAAGACGTTTTTAAGTGGTCTATTATACTTTTAAGGTATTATGCATCCAAAGAAATAAAAAAATTTGATTTGATTTGAAAGGGTACCGGGGGCTTTCTCCATACAAACTATTACAAACGTAGTCGACTGTTTTCTCCTTGGATAATGACACTAGAGCAAATATTTTTGGTGCATAAAACGTAGAATGACCATGCCCCTATTTATGTTTTTTTTTTATTTTTTTATTTTTTAAATTTTAATCTTTATGATAATTAGAAAATTAAAAAAACCAAAACATATGGGCATAGTCATGGCAGTTATAGGTTTTATGGCACAAAAATATTTGTGCTAGTGTCATTATCCAGGGAGGAAACAGTCGACTACGTTTGTATGGAGAGCGCGCTGGTACGCTTTCACCTTAAAAAGAAGAAAAACTTAGGTCAACTCACATAAACGCCACATCATCAAGAACCGTGGCTTCATCGACTTGTTTCTCGATCTTCAGGAACTGACTCGCTGCAGACAGGTGGTCCATGGCCGAGCGGTGGTAGACTTCTGGGGTTTCATGAGGCTGCGATCCTGTGCTCGTGTGATATGTGTAGAAGACGTAGGCTAGAGACATGTCTTCGATTGCGTTTAGGAGCTCGTAGCATGATGATAACTGTCTAAAAATGAAAACAAATGTAAACATAACACCAACTTGATCACAAAATCGTTTGAATACTAATAAATATAAATAAATATTGCAGGACAATCATTGAAATACTAAATATAAATAAATATTGCAGAACATTCCACACATCGCCATCTAGCCGCATGTTAAGTAACTAGACTTGTGTTAAGGATGCTAGACAACGGATGAACTACTTGTTTCCTTTTTTTTTTGTAAATATATACATACATTCATTGTCCCAACTGGGTCGTCTGGGTCGAATATAATCAAAGCTTCCTATAACCTAGGACACCTGGTATATTAGCTTCATATTACTAAGTCTTTTAATGAGTAGAAGCGTTGCTAGTAGAAACAAATGGGAACAACCGTTCTTGATGACTGTACTTGAATGTTTAACTTCATACATAATTAAAGTACTAGTAATTTAAGACAATGCACAACTTCAATATGGGAAAAACTAATATTTTTTTGGAATATGGGACAAAACTTTAGGACAAACGAGGAATAAGTATTTGTAACTACATAGTCTAAACCTAAAACATCAATAAAAGATTTAAACTGACAAGTTAGTCGGTCCCGGTCAAGAATACGCACTAAAAACTCATTTGTATTCCGTCGCCAAGGTGCCGGAGTACACAAGTGTAATTGCATTTTACTTCTAGGACTCTGAACGGCGGCGATTTGTCTGTTGACCCCGAAACTCCGCGAATGCTAACCCTTATATAAGACGGCGAGACATAGGTCATAGATTTACCCGTACATACGCCCTAGTAAACACTTTGGATTACTTTATTTACAAAGACCAACGAACCATTTTTAACAAACAAAAAAAACTAAATTAAAATCATCAGTTCAGGAGCTATACAGGGTTATTGGTAATTATACTAGCAAGCCGTTGAGGGCTACTTCTGTGCACCTTAACAAACAACTTTTGTTCTACGATTTTTGGAAATTCTAAAAAAAAAAAAATTAAGGTTATGTAAATTTGAAAAACAGCTGATTTTTTAAAACAAAGGTCATTCAGACTAAGAACAGTAGATAAAACTTTAAAAAAATAAGTAAAATTTTAAGGTTAATGACCTCTCCGTGCAAGGAACAGCTAATTTTCAGGTAAACCTAACCTCAAAATATTCGAAAAAATGTTCGATTTTCCAAAAGTCGTAGAACAAAAGTTGTTTGTTAAAGTGCACAGAAGTAGCCCTCAACGGCTTGCTAGTATAATTTCCAATAACCCTGTATACGATGCCACAGACAGACAGACAGATACACACATTGTCGTCAAACTTCTAACACCCCTCCTTTTATGGTCGGGGGTTATAATAAGTAGCATTATGATTATGCGTATAATGTAGGTAAATATCATTAAGGGCCTGCCCCGTATCCTAAAAAAGACGTGCCCTTGTTTTTTAGAGACATTAATTACACAACTAATTTACTCAAGCCAAGCATCATATAATTAAATTGCGCTAAAAGGATATTATATATACATTAGGACCATCCAGACCGGCTGACGAATTAGTTTGAAAACTTCACGAGTCAACTACAAAAAGATTTTGATAAAGTGCCTACGGAAAGAAAATGGTGGTTTCGTTCAGTTAGTATAATACGATAGTGGGATACTCTTCATTATACATAATATAAAACAAAGTCACTTTCCACTGTCTGTCGTCTGTCCCTATGCATGCTTAGATCTTTGAAACTAAGCAACGGATTTTGATGCGGTTTTTTTTTATTGATAGAGTTATTCAAGAGGAAGGTTTATATGTATAATACATGCATAATATAGCAGTCCAAAGCCGGGACGAGTCGCTAGTTTAACTACAAAGTTATAATTTAAGCAACAAAGTCCATTGCCTTAATTAACACTGCTTTAACCTAGCTTCAACTTTTGTTCACAGAGTTAGCTTACAAGAAAAACTTTGTAAGAGTTAATTAAACGGTTGATAAGTAAATTGAACTGAGATGTAAACTTAAGTACCTACAACGGTATAGTTTTTTTAGTAATAATGGCTTCGCACGGCTTGTGCATATAGCCATCAGTATCGTATTATGGCCCGAGTTTCAGAAATCGGACTCAAAGTGTTTCATGATTGTCAAAGAAATCACAGTTTGTCAAGTTAAGGGTGGCTACTTTACTATTACCTTGTAAGATTTTTTGGAGCCGACAAAAAAAGTTCATGGTTCACACTTTTTATTTCGACTACGTGCACTTTCACGGAACTAAATTGGATAACATTCCACCGGAATTTTACAACTCAACTCGGTTTACAACTAAGTTTCGTGTAAATATAACTGTAACACGAATTGTTTCAGACGAATTGTTATTAGTCGAATTGTTTTAGACGAATTGTTTTAGACGAATTGTTATTAGTCGAATTTTTTTTAGACGAATTGTTTTAGACGAATTATCCGTAGACGGACATTTCGTTGACTCGTTCCAGCAAAACCCTTAGAATAGTTTTTCTTAGCCACTATTATGGCAATCCGAATTTGTTCATAAATAAATGGATTTCGTATTTAAAAATAAATAAATAAAATAAATAAATAAATATTTCAGGACATATTACACATCGCCATCCAGCCCCAAGCTAAGCAACTTAATGCTTGTGTTATGGGTGCCAGATAACGGATAAACTACATATATACTTTTTACATTTATACTTTTTTGCATAATTTGCTTGGTATTACACACACAACTACACATTTTGTTGGTTTAGTATCCTTATATCAACTTTATCTATCGGATAGTGATTAGGGTACTAGACTAAAGACCACAACCCTTGACCGACTGGCACTTACCTCCATAAATTTGAGATAGTACCCTTGACCTGTGACGTCATGTAGACCAGCAGCTCCCTGTTCACCTTGTTGTAAACTGATAACCTTTGCAAAGGTGTTTTCTTTAGTTGTCTGAAAATAGAACAATGAAAATAGAAGTATAGAGTTAACGCCTAACTAAGGTTCCTCGTAAAATTGCAGGATGCGGGAGAGGTAAGTTTATTTATAGAGTAAGATCCTGCCTACCGCCAGACCTTCGTGTTTTTTTGTTTTTTATATTTTTTCTGAATCTGAATCCTTTACCTTTTAGTTTGCATTTTTTTAAGCATTCCACACATCGCCATCTAACCCCAAGCTAAGTAACTAGACTTGTGTTATGGTTGCTAGACAACGAATATACTACTTATATACCTTGCATTTGTAAATAAATACTTATAGTACATAGAAAAAGCCAGACCACAGACAAATATCTAAACATAAATACTTGTCTGAAGCGGGAATCGAACCCACAACCCTGTGTTTGGCATTCCGGCATGGTGACCATGGTGCCAACTGGGTCATCATGGGATTTTATAACAGCTGAGAATTACTCAGCGCATGCCTCCAGCACAGTTATGAAATTCAGACCATAGTGGCTTGGAGAGCCATCCGTTAGCAAAGTCAAGAATCACCTGTTAATTTCGCAAAAAAGAAATCGCCTATATTTTTGTAACAATCTATAATGTTGGTAGTGTTGGAGGCATGTGCTGAGTAATTCTCAGCTTTTACAAAATCACGAGGTCTTGTGGTAGGTGGGATCTTGGTCTATACGTCTGTAGAAGCGAAGCTTTCTTCATCCGTCTCAGTTGGATGAACACCGACGTCATAAGCCACCCTTCCCGCATCACTTCATTACGCCAAATTTAAAAAAATGTTGATAGAGCCCAAATTCAAATTATTTCATATTTTTAATCAATATAAATCAAATGCTTGTTTGATGCTTTTGGTACTGAAAATATTTTAAATCTTTAGTAATTTTAAATGAAATTTAAAAATAGAGAACCGACTTCAAAAAGTAAAAATAACTGAATTAACATTTTCTGAAGTCGGGTAGCCATAAGTCTAATAACCGAAATAACCGAATTGTGAACATTCTCCTTTTTTGAAGTCGGTTATAATGAAAATTATCGTTCAAGGAGAAAGTGAGTGACAAGCTATTTTATTTAAACTTTAACCTTACTCATATTCAATCGTGTTCCTAAAGTCGCTGCATGCAATAAAAAATTGCAACAATTAAACTTTGTTAACTTCGCTATCTATACAGGGTTATTGGAAATTTATACTAGCAAGCCGTTGAGGGCTACTTCTGTGCACCTAAACAAACAACTTTTGTTCTACGACTTTAGGAAATACGAAAAAAAATGAAAATTTTGAAGTTATGTAAATTCGAAAAACAGCAGATTTTTTAAAACAAAGGTCATTCAGACCAAGAGCAGTAGATGAAACTTAAAAAACAAGTAACATTTTAAAGTTACTGACCTCTCCGTGTAAGGCACAGCTGATTTTCAGGTAAACATAACCTCAACATTTTCGAAAAAAAATACGAATTTCCAAAAGTCGTAGAACAAAAGTTGTTTGTTTAGGTGCACAGAAGTAGCCCTCAACGGCTTGCTAGTATAATTTCCAATAACCCTGTATAAATTAAAATCGCTAACAAAACAAGTACATATCTAACCCCAAAAAGGTTCTAAAATATGGCAGCTTAATTATCTTCTTTCTTTTCACCTATACAAGCCATAACCCTCATCAGATTAAAGATAAAAAAAACATTCTCGAATGTAACATATAAATGTTGAAAAAATTTCCACTATATGAAAAAGGGAATTTCATTCTCCATAATCTCATTGAAGTTTGTGTCGACGCGGAATTGATCCCAATTTTCATGTAAAAAGCTGAAGGCTTTGTTTTTATCAGAGGCACGGTTTATTTTACATGGAAAACTCAGTGAACAAACAGATGGTCTGGTTTCCCCTGATGTTAAGTGATAGGTATTTGTTACCAACAACAATATCAACATGACGCAGGTCCAATTTAATTGCATCACCTCTTAGTACGGGATCCCTTTAACAACGACCTTCAATGAGCTGATTAATGGATAAAAAGTATTTTATATCAAATTATATATGTCAACTAGCTTTTGCCCGCGACTTCGTCCGCGTAACAGTCGAAAATGGTTCCAATAGAATTGGTCTCATACAAACTTTGCCCCCCTTTTTCACCACCTTAGGTGTAGAATTTCGGAAAATCCTTTCTTATCGGATGCCTACGTCATACAAAGAACACACCCTCCAAGTTTCAGGTCTCTACGATTAGCGGTTAAGGCTGTGCGTTGATCCGTCAGTCAGTCAGTCAGTCGTTCAGGACAAAGAATTTTATATGTATAGATAAAATATTGCAAATGGGTTGCCTAAAAACAGTCCTGAATGTTTTTTTTTTTTTAGACTGTACTGGTTTGTTTAATATACAAATTACATACTAATGAAATACATAATCTTTATTTTAATTAACTTTATTTCATTAACCAGACCAGTGCAAATGACTAGTATCGATTCACTTGCCTACCCGAAAGTTATGACGGGAAAAATAGTCAACATAACGTTTGCATATTCTATCAATTGGTATGGAATTTATCTATTAACAAATCCAGTAAAAAGTTTAAATAAACAAATCAAACTGTCAATTGATCATATTTTAGACTTAATTTTTTTTGACATTTTGTAATATATTTACTGACTTATTTAATCCTACTAATCCTACTACTATATAATATATATATAATATTATAAATGTGAAAGTCTGAGTGTGTGTGTGTATGTTTGTTTGTTACTCCTTCACGTAAAAACTACTGGACTGATTGCTTTGAAACTCGGTATGTAGATAGCTGGAGACCTGGATTAACGCATAAGCTACCCGGCATAGGCTTTTTATCCCGATGTTCCCTCGGAATCAGGACTTATGCAGGTAAAACGGCGGGGCGCAGCTAGTATGATATAAAATACTTTTCTTCCATGAATCAGCACGGTGAAGGCCGATCTTAAAGGGATCTTAGACTATCTAGAAATGTGCCTGTAATTTAACAGACCTTCAAAATCTATAGAATTAAACAGTTAGAGACCCAGTGAAAATCGACTAAAGCTTGACGAGTAAACAGGTATCATACCTTTTACAATTTACTCTTTGTGCCTTGGGTTTTAAATTGGACAGCCGAATATTAATTTCCACACGACCGCACACTGAACATTTATATTAGGTAAGTAAAACAAAATGTTTGAATAGGTAAGTACTTACATAAATGTAATGCTAATTGATTGATCACATTTCTAAGATCTGACAAGTATGAAGGATTGGTTGCTTTACTCGTTTAAAACACTTCATCGATAAACAAAAAACCCTTTTTCAATAAACCGCGAAAAGTGTGTTGATGGTGTCAAAAAATATTACCACGAAAATGTTTATAATTATTTATTTTCATTATAAAAAAAACTCAATTCATTAAATAATAAGAAACGACTGAGGCGACTTCAATATAGTTTTGTATCTGAAAGTTTAATGTTCTTAGTTATTTATACAGGGTTATTGGAAATTATACTAGCAAGCCGTTGAGGGCTACTTCTGTGCACCTAAACAAACAACTTTTGGAAATTCGAACATTTTTTCGAAAATTTTGAGGTTAGGTTTACCTGAAAATCAGCTGTTCCTTACACGGAGAGGTCAGTAACCTTAAAATTTTACTTATTTTTGAATTTCATCTACTGTTCTTGGTCTGAATGACCTTTGTTTTGAAAAATCTGCTGTTTTTCGAATTTACATAACCTCAAAATTTCCATTTTTTTTTCGAATTTCCAAAAGTAGAACAAAAGATGTTTATTTAGGTGCACAGAAGTAGCCCTCAACGGCTTGCTAGTATAATTACCAATAACCCTGTATAATGGCATAAAACACTAAGTATATTATTAAGCTTTTGATTATAAGCTATACCTATTTATTACCCCATTTGGCCATTTGTGGAACTTGTACTTTCAAGCTATTACTTTATTTTTTGTACATCGTGTTCTGTTGCTTCCTGTGTTGTAGAAATAAAGTTATCTATCTATTATATTTATAAAATATATTGTGCTTATAAATAAAATATATACTTGGTTAGTTATTCATTTCTTAGCTGTGATATGGCTGTGATAGCGCAGGCAGACAAACTGTGATACCCTTATCACCAACTTAGCTTCCCTATCTATATAAATTTGGACGTTAACTGTAATTATAGAAGTACTCACTATATTCGCTCCTGGTCTGCATGTATTAAATTGAATGGCACTGCATCGAAGTGTAGATCTGTCACAGAAAACGTATGCAGCAGGAAGGTTCTGGAAAACCAACGGGCTATAGTTCATACACATATTGGTTAACTTAACTAAACTATTTATAGTTTTAGGAGCTGGCGCAAATGGCGTATTTCTGTCTTCTATCAAAAACAGAATGGTCAAACACAAAAACAGCGCAGAAAAACTATTGGTCAGTGGTATCTACCACGTGATTCAAATATTAACCAATACCTCGTTTAATCTGGTGTTTTCAATAATTATATGTACAACAGAATAACTTAAACAACCATTTTCCAGTGTGCTACGTCTGAAAATATGTTGTTCATCTCAGATGTTTTCTAGTTAGATAGTTCACTTCAGGCTAGGTATTAAACTTCGATGTTTACCCGTCGGAAATTTCACTGTAGTTAACTGTTTCCAAGGGCCAACTTAGATAACAGACTATACGCTGGATAGATAGCTCGCCAACCAACAATTGAAGGTACACGAATGAAAAAAATAAGTGAACATTCGTTTAGATGTTTCATACTTATTTACTTAAACTATCTCCCGATTTCAGACTTTAATCTACATATTATGTTTGAACTAAACTTCAGTAAAATGTTCAACAAAAGGTAACAAAAGCAACTTTCTACAGTCGATTTGTCCTAAACTAACAAATGTGACAAAGGACAAACGTAACGCAGCCTCGCCTTTTATTTTCTTTCCTATTTCCCAACTCCACGGGTGTAAGGCTTTGTACAAACCAGCGCAGCGTGATTGATCGCAACCCAAGCGACAACACAAAGTGAATTAACAGAATACTAGTGATTTGTTTCTTCTTATGAATCGTCGTCGCATGGCTTAGGAGCACTAGTTTATAAAACCTTAATGTAAAAGATGAATGCATAGCACAACAAATGTTTTTTGTGACGTAAGTAACTATAGGTCAGTGTTTAAGGGGGGCCATACGCCAACAACCTTGCTACACAGCCTACTAAATAGTTACGGCACCGGTCGCTTTCTTTGCTGAAAATTGTTGATTGTTACGAATGTGTTCTGTTTTTTTCGAAAGGGCTGAAATGGAATTGTAGGTGAGATTTTAGCGACATTTTGGTGTGACTTTGAGCCAAAAGTTTCTTATAGTTTTGAAGCTATCCTAAAATTAGGAATTAAAACTAGTATAACATTCAAATAATACGGAATTTCCTTCTCAAATTACCCTAAAATATTAGTAAGGTTTTCACCTACAACTCCATCTCAAAATTCTTGAGAAAAACAAACACATTTCTGAAAATCATAATTTCATAAAAAAATATCCTAAGACGGTAAGTACTAAATAATATGTTTTCAAATCAACTTTCTAGCTATAATAAATGTGTTTATCTTTAGACAACATCCATAAAACACAAGAAGGGTGTATTGTCAATAACAAGGACTTCATCATTCTTTTCCTGTTTTCTGATCACGTGCTTGGCCGCATATATTATAGAAAATAAAGACTCGACAAAATTGTAGTTTTTCACACACCATTCGAGTTCTAACATTCACGTCGGCTATACAGGGTTATTGGATTATAAGCAAGCGGATAACAGCTACTTCTATGTACCTTAACAATCAACTTTTGTTCTATGACTTTTACGCCCGAACACTGAAAGGCTACTTTTCTTAAGTGGTGAATTAATTGATATTGAAGTGTCATATTTCAAAGGAATAGGTGCGTCTCAGATATGTATTAATGATATGACTGACAGATATGACTCCTAAACGTTTGAGTATTCGGGGTGTAGAAATATATTTTTTTTGGAATTTTTTGATGTTATGTACTTCGATTATCAGCTGATTTTTTAAATCAAGTTGAAGTTATGTACTTAAATTCGAAAAACAGCTCATTTTTTAAACAAAGGTCAAGTAGAATTATATTAGATAGATATATATACCTAAGTAGTTTTTTTTTCGTAGATTTTTATTTCAAATTATGTAAAAAGTATTGTATTAGTAGACTAAGATTAGTTAATAAAACTTTTAAAAAAATATAGTATAGTCTTAAGATTAACGACCTCTCCGTGCAAGTAATAGCTGATTTTCGGGTAAACATAAACTCAATATTTTCAAAAAAAAAACCAAAAGTCGTAGAACAATTTTATTTGTTTAGGTGCACAGAAGTGACTCTCAACCGTTTGCTTATATGACTACAAATAACCCTGTAGAGAAGAGATGAATGGAATAATTTCGTGTTAGCAATGAAGAAAACACATAAATAATGTAACTCCAATTAAGCTTCTGTGCTCTGCTTTATGACAAATATAGCAACCGGTAATTGAGAACTGCTCCCCCTACAAGAAGATTAATTTGTGTCTAACCAAAACTAATACGTAACAACCTCAAATTAATTGGGTTACAATTAATTCATGTAATTTTGCTGTCTGGTTGTTCAGGTAAAATTTAAATGACAGGTTACTTTGCCTTACTTAAATTGCTTAAAGTTGTCAACCTTTCTGATGACAGTCGTTGTCTAAAAGAGCTTTGTGGACTTAGAATGTGGAAACCGAGATATCAATGGGGATAAGACCCTTTTTGACGTTACTTTAATTGCTTCATTTCAAATATATCTTCAAAAATATTTATTTTCTTAACCTTTGTAAGCATGATCACATAAAAGAAAAAAAGCCATGAGTTTCTTGTGCTTTCTTCTCATACTAACCTGCGCGCATACTAACCTAATTTTTAAAACGCTTAAAAGTGATGCATTACTTGATCCCTATTCAATAAAGAATTTTGACTTTAGACTTTTGACAGAACATAAGTCGTAGCAGGCAAAATTGAAAAACTTCCAAACAACAAAAGCGTCAGATGTTTTACAAAAAGCTTTCGAAGTCCACGTCGCATGTGCGGTTCTTAACTCTCTAAAGTGTAAATTGCAATCCCGACCATCAAAAAACTAATATATTTTAATATCTACCTACCTACCTGTTAATCAATGATGTTTCTTGGAACAAAAACTCGGTGATGAGTCGACGTTCTTCTTGTAGAGACATGGCGAGCTCTCCCACGGATAGTATGGCGTCCACCTTTAGACATAAAACAAATTATTTTATTAATAAGGTCGATAGTTACAAATAATGTTAAAAATAATTTTAACCTCACATTTAGAGCGACCGCAGAAAAGAGAAATCAGAGCTGCATTTTGCTCTATCATCATGCTGAAGACCTTTGTCCTTTAATATCTTTTGACGTGATAACGTCTAATAAATTGACATTCACACAAAAGTGTCATGTTCCGGTAACATGACGCGTTCCGTTTCCGATGTGTGACGTCATTATGCTCATCTGGGCTTGTGTTATGGTGACGAGTGAGGAAAATTTTTCATCGTTTTCTTATGACGTTATCACGTAAAATTGTACAGACAACCATTTGTTTTTTTTTTTGTTTTGTTTTACGTTGTCAGATTTCTTAAATTGTATGTACGAGTATAGTCTCTATTGCGTATAGTATAGTTTTATTCTATTCTAATTTATTTTTATTTATTTCGTTCTTTCAAATCAACTGAGAGTTAGCATTAAGTTTTTCAGTTTACATTAAAATGCCTTGTCAAGCCTAAAAGCATGCCTGACCTTAATAAAAACCAGGTCGCGAGTTCGGGCCTCGTCAGAACCCATTTTTGAACGTAATAACATCTATTAATATGCTCCTACATTTTTAGATAGAAATAAGATCACTATTTTAAACTATGCTCGTACAATATCCTCTCGGGTAAGTTATTTAAAAGCACTTTAAAGATCGCGTAGAGAGACATTTTTCAACATTCAGCTCCGTCCAAGTTGAGACAACTTCGTTAAACTAGTTTGTAGAGATTCCTCTTTACAGCAGTTATTTTTAGCTCTTAATATCTTTATATCTAGAGGACTTATCTCTATAGTACTAAAAAGGTTTCTACGCAGCAGGTGTTAAAGACAACATGAATTCATAAAGTCGTTCATCCATACACGAGTCTAGTTTTAGTAGGTGTGGAGCATCGCCGCCATTTTCTTAGGAAAAAGAAGTTTGTAATGCTTTGAAATGATTTCGATATCAAATGTCCGCTTCCTCGTGTCATGCTCACATCTGTTACAAGCGGTGGCGCATTGTACTTTCTGTTAATTTCCGATAGCAAACATTGGTATTTTTGTAGGAAAACCACGATCCTAAACTTACAGTTTCAAAATCACTATCACTACATACCTAGTATAAAACAAAGTCGCTTTCTCTGTCCCTATGTCCCAATATCCCTATGTATGCCTAAATGTTTAAAACTACGCAACGGATTTTGATGCGGTTTTATTTAATAGATAGAGTGATTCAAGAGGAAGGTTTATATGTATAATACATGCATAATATAGCCGTGCGAAGCCGGGGCGGGTCGCTAGTACAAAATAAAATATGGAAACAATGCAATCAATTATCATGAGACATATGCAAGAGGCTCAACTTAACCATCCAATCAGTGCGAACCAGCAAATCTAACAGCAATGGACACAAAGTGCTCTCTAAATGGAAATCGGATCATCCCGGACATACGAACCGTAGAATGTACCTACCTAGTCGAGGTATTGGATGGATTCTGAGAATTTCTACCAGGTTTGAACTTTAATCTCTAAAGGCTGAGCCTAATCCCAGCGCCTGAGAGCCTGAGCTGAGAGCCTGTAAAATGGATTTAGATAGGTTTGTTAATCTTTTTTTTACAAAAGACTGTATTATTTTGCCGTTGAGGGTATTATAAATTTAATTGTTGATACTGAAATTATTTTTGTTTGTCTTAATATGTCCTTTATCCAATAATAGCGACCCGCCCCGGCTTTGCACGGCTATATTATGCATGTATTATACATATAAACCTTCCTCTTGAGTCACTCTATCTATTAAAAAAACCGCGTCAAAATCCGTTGCGTAGTTTTAAAGCATACAAAGGGAAATAGGGACGGCGAAAAGTGACTTTATTTTATACTATGTAGTGATAGTGATATATAGGTAGGTGTATGCCGACCCCTTCATAAAGTTCGTATGTATAAAAATAACCTTTACACGAACTTCCTTATTTATTTGAAAACGGGTAATATAAAATATGCTTCTTTTATTGCTTGGTTTATTAGCTTTACGACAAATTACCTTTACGACAGATTCATGGAAGCTTAATGACAGAAGTGTATAGACGGAGCAAAAACCGGTCAAGTGCGAGTCGGACTCGCGCACGAAGGGTTCCGTACCATTATCATCACATTAAAATCACGTCTGTTAAATAGGAGTCATAAAAAAATAGATGTCGCTAGTAGTAAAAATACATGAATGAAGGGTGTGGAAATGGAGGTTTACGGTTTATGACGTATTAAAAAAACTACTTACCAGATCTCGTTCAAACCAATTTTGGGTGGAAGTTTGTATGGTAATGTATATTATATATTTTTTTTAGTTTCATCATTCTCTTATTTTAGAAGTTGCGGGGGGGGACACTTTTTACCACTTTGGAAGTGTCTCTCGCGTAAACTATTCAGTTTAGAAAAAAAATATATTAGAAACCTTAATATCATTTTTGAAGACCTATCCATAGATAGGTACCCTACACGGATTTGACAAAAAACATTTTTTGAGTTTCAGTTCTAAGTATGGGAAACCCTAAAATTTATTGTATTTTTTTTCTATTTTTGTGTGAAAATCTTAATGCGGTTCACAGAATACATCTACTAGCAAGTTTCAACAGTATGGTTCTTATAGTTTCGGAAAAAAGTGGCTGTGACATACGGCAGACAGACAGACATGACGAATCTATAAGGGTTCCGTTTTTTGCCATTTGGCTACGTAACCCTAAAAAGTAAATAAAGTAGATCGAAACAAAAGACGGTCAAAATGGACAATATTGTGTTAAATGTATTAGATTTTCATTTAAAATATGTCTACAATTTCATGATAGGTATAACCATTTAAGCAATGGCTATACATTATAAGAAAGTAGTGATAGACGCGCGCTGTCATGCGTAGAAGCTATAAGAATATTGGATAACCCTTTTGTGACAAAAATATAAATATCGTAAGTAGGTACATATTTTTTTATGGAATCGTGTCGTAGTAGGTGTCACAGCTGTCATTGTGTTTTACATATGTAACACACAACGTACGTATATACATAGTCTAGTTGTGTAGGGGTTTATTTAGTAGCGATCTTCATTCGGTATTCAGCAAATATTGATTTGTCATCCATTTATAAACTATAATAGCCAACGGTTAGAGGGGAGGCGCGGAGGCGCTCGGCGCAGACCACATGTCACTACTGCCACATGAGTTGTGCTACTGACTCCTATTACTCACACAATTTCAACTGATTCAAAATTAATTAGAACCTCACTTAGAATCAGAGATGATACGGACGAAAAGATTGTTAAATCATTCGTAATCTTATCATATTTTCTTATAACTTTTAAATCCCTGACTTATTCACTAATTTTGTCAAACTCTCCAATCGTACTCTAGATAAATCAAATTAAACCGATCCCTAAAGTTTTAAAGTAAGGATCTCAACAAAGGGGACCGGAATTAGAAATAGATCGAAATTACAAGGACTTACGGCTTACCATTCATAAAACTTTGCCAAAGCTTTTTAAGTTTCTTAAGCGAGTGGTTTATTAAATGTCCTTTTCGAAATATCCGGCATACAAATAAGAATTTAAACTGTTTAATCTTATTACTATAGTATTAATTTGTACCTATACTATTAATTAATTAAGACCAGTGTAAGGCTGTAAATTTCCATACAAATAGCGGTGACGTTTTTTGTATGGAAACGAAGTCCGATTTTGATAATTGTTGAAAATGTTCTAGATCTAATGGAAAACTAGGTTTAACCGTTTTTATTTTAAAGAAATATTGCCTAAGATAAAAGTTATTAGTATCTGAATATCTATATTTTTGACTTAAAAACTTCATCGAGCGTTTCAATTGTTTATTAATAGACTAAACTGAATTACTTACCAAAAAGAACAACGTATAAACCTAGAATAAGATGCAGTGAAATAAATGAGACCAAATTTATTTCATTTTGTGAAGGATAAAGGGGGTAAAAACGTTACGGCCTGCAACATTATTTGAAAGCAAAATGAAGGCAATTACGTCCGAACTTAAACTCTCTCTATCGCACGATACGGGTCATTTTTGAAAATACCTACTCGCGCCGCGTATCGAAAACTCATGATTCTCTAGGTCGCGAAGCCGTTGGACGCAGATGACATGCTACCGATCGCTCTGGAAGTCTTTTGGGAAGCATAATATGCTTAGCAGTGGACATCCTGCAGCTGATATGATGATGATACTATTGGTGGCTTGGTAGCATACTCCATGATAACACAAACAGTAATACGTAATTTGTTCCCAAAATTAGAACTTATCGATAACATTCTATCGATTAAGAGCGGTGTTGGCTTAATGGTAGTTCGACTTTCATTCTGAAGGTCGTGGGTTCGAATCCCGGCCGACCGTGCACCAATGGATTTTTCTTAAGAAAAATTTATGTGCGCTAATTGACATTGCTCTTAACGTGAAGGAAAACATCGTGATGAGACACGCGGCTTAGTTGGCTCCAGAAGTATTGACAAGTTCTCTCCTCAGGACATGGTCGACTAAGCTGAGAGGGTAGTAGGTGCTGGGCAAGCCTACTCCATCCTCACGTTAAAAAAGACCCTATTGTATTACAAAAGGTCTAATTGCGGTAAACAGCCCGTATACAAGTACAAGTACAGTTCTATCGATTTAAATTATTATTAGTACCTACCTAATAAATTCCAATTTGCGTGGGGTAGAGCAAACAAAATATTGAGTTTAGAAAAAATTGCAGAAGTGACTCACGAAGTGGTCCACGTTGCGGTATGAATATGAATCATGAGCTTGTTTACAACCTAAATGATATTTAGTTGGAGATTTTTAAAGGAACTTTCTATGAATTTTCACGTTAATTTTTAACCTTATTATACTTATTTAGTTTTATATTAGCTGTTCTAGCCAGAAACAAACTTTCATTGCTAATACCGAAAATTCCCAAAAAATCTGTCAAATAAGTACCGAATTCTTGTAAGTAAGATTATTATACTTACATCAAATGATTGTAAGTAAGTGTAAACTTGCAAAGTAAAGTGAAATATTATAATAGATAGATAGATAAATTCTTTATGTAAACACTATTTTTATAAAAAACAAAGCTAAGTCTAAGTGTTACAAAGGGCGGCCTTATAGCTCAAAGTCTTACAGGCAACCTTCGGATGGACAAGAAGAATATCTAAATCAAATCATATAATCGAATTACCTACATAAGTAAGTACCTAAATATATTGCAGATAAACTTGAGCACTTCACAAAAACCATTGATAAAACCGCGGAATTTTAAACCTAACACATTCTTAAAGAAAAGCAAATATTACGTATTCATCGATATGTATGTAAACAGAGATGAATAATAACATGATTCATGTTCGAAAGATGCCATCGGCCGGGTCCGGGTCTCTGATTTACTCTCATGGTGACTCACTCCAAGTTTTAATTTTTTCGATACAAACCACAAAATGGGCCTTTAATAAATTGTTTTAGATAATAAAAGATTAACATTTTGGAAATACAACGTTTATTTCATTTATGATGTTAGGTTTAACCTATTTCAATTCATGTTTTAGGTCTTACATATTTCTTGGGACTTTTACAAAATTCCTATTTATATTGTCGTTTTCGTGAAATAATATCATTTCTTTTAAATTTTATCACGTTCCTTTAGTAACCGTGGACTTAAATACGTTGAAAAATATAAAGAAATGCATATTTCACTATTATTTAACTATTTCACAGATGACCAAAGGGCTGGCTGCTACTTTGGCCATCGGATCGGCATTGTCATGCAAAGCAATGCAGCGAGCCTTTTGGGCATGTTACCAAGGGAAACTTATTTGTATTTTTTTTTTATATTAATACAACATAATTCAATTGTACCTTTAGCTTAAATTAAATTGTAATAAAAGCTTTATTATAAGTAAATTAAGTACCTACTTTACAATATTTTTTACTAGCTACGCGCCCCGGCTTCGCACCTTCCCCTTGAATCACTCTATCTAATAAAAAAAACCGCATCAAAATCCGTTGCGTAGTTTTAAAGATTTACATACAAAGGGATATAGGGATATAGGGACATAGGGACAAAGAAAGCGACTTTGTTTTATACTATGTAGTGATAGTGATACTGATAAAGCGCGCTACTCAATTGCCTTTTTGCGGACTAATGAAAAGATGCAATATCAGTATGTTTGAAGTTTTGCTAGGAATAGATGCGTATGTTAGTCGTAGTCATTGATTGGTTTGTGTTTGTAACCGTTATAATTAAAGTAAAATAAATAAATAAAAAGCTTATAAATATAAATTAAATACTAAAAATAAAATAAATATTTTCAATTTGTTATTTTTACCACATTAAACCTTTCAACAGTGTACGTGGTACAACTATGGTTTTAAGAGTCGAGCTCAAAGAGAAGTGAGCTGACGTCAACAAGTCGTCGTCGTTAGGTATATTATGTTGACTAGGTTACATTGTTAGCACAGGTTGTAAGGTAAATATCTACCTAAATAAACTTTCACTGCTAATTAATGAACAGACTCTTTGACGTTTTACCTTTGAAATTTTACCTTAGACTCTCAACTACCCAATTGGAGTTTATACCGCCAAGGAAAATATGGCGGTCGTCCATAGACGAAATTCTAATATACTAGCGACCTTCAAAATTAAAACCAAGAATTTTCACACGAATTTCAACGTTCCAAATACAAATCACTTTATTCCCTTGGGAGTTTCATACAACATTATCTCCCTTGGGAATAAAGTCTTGCTTTAAGTTGAGGTTAATTATAGGGCTTTAATCCGTGATTAAAATGCTGCAGGTGTGAAAAGTTTTTTTCATTTTCTTCATCAGCATCTGAGGCCATTACACTTAGAGGAACTTTAAGAACCTTACCTCCTTGCAAACAAGTAATATTTGGCCGAAGTTTTGCCATTATTGTTTCCAGATTTCCAGTTACAATTATTAGTTAGGTAAATCCAGAGGGTTTATTTTGAAGTTTTTAAGAAAATGAAACTGATATTTGTATTTATTTCAAATTAAATTACAGAGTATAAATTACTGCGTCCCGCAGTTTCACTCGCTTAGGTCCTGGTCCCGCAGGAATTTCGAGAATAAAAGTATTCTATGTGCTTCTCCATCCCCTAAACTACCGATATGCTGATTTTCATCTAAATCGGTCCAGTCGGTTGAGCGGGAAGAGATAACAAACTAACGAATAAATAAACAAATTTTCAGATTTATAATATTTCTCTAAATACATTTTTTCTAAAAAAAATAATCTATTCTTTTCTACATAAATAATCAAACTTTCAGATTTATAGGACTCATCTTTTGTTTTTTTTGTTTTGGAGAAGAAGAGCCGAACATCGGGCTCAGTGGGGTGTCTTGGGAGAGGCCTACGTCCAGCAGTGGACTGACACCGGCTGATGATGATGATGATGATAATGATCTTTTGTTTTCACTGGTGTAATTTTTTGTTCCAATTATTTTCATAAGTTAAATTAAATGACGCATAATTTTAGTGAATACATTTGCTTACCTCTTTATTCAAGTACAAAGCGGAGTCGAGGGTGTAAGAGAACTGGGCCATCATCGTGCAGTTCTGGATGAGTAGCGCGATGTGGGGCACGAAGCACAATATTAGCATCTGCACTAGGAACTGCTGCCGACCTTTCCTGTGAAAACAGGTGACATTTATTAAAGACATTCCAATCTCCTGGTGGGAGGCTTTAGCCGCCAATCGTATCTCAAAGCAGACTTGTCCGTGTTTCAAAACGTAGGCCGGTGTAGCCACAAAAAAAAGGAAAAAAAAATGTTTTACTGCCGTCTTCTTCCACTTAGAGGCTCCCGTTTATTTAGGGGCAGTCTTCCTGTCTCCACTTAGAGGCTCCCAATAATTTAGGGGTGTTTGATTCCGCATCGTCACTGACCATCGTGTGAGATAGTAGTCAAACGCTGACCTATTTATTTAATATTAATCAGGTCTCCAGCTATCTACATACTAAGTTTCATCTAAATCGGTCCAGTAGTTTCGGAGCCTATTCGTTACAAACAAACAAACAAAACAATATTTTCTCTTTATAATATGAGTGTGTAAAGCTTTAAAAAAAAAGAGATGTACCAACACAAAAAAACAGCTCAAAATAGAATAGGGCTAACCTATTTTCTACTGTAAGTGTCTTACGACTAAAGAATTGGAGGACATTGTGCTATCACACCTTCTTTTGTCTTTTCTCACTCCTCTTTTGTCTCCCGTACGGACGCTGCAATAAACCATTCCAAAACAACAGCTTTCCTAAGGGATGGTCTCAGGTCGACAGGCAGGCTATTTTTCACAAGCTTTTTATTACTTTCTCCTGTCCCGGTGTCTGGTGTATATTTATTTACTTGGTAAAGAGGTTCGGACTTTTCGAGTCCGACCAAAGATTAACCTGTTAATTTTGCAAAAAAAAAAAATTGTACCAATCGATAATGTTGCTAATAGCGATTAATTCCAGGAAACAAACATAGTAAGACAAATGAAAGGAAATAGCTTATTTTTATCGTTATACCTACACCTTTGTGGATCATCTTTCGGTGGTCTGGAAGGTGTTGGAACTATTGAAACTGTCTGACTGTTAGCAACATTATCGATTGCTACAAAAATATAAGTGATTTCTTTTTTTTTTTGCAAAATTTACAGGTTTGATTTTCTGTTTTGCTCCCTGATAACTCTCCAAGCCAAGCCGTTCAAAACTGTGTTGGGGGCAAGGGCTGAGAAATTCTCAGCTTATATAAATTCACGAAAGTTCGGTGGTAAACGGGACTTTGGTCTATTGGGTCTTAATTGAATTTCAGTCTGTTGCTAAACAACAAATGTCACAAGTCGACCTCATTGACAGCATCCTTCCCTCATAATATGCTACCTTCATAATTAAATCAATGCTTTTAACGACCCCTGTGACGCGGCAGGTGACGCAGAAGTTTCCGTCTCAAACAGGTATTCATGTACAGATTTTTGTTCTTCGTCTGGGTGTTTCTACATGTATGTTAAGTATTTATCATTATTGATCTGTTTCTAACAGACAGAATCGTGTGTTTAAGTAGCGTTGCGCTCTTTTGGTGGCCAAATAACCCATGCGCGATCGCACAGAAGTAAGTTCCCAGATTACAAATGAAAAGTATGTGAGTGTTTTATCCGTTATCTGGCCATCATAACACAAGCCTAGTTGCTTGGCTTGGGCCTAGATGTCGCTGTGTGAATTGACCTACAATCATTCATAATTTACTAGGGACCCGGCCCGGCTTCGCACGGCTATATTATGCATGTATTATACATATAAACCTTCCTCTTGAATCACTCTATCTATAAAAAAAAACCGCATCAAAATCCGTTGCGTAGTTTTAAAGATTTAAGCCTACAAAGGGATATAGGGACATAGGTTTTATACTATGTAGTGATAGTGATTGTTCATTTTTTTATTGCAGAGTCCTAATTCTCAGTATTGGATAACTTCTTTTGTTTCTAATGAATATGCTGTGAAACTATTAGCCCAATTTTAATAAAACTTGGTGTGGGGATATGTTGAATAATTAGGAGCAACTTCCGATCCCTAAATTCACAGACGATCGATCGGGTAAACTGTAGAACGCTGCTTTTCTATATCTACCTATAGGTTTGTTAATATTATAAAGAGGAAAGAATTGTTTGTTTGTTTGCATTGAATAGGCTCCGAAACTTCTGAACCGATCTAGATGAAACTTAGTAAGGGGAGGGGGGGGGATACGTTAACTAGATGGTTAACTTTCGAGTTATATGTAATGTAAATTCATACTAACAGGTGTCGCTAACGAAACTTAATTCGAAAAGAGGTTAATGCGATTCTTAAATTCGACTATGACGGTACTTGACTGGCGAGTTCGAGTCTCGTCTTAGTCGCAATTTTTGAAGATGCATTTTTCCTTAAAATTATTTTTAGTAAGGGGATACATTGATTCATTGGAAGTAACATAGGCTACATTTTATTCCATATCGGAATAAAATGTAGCTTACGGGATATCGGTGAATGAAACGCGGAGCGCTGCTAGTATGTTATAAACAAGTAGACAAAGAAAATAAAAGCCGGATCCGCAAAAATAGTAAATTGCTTATAAGCTGTTTTCTTCTAACTTTAATATTCCCAACAACTCAAGTTAACTCACTAAACATTTATTGCTCATATAACTTTCATCTCGACGGGAAAATCTTGTTATGAAAACATGCAGAGAGTAAAATGCCTACCTATTTAAATTTAATCAAAAATATGAAACAAAGAAACCTTTTAGTTAGAGTTAAAGATTAATGTTTTACATTAAAAAATATCTTTAACTTTTAAAAGGCCGAAACGAAAAGAACCAAAGTGTTGAGACAACTAAGAACACTCACGGAATACCTCGCTTTTTACATAAAAAACTATTCATCCATTTCAAAGCTGTAGCTACCGCTTTCACTATCGCTAAGCTTTCGCTATGTCACGCGCAGCTAAGTCGATGTCACCAACAAACAAGGATTTGAAAAAGTCTAAAAAGAAATAAAACTGAAGATTCCATGGGATTTGTTTAGTCGAAAGCAGTTTTAAGCATAAAGCTGACGCCTCTCCTTTTGTCTAATTACTCTTGTGTAGGGCCATAATATTAGGTATTGTTAAGGTTTATTTAGACAATGAAGTTTTTTTCATTTCATTTTATTTTATGATGGTTTAGGTGTGATCATGATAAAGGTACCCAAACTATTTTAAAACTGCCTTACCACAAAATGACTTAAATGTTGCATGTTGTAGCTACCAATAAATCTGTAAAAAAACCTTTGTAGAAAATAGTCCAAGTTTGTTCAATCGTTGTTAGTAGTTTCATGAAGTTCTTAAGACGGTATCTTAGCAGCGTTTTCTCTACAGCAATGTATTTCTATTTTTACTTCCCGAATAATACCTCTAACATACTTTTTCATAAAACCAACGTTCACACATGCCCATAAAATAAAACAAAGGGGAAAAGAGGGTAAGACTTGCACAAGGTAACAACTTGTACCCTTGCAACTTGGTTTCTTTTTTTAACAACTAATTATTAACTTAAATGACTTTCTAAAAACCTACGAAAATAAAAAGTAAATCAGCGTTTTACGAAAAATACAACATTTTTTATATAAAACCTAGGTAGGTTTTATAAAAAAATGTTTTAAAAATTGCACCGTGACCGTGATTCTTCCTTGTAAAATATTTCTAATAATATTTATAGCCCTGTGCAGTGTGCAGTGCGCAGGCCACGCACTATAAAAATAAAACAGACGAACAAGAAAATGATCTTAAAAGGGTTCCTTTTTCACCTTGTGAGGGACTTACGGAACCTTACGGACTTACCGGACTCCAGAGATATTAATAAATACGAATATATTTGTATGGAGAAAGCGATACCTGCGTACCATCTTAAATTATCCGTTGGGAGATTTATCAACGCTATGCTGCTCAACTTTCTAAGTATTCAAATAAAATAAGTTTTTGTACCCTATTATAGTCTCCGTAGAATGTGGAAGTATGCGGTTAAAGTATAAAGTATTGTAAAGCTTGACGAGAATATTTCGGAGGACGCTAGAGTCCTCTTAATCGAACAATACGGTACTTGACAGTTATAACAATTAATATGAAAGTTGAAAATAGTAGATATGTAAGTAAAACTATTACTTAAACACATTTTTTGACGTGATAACGTCTAATAACACCTGCATTCACAAAACACGTCATGCGGCATGTTCCGGGAACGCGTCATGTTTGTGACAAGGAGCCAACCAACGACCGACGACGACGGTAACCATAGCAATGATTATGCTATGATTTATTATCGTTGCTATGGTTACCATCAATGTTTTCTTAAGACGTTATCACGTACAATAATTATCGTCCGTAAACCGAATTTACATGCAACCATTTATTATAAACATAATATTATTATTTTTTGCATTAAAATATGTTGCAAATGTTTGTTTTTTGCCAAACAAATATACGGTTATTTGTCTATTACAAGACTTCTCGTGTGACGATGCAAATAAAATAATATTAATAAGCCCGCAGAGCATCTTTGGAGAAGATCACAGCTCGAGTCTGGATAAGTTACCAACCACAATCCTATCTCCTGAGTGGTGCTAAACGATCTCAAAATTTACGAACAAAAAAATCATACGATTAATGACCATCATACGATACGATTTGGGGGTCTTCAAGTCGCGAGTGAATAGGTAACTTCTAGGAAAGCGTGTTACATCTTAGGCCGCATCGTCACCTACCATCAGGCAGGTGTGTAGTGGTCAAACGCTGACCTATATGTAAACAAGCAAGCAAGCAAACAAACATACAGGTGAAACTAATAAAAGCGTGTTAAAAAGGGCACCTTGAGGTGAGGTGTCGGGTCGGGATGTAGCGACCCCGCAATACCGAGTACTCCAGGAGGTAGCCACCATTCCTCGAAGTAACCACAGATGGCTTGCTTTATACTAAACTGTTCGCGCCGTTCCGTTTCTCCTTCATTCATACGCGCTTTTCTATGTCATACGTAACGTCATAGATAGTGACATTCATACTTTATATTAAACCATCTTGTAACTTACAAACATTAGCTAATACGCAATGTAATACTTAATTAAAATAATATAACATAGTTCCCTAACCCGTCTTTGACTATTCGCCCAAACATTTGGTAAGAAATCATTACTTAGAAAAACATTAGCTTTCCTACTAGGTAGGTATCCTTAATGAACGGATTAAAAGAGGTCTCCTAAACTGATTTGATAAGTCAGCATTAATACAGTCTTAACTGGTTTTATATCGGCCACTGTGATCTGAGGATTTGTAACCTAGAAACATAAATGGAGCAATTCGGTTCTCGAATCGTTGCCGCTGTATCTTATTTATGACTGTGATGAATCCGACGTCATTATTATCTGCCCTGTATTTATTTACATAACGGTCGTGTCATACATACACACACGTAAACTAAACACAATGCACACACACGGCAAAACGCAACCGAGCGAAGACTTTTGATTTTTAAAAATGTTTTTTTTTGCAATCATAATTGATGCCTTTTTAGAAAGAAAATTATTGTAGAAAGTTTATAAAAAAAATAGGTTTTATTTTCGTTACGGAATTTCTTGATTCGGTCTCCGCGCTCAAAGCCCGCGATAAAAGCTATGCAATAGCTTAAATACAACTTTTAAATAAGTTATTTACTGGAAAACAGTCAAGGAGCCAATTCAACCAAATATGAACCTCATGCAATTTCGCACGTTCTAAAAACTTTCTTGGGATGAATATGAAATGAAATGTATTTATTTGCCAGAATATGGTTAGTAAAAAAGGGTAAATAGGTATTCAACAATATCCAACTGAATATCGATGCGGAAATATCAGCCTGAATGAATAATTTGAATAGTTACCTAAAATTAACCGGCCAAGTGCGAGTCGGACTCACGTACTAAAGGTTCCGTACCATGTTTTTAAGGAAGCCCCACAATTTTTATTTTTATTGTTTTTAGAAAGTTTTATAAAATTTCAGAAATACATAATCTGTGAAAATTTCAATTCTGTAGCTATCACGGTTCATGAGATACAGCCTGGTGACAAGACAGACGGACGGACGGACAGTGAAGTCTTAGCAATAGGGTCCCGTTTTCAAGCTTTGGGTACGGAACCCTAAAAATAAAATGAATTACTTATTTATTCCAACACTTAAATTACAAATTATTTTGAGTATCTGCGGCCCATACACAGCTAGACGAAGTCTTTCTTGTGAGGTACAAAGTTAAACGATTTACCAGAAATGAATGTTGATTTTCACTCCTTGTCGTCCTCAGCCCTACGATTACTGTCAGTTATTGTGTAAAATTAACATAACAAAATACTCCAAATATCTGTTGAATTATCCCTATAATTCGCCTTCGAAAACAACAAGTTTTTCATTCTCGTGTTTACTCCACTATCTCCTACTTATATTTATTTACAGCTAGAGGTTGAGCACAAACAATAATTAGATTGGATTCAGGATTAGGTATGACAGGCAAACTTGGCTATTCAATCATGGTATTCTACGGGATTTGTGAGCGAAAGATGGATAGATATTCATTTATTGCACCACAAGAACCACACAACAAAAGATTACAAACAGACATAAATTGTAAGATAAGTTGTTTAAAATTGTTGCAAATTTTTTAATTTTTTTTTTAATATATTGCAGGACATTCCACACATCGCCATCTAGCCCCAAGCTAAGTAACTAGACTTGTGTTATGGGTGCTAGACAACGGATACACTACTTATATACTTACTTTTCTTTTGTAAATATATACTTATAATACATAGAAACAACCAGACCACAGACAAATATCTAAGCATAAATACTAGTCTGAGGCGGGAATCGAACCCGCAACCCTGTGTTTGGCAGTCCGGCATGGTGACCATTGTGCCAAATGGTATACTGCTCAGTAATGTATTTGCTGGAATACTAAATAACGATTTACCCAATACCTAATCCCTTTCAGTGATTACCCAAAAAAAACCGACCAAGTGCGAGTCTGACTCGCGCACGAAGGGTTCCGATTAATGGGATAGATGAACACCTATTCACAAAAAAGTGTGACGTCAGGTCACGTTCCGGGAACGTGACATGACTTCACGCGTCTCGTGTCATCTGGGCGTGTGTGGAAAAAATTAAGACAATGGAAAATAAATATATACTTAAAGGATAAAAAATTATAAAGGAAAAACAAAAAAAAACTAAATTTTTCATCGTTTTTTCATGCCGTTATCACGTAAAATTATCGTCTGTAAACCGACTTTACAGACAACCATTTTTTTTTCTGTTTTGAGTACCTATTTGTTGTTTTATCACCAATAGAAATATACCGTCTGTAAAAATTACAACTGTCTATCACAGTTCATCAGATACAGCCTGGTGGCAGACAGACAGGGTCCCGTTTTTATCTCTTGAGTACGGAACCCTAAAAAATATTACATTTCCTTCACCATATTAAGAACTACCCCTGTGTAAATTGTCATCCGAATCAGTGAAGCTGTTAGTCTGTGAATAGAAAATAAACGGACAAAAGCAACATATTAGTTAATCCATCGCTTTGTTCTGTTCTATTGAAATATTCACCAGTTTTTGGCTATTTATTTGCGGTGAACCATTGCTTTGTTCGATTCTATTGAACTATTCACCAATTTTAGGTCAACAGGTTCTGGACAATATTAGTGGTCTGCATTTCAATGCAGTGCGTAATTAAGTGTTACGTATTTAACTGCTACAACTGCTATTATTCTCATTTTAAAAGAATAGAATAGAAAAAAACACTTATTTGGCACACGACAAAACATATTATTAAGAGGAATTTCGTGATTCGGTCGCCGCGCTCAGAGCCCGCGATAAAAGCTATAGCTTAAAACATCATTTGCAGTTTCAACCCACTGTGCGTCGCCACGGCATGCGTCGCCACGCCAGATATCGGTTTTACGTGCGGCTATAGTGAGCTCTAACGATCTGCATCGAAAAACAGCCCTATGTCCATCATTTGCAGTTTCGATCCACTGTGCGTCGCCACGGCATGCGTCGCCACGCCAGAAATCGGTTTTACGTGCGGCTATAGTGAGCTCTAACGATCTGCATCTAAAAACAGCCCTATGTCCATCATTTGCAGTTTCGACCCACTGTGCGTCGCCACGGCAAAAATCGGTTTTACGTGCGGCTATAGATGTTTCACATCAAAACAGAAAATACGAAATTCTGTATAATTTTACCCTTTGTCTGGCCACTGTTGTCGACTCTATGGATTTGAATTGTCTGAAAATTCACACAAAATTAGCATAAACTGTAGAGCTTTGTATTTTTCAAGACAAACATTTCCAATACAATTGTATGCTAAAAAAACCGTGTGTAAAAATATGCGTATATGTTTGTAAATCAGTCTCTCCTACTAGTTGGGGTCGTTCTATTCCATGCAATATTCTAAGCGTATACTGTTCAATGTGGGGGAGTCAAATATCAACCCCCTTAAAATGGCAGACATTTTAAGCCTTTGATTTTCTTTAACCGTAAAAACATTAAAGAAAATCAAAGGATAGAGACGTAAAAAGACAAAGGGTAAAAACTAAACCCTTTTACTAAGATTCTACTGCACTGTCCGTCTGTTTGTCTGTCACCAGGTTGTAACTCATGAACCGTGATAGCTAGAAAATTGAAATTTTCACAGATGTTGTATTTCTGGTGCCGCTATAATACTAAATACAGAATAAGTAATGTTTCGGAACCCTTCATGCCCGACTCGCACTTGGCGGGTTTTTCTTTTGTCGATGACATTTATTAACCTCAAAATTTAAAGAAAATGTTCGAACTTCCAAAAGTCATAGAACAAAAGTTGTTTGTTTAGGTGCACAGAAGTGGCCCTAAACCGCTAGCTAATAAAGTTACCAATAATCCTGTATAATAGCTAATCAAATATTAATACCTAAGTAACACTATCTAAAAGGACTAGGTATTATTTAGTCGCTGGTTAAAAAAAAAAAAAATTCAGGACATATTACACATCGCCATCCAGCCCCAAGCTAAGCAACTTAATGCTTGTGTTATGGGTGCCAGATAACGGATAAACTACTTATATACTTGTTTTTTTTTGTAAATATATACATATTATACATATAGGAAACACCCAGAACCAGAAACAAGAATTTATGGTCAGCATAAATACTTGTTCCCGGCGGGAATCGAACCCGCAACCTTCTGCGTCGCAGTCGGGTGTTCGCCCGACGCGCCACAGAGGTCGTCAAAGCTATAGTTTGTTTATGACGACCATAACATACTAATCTATACATATAAAATTCTTTGTCCTGAATGACTGAGTGACTGACTGACGGATCAATGAGACCTGAAACTTGGAGAGCGTATTCTCTGTATGACGTAGGTACTATTTTTCAAAATTCTACCTTGAAAAATGGGGGCTAAATTTGTGTGGGACAACGTGATTGTTCCATTTTATTTTCGACTTTAACGCGGAGGAAGTCGCGGGCAAGAGCAAGTATACATATAAAATTATTTGTCCTGAGTGACTGACGGATCAACGCACAGCCTAAACCACTGATCTAAGCGACCTGAAACTTGGAGAGCGTATTATCTGTATGACGTAGGTATCTGATAGAAAGGGTTTTTCGAAATACTACTTTTAAAGGGTTGAAAAAGGGGGGCAAAATTGGTATTGATTGTGATTGGTCCACTTTATTTTCGACTTTAACGCAGACGAAGTCGCAAGCAAAAGCTAGTCATGAATAAAATATGACGCACTTACTTCGTCCCAGGGTTGATGTTCAAGCAGCCAACCTTGACGGAGACCAGGCCAGGGTCTATCATCTCGGATGGGGTGGTGCAATGTGAAGATGCTTCCACCTTCAGGGAGTTTGAGGTCATTCTAGAATAACAAGAAAAATTTATTGAATAAAACTTTTACACAATATTTTACAAATCGCATCACAATAAATTTAGTATTAAAAAAGCCCCAACTTTTATTCCCTATAACTTTCAGACGGCTGAACCGATTTCGATCAAACATCGACAGATCACTCCCGACTAATTCACCTTTCAAACAAAAGAAACAAAATCAAAATCGGTTCAGCCGTTCGGGAGCTACGATGCCACAGACAGACACACAGACAAGTCATAACACCCCGTCGTTTTTACGTCAGGGGTTAAAAACAATAATACATCGGCATAAACTAGGAAAATACCGGTTTTTCAGACAATAAAGGACTTATATTAAATTATTACCTATGTATATTTTATATATTAAATAAACCACTTACAAAAACGATAATAAACAACCAAAATATTAGATCTAGTTATATGAGTAAAGACTGTAAACTTAAACTTAACTATTATAGCTACAATCATTTAGTCACAATAACTAAGTTCTCTGTTCTGGAACAACAACACAGACATTTTATGTGCGAATGTTTGAAATATCTTGTTATTTCTGCTCACAGCCACCTAGCACGTTTTAGTTTCTAACTTACTAGCTACGCTGCGCCCTGCGGTTTCACACGTAAGCCCTTATTAATTTTCCGATAAAGTGAGCCAAAGCTGTCTTTTTTCCTTTTTTTCCCTAGTGATTTCGGAGAATTTCAGAACTAAAATGTCCTAAATTATTTTAAGTACAATAAAGTAATAGTTAGGCTGCGTCATTTTGTGGTGCTAAATTCCACATGCTCTGCTGCTTCCAACCCCCTGGATCAAATGAATGAATAATTGTCATTTACATATCTGCCATTTATATGTCATATATCGTCGCGTTTTAGACACATACTTCACTTTTTTTATTAGATTTTCCTCCCAAAAAAAATACGTATCATTTTTATTAATAGGTACCAGAATGCCTACAGATGAGTATGTTTAAATTGCGATAAACCCTTTGTCTCTCTCCGACGTAGATATCTTTGTTCATTGCTTTGTTCCTCAGCAAATGTTAATTTCGATGCTATCATTCGAAACGGTTGAAACTTTCAAATAATTGACTAGACTGAATTGGATCTGTTGTTTGCACAGAATAGCCAATTCGTAGTATATACGGTCGGCTGCATAATTGCAGACCTACCGTAGTACTAAATAACTGCAATTATTAGAATGTTTTTAACTTAAAAAAGATTCTAATGTCTTGTTAGAGTTTATAGTCTTTCAACTCATTAATTTATTAGATAAATATAATATAATAATAATAAATAAATAAATATTGCAGGACATCCCACACATCGCCATCTAGCCCCAAGCTAAGTAACTAGACTTGTGTTATGGGTGCTAAACAACGGATATACTACTTATATACTTTTTCTTTTTTGTAAATATATACCTACTTATAATACATAGAAACAACCAGACCACAGACAAATATCTAAGCATAAATAATTGTCTGAGGCGGGAATCGAACCCGCAACCCTGTGTTTGGCAGTCCGGCATGGTGACCATTGTGCCAACTGGGTCGTAATACATATAATATAAAAATAAAAACATTCCAATAAAAGCTATTTTTGAACTCTACGTGGGTCTGCAATTCTGACTACGACCGTACAGTCGTCAAGAAAAACGCAGATCTATAATAAAATTCTAAAATTCGCCATCTAGCCCCATGCTAAGCAATTAAAAGAATAGTGTTATGGATGCTAGACAACGGACAGAATACTTATACACTTTTCTTTTGTAAATATTTACTATAAGTATTTGTTTACAGAAACACCCAAACAGAAACATATATCTTGTAATATTTGGTTGTTGTTGAATCGAACCCGCAACCTTATGCATCGCAGGCGAGTATTCGCCCAACGCGCCACATAGGTTGTCAAAAATTGCTAATTCACTCCTCCGGTTTATTTTAGTAGCTGGCTAATTAAGGAAACTACGTAAGCGAACCAGTATGCGTCATAAGTCCACTATCAGTTTGCTACAATAATACATTGGACTTACGACCTTTTTTCTAATAGACGTTACACACAAACATAAGTACTTGAATTAAAAGTACTCAGCGTGATTATTATTTTCAACATGTTCGCTATGTCTTTCGTTGTGTAAGTGGTATAATCCGCCACCCGCTACCCCAACCGACGACGTGGGTTCGATCCACAGGTTACGTTGTTATACTGTTCATATAGTGCTCCACAGGATTGTAAACGTTAAGGTGGCGGAGACTTGTGACCGTTGATTGTACAGCTTTATTTAGGTAACATTACAGTGTGCTGAGTTTTTTTTTTCAAAACACAGAGATTTCATATTAGTCTCTAAAAAAATATGTCGCAGTCAGCCTTGCTATCTATTTAAATCTAAAGATACTACAAAGCTACGGGTCTGAATGGTACCCTTTTTAGGATGTAAGCGAGCACTAAGATAGGTATTTTTTCCAAATTCAATCTCTAAAGGAGTAAAAAGGGCTGATTCAGTTTGTCTATTATGTATTCTGTTTCTGTAGGGAATCAAAATCACTTTATCACAAACATACACCAAAAAGCTTTATCACCAATTTAAAATTAGAATGCATAGTGACATGACGTGACAATTTTGTCATAGAGAATAAATGCCTGTAGAATAGACAGATCATCGTGAATTTTTCCTCAGTTCTAATTTTAAAGTGATAACGTCTAATAAATTGATGAACATTCACTCAAACAATCACTCAAGCATTCACAAAAAACATGACGTCATGCGTCATTTTCGGGAACTCGTCATATTATTGACAAGGTCTGCAATAGCAACGTATTATCGTTGCTATGGTTACCATCAACGTTTTCTTATGACTATTACAGACATTACAGACAACCATATTTTGTTTTTTTTTCTGGTAATCTCTTCTTTAAGGTCAAGGCAATTCAAATTTCGAACTGTCACAAAAAAAAGAAAAGCGCTGTGAGGTTTTAATATGTTTTAAGCGTAATACACACACGCCAAACCCGACGACACAACCCGCGACGGTCTATATGAAAAGAATCTTTTCGGTATCATACGTCCGCGCTGCGCTCCGACATGTTGGCGACTTCTGTCGCAAGCGTTCAATTGGCTACATGACTGTGATAACGATAAAATTATGAAATATGTTGAAAATGGAAGCTAATAGGCTTACAATCTCTACAATATTTATTTCGCATTCAAATGTATTGTAAATATTTTATTTTCGCAAAATAAATTTACAATATATAACTGACCGTGACTGTGACGTCACGATTTTCCGAGAGAAAAACAAAAAAGCGCGCAATGCGCAAGGAAAGGTGACGTCACCGATTAAAATGTATGGTGGCCGACTGTTTTCGGAGGACAATTTAAATTGAAGAAGAAAAATGTTTTTTTTATTAAATTTTTCGGAAAGAAATTATAGTTGTAAGGGGTTTGTATCATGTAATCATTTGCGACTTTTGAAATACTTAGTGAAAATCAGTAAAGATCCGAATTAATAAGCTGTAGCGTCATGGAGTGGGAGCAGCCGAGACGTGCCGCCGACAAAGTTTTCCGACTTACAATGAATGAAACCGCCCCAACTAACCAAAGAGTTGCCTACGTAGCCATGTTGGCGGGTACCTACCCCTTAAACTGAAGGGCAAAATCTATAAAACCGTGATAAGACCTGTCGTCATGTATGGATCGGAATGCTGGGCCGTGAAGAAGAAGGATGAGAGAAGATTGCATGCAGCGGAGATGAGAATGTTGAGATGGATGTGTAGTGTAACGAGGATGGATAAAATAAGGAATGAGTATATTAGAGGAAGCCTGAAAGTAGCACCAGTTACTGAAAAGTAAAAGGGAACCGTTTGAGTTGGTAAGGACATGTGATGGGAAGAGAAGAGACGCATGTAACTAGAAGAGTAGTGAGTATGAATGTAGAAGAAGCGGACTGCGTCACCGAAGAAAAGATGAGACAAAATATGAGAGAGAAAAATGTGAACGATGAGATGACGACTAATAGGAGTGAATGGAAGAAGAAAACATACTGCGCCGACCCCAAATAAATTGGGATAAGGGAGGAAGATGATGTAGCCATGTTGACAGGTCGGCGGCTTCGGTGTGTATTGCGCTCTAGTCTTAGCGAGATTCATTATTTATTCAAATAATATTGTTGAGTGAAACTTCTGTACTTGTACTATTATATTCTGTGACGATGCGCCCTGGGCGGGCGGGGACAGAGTTTATCAAAGACTATCACAACACAACTCGTGCTAGGGGTAGATAATGGACTTTAATCTACGTTCGTTACTGACACTAGCTGCGCCCCGCCGCGCCGTGCTCGCGGTAGTGCTTAATTTTCTACAGAATACATAATGGATACTATAAACCATAAACTACACACTTTATCAACCTTTTTGACTCATAGTTTTGACGTGACAACGTCTTATTTATTTTTTTATTTATTCGTATGGCATTACAATCGTTCACAACAAATTAAAATTAAAATCAAAATTATAAAATTACTATATCTTTTAATTGCTGAATCCAAGGGATAGCGTCGTTTTCGAGGGAGAACAGCCGCCCAATTGCCGTAACTTATGACGCATAAGTAAAGTGCACGTCCAGTTGACGCATACGTTACGTTGACGCAAACAATAATCGGTATTCCTGTAAAATAAAACTACGCGTAATCGTCACTTTAACTGCACGTATGCTGCACGTCTGCTTCACCTACGCTTCACCTACGCGTGAAAAAAGTTGTGTTGCCGTCTGTTGCCATCATACAATTTGACGTTCGTAGTTTCATTTGAGACATTTATCTATCGTCAAAATTTAGCGCGAAAAGTTTTTGTGCGATACAAATGACGCGAAGCTCTTAGGGCAATACGGCGAGCGCGCGACGCGGACGTTTAGGTGTGGTTTAGGTTTGCGTAACGTGTGCGTGACGAGTGGGGGAATACGAAATCTATAGTTATGACGCAAACGCAGTCAAGACGCGCTGCATAAGAATAAGGCAATTGGGCGGCAGGTCTGTTGGACAACGTCTTATAAATTGATGATCACCGTATGCTTATATTATAGAAAATGTGTATGGAAGAATATAGAAAAGTGTTGTTTTTAGACCTTTCAGACAATTTTTTAAATTTTTCTCTCAGTAAAAACCATCCTCGCACTCTAACAAATATTCTAAAAAAATAATCAGCGAAATCGGTTCAGCCGTTCTTGAGATTTGAACATATTCAGCGATTCATTTTTATATTATAGAAGATATAAGAATTACTAAAACCGACGCAATGTTATTCACAAGAAATATTGAAAAACTATATTACACTACTTACCATACGGATAGTGCTTTTACCATAATCAAATTGAATAAGAAGCTGTTTGAAATTCAACGAAGACTGTCCTGAATATAGGTAGATACGTAGTTGCGAACTACAAATGTGATTATGGTGACACTAAGAAGTTGATATGGAAATTCCTAAGGGAAATTACTGTTTTAATTAAGTACATGTTGCTATGAAATACAAGTGAGTTTAGTGTAGAATTAGATAACGCAGTGAAGAAGAAATATTTTATTTACGACAGGTTTTTTTTTAGTTAGATATTCCTACTGCTGGGCAAAGGCATGGAGGGAACTGGGCGCATTTCTATATACGTAAAATGCATCTGGATCGTTGTGACACCGTTTTTAGGTCTTTAATGATGACGTTTGTCGCCGAAGCGGATCAGTGTTTCTAAATTTATAGAATTTGTACAATTTGTGCAATCCAGTTTTTGAGACAGTGACTGTTTCGAAAGTGCGAATTGCGCCACTAACGCCCTGCTCTGCATTTTTAACATTTCCAAATTTTTTAATACATTTTTGGCCTGCCACGTGCATAAGTACCACACCTCTACAAACGTGTTTAGAACATTTTTTTTAGATGTAACTGGCTGCACCCTGCGGTTTTAACCGCGTAAGTCCCTATCCCGGGTTTTTCGGGTACAAAAGTATTATAATATATCCTTCTCCATTTCCTAAAACTACTAGCTGATTTTTATCCAAATTGATCCAGTTATTTCACCATGAAGAGGGGAGAAAAAAAATTAGGTTTAAAATAAGTTTGGGTTAAGATAAGGCCTATGATGATGACAGTTTTGTGTAAAATGGAAAACGGTAATCTATAATAACAATTAAAAAATAAAATTTATAAGATTAAAGTCACCTCAGCCTGCCTGTGATCACGGAAGCTCTAGCTAAAGCTTTCGAAACGTCAGATTTTAGCCAACAAAATAAAACTATTAAGTATATCCCTAATAGTTTTATTTTGGACGCAATCGGTTCTATTTGTCAATTCGACACACGTAAGCCACGTCCGTAATTGTCCACGTCTGCGATGTCAACTCATCGTAGCAGCTTTGCGTTGGGATCGCCATCTGTTCTTATCTAACGTGACCATACGCCCAGCTTTGGGCGGGACAGTCCCACTTTCAAACTGGGTGTCCCGCTGTCCTTGGCAAGGTGAAAAAAGTCAACATTGACTTTCTCGATAGTCATACCAACATGAGTGGTCCTCTGAACTGCGACAACTCTTTATTTTAACACGTCATTAGTTAGACAAGTCATTGTTTCGACTGAACATTATTCTATTTATCGAGGTAATCAATGTTGAACCGATGATCTACACCAATTTGAACTGGTCGCCATGCTCACGCGTGTCTACAGGTTCTAAGTTAGTTAAGTTAGAAGTTCTAACTTAAGAGAAGAGGGTAAGTACCTGCGCTCTCTCCATACAAACGTAGTCGACTGTTTCCTCCCTGGATAATGACACTAGCACAAATATTTTTGTGCCATAAAACCTATAACAATTTTTTGTTTTTTTTTTTCACTTTCTAATTTTTTTTTTTTTTTTTTTTGCCATTTATTTAACATTTAAAAGAAACTTAAAAAACATTCAGTACTTAACCTAGCACAGCGAAACCACTAAGGTTTATAATTATGCTAAGAGATTGAAATTTACGTCGATCTAGTAAAAAAAAATCATAGAAAAGTAGAATAGTATCATAGAAATAAAGATTAAGAAAAATAAATAAATAGGGGCATGGTCATAGCAGTTATAAGTTTTATGCACCAAAAATATTTGCTCTAGTGTCATTATCCAGGGAGAAAACAGTCGACTACGTTTGTAACAGTTTGTATGGAAAGAGCCCCCGGTACCCTTTCCTCTTAAGTTAGAACTTCTAACTAACTTAGAACTGTAGACACAGTTGAGCATAGCGACCAGTTTGTATGGAGAGAGCGCAGGTACCTTTTCACCTTAAAAGCCACTTCCAGGGGCTAATAAGTAATATTATTTCCGGCAATTAAATATACGATGCCCACAAATATCACAATACTCTTTTGAAGATATTTGTTTCATAATCCACACATCCTAACTTAGTTTTTAAGACTATTCCAAGTGATCATGTGTAGTGTATATACATAAGCATCGAAAGGAATAAAGTTTGACTTTGACTTTAATCTAACCCAACATATTTTATTGTAATAATATATTTCGACCAACTCTAGGGTCATATAAAATAGGTAATAATAACTTTGTTAGTTACTTATTACAGTTAGTCAGTACTTGTTTGTATTTTGGGACTCCTTTGGGAATAAACGAGAAAAATCCCAGTTATTCCCAGTTTAGGATCAAATAGCATTGAAATATCTAATTTTCCGCTTGAGGCGATCAAATAAAGTTGATATTGATAAATTAATTAAAGCAATATTGTACTGAAGCTCCAGGCGCCCATAAATTAATAGTGGCTTTTATATTTGTTTTAGCTAGAGACATTATGAGTCTACGAATATGTAACAAAAATGGTTTTATGTACCAGACAAAGCATATGTAACAGAGGAAGATCCAAGGCAATTTGGTAAGAAAACATCTTGAATAAAAAAATCGGTCAAGGGTTAGTCGGACTCGCGTACGAAAGGTTCCGTACCATATTATGTGGGAGTGCCATAATTTTTTTATTTTTAGTATTTGTTGTTATAGCGGCAACAGAAATACATAATCTATGAAAATTTCAACTGTCTAAGCTATCACGGTTCATGAGATACAACCTGGTGACTGACAGACGTGACAGTGAAGTCTTAATTATAGGGTCCCGTTTTTATTTCAATGTAGTACAATCCATTTGTTAGTAAAGTCTTACTATGTTAGTTATCATAAAATAATGTCCAAAAGTAATTACCCAATTAATTAAATTCGTATTTTCAATTAAATTTGTGATCTTTGGTAGTACCCGTAGTTGTATTCTTTACTCATGTGCCCGTAGTGTGTAATTATAGGACAGTCTAGCCTTTCTAGTAATGTATTCAGAAGGCAGAAGAAGAAGACTGCTGGAGGTTTCCCGCACACGGCGCATCAGCGAGGCAACCAGTGACGTAGCTGTCTTAGGGCAAGGTGGTGCAGTGGTACGGCCACGTCTTGCGAAAACCGGCTAGTTACGTGGGGAACAAATGTCTTTCCATGGCGCCTCCGCCGGGTCGTGGCAGACTAGGTAGACCCAAGAAGTGCTGGCTTGACGTCGTAAAGGGTGATATGCGTGCAAATGCCCTTACAACCCAGGATGCCGAAGATCGTGCGAAGTGGAGGCGTAAAAGTAGGAAAGCGGACCCCGGGCTCCCGAGAGGGATGCAACCGGAAACATCGCTCGGATGATGATGATGATGATGGTGCAATGCACCAGGGCCCCGGAGCACAGGGTTCCTCTTCTTAATTTCAGCTTGAAAAAAGAGGAGCATAAAAGAAAAATAGAAAAAATCTTGTGAGCAGGCTCGAGACTCGAGTCGAGACAAGAGTGGAGGTGGCCTAAGCTTATTTTTGAGAATAAGCTAAGGCCACCTCCTCTGTGATTCCTATCCTGGATATTCTATCCTTATTCCTCATTTATTCCTGTCTATAATTTTGAAGTATAGGTAAGTTCAAAAGCTACGCAAAAAGAGGGGATGAGGGCCCGATTGTTTCCCTATGCACTGAGGCCCTTGTCCATCTAGCTACGCCACTGGAGGCAACTCTTTTACGTATGAGTGTATACCCTCTGTCTTTTCACCCTTTGTTTACGGAACCCTAAAAAATAGGTGCCAGAGCGAAATGGAAGAAATAGAGGCCAAGACCTACAAGAAGTGAGCAGTAGGTAAGTAGGCTCGTGGCGACTCGAGCACAAAATATCTGTTTCGAGGTCGAATTTTGATATAACAACAACAACGTAAAGTACTGTATTATTCAGGAACAAAAAGGTTTATGTTATTTTAGCTTTATTTTACCTTTACCAACAACAATAGCTGTATGATGCCGGAAGCCATTATCTGAACTGTATACATTATTTACCCAAAAGAAAATCAATTTTTTTTCAGCTAAACAAACTGAAAAGAACATCCTTTTGACGACCTCAATGCGCTGAGGTAACTGCGGAACTATATAACGTTGATATTTTGTCCAGTTGCTAATCGTTCAGCTGAGAATCTGATGTCGTGAGAGGTCTTGGTTTCTACAGAACGTCGCAACTACTGAGGTACCTACCTAATTACTCGATTAATTGTCATTATATCAGAAAACTGTTTATTGGTCCACTAAGACTGGATAAAGTCTGACTATACACTAAAGATAAAAGAATTGGACCAATTCGCCCCCCCCCCCTTTTCACCTCAAAAAATCCTTTCTTATCGGATGCCTACGTTTTACAAAAAACACAACCTCCAAGTTTCAGGTCTCTACGATCAGCGGTTCTGTGCGTTGATCCATCAATCAGTCATAACAAAGGATATTTGCATAAAGTATGGTAAGTATAAAGATCTTATGATTAAAAGTTTCACATACTTTGCCAACTTTTGGCATGCAAACATAAATTAGTGAAGTTACATAAATTAGTTCATACAAAGAGACAGGTAGGAATAACATATTACTATCATATTATGTTTTTCATTTTTCTACGCTAGTGTTAGTGAATAACAAATAATATGGGTAGGTTATTTAATTTTTAACCGATTTAAAAAAAAGAGGAGGTTCTCAATTGGACGGAGTTCCAAGTAAGTACTTATGTTTAAGTTATCTGTAGTCCAATCGCGGTAATTTGAACGACGATAATGTTTCGGTTACGATCTGGTAACGTTTCACATTGGGGTACGACTCGGGTCTCAAGAAAATCGTATTGCGCTAACTTTAAAACGCCAACCAAAGTTTTTGTTTTCAGGTTTTTTTAGTTTTGGTTTTCAGGTTTTTTTTTTTTTTTTTTAGGTTTTTTTTCCTTATAATTTCTATTGTTTTAAATGAAAGGTACCTTTTCTATCCACGGGGCTCTGTACTGCAGCCCAATAAGCCTTTAGGTAGATCCGTCCTTGCAAAGGGCTGACTTTATAGCTATGGGTTGGACAATGGACATACGGCTAAAGCGTTTATCTTTTTGTTTATCTATCTATTATACCGCTATAACTTGTCACACTACATAAATAACGCTAACGCAACGTTTATTTCAGCTGAATTTATGTTAGTGTGAATTTTTTACGTGGGCCTTTTTCCTGGAAACAAACATAGAATGACATATTGAAAATGACTTTTTCGAAAATCTAATGATGGAGTTATAGTTTTTGTAAAATCGGGCACGCAAATCCTTTCAGCATTTATCGCTATCTCTTCTAGTTTAGAAATTAGCCCTGAAGGTCCACGTAAAAAAAACACCCTGTATATTCGATATTAATTATATAGAGCGGTGTTGGCCTAGCGGTAAAACCTCAACTTTCACTCCGAAGGTAGTGAGTTTGAATCCCAGCCGACCAAACCGATGGATTTTATCAATGAATTTACGTGCGCTTATTCTCTGCTGCTGCTGCTATTACGGTTACGGTGATGGACCCCGCGGCTTAGTTGACTCCAGGGGCCTAAGTCTAGTAACACAATTGTATTTCAATAGCGTGTCGATATAATCGTAATAGAAATTTAATGTCAAAAATATTATGACATTACATGTCAAATTGGTATTCTCCAAATGTTAACTATTCTATCAAAACACCACTGACTCACTTCGGTATTCTGCTCTAGAAACGTGACTCGATGAAATCTCGATAGTTGTCAAAACGGCATATCGCTTAGCAACATATACCACGTTGCTAGGCAACATTAGCGACGCATCTATTACCATTCTATTGGGACGCCATAGTGATTATATTACGATGTTATTAAAACTAGCAGAATACCAAATAAAGTCATAATCTCAATAAAATATCAATAGAGTTTCGATATACTTAGTGACAATGGTAAATCCATTCATGCAAAATAGCAATAATAAGGCCCCAGACGTATTGTCAAGTTTTTTCCTCTGGTCCGACTAAGCTATGTAGGTTTTGGGCAAGCCTACTCAATCCTCACGCAAAAAGGAACGAACGAAAGAGGTTTTATTGCGGAAAAAACCCGTATACAAGTACAAATAGTAGATAGCATATACGCCCAACATAATATACAGTCGGCTGCATAATTGCAGCCCCCGATAGAGTTCGAAAATTACTATTATTAGAACGTTTTCATTCTAATCATTTTTGTTTGATAAATTGATGAGTTAGAAGACTTTAAACTTCAACTAAATAGAGAAGAATCTTACTTATGTTGAAAACTCTTATAACAGCCGTTTTGGAGCTCTACGGTGGGTCTGCAATTATGCAGCGGACCGTACCTACCTTCATACGTCAGTATACGACGACCTTTGAGGTTGCGGGTTCGATTCCCGCTTCAAACAAACCTCGTCTCGGTGGCTGTAGGTAGGTACGTATTATTAAGTATATACACAAAGAAATTATACAAGTATTTTATCCGTTGTCTGGCTACCATGACACAAGCCTTGGGGCTAGATGGCGAAGTGGCGAAGGTGTGAAGTGTCCAACAGTATTTATTGACCGAACGAGCGAAGCGAGAGAGGTCTAGTGTTGAGAAGGGTCGGTCGCTCGTATGTTTGTATGTTTGTATGTTTGTATGTTTGTATGTTTGTTCGACGATAACTTGAGTACCGTTGCTCTGATCTTCATGATTTTTGGTATACAAGTAGTTGAGGTCCATAGAATTTTTAAGTTCGAACATGAGCAGGATCGGTCAGGGGGTTACGGAGATAGGGGTCCAAAAGGGGATCTACCTATATGGCACACAAACTATACTGCAAATATACCCGAGTGGGGTATCAAATGAAAGGGCGTAACTTCGGTGACAATAATATGGTACCATGGAACTGATCTGATGATAGAGCTGGAGGGAATCTGCAGGAATTATCTCATTATCCATACTTCATAGTTCATTCATTCAAACTTCTCGTCAAGAATCGCCTTGACGAGTAGTTTGTCTTTCAATGGTAACCAGGGTCTGATGATGGAACTGGAAGGTGGTCATAGGAACTTCGCAATGAAACGACACAACCCCATCGAGTTTGGGCTCGTTAGAATCGTCTTCACAAGAAGTTTGTCTTTCAATGGTGACCAGGGTCTGATGATGGAACTGGAAGGTTGTCATAGGAACTTCGCAATGAAACGACACAACCTCATCGAGTTTGGGCTCGTTAGAATCGTCTTGACGAGTAGTTTGTCTTTCAATGGTGACCAGGGTCTGATGATGGAACTGGAAGGTGGTCATAGGAACTTCGCAATGAAACGACAGAACCCCATCGAGTTTGGGCTCGTTAAAATCGTCTTGACGAGTAGTTTGTCTTTCAATGGTGACCAGGGTCTGATGATGGAACTGGAAGGTGGTCATAGGAACTTCGCAATAAAACGACAGAACCCCATCGAGTTTGGGCTCGTTAGAATCGCCTTGACGGGTAGTTTGTCTTTCAATGGTAACCAGGGTCTGATGATGGAACTGGAAGGTGGTCATAGGAACTTCGCAATGAAACGACACAACCTCATCGAGTTTGGGCTCGTTAGAATCGTCTTGACGAGTAGTTTGTCTTTCAATGGTGACTAGGGTCTGATGATGGAACTGGAAGGTTGTCATAGGAACTTCGCAATGAAACGACACAACCCCATCGAGTTTGGGCTCGTTAGAATCGTCTTGACGAGTAGTTTGTCTTTCAATGGTGACCAGGGTCTGATGATGGAACTGGAAGGTGGTCATAGGAACTTCGCAATGAAACGACACAACCCCATCGAGTTTGGGCTCGTTAGAATCGCCTTGACGGGTAGTTTGTCTTTCAATGGTAACCAGGGTCTGATGATGGAACTGGAAGGTGGTCATAGGAACTTCGCAATGAAACGACACAACCTCATCGAGTTTAGGCTCGTTAGAATCGTCTTGACGAGTAGTTTGTCTTTCAATAGTAACCAGGGTCCGATTTAACATATTAAGTTATCAAAGACCAAAAAGTATAAAATAAATTAATAGAATAAAAAACTAAAAAAAACACGCTTTAATAAAAAAAGTCCAACTAAAAAATAGAAAATAAAATCTAAAAAATTTGGATTAAGAATATTGTACTTAAATAGTAAGCGTGTTACATTGTGATTGCAAAAGAAAAATAACGAAGGTGTAGCATCACAAATTCACAATGTAACACGCTTACTATTTACAATATTCTTAATCGAAATTTATTTAAATTTTAAATTTATAGAAATTTATTACTTTGCCCCAAATCGTCCGAACTCTCTTTGCTTCATTTCCTATAATTATTTATTTCATAATCATGGGCTGTTTTACAATAATAGTGGTGGATAGTATCAAATAGTATATAGGAATGTTCGGTTCCAGCCGATCTAGAGACTGATAATGATTAAATTTGTGACTAATTTTTTTATAATTTTTATTGACTTGTTATATTTTAGTTTAGGGACTTATTACAGGACATATTGGCCTCAAACTTCTCTAATATATTCTCGTTCTCGAGCTTGTCTTCTCGTTTCCTCTTACGTAACATTATGATAAGTAGATACATAAGGAAGGAAGGAAAGGAATTACTATCTTCTGGATATTATGTTGGACACATTCAAAATGTCTTGAGTAAAAATAAAGAGTCAACGGATGTCCAGGGTGTGATGATTGAGCTGGCCTATGCTTTTAGAACTTAACAACAACAACAAGTTATGCCTATCGTGTTTGGATTCTTTAAATCATCCAATGTCAGATAATAGCGATACTAGGCACCTATCATTCAAATAAGATAGACCTGTCGTATTTGGAGTCTTTCGTCGTTATATTATACATTTTAGTACTTTACGCTGAAATATAATAAACGCTGAAAAGAACTCGTGAGGTCTCAGTTCGGGGCGAACTACTAGTTTATTTAGTTTTCTTACATTTTTATGGTCTGTCTGTCCGTCGCCAGGCTGTATCTCATGAACCTTGATAGCTAGACAGTTGAAATGATGTATTTCTGTTAATGTATGTTTTCATTATGAGGACTCAACCTGCAGTAGATTCCAAGGTAGGTTATTTACCACCAAAGTTCAATGGACATCACTATAGAGCTAACGAACAACCGATAAATTTTGTAGTAGCCGAGTAGTCTGTGGGTGCTAGCCGTGTTGTCCTAGGTGAGTTACGGGCGACGCTACTATGCGAAACTATCAGGGCCCTGCAGGTTTACCCGCGTAAGTCCCGTTCCCGTGGGAATATCGAGATGAAAGTAGCATAATGTTACACCTACTGAATCTATGTATCTTCATACGAAGTTTCATTACAATCGGTCCAGTAGTTTCGGAGCATATTCGTTACAAACATAAAAACAAAGAAAAACATCTTTCCTCTTTATAATATTAGTGTAGATAAGTGTTGACCAGCAGAGCTCTGCAGGTTTAACCACGTAAGTCCTAGATAGCGAACATCTCGACGTGGGTGGTACGCATCAATAAGCTAGAAATTTACTTGCAGTGTACATTTTACTGGGAAAAATATAAAATTCAAGGGCATCCTGGAGCAGAGCCCTGCAGGTTCACCCGCGTAAGTCCCGTTCCCGTGGGAATATCAAGATGAATGTAGCATATGTTGACAACCCAGTTGGCAAAATGGTCACCATGCCGGACTGCCAAACGCAGGGTTGCGGGTTCGATTCCCGCCTCAGACAAGTATTTATGCTTAGATATTTATTGTCTGTGGTCTGGTTGTTTCTATGTATTATAAGTATATATTTACAAAAGAATAGTATATAAGTAGTATATCCGTTGTTCTAGCACCCATATCACAAGTGTCCCGTTCCCGTGGGAATATCAAGATGAATGTAGCATATGTTATACCCAATGAATTTATGTATCATCATACGTAGTCTAGTAGTTTCGAAGCCTCTCATAGATAGCGACCATCGACGTAGCAATAAGCTAGTATAACATGCAGTGAACATTTTACTAGAAAAAAATATGAAACTACTAGCTGCCCTCCGCGGTTTCACCCGCGTAACTCCCGATCCCGTGGGAATATCGGGATGTAAGCTATCCTATCTCTCAAGTTGGATCTAACTGCACATGGTGTGCGAATTTTATTATAATCGGTTAAGTGGTTTAGGAGTCCATTGAGGACAAACATTGTGACACGAGATTTATATATATTAAGATAAGATTAAGATTAAGATTAAGATTAAGATTAAGATTAAGATTAAGATTAAGATTAAGATTAAGATTAAGATTAAGATTAAGATAAGATAAGATTAAGATTAAGATAAGATAAGGGCGTGCTGGCGTGAACTGACAAAATAATCATCCTTATTTATCAAAGCACTATAAAGCTTGTACAAGCAGTGTTATCTTATTACAAAGAATTGTGTATTCACCAATTACTTTACTATCTGACAGATAAGTAAGTACATAAATATCGCGTCATAAGTAACCATAATCATTTGTATACTTCTTTTGTAGGCACTTTTTAATTCTATGATGCTGAATGATTTACGCGACAACATAGACCAAACATAAATAAATAAAGGAAATATGTACCTACGGTTCAAAAATGACTATAATTGGCATGTTTTCATTCTAATATTTTTTTATGATAAATTTATTAGAAGACTTTAAACTTCAACTAAAGCAGGTGCCTAGAATCTTGCTTGTGTTAAAAACATTCTTATAACAGCCGTTTTGGAGCTTTACGGTGGATCTGCAATTTTGCAGCCGACGTACATTATTTAAACCCAATAAAGTTTCGTAATATCTTCGCGTCGCGTTGTCGCTTTTGTCGTTCACCTAAGACTAACGGGTGAGGGTTTGCGTTAGTGTACCTACTAAATCTATATATAACTACATAAGTAGGTAGCTATGTACTTATCTAGCTATGTACAATCAACGGTCAAAAGTCTCTGCCCACCGTAACGTTTACAACCCTGTGCAGCACTATTTGAACTTTATAACAACGTAACCTGTGGATCGAACCCACGTCGTTTTGTGTAGCGGGTGGCGGCTTATACCACTCACACAACTAAAGACATAGCTAAAATGTTGAAAATAATAATCACACTGAGTACTTTTAATTCAAGTATTTATGTTTGTGTGTAACGTCTATTAGAAGAAGGTCGCAAGTTCAATACTTGTTGATAGTATTATTGTAGCAAACTGATCATTTACTTATGACCCATACTGTACTTACATAGTACCTACCTACATAATACCCTGCACTGTTTGTCACTCAAGTTTCACGGTACAATCAAGTTGACACTTGACAGTCTCTGAGCTTTTGCTAAAAGCTTTTGAATTTGAGCGCACTGGCTATAAACTGCTATCTATCTACCAACGATATGACTGACGACACAGTTGGCACAATGGTCACCATGCCGTACTGCCTGACACAGTGTTGCGTGTTCGATACCCGCCTCAGATAAGTATTTATGCTTAGATATTTGTCTGTGGTCTGATTATTTCTATGTATATTTACAAAAGAAAAAGTAAATATATAAGTAGTATAACCGTTGTCTAGCACCCATAACACAAGTCTAGTTACTTAGCTTGGGGCTAGATGTCGGTATGTCCTACAATATTTTTTTATTTTTATATGTATATTATTATAACTCCATCATTGCATAGTATAAAACAAAGTCACTTTCCGCTGTCCTATGTATGCTTAGATCTTTAAAACCCGCTCCGGCTTCGCACGACTATATTATACATGTAATCCTACTAATATTATAAATGTGAAAGTTTGTGTGTGCGTGTGTGTGTGTGTGTGTGTGTGTGTGTGTATGTTTGTTACTCCTTCACGCAAAAACTACTGGACCGATTGCAATGAAACTCTATGTAGGTATGTAGATAGCTGGAGACCTGGATTAACACATAGGCTACTTTTTATCCCGATATTCTCACAGGATCGGGACTTACGCGGGTGAAACCGCGGGGCGCAGCTAGTATACATATAAACCTATTATCTATTAAAAAAAACGGATCAAAATCCTACGCAACGGATTTTGATGCGGTTTTTTTAATAGATAGTGTGATTCAAAAGGAAGGTTTATATGTATACTAGCTGCGCCCCGCGGTTTCACCCGCGTAAGTCCCGATCCTGTGAGAATATCGGGATAAAAAGAAGCCTATGTGTTAATCCAGGTCTCCAGCTATCTACATACCTACATAGAGTTTCATTGCAATCGGTCCAGTAGTTTTTGCGTGAAGGAGTAACAAACATACACACACACACACACACACACACACGCACACACAAACTTTCACATTTATAATATTAGTAGGATTACATGTATAATATAGTCGTGCGAAGCCGGAGCGGGTCGCTAGTTATTTATAATCGTTTATTAATAAAAGTTATGAGTAAGTGTTTAGGGTAGCTTTGATAGCAAGAATTAAATTAGACCGTAGTCTGTAGACAATCTTCTTCAAGGTCTTAGATTTAAGTACATTATCGCTTTGTTTAGGGTTCCGTACCCAAATGGTAAAAACGGGACCCTTTTACTGAGACTCCACTGTCCGTCTGTCTGTCTGTAACTGTGATAGCTAAACAGTTGAAATTTTCACAGATAATGTGTCTGTTGCCGATATAACAACAAATACTAAAAATAGAATGTGATGGTACGGAACCCTTCGTGCGAGAGTCCGACTCGCACTTGGCCGGTTTTTGTAGTAGAACTAGAACATGTGCTAGAACTACCTATCTGTCAATGTGCGAAGTAGAATATGTATATGTCTTTGTGCCAACAGTCAATAAATACAATGATATGAGACGAAGACGCGCTGCGTACGTTTAGAGCAGGGGTGTCAAACTGGATTTTACATAGGGCCATTTCGAAAATAGCAGATATGTTAGCGGGCCAGACATAAAATTATTAAGCACGTACATTTTTATTAAGTTTATTTGGTGAGGTAGGTACATTTATTGGGCACTTTTTAACGTAGGTAACACTAACAATATATAAGTTTTTTCAAACTGTAGGTAAGTTCTACAAAATTATTAAAAAAGGACAAGTAAATTTATCTGTGTTTCCGGAAACTTGACTTCTTTCAGGTGTCATATTAGTGATATTTATTTTATGAATAGACTGAAGACGTTCATCACGTCTTCAGCGATATTTTGTTCTAATTCATTTTCAATATAGAAAACGTTTGTTCACATAAATACGAACTACGAAAAAGGATAGCTCGCTTTCTAATACTCAAAGTCAAGGGTGCCTTGCAGATGCTAGTGCTTTCTCCATACAAATCTACTCGTTCCTTCCTAAATAATAACTCTAGAGCAGGGGTTCCCAAACTTATTTTGTCTACTGCCCACTTTGAGAATAAATTATATTTTAGCGCCCCAATTTTTTCACCTACTTAAAAGTTATGAGTAAGTGAGGACGACCAAAGAAAAGATGGATGGAATGCGTGAGACAAGACATGAGAGAGATGAATGTCAACGATGAGATGACGACTAATAGGAGTAAATGGAAGAGGAAAACATACTGCGCCAACCCCAAATGATGAGATGATGCTGAATTTTTTCACCTACTTAAAAACGAGTACTTCGTCGGTCCATCGCGCCCGCGAGGAAACCGCCCGATCGGGCGGACCACACAAAATAATAAATCCATGCGGCGGACCGCCCGATTGTAATTTACACCTACTTATTTTGAATGAAGTTATGAACACAAAAACCGCTAAATTTTTACTCAATATAAATGGACATGGTTATCCTTTGTGGTAACACTTTTAAATTTTGCGTAAATTCTTTTTATCAGTTGTTTACGCTGCATGTCGATTCATTCTAAACGAGAATTTTACTATAACCCGCAAGAGTTAACTTGAAACCTGAGCGCAGTAGGTACTTACATAAAGCATCCATTTTTGTTGGGTCTCTTACCACCCCCCTTTAAGCCTGCAGCGCCTACAAGGGGGCGTTAGCGCCCAGTTTGGGAAAGGCTGCTCTAGAGCAATCATTAATTTTTCATAAAACCTTAGTTTGTGCTACACATGCCCCTCTGTTTTCTATTTTTGTAACAAAGAAAATACCTTATGACCCCCAAAAAGACTATAAAATAAAAAGTAATTCACAGAGGCATGTGTACAGCAAACCTTGGGTTTTGTGAAAAAAAATATGATTGCTCCTGTTAAATTTTTTAGGAAGTACGGTAGGTAATGTATTCCACATTTGTGTGCAGAAAACGATGCTAGAATACCGTCTCAACGACAAAAATGCCACAATATTAAAGGTATTCTTGTCATAGTACTGGATCCCTTTAGGAGCGATCTTCATTGAGCTGTTTAATGAATAAAAAGTATTTTAAGTATATCAAATTAAATAGGTCAATATATTATATTGCAAATGGGTTGCCTAACACATTTTAGCCTAGATTTTCTTTTTGGTTTGGTTAACTGACAAATTCTATACCAATGAAATATATAATTTATATTTTAACTTAATTTTAATTCATTATCCAGACCAGTGGAAAATGACTCGTATCGATTTACCTGCCTACCCAAGAGTTGCAATGAGAAAAAATAGTCAACCTAACGTTTGCCTATAGGTTTCATACTTTCGATTGGTATGGAATATGGAATTTGTCTCACCAGTGAAAGGTTTAATATAATTTTTTTTTATTAAATAATCATTTTCTGGACTGATTTTTTTAAACAACCCGTTTGTAATATTTTATTGACCTATTTAATTTGATCTAAAATAGATACTTTACGTCTGTTAAATAACTCGATGAAGGTTGTACTTAAAGGGATCTTATTCTATCATTTAATTTCGGTGAAACTAGTAGGTAGGTTTAGGATAATGATTTAATTTCTCTCTAGTTTTGGAATGGACTTTTATCAAATTTTTATAGATGCCATGTGATATTTTAACGAAAATTTTTAATAAACCTCCATCTAAAAAAAATGTTCTATTGCTATTCCTACCTACTTAAGTATGTAGGTATACCAATAAGTGTCTAGAACTGCAATACTACCTACAAAAAAAGAAATTGAAAACACTTAAACAAAATCCATCTTTTAATTTCTCTAAATGTGGGTTTAAAATACAATCAAATGATAAAATACAAACGCATAAATTTCAGTCTAAGTAACTAAAATGCCGAGGTATAAACCTATCTATATTTCCATAATTAATGAATGACATAAAACTTACGTTTCTCTTTACTTCTCTCTTACACCCGTAATACTAAATTTTAGAAAACTCGAAATTTCATCGTCACTGTTTCCACAAATACATCGAAATTCTATATATAGAATGAACATATTCCTATTGAAATTCATTTTCTACACAAAAATGTCACAGTCCATTTTAAATCTCTAATATTTTTATTCAATTCACGCGGCAGAAAAATCAATGAAAAATATCGACACGAGCGCCTGCGTGAACAGTCGGAGCAAAACTGACTATACGGTGCCTGGTGAAAACTCAACAGGCGCTGTGATACTTCTCCTTGCGTAGATTTTCTCGTGCACTAACTACATGAATTAATTAAAACCCGGTTTCATTAACATACGGAAATTGTTTGGAAACTATGTTTTATGATACTGATTGGTATATTAAGTTATTACTTTTATAAACATGGCCGTTATTTCAGAATTGATGTAGGTAATTACGTATCCTATATCAATTTTGATTTACTTTATTCGTATATGACTGCGGGCTACTTTGCGAGAAATTTGATTAAAGTAATTTGAGTAAAAGGGAAGCCCTAGGCATTTATAAAATCATAATAATCATTCAGCTAGGTACTTAGGTATTAGCGGTGTAGGCCTAGTGGTAAATTAATCGACTTTCATTCTGAAGGTCGTGAGTTTGAATTCCTGAAAAAGTTGGTATAGGTTCTGGGCAAACATGGGGCAAACCTAGTTTATCAGATACATGCCCCAGGCACTACATATAACAAATAAATCAATATAGATAGATAAATTCTAAGCAAGCAAGCAGTTCAAGCAGATTTATTAAGGTCAAGTGGGATTATGGGATTTGATGTAAGGTTTATGAAAATATAAATTTTGTTCTTGTTTTTTGTATTTTACAATCGCCGTATAACTGTTTTTTTTTTTTTAATTAATATTTTTTAAGATTTTCACGTTTTTTTTCTATCGACGCAAATCACTCTAATTTTGTTCCGAAGTGTTTGGCAATACAAAGCATTTCTTCACCTTTACGACAGTAGGAATATCATTCTATGGATTTAATGGCGGATAAGACACCTCTATCGCGCTTCTTGTCTTAGGTACCACCTCGTCTTAAGCATAGATTAAAGTTGCTAATGTTAAATGTCATGTTTACATAGCATAGGAGCGCCTTAAATATTAAGCGGACCCCTAAACGTTTGAATATGCGGGTAAAATTCATATAAATTAGAAGTAAAGGCCTATATTATGTACAGTCGGCTGCATAATTGCAGCCCCCGGTAGAGTTCTAAAATTACTATTATTGGAATGTTTTCATTCTAATAATTTTTGTGTGATAAATTGATGAGTTAGAAGACTTTAAACTTCAACTACAGCAGGTGCTTAGAATATTGCTTGTGTTGAAAACATTCTTATAACAGCCGTTTTGGAGCTCTACGGTGGGTCTGTTATTATGCAGCCGACCGTACTTAGCAGTGGCGAGGGTGATTTTTCTTTAAAGGTAACCAATAAAACATCAGCTACATAATTGCTATTTGATTAGCTTACAAATAACATGAAGGGTTTAATTAAAATGTCCGAAATTGTAATTTTGTTAGTCGATGTGTTTATTTTAAAATTATTTTGTTTGTTGACTTGTATTAGAATAGGTCTAGGAAGATCTTTTTATCCCGTCGGAATATCGAGATAAAAAGCTATGTTATTCCCAATAAATCAATGTATCCTCATACCAAGCTTCATCAAAATCGCTCCAGTAGTTTCGGAGCGTATTCGTTACAAACAAAAAAATCTTACCTCATTATTTTATAAGTGTAGAAGATAAATAAATAAATTCATTTATTTCAGGTAACAATGTTAAATCCGTAAGCGGACAGGAATCGGATTGTGTGGACCCCTCGCCACTAGTACATACTTAGGCATTAACACTCATATTCACCCTATGAGAGAGCATAGTGCGCGCGAACGCATAGAGTGAGATTGCATAATACGTGCTAACGTATAGAGCTGCGAATAAAACGCTGATTCGCTAGAGTGAAGAGAGCAGTACAAAAATGATCAATCATATGGCCGCATTTAGCGCAGTGCGTTCACTTATCCAAGAGCAACTTAAGTACTGTTAGGGTAGATACTATGCGCTATCGATTTCCAATAAATGTATTCGCAAAATATCTCCTTTGTACCTCCAATATTAATAAAATGTGACACATTTTTTCCATTAACTAGCTGCGTACCGCGGTTTGACCTACATAAAAAGTACCCTATATTTTATAGCATTTTTACCACAAATAAATGGCTTTTAAAATGTTCATAAAAATCTCTTGACTTTGACCGTGAAGATGAAACATAGACAAAGATCCCGCCTACCACATAAGCTCCGTGATTTTATAAAAGCTGAGAATTTCTCAGCGCATGCCCCCAACACAGTTATGAACGACCTGCGCTCCGCAGTTTCACCCGCGTCAGTCCCGATCCCGTGGGAATATCAAATGGAAAAGTAGCCTATAGCCTTCCTCGATAAATGCACTATCCAAAACAAAAATAATTTTTCAATTCGAACCAGTAGTTCCTGAGATTAGCGGACCCCGAGCTCCCGAGAGGGATGCAACCGGGAACATCGCTCGGATGATGATGATGAATTCCTGAGATTAACGCGTTCAAACAAACAAACTCTTCAGCTTTATAATATTAGTATAGATGTGCAATTATGAAGTTCAAATCATAGTGACTTGGAGAGTTATCAGGTAGGAAAGTCAAGAATAAAACATGATAATTTTGCAAAAAAAAATGCCTATATTTTTGTCCCAAACGATAATGTTGCTTCGATTCTTGGCCACTATGGTCTGAACTTCATAAATGCACAGCGTTCATAAGAATCATTCTCAAAGCTCCATGGGCCAGATCCAAAATGTATCTAGTGAGATATTTTTTTCTCATTGATTTCAAATTGTGGATTTACTGAGATTTTTCTTTCTTAGTCGATTTCTCACCAGATCCATCATAAATCTACTAGGATTTTTCTTTCTTGATTTCTCACTCCAGTTTGGATCTGGCCTTTGGATCTTCTGAGAATAATCCGTTCATAACTGCGCTGTGTAATGCGCTGAGAAATTCTCAGCTTTTATAAAATTACGAAACTTCGGTGGTAAACGGGATCTTACTCTATTTCTCATTTTCCATTTAAGACTTTATTCATTACTAAAGTAACCTTTTTATATTGACCCTTAATTTATAACTGTTTTAATATTATCAAGGTTTAACTTAATTGGACCAAGTACTGATACAATTAAATATTCTTTAGGGCACTTTAGTACTTTATCAAAAGATGATGTTTTAGGAATATGTAATACCTTCTAGCTACTTCTAATAAGTAGGTACAATGCGTCATAAGTCCACTATCAGTGCGCTACAGCCTATATACTTATGATATAAAGCTGAAGAGTTTTTTTTGTTCGTTTGAACACGCTAATCTCAGGAACTACTGGTTCGAATTGAAAAAATATTTTTGTGTTGGATAGTCCATTTGTCGAGGAAGGCTATTTTATATTTTGATATTCCCACGGGATCGGCAGCTAAGCGGGTGAAACCGTGGAGCGCTGCTTGTCACTACATAGTATAAAACAAAGTCGCTTTGTCTGTCGCTATGTCCCTATATCCCTATGTATGCTTAAATCTTTAAAACTACGCAACGGATTTTGATGCGGTTTTTTTAATAGATAGAGTGATTAAAGAGGAAGGTTTATATGTATAACACATGCATAATATAGCCGTGCGAAGCCGGGGCGGGTCGCTAGTTATACTATAAACCAGTGTTGAACTTACGACTTTTTATTGACGTTACACACACACATCAATACTTGAATTAAAAGTACTCAGTGTGTTCATTATTTTCAACATGTTAGCTATGTCTTTAGTTGGCCGAGTGATAATGCCGCCACCCGCTACACCAACCAAGGTGGGTTCGATCCACACATTACGTAGTTACACTGCATGGAGTGTTTAAAATAGTGCTGCATAGGATTGTAAATGTTACGCTACTAGTGGACTTTTGAGCGCCGATTGTACCTACCCAGTACCTATACATGGATTTTTACAGTGGACAGAAACAAACAGGAAAAACAAACAAGGATGACGTCATTAGATACCTATGTATGGCGAGAAGTTTTCAGATTTCTTACTTATTGCTTGATATATCACTTTTAGGTAATATCCGAAGTTTTAGTTAGATAGGTATTTTTGTAGCTGAGGCGAATTGGCGACAAAAAACCGTTTCTAAAAATATTTAGGTAATCAATATACAGGGTTATTGGAAATTATACTAGCAAGCTGTTGAGGACTGTGTGCACCTTAACAAACAACTTTTGTTCTACGACTTTTGGAAATTCGAAAAAAAAAATGAAAATTTTGAGGTTATGTAAATTCGAAAAACAGCTGATTTTTCAAAACCAAGGTCATTCAGACCAAGAACAGTAGATGAAACTTAAAAAATAAGTAAAATTTTAAGGTTACTGACCTCAGGTAATCAATATATAGTATAAAACAAAGTCGCTTCCCGCTGTCTGTCTGTCCCTTTGTTGCAACGGATTTTGGTGTGTTTTTTTAATAGGTAGAGTGATGCAAGAGGAAGGTCATCACTATCACTACATAGTATAAAATAAAGTCGCTTTCTCTGTCCCTATTTCCCTTTGTATGCATAAATCTTTAAAACTACGCTACGGATTTTGATGCGGTTTTTTTAAATAGATAAAGTGATTCAAGAGGAAGGTTTATATGTATAATACATGCATAATATAGCCGTGCGATGGGTCGCTGGTAGTATTAAAACAAAACGACCACGCTACGAAGTCGCGGGCAACACCTTCTTCATTACATAGTATAAAATAAAGTCGCTTTCTCTGTCCCTATTTCCCTTTGTATGCTTAAATCTTTAAAACTACGCAACGGATTTTGATGCGGTTTTTTTTTAATAGATAGAGTGATTCAAGAGGAAGGTTTATATGTATAATATATGCATAATATAGCCGTGCGAAGCCGGGACGGGTCGCTAGTATAGTATAAAACAAAGTCGCTTCCCGCTGTCTGTCTGTCCCTTTGTTGCAACGGATTTTGGTGTGTTTTTTTAATAGGTAGAGTGATGCAAGAGGAAGGTCATCACTTCATAGTATAAAATAAAGTTACTTTTCGCCGTCCCTATATCCCTATTTCCCTTTGTATGCTTAGATCTTTAAAACTACGCAACGGATTTTGATGCGGTTTTTTTTTAATAGATGGAGTGATTAATGAGGAAGGTTTATATGTATAACTAGCTGCACCCGCGGTTTCACCCGCGTAAGTCCCGATCCCGTGGGAATATCGGGATAAAAAGTAGCCTATGTGTTAATCAATGTCTCCAGCTATGTACATACAGAGTTTCATCGCAATCGGTCCTGTGGTTTTAGCGTGAAGGAGTAACAAACATACATACACACACACAAACTTTCACATTTATAATATTAGTAGGAGTAGGATACATGCATAATATAGCCGTGCAAAGCCGGAGCGGGTCGCTAGTAGTATATAAAACAAAACGACCACGCTACGAAGTCGCGGGCAACAGCTAATTAAAAGATAAATCGCTTTTTGTCACGGTTGCGTTAGCTACAAATGCCTACTAATCCTACTAATATTTAAAGATTTGAAAGTTTGTGTATCACTACATAGTATAAAACAACTGGCGACCCGTCCCGGCTTCGCACGGCTATATTATGCATGTATTATACATATAAACATTCCTCTTGAATCACTCTATCTATTAAAAAAACCGCATCAAAATCCGTTGCGTAGTTTTAAAGATCTAAGCTTACAGAGGGAAATAGGGACATAGGGACAGAGAAAGTGACTTTGTTTTATACTATGTAGTGATAATGATAGTGATAGTGAAGTCGCTTCCTGCTGTCTGTCCCTATGTATGCTTAGATCTTTAAAACTACGCAATGGATTTTGGAGTACTTCGTCGGTCCGCCCGCGAGGCGACCGCCCGATCGGGCGGACCGCATAAAGTAATAAATCCAAGGGGCAGACCGCCCGATTGTAATTTATACCTACTTATTTTACTAACTTACTTAGATTTAGTACAGTTAGCAACAAAATCGGTTTATTACATTTAATAAAAACTACAGACTGGAGTTATGAATTCAAAAACCGCTGGATCTTTACTCAATGAAAAAGGACATGGTAATCCTTTGTGATGACCCTTTTAAATTTTACGTAAAGCATTTTTATCAGTAATTTACGCTGCATGTCGATTATGGAGTAGAAAAACCCATAATAATGTAGTACCTCTTAAGCTGTGGAAGATGTATTTTCTACACCAAAAAATAGGGTTGCCTCTTTCACTTTCTAAGATGTTTGTGGAGAAAAAAGTTTAAACTTGTGAAAAAGCACATAAAAAACCAGTCAAGTGCGATTCGTACTCGCTCGCCGAGGGTTCCATACATTACTTTCAACTCTTTTTTGTACTCTTGCAGTGGTATGGTAGTTACCAAATATATAACTTAACCCATATTTTGTTTGGGCGCCTATACAATGTAAGGGTTAAGTTAAATAGATCCAACTATATATGTATGGGGACACTCTTTAATTTTTAACTTTTTTATTTTTATGAATTTTTTTCTTTATTTGTGCTGTACGAGTTTGCTTTTGCCAAACCTCGTGAACTACCATAAAATATAGGACCCAAAACCTCCCGGTTAACCTGGAAATGTCAATTTTAGTTTAAACCAAGGTTTTACAGCAGAAGTAAAGGGAAATTCCGAAATATAAAAACGTTGAAAATTAAGGTAAATTATGGTAGGTACTTACAAGTTTTTGCGAAAATGTAAATTTGACCATATTATTTATTAATCATGTTTACTGAAGACCTCGATTTTTATACACCTAATAGGGACTATATAGGGTTACGTACCTCAAAAGGTAAAAAAGGGAACCCTAATAAGATCACTTTCTTGTCTGTCTGTCTGTCCGTGTGTCATCCATCACCCATTTTCTCAGGAACGAGTGGACCTAGTAAATTGAAATTCATACCAGATACTGTGGTTTATAGTCTCTATTAGGTGTATAAAAATCAAAGTCCTGAGTCAACATGATAAAAAGATTTGGGCAAATTTTCATTTTTGCAAAAACTTGTAAGTACCAAAATTTACCTTAATTTTTAACTTTTTTATATTTCGGATTTTTCCCTTTACTTGTGCTGTAAGAAGACCTAGCTTTTAACCAAAATTAACAATTTCAGGTCAACTGGAAGTGCCCTATTGGAATTTTCCTTTATGTGTGCTGTAAGACCTTGCTTTTAGCCAAATTTCGTGATTCTAGGACCTACAGCACACATAAAGAAAAAAATCCAAAAAATAAAAAAGTTGAAAATTAAAGAGTGTCCCCATACGTTTACATAGTTAAACCAATTTAACTTGAGCCTTACATTATAAGGGCGCGCTAACGAAACAGGGGTCAAGTTAAATTGGTAACAACCGTACCACTGCAAGGGTACAAGAAAGTGCGCGCGCACCGAGGTTTCCGTAATTTGGTTTTACCTAATTACGGAAAGTGCGCGAGTACGACTCGCTCTTGACCGGTTTTTTTATTAGTAATTGGAATTGCTATAACCAGCACAGAACCACTAATATGGTTGAAATGTAAAATGAAATGTAGAAGGTAATTAATATCTATACCTTAAGTAGGTAATTTATTTAAGTTTATCTATTCATATTAACAGTTGAATAACGTGTGTACTAATGTACTTACTTAGCTTCAGATTATTGTATTAAGTATACAATTTTCAAACCATTTTTTACTTTTATTTCATTAAATTATTTAGTTGCCGACTGTACTTTTATAGAAAAATAGGTATCAAATAAATTCGGGCGGAACGCGGAACGAAAATAATATTTTTTTTGCAATACTGCGGTCCGCCCGATTCGGGCGGTCGCCTCGCGGGCGGACCGACGAAGCACTCGGATTTTGATGCGGTTTTTTGTAATAGATAGAGTGATTCAACAGGAAGGTTTAAATGTATACTTTCGCTAGTTTTTATATAACTTTTCATTTAAACTTTTCAACCTACCCCTAACAACAAAAAAAATAGATGTTTGAACTAAATGGAGCAGAGAGTCCATTAATTTCAACTATTGAATAATTAATTTTTAATTGATACAAAGTTGAAGACTTAATTGGAATGTTTTGTTCAAGTAGGTCAACTGTTTGAACTTAGAGTTAAACTTTGTGGGACAGGGTTGAATATCCGGGTAGTGTAGTCACATTACCAATTAGCTGAACCCCACGTTACCTAGCTCACTCTCAAATCTGTAAGGTTGTAAAGTAATGTTACCTGATTCTGTTTTTTTTTTAACAATCCTACTAATATTCCTACTATCCTACTAATATTATAAATGTGAAAGTTTGTGTGTGTGTGTATGTTTGTTACTCCTTCACGCAAAAACTACAGGACCGATTGCGATGAAACTCAGTATCTAGATAGCTGGAAACCTGGATTAACACATAGGCTACTTTTTATCCCGATATTCCCACGGGATCGGGACTTACGCGGGTGAAACCACGGGGCGCAGCTAGTATTCTAAACAATACAATATACAATATAAAAAAAGGTAAATACTATATTTTTTACAGATATGCGATTGAGCTCTAGGTCACGTGGGGTTCAGCTAATTGGTAATGTAACTGTACGAGTCCCTACCAGTGCCAGTATATCCCTCCTGGTAGGAAAGAGACTGAGAGAGATACTTGCAAATTGATTTCCACTTATCCCTACCAAGTTGTTTTTGTGATTTTTTCCGAGATTTATTTTAATCTCTCAATATTTATTTTTCATTTGATATTTGGTTTTAATCAAAATTCAATAGGTATGTTTTGTAAGCCGATGGAATCACAGAAGCCTTGCGTAAGCATATTTTGTTTATTTATTTACTGACGGAACACCAATGGGTTTTTAGTGGGTAAACCTCCACCCGCGCCTTCCATCCTCAGACCGAAGGGAGCTTTATACAAACAAGGGTGGCTGGCATTGATTTAAATTATCAAGACATGTATGTGTGAGAAAAGTATGCTGTCAATGAGGTCAACTTGTGATATTTGTTGTAAGCAATAGACTGTCCGAACCTTTACGGTACATTCACCCGATCCGTACGAAGTAAATATAGGTAGGTACCTACAGGATGATTTTGCTTTTCCTTAGATTTGCCATACTATGTTTGTTTTCAAGGATTGACTATCAGCAAGACTATCAATTGGTATAAAAATATAGTTCATAAAGGTATCTTTGGTTATATCTACATTTCGGCGATACAATTTTTTTTAAAATAAATACCTAACTTAGTAAATTTAATGAAACTTCTAATGTACAAAAAAACTTACACAATCCACGTGTTACAAAAGAAAATGGTTATATGTTTAAAACAATTATAAGTAACAGTGGTCCCTGCTAAGCAAAGCTTGTATCGCAAGGGACCTAACTGAGTTAGGTAGGTACTTAAAGAAAATTGTTGTCTCAGGATTACAAACTTAACCTGAAAATTACAATTAATTTACGAAATTTAATATTTTGAAGGATATGAAGCTTAAAGCACAGTGACTTCTTCATCGATAAACACTTTATTGTACTATAAAACCAAAACACAAAATAAAATAATAAAACCGGCCAAGTGCGAGTCGGACTCGCGAACGAAGGGTTCCGTAGCGTTATTTTTTTAGTGTTTGTTATTAAAGAGGCAACATAAATATATCTTCTGTGCAAACTGTCTTGGTATCACGATTCATGAAACAGACAGCCTGGTTACAGACAGTGGCGTCTTAAGTAAATGAGTCCCGTTTACTCTTTGGGTACAGAACCCTAAAACTGTAATCCCTCTGCAGCTCTGTAAACAGGTATCTTAAATAAAGAAAAAGATCCAAAAGTGGCACAAAGGGCGGTCTTATCTCGGTCTTAACGATCAGATCTCTTCTACGCAACCATAATCATTTCATATTAAACTTAAAGCAAAATGACTCCTTCAGTGTGGCATATGATGTCATAAGCTTTGTTTTTTGACGTGATAACATCTACACCTGCATTCACAAAAAAGATGACGTAATGCTTCATGTTCCGGGAACGCGTCATGTTATTGACAAGGTAACCATGGCAACGTATTACGAATAGAAGACTTTTACTAAGGAAAAAGATATAAAGGAAAAAATCATCGTTTTCTTATGACATTACCACCTACAAAGGTTGCCTGGAAGAGATCGCTTTGAGCGATAAGGCCGCCCTTTGTAACACTTAGACTTAAGCTTTTTATTTTTTTTATTTTACTATTAATGTTATTTGAAATTGGTGTTTACAATAAAGAATTTATCTATCTATCTACAATTATCGTCCGTCAACCGACTTTACAGACAACCTTTTTTATATTTTAATTTAAAAATGGTGTTTATAATAAAGAATTTATCTATCTATAAGTATCTATGTCTTCTACGTCACCCCAGGGTCTATTTTTAACCGACTTCAAAAAAAGGAGGAGGTTCTCAATTCGGTTGTATGTATGTTTTAAAGTAATTATTTTAGAGTCTTTGAAATTCCAACTTCGTTTGACATTCTAAATATAATTGATCACGTGGAAGGTGTCACGTGGGTGATCGCATACTTACTTGACGGGAGTGCTACGCAGACTCACGAATTACTACATAGTATAAAATAAAGTTACTTTTCGCCGAGTGCTTCGTCGGTCCGCCCGCGAGGCGACCGCCCGATCGGGCGGACCACATACAGTAATAAATCCATGGGGCAGACCGCCCGATTGTAATTTATACCTACTTATTTTAATAACTTCCTTAGATTTTGTACAGTTAGCAACAAAATCGGTTTATTACATTTAATAAAAACTACAGACTGGAGTTATGAATTCAAAAACCGCTGGATCTTTACTCAATTAAAAATGACATGATAATCCTTTGTGATGACCCTTTTAAATTTTACGTTAAGCCTTTTTATCAGATATTTACGCTGCATGGCGATTATGAAGTACAAAAACCCATAATAATGTAGTACCTATTAAGCTGTGGAAGATGTATTTCCTACAGCAAAAAATAAGGTTGTCTGTTTCACTTTCTAAGATGTTTGTGGAGAAAAAAGTCTAAACTTGTGAAAAAGCACATAAAAAACCAGTCAAATGCGATTCGTACTCGCTCGCCGAGGGTTCCATACATTACTTTCAACTCTCTCTCTCTACCCTTGCAGTGGTATGGTAGTTACCAATGATCTTAACCCATATTTCGTTTGGGCGCCTGTAAGGGTCAAGTTAAATTGATCCAACTATATATGTATGGGGACACCCTTTAATTTTCAACTTTTTATTTTTTTTTAATTTTTCCTTTATTTGTGCTGTACGAGTTTGCTTTTGCCAAACTTCGTGATCCGAAGTCAACGGGAACTACCATAAAATATAGGTTTGCGACCCAAAACCTTCCGGTTAACCTGGAAATGTCAATTTTGGTTTAAACCAAGGTTTTACAGCAGAAGTAAAGAGAAAATTCCGAAATATAAAAAAGTTGAAAATTAAGGTAAATTATGGTATACCTACTTACAAGTTTTTGCGAAAATGTAAATTTGCCCATATCTATTAATCATACTTACTTAAGACCTCGATTTTTATACACCTAATAGGTACTATATAGACCTCAGTATCTGGTATGAATTTCAACTTGCTAGGTCCACCAATTCCTGAGAAAATCGGTGGTAACACATTCAGACAGACAGACGAGCAAGAAAGTTATCTTTTAAGGGTTCCTTTTTTACCTTTTGAGGTACGGAACCTTAAAAATGTGCAGATTTGGTTAATTTGCCACAAACCTCAGTCAGTGATGGGTGGTTGATTATAATAGCTCGAAGTCCAATCAATCTGGAAGTCACTAAATTTAGTTACTATTTTGTAGATTAATTGGTACAGGAAACATCATTTTTAGGGTTCCGTACCTCAAAAGGTAAAAAGAGAACCCTAATAAGATCACTTTCTTGTCTGTCTGTCTGTCTGTCCGTATGTACAGTCATCACCCATTTTCTCAGGAACGAGTGGACCTAGCAAATTGAAATTCATACCAGATACTGGGGTTTATAGTCTCTATTAGGTGTATAAAAATCAAAAGTCCTGAGTCTACATGATAAAAAGGTATGGGCAAATTTTTATTTTTGCAAAAACTTGTAAGTAGGTACCAAAATTTACCTTAATTTTCAAACTTTTTATATTTTGGATTTTTCCCTATACTTGTGCTGTAAGACCTAGCTTTTAACCAAAATTGACAATTTCAGGTCAACTGGAAGTACCCTATTGGAATTTTCCTTTATGTGTGCTGTAAGACCTTGCTTTTAGCCAAATTTCGTGAAATTTCGTGGGAACTACTATAAATATAGGTTTTAGACCCAAGACCTATAGCACACATACAGGAAAAAATCCAAAAAATAAAAAAGTTGAAAATTAAAGAGCGTACGTTTACATAGTTAAACCAATTTAACTTGAGCCTTACATTATAAGGGCGCGCAAACGAAACAGGGGTCAAGTTAAATTGGTAACAACCGTACCACTGCAAGGGTAGAGAAAGAGAGTTAAAACTAAATTACGGAAGCCTCGGCGCGCGAGTACGACTCGCACTTGACCGGTATTTTTTTATTAGTAATTGGAATTGCTATAACCAGCAACACAGAACCACTAATATGGTTAAAATGTAAAATGAAATGTAGAAGGTAATTAATATCTATACCTTAAGTAGGTAATTTTATTAACAGTTGAATAACGTGTGTACTAATGTACTTACTTAGCTTCAGATTATTGTATTAAGTATACAATTTATAAACCATTTTTTACTTTTATTTCATCAAATTATTTTGTTGCCGACTGTACTTTTATAGAAAAATAGGTTTTAAATAAATTCGGGCGGAACGCGGAACGAAAATAATATTTTTTTTGCAATACTGCGGTCCGCCCGATTCGGGCGGTCACCTCGCGGGCGGACCGACGAAGCACTCCTTTTCGCCGTCGCTATGTCCATTTGTATGCTTAGATCTTTAAAACTACGCAACGGATTTTGATGCGGTTTTTTTAATAGATAGAGTGATTAACGAGGAAGGTTTTTAGATATAATATATGCATAATACAGCCGTGCGAAGCCGGGGCGGGTCGCTAGTAAATCACTACATAGTATAAAATAAAGTCACTTTTGGCCGTCCCTATGTCCCTTTGTATGCTTAGATCTTTAAAACTACGCAACGGATTTTGATGCGGTTTTTTTAAATAGATAGAGTGATTCAAGAGGAAGGTTTATATGTATAATACATGTATAATATAGTCGTGCGAAGCCGGAGCGAGTCGCTAGTAATAAATAAATGAATATTGCAGGACATTCCACACAACGCCATCTAGCCCCAAGCTAAGTAACTAGACTAAGTAACTAGGCTATTATGGGTGCTAGACAACGGATATACTACTAAATATATTTTTCTATTGTAAATATCATCACTACATAGTATAAAACAAAGTCGGTTTCTCTGTCCCTATGTCCCTATATCCGTTTGTATGCTTAAATCTTTAAAACTACGCAACGGATTTTGATGCGGTTTTTTTAATAGATAGAGTGATTCAAGAGGAACGTTTATACATGCATAATATAGCCGTGCGAAGCCGGGGCGGTCGCTAGTATACTTATAATACATAGAAACAACCAGACCACAGACAAATATCTAAGCATAAATACTTGTCTGAGGCGGGAATCAAACCCGCAACCCTGTGTTTGACAGTCCGGCATGGTGACCATTGTGCCAACTGGGTCGTCAAATAAATCAATGTTTCTAAAAAAATACTGTAAGATAGATAGATAGATAGATAACTTTATTTGTACAACACAGAAAGAAACTAAGATAATCTAAGATAATCTACTAAGATATTCTATTTAAAATGTATTTCACCCGCGTAACTCCCAATCCTGTGCGAATATCAGGATATTTTTTACATATGATAGGTCAGCGTTTGACCACTATCACACCTGCCTAATGGTAGGTGACGATGCGGCCTAAGATGTAGCACGCTTTCCTAGAAGATACCTTACGGCTGTGTCAGCTAAATGTTGGTGCAGCTATCATTGCTGAGGCAGAACCTTTTTGGAGGCACACGGCTCCTTAGATCTTATTTCTTCTTTGTATATTTCTTTTTTCCTTTTAATTTTTTTGTTTTTATTATTATTTTTATTTTATTTTAAACTTTTGTTCCAGTGCTTTTATGTTTGTTACTACTTTTCTGATTGTCTTATGTCGTGTGCTTGTCCAAATAAATGTTTTTTTTCTTTCTTTCTTTCTTTCTTTACGCTCGCGGCTTGAAGACCCCCAAATTGTACACGTCAGGAAAGACAGGAGCAGGCAACGGATTCCATTCCCTTGCAGTACGAATAAGGAATGACGCAGTAAAATGCGTTGTGCGAAAGTAGCCTATGGGACTCCTATGTCAAAATCAAAATTATTTATCATTTGAATGCTTGATATAAACGTATAAAGATCACATTCATTGAAACGTCTTAAAAACTAAGTTAGGATGGGGGCCTGGCAGCCTATTAAATTAAAACCAACTATCAAATCTTTCCACTTTAATAAAAAAAGTATATTATTTTAACTATTAATTTAAAAGCTTAATTAAAGCTTTTGAAACTCAGGGCGGACTTGTTTGACATTGTGCTTAAGCAAATTAGGCTAAATTCCAGCAAAATACATTTAACGGGTAATCTAAAATTAAATTCTATTACACTTTCCACATGGTTGACATTATTTATCAATTTGACACTTTGACAGTTGATTAATCATGTTTTAGGTCTTAAAAGGGTTTACGCTTTCTTGACTTGACAGCAATACTTCAAACCAGTTACTCGTTTTTAGGGTTCCCAAAGGGTAAAAACGGCACCATATTACTAAGACTTTACTGTCTGTCTGTCTGTTACTAGGCTGTATATTCTCATGAAATTTTCACAGATTATGTATTTCTGTTGCCGCTCAACAAATAGTTACTAGAATTAGAAGAAAAAAAAACAATTTAAGGTGAAAGGGTACCTGCGCTCTCTCCATACAAACGTAGTCGACTGTTTCCTCCCTGGATAATGACACTAGCACAAATATTTTTGTGGCATAAAACCTTTAACTGCCATGACTATGCCTCTATGTTTTGGTTTTTTTCATTTTCTAATTATCATAGCAATTAAAATTAAAAAAAATAATAAACACAAAAAATAGGGGCATGGTCATGGCAGTTATAAGTTTTATGCACCAAAAATATTTGCTCTATTGTCATTATCCAGGGAGAAAACAGTTGACTACGTTTTTAATAGTTTGTATGGAGAAAGCTCCTGGTACCCTTTCCTCTTAAGTGTGGCTCCCATACAACATGATACGGAACCCTTCATGCGCGAGTCCAGCTCGCACTTGGCTGATTTTCTTAACTTTAGGTATATAGTATTCGTAACTTTATTTACTTAATAGCTGCGCTCCGCGGTTTCACCCGCGTAAGTCCCGATCCCGTGGGAATATCAAAATGAAAAGTAGCCTATAGCCTTCCTCGATAAATGGACTATCCAACAATAAAAGAATTTTTCAATTCGAACCAGTTGTTCCTGAGATTAGCGCGTTCGAACAAACAAACAAACTTTTCAGCTTTATAATATTAGTTTATCATGTGCTCGTAGTAGAGACGTTTTTTTGATAAATGAAATTATTCCAAGTACAGTCCTCAGTATTCCTATTATTGGAATGTTTGCATTCTAATAATTTTTGTTTCATTAATTGATGAGTTAGAAGAATTCAAACTTTACCTTAAGCAGGTGTCTAGAATCTTGCTCGTGTTGAAAACATTCTTATAACAGTCGTTTTGGAACTCTACGGTGGGTCTGCAATTATGCAGCCGCCCGTACCTACCTACTAAATAAGTAATAAATAGAAAGAAGCTAAAGAAAAGATAGATAGCACCCTCTTCTGAGCTCTCCTTTCAGTGCATTATAAAATTCAAGATTAATGTCGCCCTCGTTAGAAACTAACGCAATTTGAACGGGCAAAGAGACCGCAATATCTCAGGATACACTTGTAGTTTGAGGAAATATTAATTACTAGCTCCACCCCGCTGCATAAGTCCCGCTCCCGCGGGAATTTCGGGATTAAAATCTTTACACAGTATAAAACAAAGTCGCTTTTTCTGTCTGTCTCTAGTATGCTTAGATCTTTAAAACTTCACAATGGATTTTGATGCAGTTTTTTTAATAGATAGAGTGATTCAAGAGGAAGGTTTATATGTATAATGCGTGCATAATACAGCCGTGCGAAGCCAGGGCGGGTCGCTTACATACCTTTCTTTTATAAATAATTAAATACTTATAATACATAGAAACAACCAGAGCACAGACATTTATCTAAGCATAAATACTTGTCTGATGCGGGAATCGAACCTGCAACCCTGAGTTTGGCAGTCCGGCATGGTGACCATTATGCCAACTGGATCGTCAAAAAGTACAAGTATGATGATGATGATGATGAGTATGATGAAGTAAAAGTATCCTATATCCTTCTACTTCCAGGAGAAACAACCAGGAGGAATGTGGCAACATTGAAAACGACTGGCCTAGACTCTTCACTGATGGAAGTAAACTCGAGGGTAAAGTGGGAGCAGCTGTATCGTGCTGGATGCGTGGAAGTGAATACGATACAATTGAAGCAAAGCTGGCGGATTATTGTTCGGTTTACCAGGCCGAGTTGTTTGCAATACTGAGAGCTGTCAATCATCTTCGCACTCTGAGCCCGCCTTGTGGTAACATTTTAAGCGATTCGAGATCGGCGTTGGAGGCGTTGGCAGATCCGAATCCTCAGCATCCGCTTGTACTGGAGGTGCAGCGTGGTATTGTAGAACTTATTGGGTTGGGGGGTATGGTGATGTTCTTTTGGGTCAAGGCTCATGTAGGCATCGAAGGGAATGAGCGGGCAGACTCTTTGGCAAAGGCTGCGGCACTTGGGCTTGGAGTGGTACCTTCGTATGACGCTGTTCCTCTATCCCACGTTATGAGAATTTTGCGACAGGACACAGTCAGGAGGTGGCAGGAACGCTATAGTGGCGCTACTGCTGGAGCGGTTACTAGAGTGTTTTTCCCAGTGGTAACGGAGGCCTATAAAGTTCTAAGTAAAATTGGGATTACTGCGTTAAGGACTCAACTTTTCAGTGGCCACTGCGGTATCAAGGCCTACCTCCATAGGTTTGGGCTGATAGGTGATCCCTTCTGCACTTGTGATGAATCCACTGAGGAGACAGTCGAACATATTTTGATTGAGTGTCCCAAGTATGGCCTCCAAAGGTTAGAGTGCGAGTACAGGTTAGGGCAGGCGTTGGGGGTAGGTAGTTTGGCGGCTGTTATGGGTGACGACAACCGCCGGTCCGTTTTTCTTGCCTTTGCCGAGTATGCGCTAAGGAGAGCCGCTAGGGCAAATGGATCTACTGTTCGCTGATGTAGTGCTTTAAAGTAATGTTTAGTTTTGTAAATAATAGATAAATATTAAGTTCATGTTGTGGTGTTATTGTTTTGTCTTTTGTGGATGTAATAGCTTTAGTGTTTTTGTGTATATTGTTTTTGTTGTCTATCTAAATAAGTGTGTAAAAAAGTATAGAATATAAATAATACAGTATTATTAGAGAGTACAAAAAAAAGAAAAAGGGGAAAATTAAGGAAAAAAAAAAAAAATATAGTAAGATAAATATAGTAATAATAATAAAAAAAAAAAAAAAAAAAAAAAAAAAAAAAAGAATACAAAATAAGGTTAAAGAAAAAAAAAAATTAAAACAAGTTCTTTGTGTTGTTGTCTGTTTATGTGTGTGTATGTACCTATGACATTTTTATTCTGTCATTAGATTTTAGTTAGTTAATATAGTTATAATGTTATTTTATAGTAGACTTAAGCGCTACATCAGCGACAGTAGCGGTAATTTTAAGTTACATTAAAAAAAAAAAAAAAAAAAAAAAAAAAAATATCCTTCTACTTCATCCCTTAAACTAGTTCTATACCTACCGAATTCATCCAAATAAATCTAGTCGTTTAACCGTGAAGATGGAACAAAGAACATACAAACAAATACATTTCGGGGAGTGTGCAACATAACTCCACGACCTAATCTTGTCATCTCCATTCTTTCGTCATACAACCAGGCAGATTGGTGTGCGGCACCGATTCATGGTGGACATACCACACGTTCGCACTAAGCGCTTTGCTTCGTCATTCCTTATTCGTACTGCAAGGGAATGGAATCGGTTGCCTGCGTCTGTCTTTCCTGACGTGTACAATTTGGGGGCCTTCAAGTCGCGAGTGAATAGGTATCTTCTAGGAAGGCGTTTCACCCGCGTAAGTCTGGATCCCGTAGAAACATCAAAATAAAAAATACATACAACCGAATTGAGAACCTCCTCCTTTTTTTGAAGTCGGTTAAAATGTAGCCTATAGTCTTCCTCGAAAAATGGACTATCCAAGACAAAAATATTTTTTTAAATTCGAACCAGTAGTTCCTTGAGATAAGCGCGTTTAAGGTTGCTAATGCTGCCAAACGCAAAGCGCCTAAGAAATACCCGTCGCTTACAACTAACTTTGTTGATTGTAACGAGTGTGTTTTGTTTTTCTTAAAAGTGCTGAGAGGGAATTGTAGGTGAGATCTTTACCGATATTTTGGTGTAATTTGAGACGAAAAATTCCTTGTCATTTCAAAGCTAGACTAGTTTTAATTCTTAATTTTAGGGTAGCTTCAAAATTATAAGGAATTTTCGGCTCAAAATTATACTAAAATGTCGGTAAATATCTCATCTACAATTCTATCTCAGCACTTTTGAGAAAAACAAAACACATTCGTAACAATTAACAATTTTCACCAATGAAGGCGACCGGTGGCTAGAACGCTGGTAGTAACTATTTAGTAGCCTGTGACGCCCCGGTGGGCGCGGCCAGTATGCCGCTGGCTTTCGGACGGGAAGGCCGCGTCGCACTGCGCTCTCGCACGGATTTTTGTTTACGTTTCACTATGCTCCCTATTTGGACTTTGTTTTCTGAAATAATACTAGTATATATTCGTTTGGCTAATGGACGCTAGAGTATTGCCAAGTTTGTGTTGAATAGTCCTATTTTTTTCAAAAACTTACCTATAGGTACTTATACATTATATTTTCACACTGCGCATAAACGCTTGTCTTTAGATAGGTACGGTCGGCTGCATAATTGCAGACCCACTGTAGAGCTCCTAAACGGCTGTTATAATAATGTTTTCAACACAAACAAGATTCTATACACCTGCTTTAGTTAAAGTTTAAAGTCTTCTAACTCATGAATTTTTCAAACAAAAATATTATAATGAAAACATGCCAATAATAGTAATTTTTTAACTACCGAAGGCTGCAATTATGCAGCCGGCTGTACGTACTTGATTCGTTATATAGCTAGGTATCCATACTTGTGGTTTTTTACGGACGCTAAGATAGTGCCAATTTTTTTGACGGACGTTTTTTTGTGTTGGTACTTACGTAGGTACCTAAAGTGCCCAGACTTATACCTACTTATTTATTTTTTAAATTGTGAAAGATGAGTAAATTAAAGAAATTTAGAGTTCAGAGTATGCTTCATTGTCGCGAAATAACGTAAGTACATACCTAAACTATACCTAGTTAGTAAGTAGTCAAGTACCTACCTATCTATTATGAAATACCTACACACTTTTTCTGAACTACCAAAAAAAAAAAAAGACAAAACGTCTGAAGGAGGTAACTAGGTAGAAGATCAGAGTTATTCCGGTCTGATCCCCTGAGCTGATCCCCTGCTGGTTATTATTATTTTTTAATTCCGTTCTGATCCACTATAAACTTTACCATGCCGGTCCGATCGAAAACAGTTTTGAATGTAATTTTTTTAAATTTATTTAAGTGTTTAAAATCATCACAGGCAATCAGGCTTTAGATAGATAGATAAATTCTTTATTGTAAACACCATTTTTAAATTGCATTAAATATTTAAAAAGAAACATGTTTTAAGTTTAAGTGTTACAAAGGGCGGCCTTGTCGCTCAAATGTCTTCCAGGCAACCTTTGTTATTATTATTTGGACAAACCATAATAAAAAAAAAGTTTTGACTAACTTAATTAAATAACATAAACAGAACTTAAAATTAATATAATAAATCATCTAAAACATCAAAAAAATTAAAGTGTTTAAAATCATCACACTACGGGTAATCAGACTTTAGCATTTTTTGGACCAACCCTAATTAATAAAAAACCTGAAAACAAAAACTAAAAAAAACCTGAAAAATATACCAAAAAGTGAAAAATAATCAATTTTGGGACTGGGTGACACCATGTTTTCTTTATATCTCTCAACATTCAATTTAACCCAGTCCGACTTCCATTTGATTTTCTAGTTGATTTATTTATAACCCAGTCCGACTTCCAAGTAAGTACTTATGTTTAAGTTATCTGCTGTCTTAGTGACCCGAAATGGATTATTTTTTACTTTTTGTTTTTTTTTTCAGGTTTTTTTAGTTTTTGTTTTCAGGTTTTTTTGAAGTCGGTTTTTAAAAGTTTAATTTTTTTTTTTATTTAACCATTTTAGTGCCACTATCACTGAAAATTCTACTCCGTGAGGCGAAAGCGACTGTTTCTTCAAATTGCAACCTGTACCTAATCGTAACCCATTGAAGAGTTTGGTGATAAGAAAGTGTTTTCAGATGCTCCATTAAACGGTTCATATTTGTGTATGGGCCACTTCTATTAGTGGAAATGGAAAAGTGAGCAATTTGTTGTATCTCGCTGTGCTGATCTGTTCATCACTCCGAAGATCCTTATCAGATCTTCATTTAGGGTAGGGTTCTCTATCAAAATTCATTCAAACCCAGTCTGGCGAGGCAAAATCTAATATTTTATTCAAATTGTAACCTGTAATCGTAACCGATAGAAGAGTTTTCTGATGAGAAGGTGGTTTCAGATATTCCATTTATCGGTAACTATTAGTTTATGGGCCAATTCTACTCGTGGAAATCGAAAACTGAGCAATTTGCTGCTCTCTCGAGGTGCAATTCTGTTCATCACTCCGAAGATTCTCATCAGATCCTCACCAAATTTTATGGGACCACCCCTGAGGTATCACTTTTCGATTACAAAAAGAATCATCTCAATCGGTTGAGCCGTTTTCGAATGATCGCGTAACATACACACAAAAAAAACATACAGACGAATTGAGAACCTCCTCCTTTTTTGAAGTCGGTTAAAAACCTATCAAGTGCTAGTTGTACTCGCGCGCCGAGGGTTCTGTAAATTAGTTTCAACTCTCTTTCTCTGCCCTTGCAGTGGTATGGTAGTTAGTAGTTACCAATTTACCTTGATCCCTAATTCGTTTGGGTGCCCATACAATTTAAGGGTCAAGTTGAATAAAATTGGTCCAACTATGTATGTATGGGGACACCCTTTAATTTTCAATGTTTTTTTTATTTTTTTGGAATTTTCCCTTTATTTGTGCTATAAGGCATAGTTTTTTTTGCCAAATTTCATGATTCTAGGTCAACGGGAACTACCATTATAGGTTTTCGACCCAAAACCTATGGGGTACTTCCGGTTGACTGGGAATTGTCAATTTAGCAAAAAGCAAGGTCTTATAGCACAAGTAAAGGGAAAATTCCGATATATAATAAAGTTGAAAATTAAGATTAATTTTTGTACAAGTTTTTGCGAAAATGTAAATTTGCCCATATCTTTTTATTGTGTTGGCTCAGGACCTTGATTTTTTTTCTCAAAAGGTAAAAAAAGGAACCCTTAAAAGATCACTTTCTTGTCCGACTGTCTGTCTGTCCGTGTGTCACCACAGATATTCTCAGGAACGGGCGGACCTAGCAAGTTGAAATTCATACCAGATACTGAGGATTATCTTTTACCTTTCAAGGTACTGACTGACTGAACCCTATAAAATGAACACCAAATCAACGAAGTGTTTAAAATCATCACAGGTAATCAGACATTAAAATTAGGTATTTTTTTTGGAAAAAACTTAAAAGGTAAAAAATATTAAAAAGATGCTGTGACTTTTCCAAGACTGGACAAGCCAAGACAAGTATCCACTATCCATAATAAGTATTGTTCTCCAATACTAACATACACATTTCCATTACATTATGTAGTATTATAAACATGTACCTATTTCAAATATTTTGTATCACTACATAGTATAAAACAAAGTCGCTTTTTCTCTCCCTATTTCCCTTTGACTGCTTAAATCTTTAAAACTACGCAACGGATTTTGATGGGGTTTTTTTTAATAGATAGAGTGATTCAAGAGGAAGGTTTATATGTATAATACATGCATAATATAGCCGTGCGAAGTCGAGGCGTTAAATATAAACCTTGAATAAATATTTTGTTGGTGATTGTCCCAAAAATTTGTTAATAGGTAGCTAGGGGATCCGACCGGAATAAAATATTAAAATTTATTTGTGATCCCCTGCACGGTGGATCAGACCGGAATAGTTTTAAAAATAAATATTTTAAAATAAAACTGATCCCCCAGGGTATCAGATCCAGGGGATCCGACCGGAATAAATCGAAGATCACGGGTCCAGCTTGTACCTACATAATAAACGCGTATCTACTATCTACCTACTACGTATCTACCTACCTCGCACTACCACAATGTGGTAGGTGCGAAGTAGTACTAAGTAGTAGTAGTAGGGACCGAGGTAGGTGCTCGGTTGAAGATACCTAAACAAACTTTCAGATTTATAAAATTATAGGATTGAAAGAGGCCAGTATAGACAACACAACAACCTTACATACGTACAGACATACTTTTTAAATTATGTAGTAATTATCTTAACGATTCCCGATGTGGTAAGTAGCTTGTACTATTATACATTCTGTGGTGGTAGGATAGTAAGCGATCTTTAGCTATGAGGCAGTGTGAGGAAGCGCGAGCGCCGCGCGGGACGAAGTGTCTAGCTCCGCCCACACTCTCAAGGTCGTTGGCGTGGATATACCCCTTAAACAAACTCTTCAGCTTTATGATATTAGTATAGATGATTAGCTGCACCCCGCGGTTTCACCAGAGAAAGTCCCGATCCCGTGGCAATATTGGTATAAAAAGTCTATGTGTTAATCCATCTCCAGCTTTTTACATACCGAGTTTCATCGCAATCGGTCCAGTAGTTTTTACGAGGAGGAGAAACAAACATATACAAACACAAACGCATACTAACTCACAAACTTTCACATTTAAAATATTACTATGAAGTAGGATATAGCGCACGCAGACAAGAGACTTCAACAGATAACACAAACGGTAAAAAAAAATTAACCAAACATTATGGCGCCCAAAATTCGCCATTTTGAATTTTTAAAATGTTTATGATCTCGTTTACACTCACACTGGCAAAGCGTGGCGGCTCTAACGTCGTGCCATTCAACAAAATCGACCCACGCGTTTAGTCTCTAGAGTGCCAAAAAAGATCAAATAAACAAACATACATACCCCCTAATACTCAAACGTTTAGGAGTCCCCTTAACATGTAAGTCACTCCTAGCCTATTGAAATATGATACTTAAATGTCAATTAATTTGCTATTTAAGATAAGGCGTTTCAGTATCCGGGCGTTAGACTGATAAACACATTACCACTCGTTTGCGCCGCGCGTCGTCGGGTAAAAAGAATTGAGCGTCTTATCTCAAATCAGGCGCGGTCCCAGGGGGTCATGACACCCCGAAAAACGGTGACAAACCTAAAAATACTGTAAGTAGTACCTGTGCCATATATTTGTCTCGTGTCTTTACTATGGAACTATGGAGGAGTCAACACACCATATATATTATTCCTGAAAACAAATGTGTCAAAAAGTTAGAAAACCCGGTCGCTCAATTGTATTTTATTAGATAACTTTCCTTAACTATATTTAGGTAGTTGTGGAAATGAGATTTAAAAACCGGCCAAGTGCGAGTCGGACTCCAAAGCACGAATGGATTAGTTTTTTTTCCGTTTTTGTATTTGTTGTTATATCGGCAACATAAATACATACCTAAACTGTGAAATTTCAACTAACTCATGAGATAACAGCCTGGTGACAGACAGACGGACAGACGAACAGAAAAGTCTAGTAAAAAGTCCCGTTTTTACCCTTTGGGTACGGAACTCTAAAAACTATCATTTGAAATTCGAAAAATAGGTCTCCCTTTGGTTTTGTTTTACAGTTAGAACGCTGCATTGAATAAAAAAATATTGCGGGACATTCCACACATCTTCATCTAGCCCCAAGCTAAGTAACTAGACTTGTGTTATGGGTGCTAGACAACTGATATACTACTTATATACTTTTCTTTTGTAAATATATACTTATAATACATAGAAACAACCAGACCACAGACAAATATCTAAGCATAAATACTTGTCTGAGGCGGGAATTAAACCCTATGTTTGGCAGTCCGGCATGGTGACCACTGTGCCAACTGGGTCGTCAGTTCATTAATGTCGAAATGTTTTAGGCATCCAAAATGTTACAAAGTCCCGGATTCCTAAAAGTAATGGCAACCCTTACTATTAAACTTTAAAGTATTAGTGTTTCGTCTGATAAAGTGTATTAACTCGATTTATTTAACAACTAGCTTCATCTCGCGGTTTCACCCACGTAACTCCCGATCCTGTGGGAATATCGAGATAAAAAATAGCCCTTGTTACTTCCAATGAATCTATGTATCCTCATACTAAGGTCCATCTAAATCGGTTGAGTAGTGTTGGAGCCTATTCAATGCAAACAAACAAACAAATCTTTCCTCTTTATTTATAATTGACCGAACGAGCGAAGCGAGAGAGGTCTAGTGTTGAGAAGGGTCGGTCGCTCGTATGTTTGTATGTTTGTATGTTTGTATGTTTGTATGTTTGTTCGACGATAACTTGAGTACCGTTGCTCTGATCTTCATGATTTTTGGTATACAAGTAGTTGAGGTCCATAGAATTTTTAAGTTCGAACATGAGCAGGATCGGTCAGGGGGTTACGGAGATAGGGGTCCAAAAGGGGATCTACCTATATGGCACACAAACTATACTGCAAATATACCCGAGTGGGGTATCAAATGAAAGGGCGTAACTTCGGTGACAATAATATGGTACCATGGAACTGATCTGATGATAGAGCTGGAGGGAATCTGCAGGAATTATCTCATTATCCATACTTCATAGTTCATTCATTCAAACTTCTCGTCAAGAATCGCCTTGACGAGTAGTTTGTCTTTCAATGGTAACCAGGGTCTGATGATGGAACTGGAAGGTGGTCATAGGAACTTCGCAATGAAACGACACAACCCCATCGAGTTTGGGCTCGTTAGAATCGTCTTCACAAGAAGTTTGTCTTTCAATGGTGACCAGGGTCTGATGATGGAACTGGAAGGTTGTCATAGGAACTTCGCAATGAAACGACACAACCTCATCGAGTTTGGGCTCGTTAGAATCGTCTTGACGAGTAGTTTGTCTTTCAATGGTGACCAGGGTCTGATGATGGAACTGGAAGGTGGTCATAGGAACTTCGCAATGAAACGACAGAACCCCATCGAGTTTGGGCTCGTTAAAATCGTCTTGACGAGTAGTTTGTCTTTCAATGGTGACCAGGGTCTGATGATGGAACTGGAAGGTGGTCATAGGAACTTCGCAATAAAACGACAGAACCCCATCGAGTTTGGGCTCGTTAGAATCGCCTTGACGGGTAGTTTGTCTTTCAATGGTAACCAGGGTCTGATGATGGAACTGGAAGGTGGTCATAGGAACTTCGCAATGAAACGACACAACCTCATCGAGTTTGGGCTCGTTAGAATCGTCTTGACGAGTAGTTTGTCTTTCAATGGTGACTAGGGTCTGATGATGGAACTGGAAGGTTGTCATAGGAACTTCGCAATGAAACGACACAACCCCATCGAGTTTGGGCTCGTTAGAATCGTCTTGACGAGTAGTTTGTCTTTCAATGGTGACCAGGGTCTGATGATGGAACTGGAAGGTGGTCATAGGAACTTCGCAATGAAACGACACAACCCCATCGAGTTTGGGCTCGTTAGAATCGCCTTGACGGGTAGTTTGTCTTTCAATGGTAACCAGGGTCTGATGATGGAACTGGAAGGTGGTCATAGGAACTTCGCAATGAAACGACACAACCTCATCGAGTTTAGGCTCGTTAGAATCGTCTTGACGAGTAGTTTGTCTTTCAATAGTAACCAGGGTCCGATCTAACATATTAAGTTATCAAAGACCAAAAAGTATAAAATAAATTAATAGAATAAAAAACTAAAAAAAACACGCTTTAATAAAAAAAGTCCAACTAAAAAATAGAAAATAAAATCTAAAAAACTTGGATTAAGAATATTGTACTTAAATAGTAAGCGTGTTACATTGTGATTGCAAAAGAAAAATAACGAAGGTGTAGCATCACAAATTCACAATGTAACACGCTTACTATTTACAATATTCTTAATCGAAATTTATTTAAATTTTAAATTTATAGAAATTTATTACTTTGCCCCAAATCGTCCGAACTCTCTTTGCTTCATTTCCTATAATTATTTATTTCATAATCATGGGCTGTTTTACAATAATAGTGGTGGATAGTATCAAATAGTATATAGGAATGTTCGGTTCCAGCCGATCTAGAGACTGATAATGATTAAATTTGTGACTAATTTTTTTATAATTTTTATTGACTTGTTATATTTTAGTTTAGGGACTTATTACAGGACATATTGGCCTCAAACTTCTCTAATATATTCTCGTTCTCGAGCTTGTCTTCTCGTTTCCTCTTACGTAACATTATGATAAGTAGATACATAAGGAAGGAAGGAAAGGAATTACTATCTTCTGGATATTATGTTGGACACATTCAAAATGTCTTGAGTAAAAATAAAGAGTCAACGGATGTCCAGGGTGTGATGATTGAGCTGGCCTATGCTTTTAGAACTTAACAACAACAACAAGTTATGCCTATCGTGTTTGGATTCTTTAAATCATCCAATGTCAGATAATAGCGATACTAGGCACCTATCATTCAAATAAGATAGACCTGTCGTATTTGGAGTCTTTCGTCGTTATATTATACATTTTAGTACTTTACGCTGAAATATAATAAACGCTGAAAAGAACTCGTGAGGTCTCAGTTCGGGGCGAACTACTAGTATTAGGATAGACTAGCTTTTGCCCGCGACTTCGTCCACGCAGAAGTCGAAATAACTTATTTAACGTGGGCATCTTGACCAACCTCTTTAACCACATACTCGAGACCGGCGAAATCCCTGCCCAATGGAGATTGAGTGTTATTACCCCAGTTTTCAAGGGCAAGGGATCGGTGCAGGAGTGTGGCAGTTATCGAGGTATAAAGGTCATGTCCCACACCATGAAGGATAGTCGACTCTCTCGGATCCGACAGGAGTGCACTGTCTCTGGGTGTCAATATGGTTTCCGCCCCGAGCATGGTACCATGGAAGGAGATTAAAATTATGTAGTCTCATACAAAATTCCCCCCCCCCCCTTCCCACCCTAAGTGGTAGAATTTCGGAAAAACGTTTATTATCGGATGCCTACGTCATACAAAGAACACACCCTTCAAGTTTCAGGTCTCTACGATCAGCGGTTTAGGCTGTGCGTTGATCCGTCAGTCAGTCAGGACAAAGCATTTTATGCACAAATGCAAGCACAAAAAATTTATCGAGGAAAACTATAGGCTACTTCTTATTCCGATATTCCCACGGGATCGGGAGTTACGCGGGTGAAACCGCGGAGCGCTGCTAGTGTATAGATAAAGAATATGAATAAGGCTGGGACCGCCTGCTTCAGACTATATCACTGGCAACTTGTCGATCGATGGTTAGTTTTTTATTCAGTAGTTAGTCGACGTTTGTCCTTTAATTCTACTTTAGTACTACTTACGTATAGGTATAGCACTTCATTAGACACCTGTTTATACCAAGGACAACAGTAGGGTTCTGTAACCAAGGGGTAAACAACGAACAAAATGTAAACTAGATTTTGGGACTTTGTATTAGAAAATAAGTGAAATAGACTATAAGTACACTGTAATAGATTAAGTTAATAAAAGTTTCTAATACAATTAAATAAAAACAAAGCTTTTAAGTCTAAGTGCTAGAAAGGGCGGCCTTATCGCTCAAAGCGAAACCCACCTTCAGAAAACTGTAAAAATTATTAAATAAATAAAACCTCCTCCGCGTAGATAAAACCCTGAAAGATTGCATGAAATGAAAGAATGAAAGAAATAACCCGTATAATATGCAGAAAGAAAGAGATGCATGTATAAAAGACTAGCTATTTTAAGCAAATCTGAGTGTAGGTTACGTAAATATTATGCAAATAAATAATTATTAATAATGTTAAATATTATTATGTAAATATTATGTAGGTTACGCACTTATTATGAGAACATATTTTAATCATATAAATTACATACCCATCGGCAGTATTTTACCACAACGCTTAATCCACTCACTAAAAGGTATTAAACTAATTAACACAAATAAATGTTACGACCATGAAAAGGTTCAGGCATCATGAAGCTACTGCGACAGAATGAACCACGTTCCGTCATTTTATTCCTATTTATAGACATAAAGTAGTCAAGATGGCGGCGCCCTGACGTATACATCAAATGAAGCACTGTATTGTTGACTTCCTTCAGTCGTTTTCGTTTTGTCACTGACACATGATTGAAGATAGTTAAAGTCTCTGACCGCTGTCAGGGGAAAAAGGATAGGACATAGCTAGACTCGTGGGCTACCCCATCTCGGGTAGACAGTTTGCCTACTAGGACTAAAAATAAGAAAAAAAGGGGGTAAAATCTGGACCCTATTCTAAGACTTCGCTGTCCGTCCATCTGTCTCTCTCTCTAATATCTATCTCATGAACCGTGATAGCTAAATAGTTGAAATTTTCACAGATACTATATAATTTTTTTAGATATAGCTGCGCCCCAAAGTTTCACCCGCATAAGTCCCGATCCCGTGGGAATATCAAAATAAAAAGTAGCTTTATAGCCCTTTTCTATAAATGGATTATCCAATACAAAAATATTTTTTCAAATTCGAACCAGTAGTTCCTGAGGTAAGAGATAAAAAGAGTTTGTTTGTTCAAACAAACAAACTCTTTAGCGTTATAATATTAGTGTAGATTATATTTTGGCAACTGGTTGAGTAGCAAGAATGTTAGTGTGTCTTCTTTAGCAACTGGTTGTAAATCTCAGTTGCCAATATGGCCGGAGGGCCGCTATAACCACAAATACTGAAACCAGAAAAAAAATGGTTATATTGCAGGACATTCCACACATCGCCATCTAGCCCCAAGCTAAGTAACTGGACTTGTGTTGTGGGTGCTAGACAACGGATATACTACTTACATATTATACTTTTCTTTTGTAAATATATACTTATAATACATAGAAACAACCAGACCGCAGACAAATATCTAAGCATAATACTTGTCTGAGGCGGGAATCGAACCCGCAACTCTTTTTTTGGCACTCCGGCATGGTGACCATTGTACCAACAGGGTCGTCACAGTTATGGTGCATAGATACACCCCTCAACCGCTTTTTTTTTATAATGACCATTAACCCTGTATAAGCCTAACAAAGAACGTACACAAGACAATCACTAGAGTGTAAACAGCCATCTAATTCAGGCAACCGAAACGTAAAAAAAATTTGCTACTCTTTCACTCCCGCGACTTTTGACTTGTTGCTATCCTTGTCTTTTCAGTTTTATTCGTTTCGTGGTTTGAGAATCAAGGGGCAGGAAGACTCGCAGACAATATCCAGTTATACATTGTGTGCCAGTCAATTTACGTCTAAAATTAAGTAGACTATATAAGTAGTGTATCCGTTGTCTAGCACCCATAACACAAGTCTGTTACTTAGCTTGGGGCTAGATTGCGATGTTTGGAATGTCCTGTAATATTTATTTATTTTATTTATTTAAAAAATTAGGTAAATACAAATAAAACCGGCCAAGAGCGAGTTGGACTCGCGCACAAAAGGCTTCGTGACTTATAAATCTGCACTCACAAAAAAGTGTGACGTCACGCTGCCGTTACGGGAACGTGAGCTTTATTGACAAGTTATTGACATCAATGTTTTTCTAATGACGTTATCACTTAAAATTATCGCTCGTTAATCGACTTTACAGACAACCATTTTTTGTTAACAATAATACATCATCTGTGAAAATTTCAACTGTCTAACTAACACGGTTCATGAGATACAGCCTGGTGACAGACAGACAGACAGCGGAGTCTAAGTAATAGGGTCCCGTTTCACCCTTTGGTTACGGAACCCTAAAAAGGTAAATTGCTTTATGAACATGTAAATAAGTAGGACCTATTAATTCGCACTGATCGTTTTGTTCAGGCGTGTATCATTATTTGAGCTGTTCTTTATCCCGTAGCAGACGTCCGCGGTTTCTCCTGATTCCTTGGTAATATTGCGACAAAAAAAGCCTGTATAAAAACTGAGATTTTGTTTTTTGTTATTCCTTTATATTAGAAGTTTTTTTTTCTTATTTTTTTTTAAATACTCAAATACTGATTTATTGGTAAGGTCATTACAGGTCAAATAAACAAAAATCATACATTACTTACTATTCCAATAATAAGAAAATAAAAACTAGTAAATACTTATACTTTTCCTTTATGTAAGTCTTCTATTCGTCACTCGTCACCATAACACAAGCCCAGGTGAGCGATATTATTATTAAATACTCTGTTTCCTAATGTTACCATGACGCATGACGTTACACATCGGAAACGGGACGCATGACGTCACACGATATTTCGTCAGACACTTTTTGTGAATGCAGGTGTACCATCAATTTAATAGACGTTATCACGTCAAAATTATATGTGGGTACCTACATACAATTTTGACGTGATAACGTCTACTATATCCTGTTATTTTACATTCATATCACTACATAGTATAAAATAAAGTCACTTTTCGCCGTCCCTATATTATGTCCCTTTGTATGCTTAGATCTTTAAAACTACGCAACGGATTTTGATGCGGTTTTTTTAAATAGAATAGAGTGATTCAAGAGGAAGGTTTATATATGTATAATACATGCATAATATAGCCGTGTGAAACCGGAGCAAGTCGCTAGTGATATTATATAAGAACTGATAATAAAATTATCAAGGAAGAAATAAGTGAAGCTTTCTAATCTAACCCGTGCGGGAGGTGTTGACGTATCCATGCGCAACTAATCTTACGACCCAAATTATTATTCAAAGTTCGACCGGCCTTAGGGTCAAACTAGATAACAGACTTGACAGAATGTTGATCGACTAATATCTATCTCGTTAGCCGAAATTTAAGGCACAGGTTCACTTATTTTTAAGGTTCAATAGACAATGGGTAAAAACGGAATCTTAATACTAAGGCCCGTATTCCAAAAGACGAATCAGATCAATGTTCTCCTGGTACTGACCTACATTACGAGGTGTAATGTAACATTCGCATCGAGCGTGTTACGCATAGAGCATGTTACGCTGTGTTCTAAAATTGGCGTAACATGCTCGTCAAAACTCTGTGCTCAGTCAAAGGATTCGCCAAAAAACCGACAGCCGGGTGGAGCACTCAAAGCGAGCAACGAGCGGCTCGTTGCTCGCTGGTTTCCCCGTAACACGACGTACTGACTGCACGAATGCTCGCTGTGTAACACGTTACATTATGCCCCGTAACGCCGGTCAGTACCCAGCTTTAAACTACTCTTGAAAACGAATCTAGCCTTGACATTACTTCGTATTCTGAAAGGCAACTTGAGTTTGACTCAGCTGAATCAAGTTTTAAAACCTCACCTACATTGTCAAGTTCAAATCCCTACAACTACATGAGAGTCGATTACCGCTCAAGATGCGTTTCAGAATAAACAAACACTCAGCTGATACGAGATTCAAGAATCGTGTCTCAAGATATGATTGAAAATCCAATCTCTTTTTAAAACTACTTTTAAAACTAGATCAACGCTTGAGTGACGTTCTAGAATACGGGCCTAAGACTCCACCGGCTGTCCGTAGTTAAAATTTTCACACCATGATGATTGTATTTCTGTTGATTTTGTTTTTTAAAAAAAACATACGTAGGTACAACCGAATTGAGAACCTCCTCCTTTTTTTGAAGTCGGTTAAAAACAGAATGGTACAGAACCCTTCCTGCGTGAGTCCGACTCGCACTTGGCTAGTTTTTCGTTTATATATTGTCTGTAATCTGCTTTCACCCTCGTAAAGGAAGTACATCCACGTTCCAAATAGAATGCAATCACGAGTTATTATCCTCTTTGCTCCATATTATGAAACTTAATGAAAAACATGGTAGCAATCTCACCGGCCTTTACTTTGGCTTCTGTATCGAGTAGAGTTTTTCTGTCCATAAGTTTGTAAACAAACAAATAACTTAAGAAACATTAAACATTGATAATATCAATGTTTAATGTTTCTTTTCTTATTCAACAGTTTTCGTTCACCTGGGTGTACTAAGGGCTATTTTTTATGTTGTGGATAATTACTTGAACTGAGTCGCGGAGTTCTTTCCTACATTCATAAACTAAGTTTTTTGAAATTTGACGCGAATTAACACAGATCGTTATCTGTGTTAATTCGCGTCAAATTTCAAATGTCAAATCATAACAGAGAGTGCTTTGTTTTCTTCTCATTCCCGCCAAAGCTGCCAAAGCAGCAAAATTTTATCAAAAATATTTATAAATAGTGTCGCGCTCCTAATCGGCGCACACGCACGCTTTCATAATGACTGCGCTAAAACTGTTTTTTTTATTTTTTATTCTCGTCGTGGTATCGGCGCAGGAGCCAGCCCCGACGGTGAGGGTACCCCATGGAGTACTGCAGGGTGCGTGGAAGGTCTCCACTAAGGGCAGGACCTATGCCAGTTTCCAGGGTGTGCCTTACGCTCGCCCACCGGTCGGGAAGTACCGGTTTAGGGTGAGTTTTGGATAACCTCCTGCTTTTCTTAATACATTTAAAAACAGACACACGAAAAAGTGATCTTATAAGGGAAAAAAGAAACCTTTTTTAGCTTCAGAGGAACGGAACCATAAAAAAAGGATGAGGTTCATAATTCGTCGCATTTAGATATATATTGTTTTTTATTTGAAAAGGTATGTATCTTAAAATATGTACTAGGTATGCACCAAAACTTACACTTAATTCCGTTATTTCCACCAAACTGCTTAGCAGGTTGTCTTTTACTAATGAGTGTTTTGCTAATGGATTTTTTGTTCTAAGGCATACCTACATGTTTTTGTTGCTTAAGTTTAACAACAAAATGTTATGTTATTGATGTCAATGTGTCGATTAATTTTTGTCCTATGCTTTGTCCTAATCATTTAAAAAAATATAACTTTAACTTATCACAACAATTTTTAATCGTTTTCAAACATGAAGAACAAATTGTCAAAGTGTCAAACTCAGAATATCCACCTTAATGTCATGCAAGCTGCCCTAAATGATTTTAAAAAAAAAGAAACACAAGCCTAGTTTATAATGAATTAATTACATTAAAAGAACTAACCGACAACATTAAGGAGGAAAAAAAGAGCTATTTAAGAGAATAAGTACGCAGTATATTACTTCCTCAAGAGGTATATAGTAGTAGGCCTTTGTAATATAAAAGGGAAGAAACACAGAATGATACGTAAAAATAAAATAAAATGAAGTTCCTATACGCACGCAATCTTGTTAATTGTAAAACTTCTAATCCTTGTTTATGGATTTTCTTGTTTTTCAATCAAGCTGAAATGTTTTGCGGTATGGTAAAATTGTTGTCCTAAAAAATGTAATAAATCATATACCTACCTACCTACTTATCTCATATTTTGCATTATTTATAAGTACATAATATATTGAGTTTGTATATTGTTAGTAGATAATAACATAATTAGATTAATTAGTTTATAATGAACAAGAATTTATCAAATAGTAAGTACCTATCGTTATACCCAGTTCTATCAAAATCGATCCAGTAGTTTCAAAATTAAAAATATCATCTTTATAGGTTTAAATTAGCCGCGACTTATTCGGAGTTGAATTTTCATCCAAAACTAGGTGCGCGAGTTCACCCGCGTAAGTCCCGATCCCATGGGAATATCAAAATAAATTAGCCTATAGCCTTCCTCGATAGATAGACTATCCAACACAATAATATTTTTTCAATTCGAACCAGTAGTTCCTGAGATTAGCGCGTTCAAACAAACAAACTCTTCAGTTTTATAATATTAGTATAGATCATTTCTTAGCGGATGATGCCTAAGTCTTAATACGCAATTCGTCCAATGGTTTGTGCTGTGCGTGATTATATCAGTCAGTCAATCAGGACTTTTGAAAGTTACATTTATAGATACCTAATAGGTATCAATGATGTAGGTACCTACCTAAAGAGCGATAGTTGGTCAGTTGACAACAATAATATCAGTTACAATCAATGTGTTGCCTTGTTAATGATCCAAAAGATTTTAATTGACTCTCTAATTAGTACGTTTGGTAAAGGCAATCAAATGCAATCGTTGTAGACTGAGTGTAAAATAGAAACAATGACCAAGCTCACTATTGATCACCATTTTGTTAAATTTCATCCGTATTTAAACTGATGTTGTTCGGCTGCATAATTGCAGATCCACCATAGAGCTCCAAAACGGCTGGCATAAGAATGTTTTCAACACGAGCAACATTCTAGACACCTGCTTTAGGTAAAGTTTAAAGTCTTCTAAATCATAAATTAATCAAACAAAAATTATTAGAATGCAAACATTCCACGTACTTTTCTGACTCTACCGGGGGCTCCAACTATACAGCCGACTGTATGTGCCCCGCGGTTTTACCCGCATTAGTCCCGATCCCGTGGGAATTTCATGAAAAAAAATATAAGTATCCAGTTTTCTACGGAGGAAACTATAGAGCACATCCTCCTTGGGAATGCGTATCCTTAACCGGAGGAATCCAGGTTTCTTTCTCTTAATGGCATCACCGCATTAATCCACCACTTCTTCAAAGAGTAAGAAGAAACATTAAGGTAGTGGTAAACACAAAAGATCCCACTGGGTCGAAATGTTGCTGGCTATGTCAGCCCCCGATGTAAGATAAGATAAGATTCTACGAACCGAGTATCATAGCAAAAGATTCAGTAGTTTTAGAAAGAGTGACAAATCACTATCACTATCACTTCACTATCACTACATAGTATAAAACAAAGTCGCTTTCTCTGTCCCTATATCCCTATGTATGCTTAAATATTTAAAACTACGCAACGGATTTTGACTCGGTTTTTTTTATAGATAAAGTGATTCAAGAGGAAGGTTTATACATGCAAAATATAGCCGTGCGAAGCCGGGGCGAGTCGCTAGTATATACTAACACTAAGATACAAACTTTCACACTTTTATTACAATAGGTTAGTCTAAGTTGTTCTAAGAGGGTATTTCCCTTATTACCTACCGAAATAATGCTTCGAGAGTAACCTTTTTTTTCATATACATATAAGTAGGTTTGCTGTATGTACGGTCGGAGTCAGAATTGCAGACCCACCGTAGAGTTCTAAAATTACTATTATCGGAATGTTTTTATTCTAATAACATTTATCTAATAAATTAATCACTTGATTTTAAACTTGAACAAGAGCAAGACTTTACAATCTTGCTTGACTTTAAAACATTCTAATAAAATCAGTTTTATAGCTCTACTTTGGGTCTGCAATTCTGACGTCGACCGTATATCTTATATGCCCCTTTTTGTCATTTTTCTAACAACTAATTACTTAAGGAAATATATCACTCTGAAAACAAAAAATTGAATTACGTGTACAGCCAACCTTGGTGTTATGAAAAAAGAATGATTGCTCTGAAGGCATTATTAAGGAAGTAAATTAGCGAATATATTTCTAAGGAAAAGTGCTGCCAGGATACCATCGTAAAATAGATCTATGATTTCAGGAACCGCAACAAGTGAGGCCATGGGTCGGAGTTTGGGATGCTACGAGACTGTTGCCTCAGTGTTTACAGTACGATCCATTAGTTGACAAGATTGAAGGTAATATCAATAAATATTGCAGGACATTCCACACATCGCCAAGCTAAGTAACTAGACTTGTGTTATGACAATGGATATAACTACTATGTACTTATATACTTTTTTTGCCATAACCAATATCCATAACTTGTATTTATCTATTAATATTTATCCATTACTTATTTTTGTAGACGGATTGATTGAAGAGGAAGTTTGAGATTAAACCATTAAACTCAAAAACTACCAAGTACCTATACGATTCTTCCGATAGCCGTGGCGGATCGCTAGTAATATAATAATACTAGCTTTTGCCCGCGAATTCGTCCGCGTAGAAGTCGGAAATAGACCAAGAATCACGTTGTTCCATACAAACCTTGCCCCCTTTCCACCCCCTAAGCGGTAGAATTTTAAAAATCCTTTCTTATTCGATGCCTACGTCATACAAAAAAGAACATACCTTCCAAGTTTCAGGTCTCTACGCTCAGCTGTTTAGGCTGTGCGTTGATCCACCAGTCAGTCAGTCATTAGAGATAATATTTTAATTAACCAATTCCAAATTGGAATTGGTGGAATTTTCCAAAATAGTTTCTTAGCTGATACTTACGTCATAATACCTTAGGATTGGTAAGCTGAAGTGGCAATGGGCAGGTCATATAGCTCGCAGAACTGACAACCGCTGGGGAGTAAAGGTTCTCGAGTGGCGGCCACGATGCAACGCGAAACGGAGTGTTGGGAGACCAGCTGCCCGTTGGACCGACGACATTGTGGCGGTCGCGGGTAGTCGGTGGATGGAGGCGGCCCAGGACCGCTGTTTGTGGCGTCGTATGGGGGAGGCCTATGTCTAGCAGTGGACGTGTATGGGCTGACATGATGAATAGTTTACCAAATTGTTTGGTTTGTATATCAGTCATTTGATCGCGTTCTCCTTTCATAAAAGATTCCTATGTTTTAAATTAATATTTACGTTTGATCAGAAAATTAATCAGATTTGTTTAAATCCCGAAAGAACAAACTGTAATTAACTGATTTTAACTTTTCCCATCACAGCAACTTTGAAAGGCAGATAAGTTGGTACCTACTTTGCTATACCTAAATAAACGTTATATCTATCTATCTACCTAATCTATTTACGTAGGTACTTGTTCTTGTAATACGGGCCGTTTGCCGCAATTAGACGTATTTAGTTGGCACCTACACTACCCTCTCAGCTTAGTCGACCATATCCAGAGGAATGACCTTGTCTAGACGTCTGGATACAAGTAAGCCGGGTTTCATCCTTAAGTATTCGTTAAAAAGTTGACTGAAAGCTTAATTAGAGCTTACATTAGTTAAACAGGGAATTGCTTATTTAACCATCTTTAACTCAATTCAGTTGTATATTTTTTATTATCTTTATTTTACTACTAGCTGCGCTCCGCGGTTTCACCCGCGTAAGTCCCGATCCCATGGGAGTATCAAAATAAAAAGTCTAAAGCCTTCCTCGATAAATGGACTATCCAATACAAAAATAATTTTTCAATTCGAAGTAGTAGTTCCTGAGATTAGCGCGTTCAAACAAACAAACAAACTCTTCAGCTTTATAATATTAGTAAAGATTTGTTGTACAAACTTGTACACAAAAATATATTTCAAGCTTATCTTCTTTTTGAGTTCTAACCCTAAATCTTGACACATATTATCTCGGTTCATAAGGTTAAATAAAATAGTTTGGACTGTTTGATACTAATATTTCATTCCACGTGTCAGATAAGTTAATATTAGGATAACGCAGAATTTCATTTATTAGGTAAATACTATAATGATCGTTAAATAAAGGGATTCTTGAAAATTTCTACGGAATTAGCAAAGCTAGTTTGATACTAAATCCGACGTGATTCCGCGAAAGTTTTTTTTTAATACGAAAAGCGGTTTTGAAAGTGGAAAAGCGAGGGAAAATTCGACATGTTTTTCGAAAATATTAAGGTTATATTTTATAAAAAGAAACTCTGTTTCTTAGAGATAGAGGCTATTAAACTTTGAGTTTTATTTGTATAAGTACTTAAATAAAATTTAAACATTATAATGGTAGATATTTATTACTTATCAAAAACAGCTGATTTTCCAGTGAAGAAAACCTTTAAAAAATTCAAAAAGAAATTAGAATTTCTAAAAATTTTTGCCTAGACTTTTAAAACACTTTTGTATTTAAAACCTTTCGCGGAAACACGTTGTTTGAATTTTTCAATCTCTGTCACTAATGTTCAATAACAAAATTGTCCAACCCTATAAATGACCAACCTTTTAAAAGACATGATAAAATTGATCAACCATAGAAATGATCAATTATTATGCCCAATGATAAATTTATCCAACCATTAAAAATTACCAATCATAAATAATAAGGCCAGAAATAAAATTACCCATGATAAGCTGGGACCAATTCAATAATGTTTAAAGTGCTTTAATAATCCTATTTTCCAGGAAGCGAAAATTGCCTTTACGTAAACGTGTACACTCCGAAACTGAATCCCAGCGCTTCCCTTCCGGTAATGGTGTTCATTCACGGAGGTGTTTACATGTACGGCGCAGGTAATCTGTACACCGCACCCCATCTCATGGACAGAGATATCGTGGTAGTGACTGTCAACTATAGGTTGGGACCACTTGGTGAGTTGAGAATACCATATTTATTCATAACAGTGTTCCGCATTTTTACCCGCGTAACTCCCGATCCTGTGGGAATATTGGGATAAAAACACCAATAACACTTATAATGAAGCAATGTATCTTCATACCAAGTTTCATCAAAATCGGTCCAGTACTTTCGGAGCCTATTCAATGCAAAGAAACAATCAAATCTTTCCTTTTTCTATTATTGGTGAAAATAAAGTAATATACCACGACCTTTCTCGAAAATAGGACTATCTAATTAAATAGTTAAAACCAGATTTTGCTTATATTAGTTAACCATTTTTAATTATATTATAAGTAATACAGAAACAAACAGCCAGACATGAATTTTAGTAATTATACGTATATTTTTTGTTCTACTAGTTCCAAGTTTCCTAGACTTATTTTTTAATTGCCTGCCAAGTAGAGAGTTTTTGTTCTTTCTTCTTTTATTTTATGTACTTTTAGATTTGATTTATAGAACAGATGTTTTGTCCTCTCTTATATGCGCACTGGATCAGTAGTCCTACTGAGTAGTTCAACTGGTAGTGCAAATGATACTTTGTATAGATAGATAGCGTTAAGTACGTTTTTTCTTTAAATCTTACCATGTGGTTTCTAGGATTAGCACCTTGAAGATATTTTCTTGTCCTTGATTCATTCGCGTTTTCATGGAGAGCAATATCTGTTTCCGGAATAGTTATGTCGGTGTAGATCCATATTATTCTATATCCGAATAAAGCCACAGCTTAGGGCTACGTACTTTTAAGAAATTGGAAGTGTTTTTACTTTTATTTTAGGGTTCCTGAGTACGGGAGACGAAGTCGTCCCCGGCAACAACGGCTTGAAAGACCAGTCGTTTGCGCTGCACTGGGTTCGCAACAATATCAAGCTGTTCGGCGGTAACCCTGACAACGTCCTGCTCACAGGGTGCTCCGCTGGCGGCGCTAGTGTTCACTATCATTACTTGTCCCCATTGTCTCGAGGTTAGTTCGCTAATTAACCAGAAGTACTTCTATAATAGAACTTCCTAACAGCTTTTTTTTAGTGCCCTCGTACTATTGACATTTAACAACTCACAAGCACCTATGTAATATAAGCATTTTGGCTGGTAAAAATGCTCAATCGATTCAAGCGAAAATTCTCGTTGGCTCACTTGAAGAAAAAATAATGTTTAATAAAAATGGCTTAATTAATTTCTTACGCCCACATCGTCTCTTAACCCAAAAAGGAAATGGACGACGGACGTTGTTTTATTATATTTGGTCCAGAGTTATTTATTTTAGTGCCAGGTACTTCTCACGAAAGATAAATATGGCTCATTGTTCACATCTTGATGATTGCAAAAGAAAAATAAATCTCTCAAGATAACTAAATGGAGTTAATTGCTCTGTCTGCCGTTGTACTTTACCTAGCTATTTGTAAGTTTACGTTGGTAGAGTTATTATTCTTATTTTATCTACATAAACAAACCTTTAGGTATATAGGTGAAATGTTTGTTCGTGTCTTTTGCCCTCTATCTGTATGTTGAAACAGTCGTGTTGTAAACTTGATTAGTAGGTACTTACGATGCCAATATTTATTCTTTTTACGAATAAAAAAAAGCACTGCATCATCGTGCCATAGCGGTGGGGGTATTAAAGGCTCTTTCCGGCTTGAGATTTACCCCCATAGGTTTTCCATCAACAGTTAAAATCCGTCAGAGTACAAGTATGCTTACGGAGGTCTAAATTTTCGAAATTGATAACAATTTCTAGGAACGTTCAGCAAAGGGTGGGCATTCAGTGGTGCAGCATTTGCATCATGGGTGTACGCAGTGAAGCCGGCACAGAAGGCGAAGACTTTAGCTGCTATCGTCGGCTGTCCCTCCACCACCAGCCGCGAGATCCTTGACTGTCTCAAGTACAGGCCTGCTGAAGTTATAGTTAACGCACAGGTTCAGATGCTGGTAAGCAAGCGAACCTACTACATGTTCATCCCTAGCAGGCATTACACCATAGTACCTATAATACAACGGTCGCCACGGCTCGTATATCTTTCCTCACAGACTACAACCTCTAAACAATATAACCACAGGGACTCCATAAAGTACATGAACAGGCATGTGCCCTGCATAGGCTGTATACATACGAAATGGCTGTTGATCCTAAATTTTTTATTATTTTAAGTATTCATGTACAATGTGCTTCGATCCTCATATAAACAACATTTGCACCCATGTCCAATTTCCTTAATACCCTCTTCTTTATATTTTGTAGGGCTGGAAAGTAAAACTGTTCGGAATATTCACGCCAACGATAGAAGTTCCTGGAGTTCGTGATCCATTCCTTACCCAGTACCCATGGCATGCTTCCAATTCGAGAGCCATGCAGAACCTGCCGCTCATTGCCTCCGTCACATCAGAAGAGGGCCTGTATCCTGCCGCAGGTATTGTCTTAATAATGTTATAAACTAGCTGCACCTTGCGATTTTAGTCAATCCCGTGAGATATTGGTTTGACCACTGTCTCACACGATGGTAAGTGACGATGCGGTCTAAGATGTAGCACGCTTTTCCAGTTCAAAGATCCTCAAGTAAACGGGGGACCTTCGAGGAACGCGAGTGAAGGTAGGAAGAAATGAATTGGGACTTAGACAAATAAATAAATAAAATTTCATTTGCCATAACGGTAATACAGTAACGAAACTTATACTTACTAAGGATACACATACAATGATTTAGTTACAGATGGTAATATTGTTATAAGAAAAAATAAAATAATAATAAAGATTTACAAGGTATAAGTTACAGCGGCTCCTGCACTAAGCAAGCTTGTCTCGCAGAAGCCTGACAAAAAAATAACAAGTAGTTATAAAAATAATACTTTCTCGGGAAACCATTCGCTCGGTAAGGGTAAGCATTTATTCATTCACCGTGTTATGTGAATCGGTACGGGGAGTTTACGTCACCCCAGGATCTAAAGACTCTGGGTACGCAGACTGTTGAAACGACGGGCGTCAATAGTTGTAACTTTGTTTACTATAAATATTATAAGACACAGCGCCATCTTACTCACTTCTAGCGACGCTACAACCCGTTGCGTGTCTTCATCTCCTCAAAAAATCTTCCTTTTCACTCTGTTTTAGTCTCTCTGCTCAAAAATGTTTTCTTTCAATTTTTTAGTTTACCAATCGGACCCGAGCTTAATACCGGAATTAGAAGCTCGTTGGACGGAACTAGCTAGCAACATCTTCTAGTACAACGACACCTTACCTTTGAACAGACACCCTGAAGTCGCTGCTAAGATCAAGGAGCACTATTTGAACAATAAGCCAGTTAGCCAGGAGACATATCCACAGTTAGTTCAGGTACCGCCTATGGAACCAGATAATTGAGTCCTACTATTTAATATGGTTAATACACCCGATGTTCTTTGACCCTGACTGTATTCACCTATATTTGGTATACTTTTCCCAGGCCATGAGTGACCGTCTCTTCGTAGCAGATGTTGGTAAATTAGCTCAGATCCACGCCAAGTCTGGCCAACCGACTTACGTCTACCGCTACGCATACAGAGGAGTCAAAAGCTTCTCCGATCTTATGGCCAAGAACACTAATGATTATGGTGTGTATTAAAGAGTTATTTCTTCTGGACGAGGCCTTGGCTATAGAAGTTTAAATCTTATACACCCAAGCAGCTTCTAGTATTATAAATAAGAAGTAGCTGATGCTGATAGTGGAAAAAATAATCAAGTCATTATTGGCATTCGAAGATTAGTTTTTTAATTAGTTGGGCTTCATACTTATTTAGAATTAATTGCAATATTCGGAGGATTGCTTTTTAGTAAGGAGACACACTACAAAAACTTTGAACAAATCGCCCGATCCATTCAATTTTTGTAGACCGGCGAAGTTACCGTTCGCCCTTATCTAGTCACCCATATTTGGTTCTAAAAATTCGGAAATTCCAGGTGTGAGCCATGGTGATGACGTGATCACGATGTTCGAGTATCCGGGACTGGAGAAACTAACACCGGAAGACCAGAAGATGCTTGAAGAGCTCCTGGATATGGTCTACAGTTATGCTACTACAGGGTACTTTCCTAGACTATAATCGCAGTTTTACAAGGCATCCTGTGGGAATGTTGGGTGCATTAAATTTATTTAATAAATCTTTACAGAGTGCCAAAATTTGGTAAAAATTCTCCAAAATGGACTCCAGTGAAGGCTGGAGCTGATGAACTGGACTACCTGGAGATCTCATCACCGAGCAAAGTGCAGATGAAGAGGACCACTGACTTTGGGCAGAAATCCTTCTGGGATAGCCTTGGTTTCTACGAAAATGAAAACTATAGACAAAATTTAAAAGACGAATTGTAAATTAAGAACATTTTAATCCATTTCAAAAAGACTCTTGTGTATGTTTAGCGTCAATTTTTTTTTAATCTCGATGTAATAAGTAACTTAGAATCTACCTACAGCTAAATTACAATTGTCGAACTAACCTACCTTTATATTTTATAAACACGTTAGACACCGAACTAACGGTTAATTAAATAGGTGCCTTATCAATAAAGTAATCAAACAAATATTTATCTAGTTTGTCAACTTTAGATTGCCACCTCTCTGTTGCCGTTTCGTGCAACAGTCTAGTTAGTTATTTATAAACAGTGTAGCGACGCGATCGGCGCGTACGCACGGCAGTATGGCTGCGCTAAAAATATTCCTTTTTTTATTATACCTTGTTGTGGTGTTAGCACAGGGGCCGAATCCCACAGTGAGGGTACCTCATGGGGTTCTACAGGGGACGTGGAAAGTGTCCACTAAGGGTAAAACTTACGCCAGTTTCCAGGGCATTCCCTACGCTCGTCCACCGGTCGGCAAGTACAGATTTAGGGTAAGTTTGATTATTTTTTGAGTAAAAACAATATATAACTATACTTTTGTAAGAAAAGTTAGGAACGCATGTGTGGTATAATACCCATAACAGCCCCCTTTTTAAGTCGGGGGTTAAATAATAATATTTTGTATTTTAACTGTCGTAGAGGTAATTTTTTTGAGAGCAATGGGGTCGGGCAAGGACACGGTGTAAAAAAAATTACAGTAATTCTTATCCTGTATAGTTAATGGTTTATGGTTTATTCATAAACTATAATATAATACGGTTTTTAAAACATTACATTTTTCTATTTTCTTTTTACTTTTACGTCAATTGTCTGGAATCATGCCGAATTTTGACGAAGCTGAATTATAATACCTAGTCAACAAGATTTTGGTAAGTAAACAAGAAAATAATGATACCTACTAAAAGTTAGCAAGTCGTTAACTCACCAAATTCTAGCATTAAAATCATTTTCTCTGTGAAATAGGAGATGAATTATAATAGCTGGGAACAGAACAATACGGATTTAATTATTTTCAAATTAAGATAAGAAAATATAGTCGGAGATCCCTTTCAGGACGATCTTCATGGAGCTGTTTAATGGATGAAAAGTATTTTATATCAAACTAGCTGTCCCGGCAAACGTTGTTTTGCCATTTAAAAAATAATTAAATCAAAATCGGTTCAGCCGTTCGGGAGCTACGATGCCACAGACAGACACAAACACACACACACACAGACACGTCAAACTTATAACACCCCGTCGTTTTTGCGTCGGGGGTTAAAAATCATACAAATCGGTTCAGCCGTTTAGGTGTAGTTTGGCAACTAACACCGCGACCCGATTGACATCAATATTTATACGTCACTCAATTGTTTTGCCTTCCCGGAACCTCTCCATTAAAACCTGAACTTTATGTTATGGTATTAAAGTTCTTATTGACTTGTATTATTACGAATCGTTTGTATGGTATGGAGTATAGAAAAGTGTTGTTTTTAGACATTTTCAGGCAATTTTTTAAATTTTTCTCTCCGTAAGAACCATCCTCGTACCTTATGGAATATTCTAAAAAAAAGAATTGGCCAAATTGGTCCAGGCGTTGTTGAGTTATGCGCTTACCAACACATTTTGCGATTCATTTTTATATTATACTAGCTGTCCCGGCAAACGTTGTTTTGCCATATAAAAAAAAAATTAAATCAAAATCGGTTCAGCCGTTCGGGAGCTACGATGCCACAGACAGACACAAACACACACACACACAGACACGTCAAACTAATAACACCCCGTCGTTTTTGCGTCGGGGGTTAAAAATCATACAAATCGGTTCAGCCGTTTAGGTGTAGTTTGGCAACTAACACCGCGACCCGATTGACATCAATATTTATACGTCACTCAATTGTTTTGCTTTCCCGGAACCTCTCCATTAAAACCTGAACTTTATGTTATGGTATTAAAGTTCTTATTGACTTGTATTATTACGAATCGTTTGTATGGTATGGAGTATAGAAAAGTGTTGTTTTTAGACATTTTCAGGCAATTTTTTAAATTTTTCTCTCCGTAAGAACCATCCTCGTACCTTATGGAATATTCTAAAAAAAGAATTGGCCAAATTGGTCCAGGCGTTGTTGAGTTATTCGCTTACCAACACATTTTGCGATTCATTTTTATATATAAGAAGATAGCTGCGCCCCGCGGTTTCACCCGCGTAATAATTTTCTAGGCAATTTTCTTAATATTTTCTTTCATAAGAACCTTCTCCTGACAATAACAAACACAACAAAAAAAGAATTGGCCAAATTGGTCCAGGCGTTGTTGAGTTATGCGCTTACCAACACATTTTGCGATTCATTTTTATATATAAGATTAAATACTTAGGTCAATAAATATATTGCAAATGGGTTGCCTAAATATATTCATTCCAGAATATGTTTAATTAACAATTTAATTTTTAGTTTTGTTTTTTAAACCTTTCACTGACTTGTTTAAGAGACAAATTCCATACCAATAGAAATTATGAAGCCTATAGAATATGGAAACGTTAAGTTGCCTATTTTTTCCCGTCACAGAAGGCAGGTAAATCGATACTAGTCGTTTGCACTGCTCTGGTTAATGATATAAAGTTAAGTTAAAATAAAGATTATGTACAGTGGTATGGAATTTGTCTATTGACCAAACCAGTGAAAAGTCTAAAAACAAAAGAAATAAAAATATATTAATCATTCTGGACTGAAATTTTTGGCGTATTGCTCTTTCATCCCACTATTTTTTCCCACGCGTAATATTTTAGGCGTTTCATACCACAGTATTTTTCAATTTCCATTTCATCCCACTTATTATCTTCTTTCACAAAACCGTCTCAGTAGCAAAGGTACCGTCAGACAAAAACACATTAATGAGAATTAAAAATATTTTTAATCAATAGTCAAACAAATCAAACTTAAAAATTGTAAATAAATGTTAAGTACCATTTTTAAAATTAAAAATGACAGTACGACTAAATTTTAAAATAAATTATTTTAGGCAACCAATATATTTTAATTCATTAAACAGATCGATGAAGGTCGTCGTTAAAGGGATCCCGTACTAATAATGATGAGTATTACTTAATCATTGTAGTTCATCATTAATATTATGTTAACGATGTCGCTTCAAACTTATGCCCGCTTTCCAATAAAATAATATACTTGCCAAACTTACCATCAACCTGCATCTCAAACTTGCCACAAACTTTCTCCTTTGATAACTTTTAGTAGGACCCAAGTTTATTGTGACAATGGAGCCTTGAAATGGAAGAAATCGCTTTCAGCGATAAGGCCGCCCATTTGTGCAACTTATACTTTCTAGCTATTACTTTACTTTGTGTATATCGTGTTCTGTTTACTCTTGTGTTGTACAAATAAAGTTATCTATCTATCTATCCTTTAAGGCTCCTGTTTTTCCTCTGAAATACGGAACCCTACAATCGAAAATAAACACGATAAATGCGAAGGAAAAGAAAGTTTCATCAATAAATAATTGCTTAGGAAATGCGCCAACAGAATAGAGATACAAACACTTTTATTTTAATTCGTTTTAGTATCGTTGAGAACATTATTTGTAGTAGATTTGCAAATAAATGCTTCGGAACTAAAAACAACACGATCAGCTGTTGCCTAGCGCACTGGGAAAACCGGACTACACGATTTATAAAAATAAATATTACAGGTCATTGCATTCACATTTTTAAATGGGAGATCGAGTTTTTTCGTTATTTACCTAACGAATATCGTTTTGTCTATTGTTTTTTCAGGAACCTCAGAATTTGAAGCCATGGATAGGAGTATGGGATGCCACGAGACCATTGTCCGCTTGCTTGCAATACGATCCATTCTTCGACAAAATCGAAGGTTGGTTGATAACAGACAAAACCAAGGCTTCTTTATCACAAACGAGTTTTTCTTAAGCTCAGTGTGGTTACTCTAAAAACCTCTGAGATTGAGAAAAAAATCCTCCATATTTTGCAGTCTTTGATTTTTTGCCATAATTTCTGAATTTATGTTAAACTAGCGACCCGCCCCGGCTTCGCACGGCTATATTATGCATGTATCATACATATAAACCTTCCTCTTTAATCACTCTATCTATAAAAAAAAACACATCAAAATCCATTGCGTAGTTGTAAAGATAGGGATATAGGAACAGAGAAAGCGACTTTGTTTTATACTATGTAGTGATAGTGATATTTATTGTCATTTAGGTATAGTTTTGAAATGGGTATCTACCTAATTAAGACTCAATGCCTATTTAAAAGACTGGCCAGATATCGCAATATACCAGAACGTGTGGATGGACGAAAGGGTGATCTTTTCCCAACAGTAGGATCTAAATTCCTAATTAATTAATTCAGAAAATCATTATTTTTTTCTAGGTAGCGAAAACTGCCTATTTGTGAACGTTTATTCTCCGAAGTTAACTCCTGCTGCGTCATTGCCAGTCATGGTATTCATCCACGGAGGAGCCTTTATGTATGGCGCCAGCAATGCTTATGACCCTTCGCATATTCTGGACCGGGATATGGTCGTAGTTACTTTTAACTACAGGCTAGGACCTCTCGGTAAGTGAAGCAAAAAACCTGCATTCAGATTTATATCCTCCTACATAAGTCCTACCTATGAAACCAGTCATCTTTCAAAACCATTTATTTTCGTTAATTGCGTCATGGAGAGTGCAGACTCAGTAATATGCTGTGAGCTGTGTAACCATCTCACCACTACTGAGTTTTAGCCTGCCCCTCACAAGAGCTCCACATAGCTCGTTGCCAGCATAAACTTAGTATTTGCTCGCTGATAATAAGGAACAGCATTATTAATCATTATTATCATATCGATCAACGCTGGCGAAAGACACGCTTTTTAAAATTTTCAATTAATTTGAAGATTATCAATTATTTCCGTTCAGATTTTGATCTTCTAGCTAGAGCTCTACACTACATCAATGTTCCTTCAGTTATCGCCTGCTAAAAGTTTGTAGTCACTGAAACACTATACACTGAAAGCGCTATTTAAATCCATTGAGATAATATGTAGTACGTAGTACATAATACCTCAATGTTTAAATCTAGCTTTCTAGCTAAATGGCTAGCTCTAGATAAATGGGTCTGGTCGGAAGACCAGCGCTGCAGCTAAGCATGCTTGGCTGCAGTTTTTAGCTGAGGTCGATCCATTTGGGTCAGCACACGACTCCTCATTTATGTTGTTTTTCTCTGGCATTTTTTATTAAATAAATTTTTATTGTTTGTACTCAATAAATGATTTTTCTTTCTTTCTTTCAAATCATGATCATGTTCTTCCAGGTTTCCTCAGTACCGGTGACGAGGTGATCCCCGGGAACAACGGTTTAAAAGACCAAGCCTTCGCTCTCCATTGGATCCGTAACAACATAATGCTGTTCGGTGGTAACCCTGACAATATCCTGCTCACTGGATGCTCAGCAGGCGGCGCTAGTGTGCACTATCATTATCTATCGCCACAATCTCGAGGTAGAAGATTTTATTATATTTAATTTTATTACAGTGTACCTCTTAAGAGAAATGAATACCTAATATCCTGTTAACCTTGTTAAATAGCTTCGTGTTATCGGTGTTTGTTATTGTTTTCAATTATGAATCCACAACACTTCGCTTCGACATAAAATCTTCATATAAACTCACTAGCATGCTCCACGGTGACATCCTCGTAACTCCTCATTCCGTGGGAATATCGGAATAAAAGTAGCCTATGTTGTTTCCAACTAATCGATGTATGTGCATACCAAGTTTTATCAAAATTGGTCCAGTAGTTTTGGAGCCTATTCGTAACAAAAAAAAACCTAGTGAATATGTAGATAACAGTCTACCTTTATCGTTTCCCAGGTACTTTTAACAAGGGCATAGCATTCAGCGGTTCAGCATTTGCGTCGTGGACGCATGCCGTGAAACCGGCGCAGAAGGCGAAGGCTTTAGCTGCCATCGTCGGCTGTCCCACCACCACGAGCCGAGAGATCCTCGACTGTCTCAAGTACAGACCTGCTGAAGTCATTGTCAATGCACAAACTGAAATGTTTGTAAGTATCATTCTTCTTCTTAAGCCTCTCCGATTAACGAAGGTTAGCAGTCAATTTCGAATATTCTTTTCTATTTCTGGCGAGGTGAAAGAGTTCGGCTGCACTCGCTATCCCCCTTGGATGTTACGCATCCAAGATTTTTTCCTCCGACCGACACGTCTTTTGCCCGCGACTTTTCCCATCATAATTAGTTGCAGTAACTCGTAACTATCATGTCACAATACATAGGTAGGCAACTTTTCTTTGTTTGACGGTCTGCTAAAGTATATTTAATCTTTAAATAAATAAAAACTGCAACCTAATCTAATCTAATTCGCAATTTTCAAAGGAATGGAAGGTGAAGATGTTCACAATGTTCACACCTACAACTGAGGCTCCAGGAGTAAGGGATCCATTCCTCACCCAATATCCGTACCACGCCGCTAGAATGGGAGCCATGCAGAACGTCCCGCTAATCACAACCATCACCGCGAATGAAGGATTGTATCCAGCTGCTGGTAATCTTGCTTTCTCTACTGTAGATAAAAATAATTATTGCAGGGCATTCCACACATCGCAATCTAGACCCAAGCTAAGTAACTAGACTTGTGTTATAGGTGCTAGACAACGGATATACTACTTATATACTTTCATACTTTCTTTTGTAAATATATACTTATAATACATCACTATCAGTATCACTACATAGTATAAAATAAAGTCACTTTTCGCCGTCCCTATGTCCCTATTTCCCTTTGTATGCTTAGATCTTTAAAACTACGCAACGGATTTTGATGCGATTTTTTTTAATAGATAGAATGATTCAATAGGAACGTTTATATGTATAATACATGCATAATATAGCTGTGCGAAGCCGGGGCGGGTCGCTAGTAGAAACTATAAATACTTGTCTGAGGCGAGAATCGAACCGAACTGTGTACACCAATAGATAGATCTATAAATTTATCTCAGCCTTTCCAGGACGTAGGCCTTCTCCATCCTCTTCCACTTCTGACGGTCTAGAGCCATTGTCATCCAATCATGGCCTGCGTGTTGATTGATATCGTCTTTCCATCTCATTGGTGGTCTACCGCGCAGCCTAGTATGTGCTCGCGGGCGCCACTCTAATTGCCTTCGAGTCCACCTTTCATTGCTCATTCAATATAATATAGATACACGAATATTTCCCATTAAGAACCATCAATGATTGATTTCTTGTTTCAGTTTACCAATCGGAGCCTGGACTTCTATCGGAGCTGGAATCACGCTGGACACTTCTGGCGAGCAACATCTTTGAATACAATGACACTCTTCCCTTGGACAGACGTGCGGAAGTCGCTGCTAAGATTAGGAAACATTACCTAAACAACAAACCTATCAACCAGGATACCTTCCCACAATTGGTTGAGGTATGTATATGTTTTACCATCATTGGCCTTAGTCATGTATCAGCCATCTACACTTATACTGCTAAGGTTGCCTGGAAGAAATCGCTTTAAGCAATAAGGTCGCCTTTTGTACAATTTCGTAGTTAATAAGCTTTCTCGTCCTTTTTCTTATTATACAATGTTTTGTGTGTTGTACGAATAAAGTGTTTATCTATCTATCTAATATTAAGAATAAGTAATGCTTAAAGAGGAAAGATTTTTTGTTTTTATGTTTGTAACGAATAGGCTCCGAAACTACTAAACCGATTTTGATGAAACTTGAAATGAAGATACATTGATTCATTGAGAATAACATAGGCTACTTTTTATCCCGATTTTCTCATGGGGTCGGGAGTTACGCGGGTGAAACCACGGAGCGCTGCTAGTAAATTACATTTAAACAGCTTTCCTAAAAGTACACTTGCACACGTAGATAATAAAGCTGATACGAGAGCGACAGTGCCGACAGTTAATTGTGCTCCTGGGAATGTTAAGGGAATTGTCGCTCAAACCATGCATTGTCATTTTAAGTGGCAACATCGGCCCCGAGTGTCTATTTTTGTAGATAGACCACTTCAATTTATGTCTTTCTCTTCAGGATTTTTCATTGATTATTTCTCCCAGGCGCTGAGTGACCGTCTCTTCGTAGCAGACGTTGGTAGACTAGCTCAGATCCACGCACAGAAGTCTGGTCAACCGACCTACGTCTACCGCTACGCGTACAGAAGCGCCATGAGTTTGTCCAATCTAATGGCTAAAAATGATGTCAATTATGGTAATTATGTAAAGTAGCTGTAAAGTGGTTTAGAACCTAGTTATGGACAGGCGAGCAAGTTAAAGCTAGTTAAACGCCTCAGATGGTGGTAGAATGCCTTTTAGGGTTCCGTACCCAATAGGTAAAAATTACTAAGTTTCTATTACTAAGACTCTACTGTCTGTCTATCTGTCTGTCACCAGGCTGTACCTATCTCATGAACCGTGATAGCTAGACAGTAGAAATTTTCGCAGATGATGTGTTGCCACTATAACAACAAATACTAAAAAAAAACATTCATACAACCGAATTGAGAACCTCTCCTTTTTTTAAAGTCGGTTAAAAAACAGATTAAATTATACGTGCGCGAATCCGTCTCGCACTTGGTCGGTTTTTATTTATTCTGAGCCAATAAGTGTCGATCAAAAAAAAGAAAAAAAGTAATAAGTATAATCTTAAAACCTTCAAACTTATTTTCTTTAATTACAGGTGTAAGCCACGGTGATGATGTTCTGACGATATTCAAGTATCCAGGATTGGAGAAACTTACTCCTGAAGACAGCACCATGTTGGATACTCTTCTTGACATAATTTACAGCTTTGCTTCCACTGGGTAAGACGGCAATAAACAAACAATATTTAGTGATTTACCTGCAGGTTCATTAGATTAGTGTTTTGCTTTCTTCCTTAATGGGCTATTAATAAATGAGTTTGTGTGTTAGTTTGTTACCACTTTACGCAAAAACTTTAAAACCGATTGCAAAACTTGGTAGACTGTTCCAGAACCTGTATATAGTCAACTTATACGATATCTGAAGATTTTAGACGCAGCTAGTAGCATTTCCTAAAGTGTTCAGATGAGTTACTCCATCTCTTATTATTATTTCACACACAATATTTCTATATTAATACATAACATAATACACACCGCTCAATTAGAGTCACACCTACGTATTATTGTAACTGCTGAGGTGTTTATGACAGTAGCCACCCATATAGATCAATAGATCCGTGCTTGGGTGAACCACATAAATAGCGACACATTCATCGTTCATACGCGGGGTAGATACTTTATTTGTTTAATGTTAGTAGGTGCGCGCGTGTGGTATTGTTGTCAAAAAGACTTGCGACAATTAGAATTTAAAAAACTTCCAACTATCCCCATAACTTAGAAACGGCTGAACCGATTTCGATCAAACATAACTAAAAACACCCCCGACTAATTAACCTTTCAAACCAAAGAAACAAAATCAAAATTGATTCATCCGTTTGGGAGCTACGATGCCACATACACACACACAGAGACACATCAAACATATAACACCCCATCGGTTTTGCGTCGGGTTAATAATAATTACTTTTTGTATTACAGAGTGCCAAAATTAGGCAATAATTCTCCCCAGTGGACCCCAGTGGAGGCTGGAGCCGTTGAGCTTAAATACCTGGACATTTCGTCACCGAACAAGGCAGAAATGAAGAGCTCTTCCGACTTTGGACAGAAATCCTTCTGGGACAGTCTCGGATTCATTGAAAATGATAACTACCATCTTAATGTTAGGGATGAACTTTGAGGTAATGAGTTTTAGAAGATGAAGCAACATCTTTTAAATCTCATTTCCTGAAAGTTTAAAATGGAAGTTACAGGACTAGAAACAACCATGGTTATTTTCACCATTAGAGTTATTTAAAAGGAGTTTTTTATACTTTTTTATATAGATCTTCACAAAATTAAAATAAAACACAGTCTAAATATCGCGTTTTAAATAATATTAGTAAATTGTAAGTGTTTTTCATATCAATGACAATATTATGTTCCCAATAACACAATCTCTTTTAAGGTTAGAAATAAATATGTTTATTTGAGATGATGTGTATGTATTAAGAAAAGACATTATAAATGAATATACAATAACGACAGTATTATTTTTACACTTTCTGTATATATGTCTAGACTTTTAGTCTGCCTTTATTTATAGAGTCTTATCAGCCTTGATATCGAACTGAGGCCAGTGAAAGGCTCCGATTTAATAAGGAGAGAACTTTACCATCTTACGGGTAATTTGACGACCCAGTTGGCACAATGGTCACCCGCGAAAGTCCCGTGGGAATAAAAAGCCTATGTTAATCGCAAGGATACAATGCATCTTCATACGTACAATCAAAATCGATCCAGTAGTTTCAGAGCCTATTCGTTACAAACATAAAAAAGGTAGGTACTTCTTTATAATATTACTGCGCCCCGTTTCACCCGCGTAAGTCCCGACCCCACAGAAATTTCGGGATCAAAAGTCCTTCTTCATCCCCTAAACTACCCCTATGCCAATTTTCATCCAAATCGGTCCACTCGTTTCTCAGTGAAGAGGGAGGAATATAAAACAAACTTTCGTATTTATAATACCTAATTAGTTAGGATTTAGTGGAGATAGACAGATTAGGTAAGCATCCAACAACCCTGCGTTCTATCTTCAACTCTATAAAACTTCCATCCACCTCAAAAAAAAAGCTAAAGGTAAGTTCCTGGTTGGAACATCCATTGTGCGTAATAAAAAAACATGTAGGGACCTACCCGGTTCCCGGTTCTTTGAAAGTAATACAGAACAGTAATTTTCGGTGCTTTATTTAACTTTCAAAGAACTGGAATTTGCTGTATTTTACGTTCCGGGATTTCCCGAACCTTTACCAAGTTACCTATTCTAAAATTAATTTCAGACAGAAGAATCAGTCTCGAAAAACATAAATAAATTAAACATCTTCCCAGAAAATTCTCAACAAAGCAAATCACTTAATAACAAAGGAATCTAAATTATTTAATAAAACAATTTAGGCTCCTTTGTTAGTAAGTAATTTTATAAATTGAGACAGATTATTTCCACTCGGTGGGAAACCCTTTCAAGTATTGTGCAGTTCAGTTTCAGAGTAGGTAAAAGGAGCCACAAAGAAATGGAGCCACGGCTTCTTTAACCTTACAACGTTTTTAAAGTCAGGTTTCAATTTCATTAAAAAAAAAAACGCAGCAAATTTTACACAGCGCCATACGCTTTTACAAGCTTTTTTAAGCAATAAATGTTTTTGTATTTGTATATTTGCAAGCTACGCAACTACAGATTAGGTACTATTATGTAAAATATATAACTAGAAATAAATAAGTACGTTAGGTAAGTACTTACCTATAGTTAATCAAGCTTGTCCATTTCTTGCAAAATATTAATCAAAACCTCATGAGAAATATTTCAAACTTATTATACGAGTATTTATTACCTAGAAATTACCTAAATAAAAATACCTACTACCTACCTACAGTCGTCTCCTGTGGTTCCAAAATTGTTTGAAATCGAGCGAGATATTTGATAGGTATATTTACCCACAATATATACAACGGCTAGTAAATAGCTTGGTCTGATTTCCCTGCGGTATAAGTACACATCAAGTATGATAAATAGGTCAAATAATTCACATTACCTGCTGTAGGACCATTTATTTACATAATGAAAGCAGATTGGAGGTAGCAAGACTAGCCGGTTTGATTATACCTAAACGTTGAACTTTTAAGTTATGTTAGGTAGACGCTGAGTGAATTATGAATTAATGTTTTTGGTCTTAGAGCAAACTGTAGGCCAGCTGAAGCTTTTCGGCGTGGACAGAACAATGTCCACTTTCGTAGAAGATATTGCTTGCACATTTTTATGCGATTTCATAAGGTGGTTTTAGCGTTTCTTGTTGTATTTTTGTCCTTTAACTGTCAATTAAAAATACTCAGTTGTTGCAACCGTTCAAGTTCTTATATACGAACATGTGCTGAATGCGCTCTGTCGCTTCGCTACCTATCTATAAAGGTAAGTACTTTTATCTTCATTTTTCCACGGAATTAACGCGGGTAGAACCGCGGGGCGCAACTAATTAGATATATTGTGAAGATTGTTCACTTTTTGTTGCCTTCAAATGTTGAAGCCTGTAATTTCTAGTTCGCGTTGAGCATCAATCACTACATAGATACGCTACCTACATAGTATTAAACAAAATCCTCCGCCGCGCCGCGTCTGTCTGTCTGTCCCTATGTATGCTTATATCCTTAAAACTAACGTAGGTACGGTTGATGCGGTTTTTTGAAGTGAAAACTTCTTATGGCGCGTTGGGCACTTTTGTGGGTGAGCATTTTCAGCCGTTCTCGCGACAGATGAGATTTTCTCGCGACAGATGAGATTTTACACAGATATACAGTTTTTTAATTTGGCTGTGAGTGTATTAAGACGTATGGTCTTAATACACTCACTTAAGGTATTTTTTAACGGACGACTATTGACGGACGACAAATGTCGGACGACAAATAGTCTCGTCCGACTATTTTTTTTTTTTGTGGTTGAGCATTTTCAGCCATTCTCGCGACAGATGAGATTTTACACAGATATACAGTTTTCACTTCTGCCTGCACTCCCGGAGTGCGCTGTTTTTTTTTTAACAGATAGAGTTATTCAAGGGGAAGGTTTTAGTATATTTACCTACTACCACAAGTACGAAGTCGCGGGAACAGCTAGTTTAATTATACGAAAGACATCACGGACAGAAAAATGATGCAATTTAAGTTTTTTTTTTTTAATATTTACTGTTACGTAGGCGTAATGTGCCTAGGTTTTGCTATTACTAAGACAATGGTAGATAAGCTAGTTCTGTAAAGGTAGGTAGGTAGGTACTACCTACGTAAACAATGATGTCATATATTAAAATTAGCATGCTTGCCGGCTATCTACAGTTCGTTGAGACGTCGTAGTGTATGAATCATATACAATCAACAAACGCTAACGTGGTGTCTGTCGGTTGATGCAATCTATGTGCAATTCTGGCTGACTTATTATTTCTTTTAGCAAGACCTCGAACGAGACTCGGGCAGCCAATCGTAGTACAAATTTACCTAAATTTTCATTAAAATTGATCAAAAACGCCTTAACAAAAAATGGACAGGTTGCTTGTAGTCCCCACCATGGGCGTGCCCAGAGTTTTGTACAGGGTGGGGCAGAAGCAAACAAAAGTATAAAACTCGATAAGTAGTAGAAAATTTAAAATATTATAATTAACTGTATTTATTTAAATAATGTTATGGGGGGTTTTGGCTAATTAATAAGATGGCAGCGAGAGGGCAATGTGATGGTTGAAACGCAACTACACGATGGTCACCTTCAGTTGTAAATTGAAGAAGGACGTGGAAGCAGCCGCTGCGGCAATATAATATCTATACACCACGTACCAATTTTCGAGCACTCACTGATGAATGGGCCACGAGTAGACGCGTACCGCCATCGCTGGCCCACTTCCTTTGATGTGTGACCGAAAAACTGACTCCGTGGCCATCCAGTCTTCACGCCACGAACCATAAGCCAGTGGGCCAGCATGATGGCCCATGGATTAAATTGGTCGGGAACGTGCGGGCGGATAAACTTCGGTTTTCGTTCAAAAATCACTCGACTTGACCACACACAACACTAGCGGGCAAGTGCATGCGCGACCGATTCATGCATATTGCATTGTTTTACGCCGTAATTTTAATTTTGAAAGTAACATAATGGATATTTAAATTTGTTACTTATATTAAAAACCTATTTTTTTATTATAAGCTCCGAGTCAGGGTGGGGCAAATGCCCCACCTTGCCCCACTGTGGGTACGCCCATGGTCCCCACACTAGGCGAAGCCTTATCTCTTGGGGTCTTTATCTAATGTAAAAATTTTAAGTAAGTACCTACACAGGGTACACACAACATAAGGGTTGCCGAACTTATGTGAAAGTGTGCTTAGGAAACTGAAACATTAACATAAATTTATTAACATGGAAGCATTAATAGACCAACCTTCAGCAAATTTTCAGTTTCTGTGAATGTTCCTGCGAGTTTGTAACTTTTAGCTTGGCTTGGAAGATAAAGCAGTTATCCACCTTTTTCGAGGGTAGTGCGCGCGAAGTCTGTTAGATCATGGAAATAATTTAAAAAAATTGGGATAAAGTTGGACTGTTCCAATCTGGTTAGGTTCCATTTTCACAGGTTGAATAGATAGGTAGTACTACCTTGTTGCTTACCTATAATCATAAAATTGTGACCATTAACTTGAATTTACTCTATTCAAGGATGCTAAGATTTTGGACTTTGATTTCAAATATTGCATAATTACCTACCTATGTATAGTTCAAAGTTAACAAAACATAGTATACGTATATACAGGTGTAGGTATATACGTATAATTTACTTATGTAATTATTTAAGTATTTACCCACTTTGTACATTGAGATTTGAACCGAAATTCACATGTGACTTTAATGCATTGTGTTCTAAGGTACTAAGAAATACTAAGTTCTCATCTAAGTATCTGGTTTTGAAATCTACTGCTTTTAAAATCCACTATGGTTTTATTACTTTACTTACCTAAATATTAGATGACATTGTAAAAACTAGTAGGTATATGTGCTTCCCATACTACGGACTCAATTAATGGACTACCCTTAATTACATTTTCATCGAAAATACGAACTTTAATTTAGTTATAAATAGGGTTTGAAAATAAAAACAACAATGAATTATTATTATTTTAATAAAAGGATTTTATTAAAACACACAAAATAGTAAATTATAAACATCAAGATGTTAAGATACAAACTTAAGCATCAATAGTTGATTAAAAAAGGTCTTAAAAATCACATTTTCAAGAAAAAGGCACTTATAACTACAAAATGCTTCACCTTTTTGTTAAGCCTTAGTTGATTAAATACATCTAATTTTTACATATCCCAAAGAAAATATCATCATTCCTTACCAACCCAAATAAATACAAAAAAAACTACTTTTATCTACCTACATAATATTAATTACTAAAACACTGTCTTTAACTTAACTTAAAAACAAACAAAAAGCATCAAAATAAACCCAAAATCTAATGCATTTCAGAAATATTCAGTACCTACCCAATCAAGAAGAACACACAATTTTTTGATGGAATTTTCATTGTTTGCAAAAAAATATTTAAGAATTTTTAAAACCTAAGAAGAAAAATACAGGCCCCGTTTTAAATAAATTTACTACACAAAGATAAACACTGAAATAACAATATCAAGGGGGGAAAGAGTTTTTTCTTTTTGTATGGATAATTTGCCAGTAAAATACCCACTTAAATTGCACTGATATTGCTAAGCAAGTGATTAAGTATACTAACTTTTTATGATGTGATAATTTATTTAGAAATCTTATCACAAACTGTAAAAAGATAAGCAGGCATGTATGATTTTCGTTAATCATCAATTATGCAATTATTGTAGGAGAGTTTTAACCTAAATAATTATTCCACCTTTCTTTGTTCATATTTAGATTTTTATATTAATAACTCTTTGTTCTGTTATGCAGATATAAATTGAACTTTCCTAAATGTTGAATTAAACTTTTGTAAAAAGATAAGTTTTTTTTTAAATTGTAATTTATTCTTCAATTTGATCATCATATAGAGACATAACAACAGTTAGTTTGTTATCCAATTATAATGAAAAGCTGATACAACATTGAAAGTGACATTTTTCTTCACACATTTTTATTATAAGTAACAAGTTTTTATAGGAAGTTTTTATAAGCATATTTTATAACTTATAATGCCAATGATTAGAATTTATTACAACTATTTTCAGACTGATTTCTTACTCATCTTTCTTGTCTCCACTTGCAATTGTAATCTTCTTTTGTAGCTTGCTGTGTTCTTCAGCTAGCCTATCGTATTCTTTGTTAAGGCTTTCAGCCTGCGATTTGACTGCCTCTTTATCTTTCTTCTCCTTTGTTAGCTCCTTTTCTAACAATTGAATCTTATTTTGAAGATCCTCAACCTCCTTCTTGTTGTTGTCGTCACCATCTCCTTGTTTCTCGAGCAGAGTTCTGGCTGTCACTGTCGCGCTCTGCGCCTGACGGAAGTTAGCTTCGCATTGCGCCAACAAAGTCGCTAGTTCAGATATCATCTGCACCAGTCTACGAATCACGACCAACAGAAACAGTGCGAACCCAGAAATGTAGAAGTTTCTTTGCGCACGGAACAACCGCATGTTACCTTGCATCTCCGCGTCCAAATGTTGATGATCAGTTGCCTCCAAACTCGAATACTTTTGCATTTCCCGAATAGCGTCCAATAGACATAGTACCAATACTCCAATAAGAATCAGGAAGTATATCGAAGCCTGGCCGCTGACATAAGCCAGGAATTTGGACCTGAAGAATTTCTGCCATTTACTTGGACTAGCGATCGGCAAGGTGAGAAGTAGCACGACCGCTATTTCAGCGTAAAGGAAACCCGCGATAATGGTCCACTGAAGACTCATTTTGTACACTTGTTGTTCGTTAGATCAATAATATAACTTTTAAGACGTGAACCGACTCTCGTAACTCGTTATTATATGGCAAAATTATGACAAAATCGTAGGTTGAAAATATCCGTGACTCAAAAAACAGGGTCAAATCAAAAAAGTATGACGTGCGTTTCAGATGACAGATGACGGTACTGAATTTTGACATTTCTTGAACAAGCCAGAAGCAATGATGTGTCAAAAATGCCGAATGTATAGAATGTAGTTATACGGGCGCTACTAGACAATATTATAAGCAAAAACTTACAAATACCCATGAAACATATCAACCAGACCAGCTAGTGTTTTATTTTTTGTGGTTTGTGATGATTTAAGTAGCTTTTATGTAGCCGTTTTGCTGTAAATACTGAAATAATTTAAAAAAAAATCACCTACTATGAATAAGCCCACCGCAATGACGTTGACATGAATGACAAATAGAAATTGACGTACGAAAGTATGACAAACTTCGTCCTCGAGTGACGTCATTTTGCAATAAACGAAATAATCTGTAAAACTTTGTAATTTTCTACGATATTACTAAATACTGATAAATATAGAATAGAATAAACCATGGCTGACCCTAAATATGAAAATCTTCCTGGCATAGTAAGTAAAATTTCACTAACCTGGAAATAATATTGATTTTGAATCCTGCTGCTGCGGAACATTTTGAACATTTTCGACGAAAATGTTTAAAATGTTCCTATTGTTTACTGTTACTTTATTGTTAATATTACTTTCAGGCCTATGATCAGCCAGATGTTTACGAAACGGGGGAGCTCCCTGCCGCAGAACAATCAGAGCTCTATGAAGAAGAAGAGAATGAATGTATTGAGAACCTGCACCTTTCTGTCAAAGACTCCTTCAATAGATTCAAAGGGAAATTCCTCACTGGAAACGTTGATTTCTCAGATAGATTGAGTAAAAAGTCAAGAATTGGTTATAGGTATGTTTATTTTTTAAGCTGCGTCCCGCGGTTTCACCCGTGTAAGTACCGATCCCTTGTGAATATAGGGATAAAAAGTATGTGTGTTAATCCAGGTCTCCAGCAATTTCCTGATTTTCAATGCAATCGGTTTCGTTAGTTTTTGCGTGAAGGAGGAACATACTAACACACAAACAGTCACATTTGTAATATTAGTAGGATAGTAGAATTTGTAGTAGAAACTAGCTGCACACTACAATTTTCAATCAATCATGTAACTTCAGGATCAGGATAAAAAATAAGCCTAGTGTTGTTCCTGCCTTTGTGATACCAAGGGTTTATCTCAATTGGTTTCAACATGCTAACACAAACTTTTGCATGTAAAATATTACGATAGGATGGAAATCAAGCTACACATACACAGTTCAAGACTCAAGAAGCATAATGTCCTAAAACTGGATAGCTTACTACTATTCATTAATTAAAGTACCATAATTTCCAAAAAGGGCCGGTGAATGGGAGTTAGCAGCTGAAGGTGAGCCAGAGTCAGTTCTGGAACGATACAACCGACTCCGCTGTGAGTTCTCCGAACTCCTGGAGCAGGTTGCCGAACAACAGAGCAAGGCTACTGACGATGAGAAGGTACAAATATATAAACAAATATTGCAGGACATTCCACACATTGCCATCTAGCCTCAAGCTAAGTAACTAGACTTGTGTTATGGGTGCTAGACAACGAATATACTACTTATATACTTTTGTTTTGTAAATATATACTTATAGAAACAACCAGACCACAGGTAAATATCAAAGCGTAAATAAGCATAAAAAACCTTATGAAATTCTGAATATCATTAAAAACTAGCAGCGCTCCCCAGTTTCACCCGCGTAACTCCCAATCATGTGAAAATATCGGGATAAAAAGTAGCTTAAAACCTTCCTCTTGAATCACTCTATCTATTTAAAAAAACCGCATCAAAATCCGTTCCGTAGTTTTAAAAATCTAAGCATACATAGGGGCTTTGTTTTATAATATGTAGTGATTAACTAAAAATTTTGATTTACAGGAGGAATTCTCGAAACTGACAGCTCAAATAAATTCTACAAAGAAGCTTCTAGAAGAACTAAAGTTGGAAGAGGGAGAGCAAATCGACCCTAAAGCAGAGAAGTTAAAGTATGGATTATTTTTACTTACTTTATAGCCCCTAAAACTTCGTATTTAGGTACAGTCAGAAAGGACTGAGGGTAGGAGGTGCATATTTTTAAGTTCTAATTATTTTAATGACTGTTCAATAATTTTTTGTTATTTTGCGTGAAATAACTAACACTTCGAAAACTTTAGTGATATCAAGCAGAATAATTTACAATTACTGAACTGTTATTAAAAAAATTAAAACTTTGAAATATGCACCTACTACCCTCAGTCCTTTTCCGACTGTACTAACCTGTCTAATTTAATATTTCTTACATCTTTCGCTCCTAAAACTTTTCGTATCTACCTGTCTAATTTAATATTTCTTACATCTTTCACCCCTAAAACTTTTCGTATTTACCTGTCTAATTTTATATTTCTTACATCTTTCGCCCCTAAAACTTTTCGTATTTACCTGTCTAATTTAATATTTCTTACATCTTTCGCTCCTAAAACTTTTCGTGTTTACGTCTGTCTAATTTCATATTTCTTACACTTTTCGCCCCTAAAACTTTTCGTGTTTACGTCTGTCTAATTTCATATTTCTTACATTTTTCGCCCCTAAAACTTTTCGTGTTTACCTGTCTAATTTATTATTATTATTAAGAGCCTACACTGTCCCACTGCAGGGCAAAGGCCTGCAAAGACCTTTCTTCCATTGATCACGATCTGTCGCCATTGCACACCAATCATTCCTATAGGAGTCAAAATCGTCTCGCCATCGTCGTTGTCTAATCTAATATTTCTTTATCTTTCCCAGAGAGTATCTATCAACAAATGGTAGAAAGAAGCAAGGTGAATTGGTGACAGCACATCTCAAGCTGAAACCCGAAGTTAATTTAGCTCAGACAACGCGGATAGCACAGCTCGAGCACAGACTACACAAGCTGGAGCAAGCTGCAGGAGTGAGGGACGAGGAAGCATTCCGGAGACTGCAGGCAGCTACTGGACAGGTAATAAAGCCAATTATCGTAAATAATATTGTTCAAATTACATTTTAATATCATTTCGATTGCATTTCTATTACAAAAAATACCCTCAAAGTAGCTCAAAGTCAGCCTTTCAGTAATTTGAACAATTTTATTTACGAGAATTGACCTTTCAGATCATTTCACCTTGAAGAAAACTATAGGTCCAACAATGAATCATGGCCCCCAATGGAAAGTGGAGGGGGTTTGCGGACCTAAAAATTTAGTTCTGAATTTTTAAGTCCGTTTGGCGGGGGACAGGAGTAAGGGAGGGTCAGTTGCTCACATCATCGCTCTGTTTCACACACACTTTTAAAGGAAGGTAAAATATTAAAGGGGGGTAAAGTGTGACAATTTGGTTGTAGTAATTCTGTCCGCGATAGTACATGCGCAAACCATTCCCACCAATTTCCGGTGGGGGCCATGATTAATTATCCAACCTACAATCTTCATCTGTCTTCGTTCATTAACTGAATCTTTGTGGATATAGGCGACGCTATGCGGTGCAGCTGCGACCCTGTCAGCGCAGTCGTCAGTGCTTCGAGCCGGCGACATGGCGGCGGCGGAGGCGCGCGTCGCTTCACTACTGTCCAACGTTGACGCTATCAAGACGGCCGTCCGACCTGTGGACCCAGATCTTGATGCTAAGGTAACAAAACGGAACATAAGACCATGCAAAACACTTTAAAATACAGTACTTATTGCATATCTGTCTAGCTTTTAGCAGTGTAAATGTAATTACTGACAATCATCAGAAAAGGAACTTGTACTTGTACTTGTATACGGGCTGTTTTCCGCGATTAGACCCTTTTTAATTGGGTCCCTTTTGCGTGAAGATGGAGTAGGCTTACCCAGCACCTACTACCCTCTCAGCTCAGTCGACCATGTCCAGAGGAGAGAACTTGTCAATACTTCTGGAGCCAACTAAGCCGCGGGTTTCATCACGATGTTTTCCTTCACCGTAAGAGCAATGTCAATTAGCGCACATACATTTTTCTTAAGAAAAATACATTGGTGCACGGCCGGCCTGGATTCGAACCCACGACCTTCAGAATGAAAGTCGAGGTATCTACCACTAGGCCAACACCGCTCTTCAAGAAAAGGAATTGAATTAATTGTATGTGAAACTAGGTAAATTACAGATGTTAATTTAAAAATATAAAAAGTGGCTCTAATTTCTGCCTCTAGAGCTTACAAATATCATATACTTAAGTTATGAAAAAGGTACATTCGGCTGCATAATTTGGAGGTCTACGGCCCACCGTAGACCTCCAAAACGGCTGTTAAAAATGTTTTCGAGTATAAACAAGCTTCTAGGCACCAGCTTTAGTTGAAGTTTAAAGTCTTTTATCTCATGAATTTACCAAACGAAAATTACTAGAATGAAAACATTCCAATAATAGTAATTTTAGAACTCTACGGTGGGTCTGCAATTATGCTGCCGACCGTACATTAATTAGATCTACACGATTTTTAAATATTACAACTCATAAGCACAGAGGAACAGTACGCCAACCAATCACATTAAGCGTCTTACAATCATTAGTAAATGGAATGTGCTAAGGACTTGTGACATGACCTTGTACAGTCAGCAAAGGACTGAGGGTGACAGGTGCATATTTTAATGTTTTTTTTTTCAATAACGGTTCAGGAATAATTAATTATTCAACTTGATGTCACTAAAGCTTTCGAAGTGTTAGTTATTTCACACAGAACAACAAAAAAATATATTACCGTCATAGATAGATAAATTCTTTATTGCAAACACCATTCTTAAATTATATAAAATATAAAAACAAAGCTTAAGTCTAAGTGTTACAAAGGGCGGCCTTATCGCTCAAAGCGATCTCTTCCAGGCAACCTATTCATAGTCATTAAAAAAATTAAAACTTTAAAATATGCACCTGCTACCCTCAGTCTTTTGCTGAGTGTACTGTGAGAACTGTTTAATTCTCTGTCCCTTGCTACTAGAAACACAATTATCTACCTCACTTTGTTCCATAAGTTGCAGCTCACAATTGCCCTATAATAAGTTTTAAAGTAATTGCTTATTTCACAATAGTTTAAAATTGAAATGAATATTTCAGGTGAACGAATTGTACAAGCTATTGAAACAAATAGACGGTATATCACATTCAGAGATCCTCGAACGTATGGAGGCGCTGGAGGCGTTACATAATCAGGGTAAGATATTAAAGAAGTATATGAAAAATACATGTAACCTGGGTACTTATATGACAAACTGGGTCTGTGTCTAGAAACTTGATAATTGAACAAGGTTCCTATGGTGCTTCGCGCGTCCGGCGACATCGATTGCGACGTCAAGTCACGCATTTCAGCGGCTTGGGCCAAGTGGCGTGAGGTGACTGGTGTCATTTGCGACCCCAAAATGCCGGTTAAACTAAAGGGACAGGTCTATGAAACCATCATTAGACCTATCCTTTTGTATGGTAGTGAGGCGTGGCCGGTACTTGAGCGACATAAGCAGGAGCTGCGTGTCACGGAGATGAAGATGTTGCGCCGGATGTGTGGAGTGACGCGAAAAGATCGCGTCAGGAACTCCCGCATCCGGGGCAGCCTTCATGTCCGAGACATTGCAGATAAATTGCAAGAATGTCGCCTACGCTGGTACGGTCACGTCTTGCGAAAACCGGCTAATTACGTGGGGAACAAATGTCTTGCCATGGCGCCTCCGCCGGGCCGTGGCAGACTGGGTAGACCCAAGAAGTGCTGGCTTGACGTCGTATAGGGTGATATGCGTGCAAATGGCCTTACTAACCAGGATGCCGAAGATCGTGCGAAGTGGAGGCGTAAAAGTAAGAAAGCGGACCCCGGGCTCCCGAGAGGCATGCAACCGGGAACATCGCTCGGATGATGATGATCCATTCCAATAATCATCATCATATCAGCCCATACACATCCACTGCTGGACACAAGCTTCCCCCATACGACGCCACAAACAGCGGTCCATCTATTCCAATATTCTCAAGAAATAATATCGGGACTATAAAAAAGAACTAAGTATATGCTACCACCTACCTATACCTTATTATTAATGAAACCTGTATTTTTACCTCCACAGCAAGTAATTTCGGTAAATCTCTTACCGAACTGGAAACCCTTCAGAGTACGATCGCTAGCGGAGTCCAGAACAACAAGGAGCTGCTGCAAGGAGTGCAGGAAGTGTTCGCAATCAACGTCGATACATTACAGAAGGAGATCAAGAAGTTAGACGAGAAGATTGGGAAACTTGGCGCGTGATGTGTCAACTATACACACATAGGCTGATTGTCGAATTATTTGTGATTACAGCTAATATTATACCAGAAACCACGGGTCTAGCATGCATATATTTAAATAATACGCGGTTATTGCCCCTTTGGGCTTGAATGTAATGTTAATACGCAAACAGGCATTGCGATCTGCGCTGTGGTCAATTTCATGTTGATATAATCCAGGCAAAGTTGATCATAACTTGTGCAAAACTCTAGCACTATCATTAAGAAAACAAAGTCACTTTCCGCTGTCTGTCCCTATGTATGATTAGATCTTTAAAACCATGCACCGGATTTTGATGCGGTTTTTTTTTAAAGATAGAGTGATTCAAGAGGAAGGTTTATATAATATAGCCGTGCGAAGCCGGGGCGGGTCGCTAGTGTATTATAAATTAGCTCTACTATGTTTTACTCGCGTAAGTCCGGGATGGCGATAAAAGTAGTATAAGTATGTCCTTCAAGGTTCAACGGTTTTTGGTGTGAAAACGTAACAGAGTTACTTTCGCGTCTGAAAGTTTGTGAATATATTTGTTACCTCTTCATGTAAAAACTACTGAACGGCTTACGCAGGTTAAACTGCGGGGCGGCCGTCACTATTTTTGCCGTCGAATTGCGGCTTTTAACCGGTTTCCTGCGCGGGTCCCGTAGTATGCTAGCTAGATCTTTTAGATAGAATTGAGTCTACTTTCAGAACACTCAATCACGGCATTTTATACTATTATGTTCTGTTGCAAAAACTGCATAAGCTATTTATCACAGGTGTAGCAATTGGGTCCTAACAACACAAGAGTATTATTGTCTTCATTTTTACTTGATGCTTATCTCATGTACCTATATAATATGATTTCACAAAAGTTTGAATCAGATCAATTCTATTGTTAGCTCTTATTTTTGGGTCTAATCGCTAATCTAAAAGTAAATAAATGTTAAGCGTTTAAAAACCACTAGCGGGCATAATAAATATTAAATCTTTGAAAATATTGCGCATCACTTTGCTTTATCATTTATTTTGTTATGCCGTTATGACTATTTTCTACTGATGTGGTGAGATGGTATTTTTTTATATAATTTAACACCAAGATGTAATCTAAACTCTCATAATCTTTATAAAATTATAGACTGCTTAAGAAAATAATTTATTGTAAAATTGATTAAGAAAATAATTTATTGTAAAATTGATTAAAAATATATCGTAGCTATTTTGTTTGTATTATTGATTGACCATCCCTTTTCTATCTAAGTACTATGTAGGTGTATTTTAATAACAATATTTTTTTTTAACTGCTAGACCGTTTTTGATGAACTTGTTATGAGGATACATTGTAACCTGGGGATATAATAGGCTTTTAAATCCCCATAGCCCCATGGTATGTGAACCATTCATTACCCACTGCACTACCAGTCGTACCATTTTTTTCCCCTTCTACACACTACTCGCCAGTAGTGTTAACATCTCCGTGCAAATACCAGCTTAGTCAACCATTTGCTCTCTATAATAGTCATTGGTCTGTAAAAAGTACTAGGCAATCAGAAGTCAGTAGAAGGTATAAAATCACATTTATAACGCTATCTCTCCCTTTCTTCAACTGCTCTCTTTCGGTTATCGTGTAAATTGTTTGATAGTAATTTGGTCCGAAGTACTAGGCAATCAGAACTCAGTAGAGGGTATCCTACAAAGAACTGTCAGATAATACCATAATAGTCAACCATTTGCTCTCTAAAATAGTTGTTGGTCTATAAAAAGTACTAGGCAATCAGAAGTCAGTAGAAGGTATAAAATCACACTTATAACGTTATCTCTTTCTTCAAGTTTTCTCTTTCCTCTATGGTGTAAATTGTTAGTAATTGGTTTGTAAGTAGGTACTAGGCAATCAGAAGTCAGTAGAAGGTATAAAATCACATTTATAACGCTATCTCTCTCTTTCTTCAACTGCTCTCTTTCTGTTACCGTATAAATTGTTTGATAGGAATTTGGTCTGTAAGTAGGTACCTACCAGGCAATCAGAACTCAGTAACAGGGTACCTATCCTACAAAAAACTGTCAGATATCTAATGTGAAATCATGCTCGAATTAATTGAATTATTTTTCCAGTTTTATTAGGGTTCCATACCGAAAGGGTAAAAACGGGACCCTATTACTAAGACTTCGCAGTCCGTCTATCACCAGGCTGTATCTAATGGACCATGATAGCTAGAAAGTTGAAATTTTCATAGATGATGTAGGTATTTCTGTTTGTCAAATGGTCGAAGTTGCCGTTATACCAACAAATACTAAAAACAGAAAAAGTATTATGTGAGCATGTTTTTAAGAATTTTAGATTATTTTCATGTTTACGATTTTTTAGGCAATCTTTTTTTGTTATATATTCCCAAAAGGGCAGGCAAGACTTTTATTTTCAATTCCTTCATGGGCATCACACACTTTTTGAGCTCAGAATGAGTTTTTGAGGAGAAAAATTGAAGAGAGATGACGTAATATGTGTGATTTCCTTCTACTAACTTCTGATTGCCTAGTACTTTTTACAAACCAACGACTATTTTATAGAGCAAATGGTTGACTTACCATGCACGGAGATGTTAACACTACTGGCGAGTAGTGTAGAAGGGAAAAAAAATCCCTATGATACTACCGATAGTGTTTTACACAGGCTCATGAATAATTTATCTTTCAAGTGTCTCAGTGATGAGCATTAATATCCTGGTGCCCTTTTGCGGACAAGACTTCTAAACAAGAAACCAGCATTATCTGCTCAATCTATCACTTGCAAGGAATTTTAATCTCTATGTTTTTGCTACATATTTGAATAATTTACATATTCCAATAATTTATACCAAACATTATACAAATGGGAACTTCTGGGAAATGGATGCTACCCTTTATCTTCGAGCTTTAGACACACTTTGTGACTAAGCTATGTCACCTATTGTGACTTTGAGAACTGTAAAGTACTAAGTAGTATATTTAATTTTTACTCCTCTCTCAGTACTATAATTATACTGAAATAAAACTCCAATATACATTAAAAATAATGCATTTATTTTTTAACCTTAGAACCTAAGCTTTTGGAAGAACCACTTGTTCTTTCCGCTCTTGTATCGCTCCTCGAAACGTACTCGGGTGTTGAATCGGAGCTTCTTGCGCTTGGCCGGGTCTTTGATGTCCTTTGCACTGAATTTCTCAAAGCCGATGTCTACTACGTACCTAGTTGGCATGAGGTGGTTGTAGTTTACTACCTGGAAAGATGAAAATATTGGTATAAGTGATAATAACAATATCTTAAGATATTTCTAACAGCAACTTGAGGCGCGGTACACGCATTTCTTTGATAAAAAATTAATAATTTAGGTAAAGTAGCTCTTGCTGTTCTGTAGGTTTAGGAGCTTTATTTGAGAATATAGTGTACTGAAATCAATCGTGGAATGTTATTATATTTGTATAAATACGTTGAGGTACATTCAAACATAATGAAAATATGCTCGTCAGCTGTTCAAACTGAAAAAAAAACGTGCTAATTGATTCATGTTACAGCAGTAAGTAATACCAACAACTGGCAAAAATGTGATAGCTTACCTTTACGAAAGGCTTTATCTTAGAACGCTTGTGAATTTTGTTCTTTCCCATTCGCTTGTGTACTCTGCGGGGATACCTGTCGATGCCGGCGACGAAAGCGTGTCCGTAAGGCTTGTCTGAGGTCCCCTCATCGTAGTTCTTTACAACGATGGCCTTGCGGCCCGCGTACCGGCCGCTCAGGACCAGCACCACCTTTCCCGGCTTCATAATCTTACCCATCTTGGATGGATCTGTACAAACGAAAACTAACCTTCAAAATCTAATGTTTTGAACACATTTTCATCCTAAAAATCCAACTGCACTATCAAACAGCACTGTAAACTATGCTCTAGCTTCGTTTTATAAGCTTTTTCAGCTATCTTTACACAGGAAATAAAGAAAATATCACTGAAAACCACAGCAACAACACGAAGTTTGACTTCAGTTTTGACGATGATTTATTTGAGGTAGTCTTAAAATATTTACACTGCTGTTTTGTATAAATCACAAGTTTACTTTGGAAAGTGTGCTTTTGATTAGAAATTCATTTATTTCACAGATTTTCTTAGATATTTTTGCAAAAGTTTTCGACACTCACATTCTCTTTGCCTGTCGACAAGAAAAGAAACTGTGTTGCCATGACAAAAATCTTTGTAAGTAACGTCACTGTCAAATACGAGTTTGCTTCGTTTTGGCCACCTTGAATATTACGATTTTGTGGCAATATCATATCAGTTTTTTCGGACTTTACCGATTTTTCGCATTTGTTTTAGTTGTGTGGTAAGAAACGAAACGCGGGGAAAAGTTCGAAGTTTAAAATTGGATTCTAAATGAAATTTAGATCGGGCTTCATTTGGGCTCAAAGAGAATTTAAATACTACGTTTTGGGCTAAGAAATTAAAAACAACATTGATTATTTGAGTTTAATATCAATAAAATAAGAAAATTATTTACACAAATATTATCAAAATACAAAAATAAAACACTGTTACATACATACATCGCAGGTGATACAACATTGCCGGGAGGTACCTATATGGTAACAGCACGCACGGCACATAAAATGAAAAATACGTCGAATTGAGAGAGCATTCGCGCAGTGAATCAATTCAAATACCTAAATATCTTGCTTAATTTTATTGCCCTCGTCATGCCGAAATGTTTTCATCTGATTTGCCGCTCAGTTTACCAACTACGCACAATAGTTTTTCCTTATTTCTGCAACTGTTTAAACCTAAACCATTTTTTAATAACAATCACTTACTTACCCGATTGCGGGTGGGTTATGTACATGATAATTCAAAAATAAATAATGATTGTAATAAATGCTGCTAAGAGTTAACAACTCTATATCATATTTGGTGATTTCAATTAGAAAACCGTGATTTCAGTGAAGACTAATATTAATAGTGACGACTAAATAGGTACTAATAATTATTGTGGTAATTCGGACATTATGATTTTTATAAAAAATGGCAATGGCAATAGGTACAACATTATTCAGGATAACTTTTAAGCCATTCCAAGTTTAGTAAGTACCTAAATATTAGATTGACAACAAATAATTATAATGTTGTGTTGTTTATAGCAACCACTCTGACCAAGACCATGCCTTTAGTTGTAGATTATTTTCTATTATTTACACTTTGGTTCAAATGAGTTCCGGTAATTAATTCTCTTACAAAAATGATCTACTTACCATATGTATTTTTGTACAATTGATAAAAAGGAAATAAAGTTAAGGACAGACAAGGACACAAATATAAAAATACTTAGTCTAAAATTGTTTACACGTATTACGTATAATGTTAGTTATTGGTAACGATACAAAGTAACAAAATCATTCGTACATTTTGATTAAGTTTCATCCAACAATTTTTATTTTCACTTCCTTTCAATTTATTTTTTGTCATTAATATTTTAATGACAAATTTCATGGATTCCACTACTTTCATCACCAAATATTAGTTTAATAAATCTCATCATAGCTTCTATTCTTAATAGCAATACGTCAATTGTGTAGAAATACGGTTCGACTAACTTTTCTGTTTAGTTAGATAATTAAACAATTTATATCTTCCATTTTCCATTTAATGCATCATAAAGATACATGGTGGGCCATCTCTAATTAAACAGATAATTTGGTCGGATTACATGTTTGTAAATTGCCGAATTCTAACACAAAATTATGAAAATAGCTACTTTTAAGTACGATACGCACCAATCAACGAAAAACTTATAATTAACTATTAATTTCAAATTAAATCGGTTAAGGAATGTGAAATAGGGGAAAATTATAATAGCCAATTGTAAAAATACTATGTTTTATGTACCCTGGTTCTTCCCCGGGTTTTAGAGCTGTGACTATTGGCCAAATTAAACTCAACCTCTGAATAAAACTTTTGACAACTTCTTCAAAGCTGCTTATAACCGAGTGTCCGTAAGTATTCGACCTACCTCCAGTTACTACCCTCAGCATGTGATGATGATGATGCCCGCCACTGCTCCAATCTCCTGGTAGTCGAAACCACGACTATTGCAGCATACTCGAGGTAATGAGATAAATATGACACGAGAAAATAATAAGAATGAATACAAATCTTCTGTTTTAAAATGTTCATATAAGTTTGTCAGACTGTATAAAAAATTTATAAGTCATTTACTTATCTGTGTCAATTTATAGGCCGTAAATTCTGTATCCAAGAGAGTACGTGGATAGTGGGTATTGCTTTTTTCATACAAATGTTTTGGACTACTCTAGAGCAACCTTTTTTACCGCACCCAACCCAAAGCAACTTTTGGTGATATGCATTTTCTGCTAGTCATTCTTATTCCCCAGCATTCAGATCCGTAAAGCAGAGCTGGTCTCACTATTTGTACATAGAGCCTTTGGTTCTTATTGGCATCACAAGAACACCTCTATTAGTCTATTTTGAAGATATTTTTCCGTATTGGCCTTTGTATTGAAAACGGAACCGAGATATTTCAAATAATCCACTTTATTCATGGGATTTCCACCTATTGAAGATACGACAATGACTCCTCCATGGAGGTGGTTTTTGAAGATCTTTGGTGACAATATAAAACATCAGGGGGCTCATAGTAGACCCTTGGTGAACGCCGACTTTCACCTTCGAAGCTGTTACTCATGCCGGCCTCTGAAAGAACTAGAGTGGTCACTTCGTACATAACTAGTACAATACTAACGTAATATTCCGATACTTGTCGTGCCATATGAGCTGACGCGGTATTCTGTCAAAAGCTTTTTCCAAATCTATAAAGACACAATTTAAGGGCTTTAAATTTGTCTATATGTTTTTTAATTTAAAAACTGGCCCATTTTTTATTTTAAGAATTGGTCGCGATCGTTTTTCACAGTAACAGAAAGTACGTAGTTTTGAAATTACCCTCTTTCGCCACTCCAGTCTACTCGCGACCACAACTGATATGATATAATCAAACAAAACGTTGCTGTAATTTTCAAATTATTCAAAATACGATCGCGACCAGCAGTTCTTATAAAAATTAATTAATAGGAGTCGTGGTATTTAAGATGTGTTTGTATTATTAAAATCTCCTTTTCGTACTGAAATTTAGCGCTGGGAATTCTTGCTTTAAAACCCTATTTCTGAGCGCTGTACTACTTTTTCTTTATATAGGTGTATATATCTTTTTTGTTTATGTGATTACTTTCATGTATGTACAGTATAGAAAATAAAATGTTATTTCTTTCTTTCTTTTGTTTTAAGTCGATTAAAAATAGTGCTATTTATACAATCAACATCCACAACAAATACACTTTATTATCTAAATTTTATGCTTAAATAGTCATTATATTTACAAAAGTTACAACATAATATAAATATTAGTAAGACTTTCTTTTTACATTAATCAATTATTGAAATGTATCAATCATTTTTTTTAATCATGAAATCTGTCAATCATTCTTATAGTAATCATGAAATGCATCAATCATTTTTATAGTAACCATTAAATGCGTCAATCATTTTTTTGTAAATGTGTCAATCATTTATTTCGATAGTACGTAATTTACATTGAAAACTTATGTTCTTTGTACCAAAAAACTTAACCAAAGTGGTGTTTCTTATCGTTAAGTGTTAAACTATATTAAAACGTTTTATAAAAAATGCTTGATATATTTCAAATTATAAAAAAGTGAAGGAGTAAGTTTTTCATAGTAATTAAATTTCCATATTTCTCACTTAAATTCCGCTAATTAAATTAATATTAAACTAGACGCGCTCCGCGATTTTACTCGCGACGACCCGGACCCGTGGGAATATATGAATAAAGAAGAAATCTATGTGTTATAATTATAAATATATTTGAACGGATATATTCGCGCAAGCCCCGCAAGCAACAGCTGCAATACCTCGGGACACCGTTAGTCAATTCTGCGTTAGATGAAACCTTCTATGTGTTATTCCAGGTTTCCAACTATCTACATACCAAGTTTCATCGCATTCGATTCAGTAGTTTATACGTGATAACAGATATTCACACGTGATTTGTTGGAACCTATCGGCGAAGAACGTTTGTTATATTAAAAATTACTGAACCGATTGCCATGAAATTTGGTGCGAGATAGATGGAGTCCTCGAATAACACATAAGTTAATTTTTATCCTTATATTCTGATAGGTTCGGGATTAACACGATTAAAACCGTGGTGCGCACCTAATTCAAAAATAAGTGTTTATTTTCCATAAAAACTATCTACCTAACTATTTACAAATCTTAATCTCATACAGATAAATCTATATATACATTTCTGTGCACGTATGTATAATTTATATATTATGTACTATAATATGAAATATACAAAAATCTAAGTACAGTCATTGAGAAAAAAAAAATCGAATTCGGCCGTTGAGATCTGTGAGTGTGACTCAACAGAAAATACCTATCAAATAAGCGGTTAGAATAACAACAGGGGCCTTATTCTGCTATTTTGCATTAATGGATTGACCATTGTCATTATATCGAAACTCTATTGATATTATATCGAGATTATGACTTTATTTGGTATTCTGCTAAAGTTTTAATAACATCGTAATAGAATCACTATGGCGTCCCAATGGAACGGTTATAGATGCTAATGTTACCTAGCAACATGGTATATGTTGCTAAGCGATATACCATTTTGACAACTATCGAGATTACATTGAGCCACGATTCTAGAGCAGAATACCGAAGTGAGTCAGTGGTGCGTCTCAGTGGTGTTCCGATAGAATAGTTAACATTAGGAGAATACCAATTTGACATGTAATGTCATATTTTTGACATTATATTTCTATTACGATTATATCGACACTCTATTGAAACACAATTGTGTTAGCAGACTTAGGCCCCAGGTCTGGCCTAGCGCCATTTTGTAGACGCCTCGCCCATCTGCGACGCATTGTGGGTTAGATTCCCTTGGGCAACAAATATTTCTCTATAGATATCTGTTAGTAGGGTTCCATACTCAAAGGCTAAAAACGGGACCCTATTACTAAGACTTTGCTGTCCGTCGTCGGTCCATCTGTCTGTCACCAGGCTGTATCTCATGAAACATGATAGCTAGAGAGCTAACCTGAGTGCCGCTTTAACAAAAAATACTAAAAACAGAAAAAAAGTAAATATTTATTAAGTATGTTTCTAAGAATTTTAGTTTATTTTTATGTTAATTATTTTTAGTCAATTTTTTTGTTATTATACTCCCAAAAGGGCAGGCAAAAGAATTTTAACCTATACAGCCTCGTCTGACATACAATATTTTTTAAGGTTTTTTGCTCTATATGTATCGATCGTAATGATACGGAACCCTTCGTGCGCAAGTCCGACACGCACTTGGCCAATTGTTTTAGTTTCCAAAAGGAAAGTATACACGTTTTCTATGCATTGTTTGGTCATACTACAAGAATAGTTTGAGTCTAAATAGCCTTGTATGATATGTCTTTTATTATTTATTTATTATTTTCTAGTAGCTTCATAGTTTCTTAGTAGCTTTAGGTTAATTTTCTAACGTTATAGTATTGTGACGTCACAAAATGGCGCTCGCTAGGCAGGTTCTGTTGTTATCCCAATTGCATTGTAAACATGTGATTATAATCTTTATGAAGACACAAAAAGACAAACACACTCACAATTAAATAATAAATAAAATCGGAAGGAAAATTTCGTGTTTCGAAGCGAAATAAAAGTCGAAAGAATCGTAAGAAATTAAATTCTAGTAACGAAAAAATGTGCTAGGACAATATGGTCTATTATTTGGCACGCTTCCTCTCAACATTTTAAACAGAGGCGTATAAAAGCTCGATGAGAATAAATAAAATATAATAAATAAATAATGAATCAGTCAATTCCGGAATCTTTGAATTAAATCTAAAGGGAAACGATCGCTTACAATATGAATACAAATATATATAAGTCGAATGTAGGCACGATACACTCGCGCTACGTCACACACCACCGGAGTCACAACACTGGGGGAGGGGAGTACTATGTACACTGTATTATATTATGTATAATAATGTTAATAGGTATCGTGACGTCATTGTAATGACGCACGGTCGGTTCTATTAGCGTCGCGTTCACCCAAGAGATCTCGGTACGATGCGGTAACAATGTTAATAGGTATCGTGACGTCATTTTAATGACGCACGGTCGGTCCTATTAGCGTCGCGTTCACACGGAGATCTCGTAGTTGCAGTCGTAGACGGAGGCGCGGTCCGGTGGCTCGGCGGGTGGGGCGCGTGCTTCGAGCGCGTCTTGCACTTCGAGCGCACGCACGAAGGACAGGGGTCGCGGCGCGTGCTGCGTCGGTAACGGAGCGGGGGGAGGACGCCGGCGGGGCAGAGGGGAAGGCTGCGGCGGGAAGACGGGCACGCCGCCGCGGGGGACGACACCGCCCGTGTGCCGCTCCGCCCACAGGTAGTTACCCCGTTGCGGCGAGGCGGCCAGCTCGCGGATGTCGTCCGCCGTCGGCCGGTGTTGGCCCCCGCTCTCGCACCGGAGCAGCTCGCCCTCGGAGAGGAACCGGCGTTGTGGCGAGCCCCGACCGCCGCCGCCGGCTCCGTTCCCGCCGCTCGGCACGCCGATGAAGTCGGGCCGGCGCGGCTGTGTCGGCGTGCCCGGGTTCGACCTGTGTGTCGCGCCGCGAGCGTCAGGGGTTTAATCGCGTGAGCTCGTCCGAGCCCTCGCTATCGTTATCGTACGCCCTACGGACAGAAGGAGAAGGGAGCTGCGGGGCGAAGCGTTTGCGCGTGCGGGCAGCCCGCCGCCGCCAGACACGACGACACGCCCGGACACGTGACTCGACATCATACAGATATGAAGGTACATTAATGGTGCCCGCACATTGATACGCACCGAGCGCGCCAAATTTTTGCCGTCCACGGAAAAAGGTACCTTATAGAGAGAAGGTACATTTATTCATTTATTTATTTCAGAGTCGGCCGCCTCTGACGATGCGGACGACTCTGATGACGTCATGGGAAATATAAATGTAGATACCTTATCTCTATTATTATAAGGTACCTTTTTCCGTGGACGGCAAAAATTCGACGGGTTCGACGCGTATCAATCTGCGTCCACCTTAAAGCAGCTGATTCGATTGCACTTAAACATAGCCACCGCTAAACCGATAAACTGTTTCTGCTAAAGCCTTCGACCTGGAAGACGCGCATATCTTTTATAGTCCGACGTCCAAAGGTTGGTTTGCAGCCGGACGTTACTTTTAAGCCAGACTATAATATCCACATGGGCACTTGATTGGTGTACCTAAATATCGGCGTCTCCCAAGGTAAACACGAAGCGTGTTGATGTTAACTCGTGACTAAGTGAAGTTGAGACCTAAGTTCAATGCGCTGTCAACTGAATAAAGTCTCAAGTTAGTTTCTTTAAGAAAAACTCTTAAAGAAAAACGCAATTTTATCTAATTATTGTGTTTTAAGGAAGTTTGAAGGGCTTATGACCTTTGACCAATGAAAAATCATGGGCTTATGACCTTTGACCCATGAAAAATCATGGGCTTATGACCTTTGACCCATGAAAAATCTTGGGCTTATGACCTTTGACCCATGAAAAATCATGGGCTTATGACCTTTGACCCATGAAAAATCATGGGCTTATGACCTTTGACCTCAATCTGTTTTCCCATTCAAAGTGATGATTAAAATAAAATTGAGTTTTCGTAAAGAAATTAAATTGAGTAAGTTGACAGCGCATTAAATTTAGGTCTTAACTTCACTTAGTTGCATGTTACATCAAAAAGCTTCGTGTTTAGCTCGGCAGACGCCGATATTTAGGGCCACAAATCAAGTGCTTATATGGAAATTATAGTCTGCCTAATAAGTAACGACCTCTGAAGGCCAATTCTCATAAATAAAATTGCATTGAAATATCAATTCAATATCATATCAAGATTACAAAAAATATTCTTGAGAATCAAGTTATAGAGTGGTGAATTACTCCGAACAAAGCATTCCTTTATTGTGACACAATAAAATGCAATATGCGAAAACACCCGAGGGATTATGAGTCAATTACTTTACTTTCGTGTGGTCAAGTTTATTTCGCAAAGACTTATCTACTTCTAGTTAACATATCACAGTTGACAATGCCAAAAGCTGATCTTGAGGGTGTTTTGAGCTACTTTGATGGTAATTTAAAATGTAATTTGAACAATGTTATTTACGAGAATTGGCCTTAGACGAGTGGCTATAAGTGCAATCGAATGAGCCCTTACAAAGTATCTTCCCTTCAACGGGTCACGTGGCCAGGTCGAGTCGAGACAGACGGGCGGCGGCTGCGGATGCGGTACCATGCCAACGCCACATGCCACAACTGTACATGTTACACTATCACTACTATACACTACAAGCTTACACTACATGCATAGCCAGATCAATATCAAATACATACAATAAACTTTTGCTAGGGCTCGTGGCTTTTTCGCTCAAAGGATCAGTCTGGCCATCCAGAGGGGAAATGTTGCCAGCCTTTTCGAAACGATGCCTCGGGGAGACGCGTTTGAGGATGTCTTTTATTTGTAATTTTATTTTAGTTTTCTTTGTATGAATTAAATTTAGGAAACTAAAAAAAAACTTTGATATTAAAGACAAAATAACAAGAAAATGAACAAATGAATTCACCAGATCCTCACCAAATAGATGTTATTTTAATTTATTACAGGACCACCCCTGAGGTAATCCTTTTCTAACACAAAAAGAATTATAACAATCGGTTCAGCGGTCTTCGAGTAATTGTTGATCATACATAAAAAAGATTTCTCCTAACCTGTTTTTAAGTAGTTTCCATAATTGTTTGTACTTATGTGGCAGGTAATTATTTTATGTAAAACGAGAATCACGCGATTAAGACCCGAAAAAATAAATTACTATAAGCAAGGTACCTGCCGGTACTGAGAAACACGTCATAAGATAAATATTTGTTTCATTGTCAATTTTCCTGAATTTATTTTCTTGTTATTTTGTCACTAATATCACGGGTTAAAACCTTTTAACAAAATTATAGTAGTAGAGGAATAAGACAGATTTCATATTAATCTGGACCAAATGCATAATCCCTGCAAAACATAGCGCGACGCATACAATGGCCGAAATGAAAATAAAATGTATAATGAACTATCTGGTAAATATCAAAAAGAATTTATTAAAATTTGAATTTAAAATCGACAAAATCAAATTGAAATGAAGTATTTAGAAGAATATTCTCGAGCAAAAAAAGATAACAAAATATTAAAATGACATAAAACAGTCCACGCAAAAATTCTAAGGAAAAGACGGGAAAGGAAAACTGGCCGAAAAAAAGTTGGTAAAATGATTACCATAGACAAGAATGGTAGTTTTATATATCGACCATAGACAGCCGTTGGTAGGTACCAGCCATTGTATAATGTGTCGAGCTACGCCTGCGATTCCTTTTGGCACAACAGCTTGCAAATAAAAAAAAGAAATAATTAAAATAACTTGTGTAAATGTCAGTTAATGCATGCATAATATAATGTTATAATATAAGTCCAAAATAGGTGGATACTGCAGCACTGTCAACCGATTCGGTCCAGCTAGCTTGCTTTGGACCATTTTTTCATAAGCTTAGTACTAACTTAGCTAAACCTGTTTTATAACTTAAAACCTGAACTTTTTCTATAGAATACTTTTTATAGCAATGCTTATACTCGATTTTATTTTAACTAGCGACCCGCCCGGCTTCGCACGGCTATATTGTGCATGTATTATACATATAAACCTTCCTCTTGAATCACTCTATCTATTAAAAAAAACCGCATCAAAATCCGTTGCGTAGTTTTAAAGCTTTACGCATACATAGGGATATACGGACAGAAAAAGCGACTTTGTTTTATACTATGTAGGAAGGATTCAAAAAGTTCTTTACATTATAATGGTCCATTTTCTATTTATTTTTGAAGTTACTCATACATGCTAAAATAATAATCTGGGTTAAGGTATGTGTAAGAATGCTTTGAATTAAATAAAACTCATCTTAAATCTAATCAAAGTACTCTTGCAATCACTCCTTATATCAAAAATAAATAAATGTTAAATACTTAAATAAATACTAAGATATTATATTTAAATCGTCTTTGGCAACTGTTTGAGTAGCAAGAATGTTAGGTCTTCTTTAGCAACTGGCATTTAAAAATGGTGTTTGCAATAAAGAATCTATCTATTTATCTATCTGGTTGTGAATCTCAGTTGCCAATGTGGCCTGAGGCATTACGGTGTGAAGCTTTCAAAATATTCAATTTTAGGTGGCCTCTAATCGCAAAAAAAATTATTTTATTAAATTGTTTTTTTCATTGACGTGAAAGTTCTTATAAAAAGCAAAGCGTCTGCTTGTGTATTCATAAAAAGCGATAGCCAGATTTCTAACATTTACGAAAATCCTCTAAGCTATGAGAAAAATGTGTTTCTGTTATTAGTTTTTTTTTTTTGTAATTTATCAGTTTTTTTTACTGAAATAACGATAGACCACGGACAAGGGTCGTTTTTACTTGTATATTAGAATTATGTTTTTTTAACATCTTTGAAATAACTCAACATCATATTGTGTCAGATAATAATTTAGCTTATAAAACCAAAATGCAGGCAATTTTTAACAGTTTGGTGATAAAAATTGATAAAATTTCAAGTTATTTTTTTTAAATAAATACGACTCATACACAAATGGTGTGTAGCACACTGATTTTTTTAAATTGTTCAACACTAGTACAAAGTTATGTCATTTTATATATGCTGTCAAAAAATGCTTGCGGACAGAGTCGAAATAAGATGTTTAAACACAGCTACTCGCTTTTATATAATTTTTACTTCATATTTCTCATCAATTTCCATCACCTAAAGTCAAATAATATACAAATGCACACACACAAAAACAAAAAGGTGCTACGCAGACGACGACACGTAAAACTAGATTCAATTTAGTCTCGCTGATCTCCTATTGGTCGATGATATCACGTGATACAATAGCACCGACCAATAGGAGCGCCGCGTGGTTAGAATCAATCGAATCCTACGCATCGTCCATGCGCAGGCCAATAAACATATTTACTTGTAACTTTAGTGCGATTTACCGTATATCGGTGTACGCGTTAGGTCCACCTGCCATTTGTATGCGGGTAAACGGTAAATTTTGTCAAGTATCTTCTGTATCAAAAGTATTATTTATACTTTTGTTGGATAAAGGAGTTGGTCGTGGGTTTGTATACTTATTTTTAGAACAACAAGAATAAAAAGGGCTAAAAATTATTATTTTTACTTCTTACAGCAATCATTTGGCTTATAAACAACTAAATATTTTATTTATTTATTCATAGATGCTTTATCGTCTGTCTCCCGAGTAACTCCCAATCTCGTGGGAATATCGAATCTTTCCTCTTTAATATTAATATAGAAGTAATAGATATAGATGGACTTTTTTATTTTAATGTAAGAGGCGCCACCTAAGGAAGCTTTAGGAACTAAGGCTATTTTTCTCCATTAAAAACATCAATTTTGTTACAATTGAAGTTTAAGTAAACAAACCACACGACAAAAGCACAATGTACACATATACATAAATATATATACAGTTCAAATAACATACATACAGTGTTCCCAATAAATATTAATTTTCACCACTAAAAGTGTGACTGATAATGCAAACCATTTTACATGCAAATAAACACTTAAATAAACTAAAACTTTAAGCGATGCATTTTTGGTAGAAGGGATACGGATTTTCATGTTTTACTTGTTGCGTACTATTGAATAAATAACTTAAAGTTATTGATAAAAGAAAAAACAACGGAAGCTGGTCATAAATAAAGTTGTTATTCGAAGTATACGGTGAGAGTTTTGGTTGTAGCGCCATCTTGTTTATAACAAAATGACGGAAGGTTGTACATTCCATCCTCAGTGGCTTCATGATATTTGAACCGTTTAATCGACTCTCAATTTATTGTGTTTACTAAGAATATTAAATGTAGTTATTAATGCACGTTAAATATCCTGATTGGAAACCATGTTATTGCTTTATTGTGAAATGTTAAAGCTACGTCATTTTTAGCTAGAGCAAAAGTAGTAATCGTTGAGATTAACTATAATGACATTGCTTTCGATTTTGTTAGATAAATGACCTTATGAAATTAAAAATCATCCTCACACGTTACTGTGAGTGTTTTTAGACATCCAATATGCTGCGAAGCTCAAACTAAGTTGGCACCGTATTGGTGCTCAAACCACTGAGCTACGTAAGACGGTTAAAAATGTAATCACAATATTTTATGAAATTATTGACCAAACGCTCAGAAATATTCATAAAAATGTATTTTTTAAATATCATGATGATATTTTCCAATCCGCAACAAGAAAAACTTGAGAATATCATTCACAATGAAAGGAAACAGGCCATGACAATGGGGAAATTATATAAATACCTATTAATAATAATGGGAACATAATCTTCTGTACATTTTTATCGCCAATTTGTTCCGTTCTAATAACATGTTTTAAGCACATTTATTGTGAATATTAGTTATGGTATGGTATGTCACTTTGCAGGAACTGAAAGATTTATTTTTCAAACAAATTCAAGTAAATACAACAGAGTTTTTAATATAAGAAAAAGAACAATTAATTTATTAATCATATAATTAATGCCATATTCTGCCACAAGGACGGCGCCACTAACAAAGCAAAATGTCGAGCGTTTCTTGTGCTCATATTGCAAACGCTTTTAAAACATCTTTTCACAGCCATATTTAACATGTTTAGTGGTCTTTCATTGAAAAAATCTAACGTTAAATTTCATCTTGCTTGAAGCGAACTTTGGGCCAGTGATTTTCCTGGGTCTTAATAGCGTATCTTTTTTAGTCTCCTCGCGATCATGACTATTGTAACATAGTCGAAACGTCAAGGTAAGAGAAATAAAAAAAATACGCGATTAAGACCCGGGAAAATAATTACTATGAATAAAAATAGTGAGTTAAAAAAAAATCTTAAAAATCGTTTTAGAATACTTTCAGTTCCCGTTAAAAAGTACCAATAACAAAACAACATACCTTCTAACAGGACTGCTGACAGCTAAAGGTGTGGGCACACCGAGAGCTTTGATCCGTTGTTGCATCGTGGGCGACGGTCGCGCCCCGTTCGACGTCTCACACCGGAGCGGTTCCATTACGACTCGGTAGCCCGTTGGAGTGGTACCGGTATGACTGGAAAGCATGTAGATAGAGAATTAGCTAGCTGTGGGGGGTAAAATATTTTAAAATTGCGTTATTCTCGACAGGGGACCGTTTTCCGTAAGGAAGATCGCAGCTCGCAGGAGTTACCAACCATAACCCTGCACATGTCCTCCAGGTGGTGCTAAACGAGCTGAAATTTTACCGAAAGAAATATCATACGATTAAATAAATAATCTAGTACGCCATACGGTTTCACCTGCATACTGGGATTTACAATAATAATGTCTGGTAGCGCCTACGCACGTACCTACCAGACAACTAACGCCATCTAGCGGGCAATGGACAAACTACCCAACCGCTGTGAAGTCGGACCCGGCCGCGACACCCGCGCGAACTTCACTACCTTTACGTACTTCATATTCGAACATTCATGTCGGTACTTGCGAATCACAATTGTAAAATATAAATTAAAAAACGTATCAAGAAAACGGCGTTATATTTTCTACACAAAATAGGCATCCCGAAGACCCCCGTTGCTACCAATGTCCCATTTCACACTATTGAATAACCTACTAAATCGTGAAAACCATGGAAACGATACCCACGATATCTCGACCCCAATGTAGGTCTCATTCACACATGAGTTAGTTTTACAGGTCCGTTTTTAGGGTTCCGTAGCCAAATGGCAAAAAACGGAACCCTTATAAATTCGTCATGTCTGTCTGTGCCATATGTCACAGCCACTTTTTTTTTTCGTTTACGTTTGACTTAAAACCTACGGTTCTTATAGAGTGAACTGAGTTTTTATTTTAAAATAAGAATATGTTGTAATTGAAAACCATAGAAATGACACCCATTTAGTTACTTACCTACTACTACTTACTGGCTTTAATTATTAAAAATATTTTTTTTTTATAAAAAAACTACACCCGGATGGTACGAAGTTCCTTTCGATACTTCACTAATTGTGAAGGAATTGTAATAAAAAAAAATGTTTTATATATTTTTTTTATTTTGTAAATAATCGTCGCGACACCATACTGTTCAATGCGAAATAGAAAGACGAAACGAAAATAACTGGCTTGCTTTCTATGAGAGAGAGAGAGAGACAGACAGAGAAACACGCGCACGCGACACGGCTTACAACTATAGCAAAAAGTGTCGTTACAACTTTTGGTCTTAATCCGTCTAGTCCCCTTTCGCAACGCGCGATAAGGAACTATCGTTCCAATAATGGAAATAATTATTGGTATCTTATTATAGGTATCATTTCTACAGTTTTCAGGGATCTGAACTAACCTAGTATTCCTAGAGAGCGGACTGAGCCTAGGGTAATGATGCGGCCGCGGCGGCAAGTGATGATGGTCACCGGGCGGCGGGAAGAGGTTAGCAGCCGAGCCTCGTCGCTGCAACGACGGCGGTGTCGGCTCACAGTCGGCCGATTGCGACGCACCGGGACCTTCCATCTCGCCTTCATGCTCCTCTCGACCGGGGGACAGCTGTGGAACCAGGCTACTACTAACACTACTGGCTTAGCATTACACACTTTGGACAAACATAACCAAATCTTTGTTATGTGTAATATTCATTATTAACCCAGTTGGCACGATAGTCATCATGCCCGACTGCCAAACACAGGGTTGTCGATTCGGCCTCAGACAAGTATTTATGCTTAGATATTTGTCTGTGGTCTGGTCTGGTTTCTATGTATTATAAGTATATATTTACAAAATAAAAGTATACAGGGTTATTGGTAATTATACTAGCAAGCCAACATTTTCATTTTTTTTTCGAACTTCCAAAAGTCGTAGAACAAAAGTTGTTTGTTTAGATGCACAGAAGTAGCCCTCAACGGCTTGCTAGTATAATTACAATAACCCTGTTTATGTAGTATATCCGTTGTCTAGCACCCATGACACAAGTTGCTTAGCTTGAGGCTAGGTGGCGATATGTGGAATGTCCCCAATATTAATTTATTTATGAACACCCTATGCAAAGGGTGTTATAAGTTTGACGTAAGTATGTATTTGTGTCTATCTATGGCTTCGTAGCTCTCGGATGAACCGATTTTGATTTAGTTTTTAGGGTTCCGTACCCAAAACGAGACCCTTTTACTCCTATGACTCCACTGTCCGTCCGTCTGTATGTCACCAGGCTGTATCTCATGAACCGTGATATAGCTAGACAGTTGAAATTTTTACAAATGGTGTATTTCTCTTGCTATAACAACAAATACTAAAAACAAAATATAATGGTACGGAACCCTTCATGCACGAGTCCGACTCGCACTTGGCCGGTTTTTTTTTTTTCAGGAAACTTATTAGAAAGATAATGTAAATCCACCATTTTCATGTTCATAGTTTGAGTAAGTATAAAGAAATATTAGTAATTAGTATTCGTTTTTGAATAGCTAAGCTAAGTGAAGTTTAGTGCATAACTTTTATTAGGTAAGTGATGTAAGAAAATATTAAAATATTAGTAATTGCACAAATTTTAACTAAAATAAAATATAAACAGTTATTATGTACAGAGAAAAACTAGGTTTCACAAGATTTCTAAATAAGAGAATATTTTTTTTACATAAAGAATGCAAAAACGTTAAAACCAATAATATTTAGTTACAAAATAGCTGTGCCCCGCAGTTTTACCCGCGTAAAAGTAGCGTATAAATGTCATTCGAACTATTTTTGTATTCAAACAAACATACTTTTGCTTTTATAGTATTAGTTGAGATTAGTAGAGAGCCAGACAGATCATGTCTTCAATTCACATTCTGAAGGTAGATTTCAGAGTTAATGCCGGCTATGACAGTAAATCTTTTTTATTTACACCGAAGGGTAAGGCAAAGGGATTTCAGCCCATACAGTCATGTCTATCGTAAATATACGTAAAATTCAGTGCATGCTACTGCACATATTTTTTGTTTTGTGTCCCAATAAATGTTTTCTATTCTATTCATTTTTTTTATTTTTTTTTTATAATGTAGGTTTTTTTTTCTCGCCGACGCTAACTATAAAGTGTATAATATCTAGAGGTGTTTAAATAATGCTAAAAAATTTGAGCAATTTAGTAACTTTTTCACAGGTATGCAATCTCTTTCATAGAGTTTTTGCTGCGAATGATATAAAAGAATTAGGAAATCAGACAAGGCTGTAAAGGTTAATAGCCTGACCCTTTGGAGTAACAAAAAACTTTTTTTGCCACTGTCTCAGCTAACAGAACCTTCAGAAATCTACCTAAAACGTGCAAGTGCAATAATAGATCTTATGCAGTGAATTGAAGGTATGTTTTCGCTCTACAAGCATGATAACTAAATGTAGACTAGTTATTACTATGGTATCAAGCTATATTCAACTATGTAAAGCTTGGAGAGTCTCTAAAAGTCTCTATCAAGTCAGTGATACTTAGGAAAGGAGATCGGTAATTAAGGTGCATAACCAAACGCAAAATGCCTGTCGCCGATATCTAATATTTTTTTATTACTAGCTGCGCCCCGCGGATCCACCCGCGTAACACCCGATCCCGTGGGAATATCGGGATAAAAAGTAGCCTATAACCTTCCTCGATAAATGGACTATCCAACACAAAAATAATTTTTCAATTCGAACCGGTAGTTCCTGAGACTAGCGCGTTCTCAAACAAACAAACAAACTCTTCAGCTTTATAATAAGTAAGTAAGTATAGATTAAATGGATTTTTTTGGAAATCGTTGTTGTGTACTATTTGTGAGTTCTTTTACTATATTTTGGTATAATTAAAAGACAAACATCCTTGTCATTTCTAGGCTATTTAAATTGAAGTAAAAAAACCAATGCAGTCTTTTTTTGACTTTTTTTCTATACGTTTAGAAAGGAAAAGATATAAACTTATATAAACGTACACAATAAATAGAAATAATTGAATTAAAGTAGTAATAGACAGTTCGCGTATATTAAATCAGTAGAACGGAACGGCGCGAACAGTACACAACAATTTTCCAAGCAATTATTGACAAGTTTAGTTACAGACGAAAGGATTTTTGCTTTTGGCACCTATTTGGGCCTTAAACTATTTTTTTCATATCTTGTCGCATAATGGTAAGTACCTATAATTTAGATAGAGGACAATTTTTATAAACAAAAAATTTGATAAAGATAAAGTGAAAGTTAAAGTGTTAAAAGGAGTTTTGGCGGGAACGAGCCAACAACATGTCGTGCTGCAGTTTTATTTACACGAAACTTAGTTGTAAACCGAGTTAAATTGTATAATTCCGGTGGAAAGTTATCTAATTTAGTTCTGTGAAAGTGCACAAGTGTAGTGAAAGTAAAAATCAGTGTCAAACATGGACTTTTCTCGTTGCCTCCAAAATCTCCTACAAGGTTATAGTAAAGTAGCCACCGCTTTACTATGACCCCTGACTTGACAAACTGTGACTTGACGACTTGACCATCTTGAAACACTTTGAGCCCGATTTCTGTAAATCGGGCCATAACTTGATGCAAAATATTACTTGATATATATGCACAAACCGTGCGAAGCCATAACTGAAGAAAAAAAAAACCTGCTGAAAATGGCATAAGTTCCTGGGGCCAAACAAGAGAGAAAAAAAAAAAGTGTTAAAAGTTAAAGTCAAAGATGATGCTTGGAAAGAGCTCGGAGGATTTTTATAAACTCGAATGGCTTCTTCAAAACTTAAAGTCGAGGTAAAGTCCCAGCCCATCCGTTTAATTAAGGCTTTTTGTAATACTTCTAACATGATAGGTAGGTAACATTTTATAATCGAATCTAGTCATGTATACTCGTATAATAGAGGCAGTATTGTGACAAAAACTGGACACGTTTTCCGTGGCGGTAATCGATCCTGTGATTCCTTGTCTTTACAGCTAATTAACGTATCTTTCTCTCAGCGTCAATTTTTTGATTTAACACAATCATGCCTCTATTGACTGTTAATGAAATGTGTCTTAATTGCATTTCCATAAAGCAGTAGCTTTTCGTTTCAGTTTCACCTTGTTAAATTGACGACCCAGTTGGCACAATGGTCACCATGCCGGACTGCCAAACATAGGGTTGCGGGTTCGATTCCCGTCTCAGACAAGTCTTTATGCCTAAATATTTGTCTGTGGTCTGGTTGTTTCTATGTGTAATAAGTATATATTTACAAAAGAAAAGTATATAAGTAGTATTATCCGTTGTTTAGCACCCATAAAACAAGTCTAGTTACTTAGTTTGGGGTTAGATGGCGAAGTGTAGAATGTCTTGCAATATTTATTTTAAAATTGCTGCGCCCGCGGTTTCACCCGCGTAACTCCCGATCCCGTGGGAATATCGGGATAAAAAGTAGCCTATAGCCTTCCTCGATAAATGGACTATCCAACACAAAAAGAATTTTTCAAATCGAACCAGTAGTTCCTGAGATTAGCGCGTTCAAACAAACAAACAAACTCTTTAGCTTTATAATATTATATAGTATAGATTTTGCGTTAAATACTGCGATCTTCTCAGAAAATAGAGCGATCCTAAGGGCCTGATTTCAGCGTTTGACCACTTTCACGCTGGATGGTAAGTGACACTACGGTCTAATATGTAACACGCGTCTAAAACCCCTTAGATAAATTGGAAAATGAAGACAAATGCAGACAACTGATGGCCGGTGCAGTCACAAAAGCTAGACGGGTCAGAAAAGTTTTTCTAGTGTCGTCTTCCTTACGTCAATCGTGTCTTGAACTTGGCATAAGGATACACTGATTCATTGGGAACAAAGCCTTTGTTTCCCGATATTCCCACGGGATCGGGACGTACGTGAAACCGAGAGGTGATGCTAGTTTATTATAAAAAACCTTAAGTCTTTCCCTTGCTGTACGAATAAGGAAAAGTGATAACAAGACACATTTCATGAACACAATAAATGATACAACATAGCGTTTGTACAGTCACATTACCAATTAGCTGAACCCCACGTGTACCCACTCACGTGAGCTCACTCGCAAATCTGTAAGGTTGTAAAGTAATGTTACCTGATTCTGTTTTTAAGCTATTGCATAGCTTTTATCGCGGGCTTTGAGCGCGGCGACCGAATCAAGAAATTCAGTAACGTAAATAAAAACCTAACACCCCCACTCCGCCTACCATGTAGCTCAGCCGAGCGTTCGCTTAACGTGTATGTATATGGTACGACTGTACGAAGCTCGCACGATGCAATAGCTTTACCGCGGCAGTCCCCGAGTGCCACACGTTTTTTTTTAAACAAATACTATACAATATAAAAAAAAATCAAAATGGGTAAATACTATATTTTTTTACAGATAGGTATGCGAATGAGCTCTGGGTCACGTGGGGTTCAGCTAATTGGTAATGTGACTGTACACCGTATTATAATAGCCGAAGCATATAATTAGTCTGGCTCTCACCTTGTTATAATGTACGTGTGCGCCGCCGGCAGCGTTCGGCCGGTGAGCGTTCCCGTTGTCCGCCGTATACGTCTTTACCTGGTGCTGTGTATCTGTTGCTATCGTTGATATCGCGCTGGCTGAGTGAGGAGGTAGCTCGCGACGCTTCTTGCCGCCTTTATACATGTACTTCGATGGCCGGACTAGGCTGAAACGATTAGTACACAAATATTAATATTGCAAGACATTCATCATTCTCTGAAGATCCATGGGCCAGCACCCTTACCATGAATTTACAGTGACCGGACTCGCTAGCGTCAGTGAGCTCTAAGGTCACGTGGGGTTCAGCTAATTGGTAATGTGACTGTACCTTATGTGTTAAAATAGTGTAACACAACAAACCTTGGATACTGCGGTCCGAATTGCGTATAACAGCAGTTATACCAACAACCCCTCGAGAAAGGGTTGAACCCTCCGGTGAACTTCCCCGTCACCTGCTCGTTGGTGGTCCGGCCTCTGGATACCAGCACCATGTGGAACCCGGTCAGACCAAATATGGGGATAGCTAGTAAAGCTATTATACCCATTATAACCATACTGTTAACTTTGTTTAGGATATTACTTTGTTAAAATAATAAAGGGATTAAATAAATATTGCAGGACATTCCACACATCGCCATCTAGCCCCAAGCTAAGTAACCAGACTTGTGTTATGGGTGCTAGACAACCGATATACTACCTATATACTATATCTTTTGTAAATTTAAACTTAGTCGCTTTTCCGCTGTCTGTCCCTGTGTATGCTTAGATCTTTAAAACTACGCAATAATACATAGAAACAACCAGACCACAGACATATATCTAAGCATAAATACTTGTCCGAGGCGGGAATCTCACCCGCAACCCTGTGTTTGGCTGTCAGGCGTGATGACCATTGTGCCAACTGGGTCGTCGAATTGATTATTGAATTTAAAGAGGTCCGAGGCCGAAGAAATTAAAATGGGTCCAGCTTTAAGGTACCTATAGGACTTTAAAAAACTACGGTTATACAACACAATTCTGATAGATGTAGCTAATCCAAACTAGGTTAGCCGGTCGAGGTTGGAATAGCTACACCCGTAAAACGTCTCATCTTACGTCAAATTGACAGAATTCTGATAGATCTAGCTAATCCAACCTAGGTCAGCAAGTTGTGGTTAGATTAGTTACATCCGTAACACGTTTAATTTTACAACACAATTAAGACAGATGTAGCTAATCTTTTCTACTTACTCTAAAAATAAAGTTATGTTGTGGAAAATTACAGGAAAAAAAAACATAACACTAACACGGTTAAAAATATCAAATAGAATATTGTTAAGCGATAGAAACTGAACAATTCCATTAGTCTTAATGTATATGTATTGTATAAAAGGATACGAGACAATAGGCTCGACTGTCGTCAAATTCTTGTTATTGTTCATAATGTAGTACAAACTTAGACCGAATATACTGAGCATATGTATTGATAATGATATGAGGAAGAAGAAGAAGAATCTGTAATTACGTCTTCCTATGCAGTTGTTTACCCACGGACAGTGGTGGTCAAATGTCTGAAAATATATAATTTATATTATTAAAATCATAGACGAATACTTCTCATATAAATAGCGTACGCCTATTTCAGTAACGCCATCTCTATATATACTAGCAAGCAGTTGAGGGCTACTTCTGTGCACCTTAACAAACAACTTTTGTTCTACGACATTTGGAAATACGAAAAAAAAATGAAAATTTTGAGGTTATGTAAATTCGAAACACAGCTGATTGTTTAAAACAAACGTCATCAAGACTAAGAACAGTAGGTGAACTTAAAAAATAAGTAAAAATTTAAGGTTAATGACCTCTCCGTGTAAGAAACAGCTGATTTTCAGGTAAAACAAACCAAAATTTCAAAAAAAAATGTGCGAATTTCCAAAAGTCGTAGAACAAAAGTTGTTTCTGTAGGTGCAGAGAAGTAGCCCTCAACGGCGTGTTAGTATAATTACCAATATCTCTGGCTTCCGGCGCACACTGGTCCGGATTCCGAAAATCAGGGACTTAGGGGTCGAAGTCCGAATTAGGGTCTCATATTTTAAAATTAAGGTCTTTAGATGATTCTAAACCACTTTTATAGAATAGCTTTTTCTTATATCAGGGCCCGTTTCCAAGAAAAATAATGTTGTTAAAATTTTTGTATGGAAAAATTTAGTTTTTAGTACTTATTTTGTAAGCAGGCGGAGATGTTAAAACCAAACTTACTAGGGATCATAGAGGGTATATTACTGCACATTATTGTCTGAGACACTTGCTTCATATCTCTGCCCGTTCAAAAACGGCAGGCGTTCGAAACTCATATTTTTATTTCGCGATTTATAAGGTACCTAATGTCATTTTTGAAGTGTTTTTTGATAATTCGTAGTTTTTAAGTTTTTTATTTATAACTCTTTAGTTTACCTTTTTCTTTTTTTATGTAATTTATTTTTGATGATTTTTTAACTTCATTTTCGAAGTCGGTTTTTAAATTTATTTTTTATTTGACAATACAATTATAATATTTAAATGGAATTAGGTACCTAATTCTATTTAAAAAAAATGGAAAAAAGTCGAACATTAGGTGTCATACTACCTAAGTACCTGATGCATACATATTGATTATTTTACCTTATACCTGCTACTGTTTTTAGACAATGGCACTCATTACATACCTTGGCGGGTAGTAAGCGTTTGACACTTGTTTTTAACCCTTTTCTGTAATATCCCTTCCTTCCATACCAATATACCAAGTCACTGTTTAGGCTACATTCGATTGTTACGTTTTGTGCTTTCATGGATAGGTATTTGGCTTTCTTGGATAGGAAATTTGGATAGGTACTTATATCGGGGTCCGTTTCCAAGAAAATAATGTTATTAATTTTTTTTGTATGGAAAATTTTAGTTTTTCCTAATTATTTTGTAAGCGGGCAGAGATGTAAAAACCAAACTTAGTAGGGATTATAGAGGGTATATTACTGCACATTATTGTGTAAGACACTTGCTTCATATCTCTGCCCGTTCAAAAACGGCAGGCGTTCTAAACAATTTTTTTTTATTTCGCTATTTATAAGGTACATTTAAATGGAATTAAAGCAACTTTTTCCAATTTTTTAATACAATACAGTATTTTCATTTAAATATTATAATTATAGGGTCAAAAATGACATTAGGTACCTTATAAATCGCGAAATAAAAATATGAGTTTCGAACGCCTGCCGTTTTTGAACGGGCAGAGATATGAAGCAAGTGTCTCAGACAATAATGTGCAGTAATATACCCTCTATGATCCCTAGTAAGTTTGGTTTTAACATCTCCGCCCGCTTACAAAATAAGTACTAAAAACTAAATTTTTCCATACAAAAATTTTAACAACATAATTTTTCTTGGAAACGGGCCCCGATATAAGAAAAAGCTATTCTATAAAAGTGGTTTAGAATCATCTAAAGACCTTGATTTTAAAATATGAAACCCTAATTCGGACTTCGACCCCTAAGTCCCTGATTTTCGGAATCCGGACCAGTGTGCGGCGACTGGGACCGCAATCAACTGGAACCGCGGTCCCGGTTACCGGATTAATATTTTTCTTCCGTCGACTGATACCACTCTCAAAAAAACATAAAAAAAACTGTTGTTCAAGTCAAAAACAGTACAGTCAAACGAAAAAACGTTTAAAGTAATAATTAAAGAAAACAAAGAGTTTTTTCTTAAATTATTACTTCAAACATTTTTTCGTTTGACTGTACTATTTTTCTTGAACAATTGATTTCTGTGTTTATTTGAGAGTGGTCTCACTCGACGGAAGAAAAATAATAAAATAAATGAATCCGGCAACCGGGACCGCGGTTCCAGTTGATTGCGGTCCCAGTCGCCGGAAGCCGCTATAAGAAAAGTGTGTGTGTGTGTGTTTGTTTACCTCTATACAATGATTGCAGACAGAGCAATGCGAGCACCGCGGCGGTCGATAGAACTTGCACGTGACGCACCATTTCATGCGAACTGTGATACCGTTCACTTCGACACTCTTGTATAATGGTGCTCGGAAGTCGTCCTCTCTGTCCTCGTCAGGTGGAGCTACAAACATAACATTCAACGTTAGATATAGCCTGAGCCTTTTTTAAATATAACAAACTAGCGACCCGCCCCGGCTTCGCACGGCTATATTATGCATGTATTATACATAATAAACCTTCCTCTTGAATCACTCTATCTATTAAAAAAAACCGCATCAAAATCCGTTGCGTAGTTTTAAAGATCTAAGCATACAAAGGGAAATAGGGACGGCGAAAAGCCCGCGACTTTCTCATTGGATGCCTACGTCATACAAAGAACACACCGTCCAAGGTTCAGGTCTCTACGATCAGCGGTTTAGGCTGTGCGTTGATCCGTCAGTCAGTCATTCAGGACAAAGCATTTTATATGTATAGATATAAATAAGAAACATGTACTTTGTATATGAGCTGTTTTCAGCAAGTAAGTACCTAGATCACTGTAGAACTGTTTATCGCGAGTTGGTGAGGGAACCTAGCCGTTAAAAATGTTACGAATACGTCTGAAGACAACTAAACCGATTTATCACGATGTTTTCCTTCACCTAAAAAGCAATGTAGCCGAGATATTTTTTTCTCAAGAACAATCCATTAGTGGACGGACGGGATTGGAACCCACGAACTTTGAAATGAAAGTCGAGTATCTACCGCTAGGCCACCGCTCTTATCACCTAGTAAATAACAGCCAAAATTTAAAAAAAAATAAACTTTAACTTTTTAAATATTAGTATTACTTAGATATATTTTGCTGTATTTAAGGTGAAAGGGTGCCAGGGCCGGGCGCTCTCTTTATACAAACGTAGTCGACTGTTTCCTCCCTGGATAATAATAACACAAGAGCAAATATTTTTGTTGCATAAAACCTATAACTGCCGTCTGCCATGACTTGACTATGCCCCTATGTCTTGGTTTTTTTCATTTTCCAACTATCATAGAATTTAGGATTAAAAAAAAAATTAAAAAAAACTTGAGAGGTGTCAAGGGACACCCGGATGGAACGAAGTTCCTTTCAATTTATTAGTGAAGGAATTGTAATTTTTTTTTTTTTTTTTTAAATAATCGTCGCGACACCACACTGTTTAATGCGAAATAGAAACACGAAACAAAAATAACTGGCTTGCTTTCTATGCAAAAAGTGTCGTTACAACTTTTGGTCTTAATTTTTTCCGTCTAGCCCCCTTTCGCAACGCGCGATAAGGAACTTTCGTTCCAAAAACAAAACATAGGGGCATGGTCATGGCAGTTATAAGTTTTATGCAACAAAAATATTTGCTCTAGTTTCATTATCCAGCAGTCGACTACGTTTGTATGGAGAGAGCGCCCGGTACCCTTACCTCTTAAGTGATAGATAAGTAAAATCATGAATGAAGTTTCAAGTGCTTACATACCTAGTTTGAAACATATTATTATGCTAAGTAATTTGTGTTACATTGATATATTTATCAGTACAATTATCTTAACTGCAAAGCGACAGCATTTTACTTATCACATTGATAAATGATAACATACAATGCAAAACTTTAATTTGTTACTGCTTGAATAGTGTTAATTAAACTAGAATTATATTTACACTAACATTTTCAGAAAAGATTTTTTTGTTTTATTGTAAACTGCGCCCCGCAGTTTCACCCGCGTAAGTCCCGATCCCGTGGAAATATTGGGACAAAATAAGCCTATGTGTTAATCCAGGGGCCATACCGCGCTAAGTGCGTCGGCTTCAAGCCGACGCGACGTCTATATCCTAACCCGCGTCTCACAATGGGCGGAATTTTTAAGCCGGTTTAAGGTTAAATTAAGTTTTGAAAAAACTAAACAAATATGTTTTTTTTTAAATAACACAAAGAGAATCACTTATTTTCCTGCATACTTAAAATACACGAAAAAAAAAACAACTAAATTTTTGAAATTCCTATGAAAGGCAGGCTCAAAATTCCGCCCATTCCGTCCATAGAGTTTTATTGCAATTGGTTCAGTAGTTTTTGTGTGAAGGAGTAACAAACATACTAACTTTCACATTTTAAATTAGTCTAGAGCCTATTATCCTATTATTTCAATGAAATACATTCATTCATTGAGAGTAACATAAGCTCCTTTCACATTTATTATCTTAGTAGAATTAAATATTTAATTTATCATACCTTTTGGAATAACCCCCGGGTCCATGAAAGTGGCCAGCGTAAAATTGGCCAAAACAAAAAATGTTATGACACCTTGGTATGCAGGAACCCATGGGTGCCTGTGGAGGTAGTACTGACATCTGAAAACGTACAACATTAATTTAATCACTACATAGTATAATACAAAGTCACTTCCCGCTGTTTCTCTGTCAATAAACGTTATATCTATCTATCTCTGTCCCTATGTATGCTTATGGCCCCTCTACATGATGGGCGTAGTGGTGTCGAATGGCTTATGATTCGTGGGATGGCGACTGGATGGCCACATTGCCGGTTTTCGGTCGCACATTAAAGGAAGAGGGCAACGATGGCTAAACGTGGCCATCGTGTAGTTGCGTTTCAACCATCGCATGGCGATTTCGGTGGTCCAGTGCTGGGCCATCATGTAGAGGGGCCATTAGATCTTTAAAACTACGCAACGGATTTTGATGCGGTTTTTTTAATTGATTCAAGATGAAGGTTTTAGTAACTAGAAGGAAATACCTATTTGATTGTTGGCTTGAATAACTACTGTATAGAACTACTGGACCGATTTTGATGAAACTTGGTATGAGGATACATTGATTTATTGGGAATAACATAGGTTACTTTTTTATCCCTATTTTCCCACAGGATCGGCAGTTACGCGGGTGAAACCGCAGAGCGCTGCTACATTTGTCGGTTCGGTTGCCTTCCATAGTAGTTGGCATAGTGGTGTCGAATGGCTTATGATTCGTTATGGCGACTGGATGGCCACGGTAAGAAGGAAGTGGGCAACGATGGCTAAACGTGCCCATCGTGTAGTTGCGTTTCAACCATCGCATGGCCATCTCGCTGGTCCAGTGGTGGACCATCATGTAGAGGGGCCACTAGATAGGTTACTTTTTTATCTCTATTTTCCCACAGGATCGGCAGTTACGCGGGTGAAACCGCGGAGCGCTGCACTAACGAGTATTTGAGTGAAAAAATCGGACAAAAATATTTAATTTATTTATATAATTTTATGTGCAATTAAATTAAATAAAACACAAAGTTTGACCAATATAATAATTATATATTTAAAATTTTACATCTTTTTACATTTTTAGGATTCTTCAACTTCTTCTTCGTCGGAACTTTCGTCTTCGCTTTGTCTATTTTTAAATACTGCTGGCAGACATCATTTCTATTGCCTCCTTTGAGAAAGGCTGTCTTTTTTTATTTTGCGTCTTTCTGCTGCAGCTGATAAATGGATCTGAACTTAAAAGAAGTCTGTTTATTATATCTATGTTGCAGTCTCTGCGCGAAAATTTGCGGGAAAAATGTAATCTGTATTGCCTAAAATGTTTGTTTCGGGCTTCAGCTGCCTCTTCCGATAACTGGCCAATAGGTAGGAGTGCATGAGCTATTACTTCACCTCCATGTATCAAAATTTTGTGTATGGTTGGTGACATGGGATGCCAACCATACAGATCGACATATATTTTTGCAGTTTCATTTGCGTATGCTTCAAATTTTTCTACATCAATGTTATTGCCACTTGATATTACTTCTAATATGACTTTAAACCTTTTTATTAAATCGACATTGATGCCAGTTATTCTTGAGGAGCGTTCCGGATCTGCAAAAAATCTCCTTGACGTGTTCCCGTCATTAGTGTTCCCAAACCTTTGCTTTGGGAACATCTACGAGTAATCCCATTTCCTCTTTAAAGGCTTTTTGTAGTTTTTCTTTAGTCTCTTTTACAATTCTTTTTTCTTCTGTAGACCGTGCTTGCCATTTTTGTAAAGGCAATTTATAGGCTAAATGTAAAATAGATTCGAAAAATCGAATTCTTGCGTGAAGAATTGATAATCCAAACTTCAACGTTTCTACTTTACTTTCTTTTTTAATTAATTTATTAAAATCCTTCGAAGTCTGTCCGCAAATGTAGCATCTCATTGTAGATGAGGTGTCTGTAGCAGCATTACATACCTTGCCATCAATCATGGTAAGTAACAGTTTATGTTTTATTTTGCTGCCATCAATTTCTGTCTCCTGAAGCTGTTCGGCTTGGTTTTCAATGTATTGTATTTCTTGTTTTGTGATATCTTTTGTTTCATTTATAAATCTTATACGTATGGGTCTGCAGAATCTGACTGAAGACGGAACCGGATTTTGCCAAATGATTTTTTTCTCCTCTTCTTCAATGATAACAGATAGTCTTAGAGGCACTAGTGAGCTTTGAAAAATATTTGCATCACTATCTCCGTGATTTTCGAATTTTTGCTTGTATTGTGTCTGCTGAGATCCGTCACATCCCCATTTCGAAATTAACACCATATTTTGTTTTTCTTCTTCAGTGCATGACGTATTGACAACCTCCGCTATATATTTGTACAAGCGCAATGCAGTGTGATTTAGTAATGCTTGAAGTTTAACTTCTGCGCTTGTCTCAGTGACATGTATTGATTCTTCCTCGGGATAACATTCAATCTTAGCCATTTGTATGACAGAATAGCATGGGTAAATAGCTTTACCAGATCTGTGGATTATTTCCCATTGTCTTCTAGTGAAATCACCTTCAACAAAGATAGCCAGTGCTTCTGCTGGCGTATATTTTTTTACAGTTGTTTGCTTCTTGGTACTAGAAATAACTTTTCTAAGTTTAGTAGCTCTGGTGGGTGAAGCCATTAATTCTTTAATTATTTTTGATGCATCTTTATTTCCTGAAGTGCCCTGACTCACGCCAGCAGCATAAGTCAACTCCTCGACAGATACTTGTTCACGCAGATCTTTTGTTTTTCTCCGTTTGCTACGGTCACACACATCTTCAAATGATTTTTTTGGACGTCCAGGTTTTGGTTAGGGCATTTCAGGCCAGTTAGGTAATTCCATCGAAGATGTAAGCCACACTTCATTACTTTTAAAAAACCGTTCTTCTTTGTATGAAGCTCCTCTCCACTTCTTTTTGAATTCACTTTTAAAGTGCTTCAAACCATTTACCATTTTATGTTTCTCATGTTCCGGACAATTTGTCAATTGGACAAGTCTATCTTCAAACAATGAAAACTTTTCTTCTATTTTGTGGCCCTTGAATTCATTCAAGATCTCCCACAATGCTCTTCTAGTAAATATCTTGATAGTTCTCGAATTATCTGTACGACAAATAAATAAATATATTAACTTAAAATAATTGTGTAATTTTTACGTACAATTTAAAAGTCATATAAAACAAAATGGCGGACGTAGGCGGATGGTTTTATTATGATTTACAATAGCCAACAAATCAATTATTATATTGTTATAAAAGTTGTAGCCCGACAAGACACGACATATACATAAAAACACGATTGTTTGAAAAAGTAAAGCAAAAAAATGTACCTAAATTGTAACTGTTTTCATATCACATAAAAATATAAATTTTATACGACAAAGTAATCATGTAATATTTTAAAATGTAGTACATACCTTCTTCTGCCATATCCAATAAAAGTTTTTTCTAAATTGAACCACACAAACACACAACTGTGTAGCGAAGTTATAGTGCGAACAAAAGTGCCGAAAACAAAGACATGCGACTCCACGAACGGCTGAGTTTCGACTGATTTGTTAAAACAGGTCTAGGGCGGGGGGATTTTTAATGGCCGCCGTCTAAAAGGTCGGTTACCTGGCTATAGGAACAATAGCTTACATGACACTTTTGACTAAGTTGCGCATTTTTACTTATGTCCGATTTTATTGATCTAATAATCGTTAGTGCGCTGCTACGATTTCATAAAAATCATTTGAAACAGAGGAATTTGTCTGAAGTAAAAAAGAACTAGCTGAGCCCACGGAGAAAGTCAATAGACCATAGGAATACTGTAGAATCTGTAAGGTACTCTATGACTTTAGCTATCTACATACTAAGTTTAGTCAGAATCGGTCCAGCCATTCTCAAGTTATAAATGGTGTTACTAACATAACATATTAGGCGAGTAGAAATAAATGTACCAGCCATATAGATAGGTAGGTATAAGTAAATAGTTTTAAAACTTTGCTATGATGAGTAATGTTTACAGTGTTATCAATTGAATGAACTAATATTTAGTTTTCTAAGAATTTAACTAGGTAGGTGAAAATTAAATGAAATAGTAATGTTTATTAAATCAACAGCTAGGCCAATACTATGCTATGCAAGGCATTTTTTTTTTTAAATTTAAGTGATAAGCTTTGAAAAATATAAGGATACTCGAAGTAGTAATTTTAAGCAGACGAAGTCGCGGGTAACAGCTAGTATTTATTAAATCAACAGCTAGGCCAATACTACATTATTTACAAACCTGCGCTTAGCATACAAAAGAATACTAGTTAATACACCTATAAAGATAAAGAACTCCTCTAACTGAGTTATGAGTTCTATCAACGAGACTGTGAGGGTGGCATAGGTATTGGGCAAGCCTAATCCATCTAAAACATATACTAGGCACAACAGCGCACTGAATGGCAAGGATTAAAGTTGATAGTGCTGTATAAATGATCTATTCGATGTAAAGTGTAATAAAGCCGTGGATTTTTCTTTTGTGGAAGAATAAACACCCGACGAAAGAGACAATTTAGCATATATGACCAGTGAAACTATATGACCTGTGAAGACTGAGTATGAGTGAGATTTTACTATTTGAGGACCACTTTCGGTGGAAAGTAGCAGGTTCGATTTCCACCTCGAAGAAATATTTACATACAGATATGTTGTTTCTAGTCTGGGATACATATTTACAAAAAATATACAAGTATTATATTCATTGTTGTGTATCTATAACACAAGCCTAGTTTGCTTAGCTTTTGGCTAGATGCCGCTATGTGCATTGTGCTGCAATATTATTTTATGTATCTATTTTAAAATAATTGATATCTTCACTAATATAATAAAGAGGTAAATTTATTGGTTTGTAACAAATAGGGTCCGGAACTACTGGACCGATTTAGATGAAACTTGGTATGAGGATACATTGATTTATTGGGAGTAACATAGGCTTCTTTTCATTCCGAGTTTACCATGGGCTAGCTATTTATACAGAAAGTACTTACAAAGCCCAATTTTGTGAAAGTAAACATAACAAGTAGTAAAAACTTAAAAGTAATTCTCATTTCTAGATGTTTGAGATACAGTCTAATAGATATTTAGGCCAACATCAGATGATTAACACTAAATTATAAATAAAGTGTGTTTGTTTAACATTCTCACAGGTTTACTGATGTAGTTCAAGCGAGACAGTTATTATTTATAATATTATGGAAGTACCTTTGAGTCATCTCAACTTTTTAGGATATCTTTGGTCAACAAAAACCTTTGAATTCATACATAAAGGGACTATAATTGTTGTGTAAAGAATATTGTAAGAAAGATATCAATTTTGATAAATGGTAACTGAATTTATGACTAAATAGGAAAATACTAAGTTGTATGGGTCAGAAAGGTTCAGTTGAAGAGGTCATGCTCAACAATAACAAACAGTGAGAAACATTCGTAATGTTCAGTACAAAACCCTGAGGGTGTAGCCCCGGGATATTAATAGCAGCAAATCAACAAACTCATGTGAAAGTTGTCAAACCAAAAATGAGAATTTACCATTACCAAAGATCGACATAAAAATTTGTACTTACGGAAAATAAAAAAACAGGGACGTTGTGCCTAATAATAGTGTCCATGCGAATGTCGCGGGGATGTATCTCGTCTTGAGGTCGCATTTGGGCATATTGTGTTAATTTTTAATTCCTAAAAGCAAAATAACTCGATTTTATTCACTACGGATCAACATGGCCGCACCTAATAATTTGACAGAAGAATTTATCGAAAAATACTCTGTGGCTTTACTAAAATGTCATGTTGGTGCAATTGAAAAAATAGAGATGTACCAAAATAAATTTTGTTGGAGTTTTCCGGTTTTTCTTGTCCACCTCAGAGTGACACTGGCCAATTCCGAAATAAATAAGAATTTGTAAAATGGCAACATTTACGATGACCAATAAAATCACTGAATTTAACGCAATGAAAACAGATTTCGTAAATATGCCGTTTTCAATTGGTCAAGAGAAAAAGAATAAAAAAAATTAAATTATTATTGGTCCAAAGTTTTCTTTTCAGTCTCGCGGATAAAAATGGCCGTAATGTTGTCCCATGTTGTGCTTACGGCGTGATTTTTTTTCGAAAACTTTTATAATTGCTATTCCTAAAGTTAAATATTGTAGTAGACTATTTAAAAAAGTGCTGAGATTTTAGAACTACATAGCTTAAACAATGTCTGATAATAGAAGTCCTAGCGTGTTGAGTTACTTACGGCAGTATAGATTTCAGAGGAAACCTAACAGTTCTTCGGGTCAGAATGCTTCAGTAACTGTGACTGCTTCGTCGTCAAATTCTCGTGAGTAGTACCACCTGTTCAAGTTCTTTTTCTACCATAAGAAAACAGCACATGTTTCTGATAGCTTGGCGTGGTTCGGTGACCGTTGTTCAAGGTTTAGCCGTAACCATCACATCATCAATAATTTTGAAAAGTTATTGCAACACAGCTGATCTGGTAGTGTAACGGTTTTGCGGCATAGTTGCTGCCGGAATCATTTTCTTGTAGCTGTAGCTAAAGGCGGAACATAGGTTAATTGCGTCAGCTATTACGAGAAAACCTAGTCACAGACCTTCATCAAATATTTTTTTGAATATGTACCTATTTTGTATGTATTTTGCATTAGGTACGTACAAGTCTCTAGGCAGCAATTTAAAACCAAATCTAAGGACTATAAGATAATTATGGCATTACACAACATGTAATGAAACCTCTAGGTATCCACTGAGCACATTTTTTTTTCATTGTAGTCTACAATGAATAAAGCCCAGCAGTTTCGCCTCACTCGCGTAAAAAGTAGCCTATATCCTTTTCAACATTCTAGCCTACCCATGTGCTAAGTTTTATTGAAATCTGTCAAGGAATTTGACCTTCAATAAAGAGACTAGGTAACATTAAACTGGGATACTAATTTGTTTGAGAAATATAAAACCTCATAATGTTTTAGAAGGTAGATATGTTGTTCATTGGTTGGTAAGTAAGTACTGGTGGTAATTAGACTTATGACTATTGATAACATTGACAGCCTTTGTTTCATAAAACAACAACTTAAGGCATTTATAGAATAGCTGGGTTGATTCTCCCTGATAAGTAGAACTTCATGCTATGTGGTACAGAAAATAACCTGCAGTCAAGTACAATTAGTTGGTCTCTTTGCCTATGCTTTTTCCTGTCTAACATTAACAACAGTGATGATTTCAACATAATATTGTTTTAGCCACAATCAGGAATATTTTTTAATAAAAACAATGCTTTGTCCTTCTCTTGTGATTTACACTTCAACTTTAGTGATTCATAACATTTGCTTAATTAATTCACTTAAGAACATTTCTGATCATTGCCACTTGACTACAATAATAAGAATAAGAAATCAAAACATGTTAGCATGTGTGGTATCGAAATGTTCCAATAAGTTAATAACCAGAATTATATGCAGTTACTACTAACTTAGACAAACTATGGAGCACATCCTGTGTGAGTGCAACGTCTTAGCAGCGAAGCCTATAAGCCTCCTCGGGAATGCGTATCCCAAACTGGAGGAATATAGGTTTCTTCCTATTAGTGGGATCACCGTGTTAATCAACCACTCCTTCAAAGAGTAAAAAACACTAAGGTGCACACTTTAGTGTAACACTAAGGTAGGTAAAACTGTTGCTGGCTCTGTCAGCCTCCCATATAAGATAAGATATTACTAACTTACCAACTTATTATGTACCTACATTTTAAGCAAATAAAGAATACTTTAACTTCAAAATAAAGCTACCTCCTCTCCATCAACAGAAGCCCAAATCAGGATGCTAGCACCTAACCAAGTCGTAGTTAAAACCGGTCCTGTTGTCTATAAACGGATCAGACCTCCGGACTCTGACTCTGATGATACGTCGACCCCGGTGAAGAAGCCAGCGATGGCGCCTACGACGCCGCCCCAAGAACTCACCACACTGGTGAAAGAACGACGCTTTAGAAATATGGTGGAAATGTTCCCTGAAATATCACCAATTGTAAGTATAATAAGGATTCATCATCATCATGTCAGCCCGTCCACTGCTGGACATAGGCCTTCCCCATACGACGCCACAAACAGCGGTCCTGAACCGCCTCCATCCACCGACTACCCGCGACCGCCACAATGTCGTCGGTCCACCAGGCAACTAAAATAAGGATTATGTGACTTGTATTGTAAGAAATAATTTTCTCTTCAGTAGGACTCAAACCCGAGACTCTTCCTTTACCACAGTAGTTTTGAACCAGCGCCTTTATTCACTAAGGTTCAAGTCGTCGGGCGCGCGTGATTAGGGCGAGTCTTTCATACAAAAACCGCTCCCCCTCCGCCCGAATCAGGGGCCAGGGACTGTTAATCATTCGTTATTCTATCTAAAAAATATCTTTATATAATCAAATTAACATAGTATTAAGGACCTATCTATTGGGTATGTATGTTTTAAATACTCTATTGAAATTTCTTTCCAACAGTTTATAAAAAACACACTAGTTAAACAAGGTTGGAGCGAAGAACGGTCAAGAGACGAACTTCTCAAATATGACCCAGAAACCAATGAATGTAAAGCACCAATGACTAAGCCGAGAAGCAATAATTTTCCAACTCAAGCATTCTTCGGTCGACCAGGAATGTCTACACAGAATAACTCGAATAGTAACAATAGCTATAATATGGCTCGGATTAATTCAACTCATTCTGGTGGTCAAAAAATAACTGTCATGAGGAAAGTGTTGGAGGGGAAAGGGGGCAGGACGAGGAAAGGTAGCAGCGGTAGTGAGGATGATGACTTTAGTGTCAGAAAAGGGAAGGACGATAGAGTTTATGATAGGTAAGTCTAAATAATACTTATTCTATTTATTTATTTAGAGATCCAACAACTATTATATATACTTATAAAACATAAAGAACAACATGAAAGCCAATTACAGGATCTCACAGGTAAATTAAATCTGATCGTTCAAAGTAGGGCAAAATCGAGCCCAAAAAAGTCGGTTACATACAACATACAGGTGAAACTAATAAAAGCGTGTTAAAAATGATGTAAACTAACATTTAGACATGAGCGTAATATGGACTAGCACTAAAACTATCTATTTCTTCTATCTAGCTAGTCACGTAATTATAGCTCCAAAGTTAGCAGTTTTTAGGGTTCTATAGTCAACAAGAAACGCTTATAGTTTCGTCATGTCTATCTGTGATTTCTATGATTTTAATTTTCAAGCAATGTGAGAAAAAATCCGAGCAACTGAGGGGTACTTCCCAACTTACATTTTACCTTTTGTGGGTCTTGAACCCCATAACCATATTCTTCCATTTTGCTCCGTCTCATTTGGCATAGATTAGAAAAACATATATTTGGACAAGCACACAACAAAACAAAAAATAATAATAATAGACAGATAAACATAAGAACACTGACATGTACAGAAAATAAGAACAAAAGTATAAGATTAAAAGACAAAAAATCAATGGAATACAATAGAACAATAAGTTTAGAAAAGACAGAAAATTCAGAGAATACAGTAGAAAATAAACATCTTAATATATATAAATCTCGTGTCACAATGTTTGTCCTCAATGGACTCCTAAACCACTTAACCGATTATAATAAAATTCGCACACCATGTGCAGTTCGATCCAACTTGAAAGATAGGATAGCTTGCATCTTAATTTATCCCGATATTCCCACGGGATCGGGAGTTACGCGGGTGAAACCGCGTAGGGCAGCTAGTATTATATATATTTTTCTTGCATTTATATGGTAGGTACAATAGATGTTACAGTAGGCATACAACTTCACATAATATAAGCCCTGCCGGACATCTCCAGAATATTGCAGAGGCTTCTCAGGTCTTTCTCAACACAATCTATCCATAACTGGACCCAGGAAGGATCTTCCTAGTAGTCTCTTTTACTGCATGTACTACAGTTCATATTGTGTTAACCTTTTAGTGAGGATTCTGACAATGAAGTAACAGACGACCTTATAGGTGATAAGAAGAAAGTATTTGAATTCCTAAACACAAGCAACTTGTCAGAGCTGGCTTTATTGAGTGGGTGTTCACAGAAGAAAGCTGAGGCTATTGTAGCACAGAGACCGTTTAGCGGGTGGCTAGATATGGTACGTACATTATTATTATCCTATCCTACTAATATTATAAATGTAAAAGTTTGTGTGTATGTTTGTTACTCCTTTACGCAAAAACTACTGGATCAATTGCGATGAAATTCGGTATGTAAATAGCTGGAGACCTTGATTAACACAGGCTAGTTTTAATCCCGATATTCCCACGGGATCAAGACTTAAGCGGGTGAAACCGCTTGGCGCAGCTAGTCTTTTATATGACCCATATCAAGGGGCTATGAAACCCTGGACCTTTGAAAGGCCTTGCATGAAGCTGAAGCCAACACATCCCTTTACAATAACGAGTTTAATCGCATAAGATGTGAACACCAAACCGGCGATTATCCCTATCTGCACTATAAAAAGCAGCCCAGGACAACCTTTTGGATATGTGATGAGATGGTAGTGGACTAGTACTGTGGAACTATGGGTATTATGGCGCCTGCCGTACATTATGTGTCCCATATCGCGGGGCTATGAAGCTATGAACTTTGGTTCCACCCTTGCCTTCCAAAGGTCCAGCCTTTGGAAGGCATGGGTGGAACCAAAGTCAACACATAGAGGCCCTTTACAATAACAAGTTTAATGGCAAAGTATAATGTGGACCTAAACTTTCCTACTGCGGTACAAAACTCTACATTCAGTCTACATTCTTTCCATTGATCCTGATCTAAGACTATTATACATTCTGTTCCTATAGAAGTAAAAAGCGTGCCGCGTGATCTCGCTTAGTCGAAGAGCCATATAATTAATTTTCCCTATCGTTATTACTGGCTAGTTCGGATCATACGTAGAAGGTCAAATTCGCATTAGGTCAAACATTCAGAATGACAAGAGCATGTAAGTTTTCGCAAAATGTCAAAAACGCATATTGTCAAACACTTTATTGACAAAAACACGTAATATTTGAATGTCCCAGGTACAAAAATTTACCAGTAAAAAGATGCTATCAACGGAACTTCTAAACGCTACCCAAGAACTGCTGGCCACAAGGAATAACATACAACGCCTGATGAAGAAGTGTGTGGGGCTCGCGCAGCAGCTGGAGGCGGCAGTCGCGGCCGGTGCTGGACGGTTGAAGCAACCAGCTATATTGGATAACAAGTAAGTATATTATGCAAACAAATACAATAATCTTTTAGTAGGTTATAAAAATACATGGCCCACCACTAATGCAGGTGTAAAGACTTGTGGGGGTGTGCCATTTCACAATGAAAGATGGCTACCTATTTACGACACGCATGGAATGCAAAAATGATAAGTTACCCGGATATAATGTGAATATATATTTATACTAATATTTTAAAGTTGAAGAGTTTGAACGCGCTAATCTTAGGAAGTACTGGTTTTCGAAGTTTATCAATTCGCATTTTTTTTGTGTTGGATCCATTTGTCGAGGAAGGCTATAGTATATAGGCTACGTTTTATCCCGATATTTCCACGGGATCGGAAGTTACGCGGGTAAAACCCCGGAGCGCTGCTTGTGTTTAATGAAGAATAAATAAAAAAATATTTTATTTCATTTCCTAGGATACAATGGCTTCAAATACGAAGTTTCATCCATATTGCATCTGTTGTTCTGGTGATTACCCATTACGAACAATAATGAATATTAATAATTTTTAAGCCTTTTATTCCCTACTTATTTATAGGTTGTACAATTATTGATGTCTGAACTAGCTAATCTGTTATAGAAAATCTCTAAGTTCGGCCTCCTCCAACTCCTTCCTAACAATAATGATCTACATCTAAAACTTAACCTGGGGCCTTATTCTGCTATTTGACCAACCATTGTCATTATATCGAGACTCTATTGTTATTATATCGAGATTGTGACTTTATTTGGTATTCTGCTAAAGTTTTAATAACATCGCAATATAATCACTATGGAGTCTCAATGGTATGGTAACATTTACCTTGCAGGTGTTGCCTAGCAACATGGTATATGTTGCTAAGCAATATACCGTTTTGACAACTATCGAGATTCCATTATGCCACGATTGTAGCGCAAAATACAAAAGTGAGTCAGTGGTGTGTCAGTGGTGTCTCGATAGAATAGTCAACGTTAGGAGAATACGAATTTGACATGTAATGTCATATTTTTGACATTAAATTTCTATTACGATTATATCGACACACTATTGTAACACGATTGTGTTAGCAGACTTAGGCCCCTGTATTTATGTTTAGTCCATTGACTGAACTGCTTGAAGGAAGGAGACCTTTTTAAGGTTCCATACCCAAAGGGTTATAACAAGACCCTTTGACTAAGACTCCACTGTCTATCACCAGGCTGTATCTCATGAACCGTGGTAGCTAGACAGTTGAAATTTTCACAGATGATGTATTTATGTTGCCGCTATAACAACAAATACTTAAAACAGAAATTGGGACAGAACCCTTCGTCCGCGAGTCCGACATGCACTTGGCCTGTTTTTTAGGGTTCCATACCTAAAAAGGTAAAAAAGGAACCCTAACAAGATCACTTTCTTGTCCATCTGTCTTTTTACTAATTTACCTAAATGATAGATAGATAGATAGATAGAACGCTTTATTGCACACACATGTTACAGAAAAAGTAGGTACAATTAATAAATGATGTTATTTCAGTTTGAAACTAGCTCCATACCAAATAGTAGGCCTGAACTGGCTAGCGGTACTCCACAAGCAAGGTGTCTCCGGTATCCTGGCCGATGAGATGGGTCTGGGGAAGACTGTGCAGGTCATAGCTTTCCTGGGACATTTGAAGGAGACAGGACAGGCTAAAGGCACGCATTTAGTGGTCGTACCTGCTTCCACTTTAGGTGAGTCTTATTATTTCTTGAATTCAATTCTCACATAGGGAATGGAACCTTTGTAATGTTCATATTAGGTTTTTAGACCCTCCAAATTTAGATAGCAAGATAGATAGAAAAACAAACAGAAACCTTATAACTAAAAGATTTTACAAATAGGCGACCTAAAGATAAAACTTGCAAGAGCCAGAGAGGCCCGCGGAACAGGCTCTGCCTCGTTTGGGAAATTTTTAAGGTTCCGTAGCCAAATGGCAAAAAACGGAACCCTTATAGATTCGTCATGTCTGTCTGTCTGCCGTATGTCATAACCACTTTTTTCTGAAACTATAAGAACTATACTGTTGAAACTTGGTAAGTAGATGTATTCTGTGAAACGCATTAAGATATTCAAACAAAAAAAAAAAATAGGTTTCCCCATACTAAGAACTGAACCTCAAATTTTTCTTTTCTTTTAATGAAATATTTATTATTAAATATTAATATTTTTAAATGTAATATTTTTTTTCTACAATAGAAGTTGAGTTGTTAATATATTGTTTAAAGATAACTGGAGTACAGAACTGAGCCGATGGTGTCCGTCGTTGCGCGTGAGCAAGTACTACGGTAACCCCGAGGAGAGGAGACAGTTGCGTATTGAATACGCTAGGAAACTAGATAACTATGACGTCGTACTTACTACGTGAGTTTACTTTTAATGTCATACTAGCTTTTGCCCGCGACTTTGTCCGCGTAAAATTAGTAGATTGAACCAAGGAATCACGTTGTCCCATACAAACTTTGCCCCCCTTTTTCATCCCTTTTTCATTTCTAAGGGGGAGAGTTTTGGAAAGCCTTTCTTATCGGATGCCTACGTCATCCAAAGAACACACCCTCCAAGTTTCAGATCTCTACGATCAGCGGTTTAGGCTGTGTGTTGATCCGTCAGTCGGTCAGAACAAAGCATTTTATATGTAATAGTTAAAGAAGATAGCTGACAACAAATGTAACAATCAAATTATGCGGGGGATGTTTGGGGACAGGGGAGCGTTTTGTTCATTATTTAAACAAATATTTTTATGTCTATCTAATGTAAGTTAAGTAATGAATGTGTGTTATAATTTGTTTTCTTCAGTTACTCAATGGTGGCGAGTTGTCCTGAAGAACGTAAAATGTTCCGAATAACACCGATGCATTACGTGATATACGACGAGGCGCACATGCTCAAAAACATGTCCACGCAACGATACGACAATTTACTTAAAATAAAGGTAAGTTTTAATTATTCAATTCATTTATTCCAAGACTTCTGCGTAACTCGTAAGAAAAAAACATTGAAACTCAAACTTGAAGCCTTCTGTTTATTTAAGGCCTTCAAGTCACGGAAAATCCTTTATCGAATGCCTACATCATGCAAAGAACACACCCTCCAAATTTCAGGTCTCTATGATCAGCGGTTCAGGCTGTGCGTTGATCCGTCAGTCGGTCAGAACAAAGCATTTTATATGTATAGATTATAACTAGCTTTTGCCTGCGACTTCGTCCGCGTAGGAGTTGAAAATGATTCTAATAGGATTAGACCAAGGAATCACGTTGTCCCATACAACCTTTGCCCCCTTTTTACCCACTAAGGGACAGAATTTCGAAAGATCCTTTCTCATTGAATGCCTACGTCATACAAAGAACACATTTTCTAAGTTTCAGGTCTCTACGATCAGTGGCTTAGGCTGTGCGTTGATCCATAAGCCAGTCAGGACAAATCATTTTATATGTATTGATAATAAACATATATATATTACAGTCTAAACACCGTCTGCTCCTAACGGGCACTCCACTACAAAACAACCTGTTAGAACTGATGTCTCTACTTGCCTTCGTGATGCCGCACATGTTCTCTGGAAAGACTGAAGATTTAAAGAGTTGGTTCCAGAAGAATGCTGTAAGTTGATTCAACCAATTACATGATTACAGTCTTACTTCCTACGCCCTACGGCTTCACTCGCTTTCGTCACGATACCGTGGTATCCTCTTCACTACATAGTATAACATAAAGTCACTTTTTGCCGTCCCTATGTCCCTTTGTATGCTTAGATCTTTAAAACTACGCAACGGATTTTGATGCGGTTTTTTTTAATAGATAGAGTGATTCAAGAGGAAGGTTCATATGTATAATACATGCATAATACAGCCGTGCGAAGCCGGGGCGGGTCGCTAGTATATTATAAATGTAAAAGTTTGTGTGTATATTTGTTACTCCTTCACGCAAAAAATATTAAACCGATTGCAATGAAACTCGGTATGTAAATAGCTAGAGACTTGGATTAGCACATAGGCTACTTTTTATCCCGATATGCCCACGGGATCAAGACTTAAACGGGTAAAACCGCGAGGTGCGGCTAGTTATTAATATAACATTTCGCCTGTATACTAAATCTCAACAAAATCAGTTCAGTAGTTTTTGTTTTTATTGAGTAACAAACATACAGACATACCCTCACAAACCCTTACCCTGTTTTTTACCTCTTAACGCAAAAACTACTGAACCAATTGCGATTAAATTTGGTATACAGGATGATTTTTTTACATGGGCCTTCAGGGCTATATCGTAAACTATATGAGAAAGCGAAAAATGCGGAAAGGAGTCGCTACCCGATTTTTGAAAAAGACATTACCCTAGCAAGAATCGAACCTGTTGATTTTGCAAAAAAATAATCATCCTATATTTTTATACCAATCGATAGTGTTGCTGATAGAGATCAATTCCTGGAAACAAACATAGTATGGCAAATCATGAGAGAACCAAGAGTTTAGAACTTATTCAAGCGAACTAATTTGCCGCTGCTAATCGGTAGATATTCTGAATCAACAAATAAAGTAGGTATATAGATTTTTAACCCTGTTTCTTTACCACAGAAAGCGAAAGCGTCAACAAAAAAAGGCGAAGTGACCACGGAAGAAGAACCAGAGTTCGAGAAGTCCCAAATATCTCAAGCCAAGCGTATTATGAAGCCGTTCGTACTGCGACGACTTAAACGGGACGTTCTACAAGACTTGCCTAAGAAATCTGACTATTTGGAGCTAGTGCCGATGTCGGCGAAACAGAAGCAGCAGTATGAAGAACTTATAGCTGGTTTTAAAGCTAATGATGGAATGGTGAGTACATATATGTAAATAAAATAAATAATTATTTCAAGACATTTCTAAGAAAAATTTAATTCAAATGTTTCTAGAATTAAATGCAAAGTACAGATCTGTTCACTCACGAAGGCGCGCCCCTCCAGGGTAAATTTTCTCGGTGTGCATTAATGTGAGTGTCGCACGTGCTAACAAGATGTCTTAATGTGTGTGTGAAGACTATCAGTAGAGACAGCATACAACAGAGATAGAATTATATACAGATTATGTTTACAACAACATTCATAAGGTGTGAAGGGCACGCCTTCGTGAGTGAACAGATCTGTACTTATTTAAAAAGGCACTTCAAAATTAAACAATACAATGTTTAATTTATCAAGACAGCGCCATCTAGCCCCAAGCTAAACAACTAGGCTTGTGTTAGTATGTTTGTTATTTCTTTACGCAAAACCTACTGAATTGATTATGATTAAACTTGATACATAGATAGTAAGACAGAAATAACAGACAGATAGACAAATAACAGATAGGCTACTTTTTATCTGGATCCCCATCTAAATCCCCATCGGACTAAACATGGATGAAACCATAAGTTAAAATGCTAGTTAAATGACAATCCTGGTTTTAGGGTTCTGTATCTCAAAAGGTTAATATAAAAATATTGTATGTCAGATGAGGCTGTACAGGTTAAAAGTCTTTTGCCTGTCCTTTTGGGTGTATAGTTAACAAAAAAAATAGTAAACATGAAAATAATCTAAAATTCTTAAAAACATAAGTACTCAAAAAATATTTACTTTTTCTGTTTTTATTAGTATTTGTTATTATAGCGGCAACAGAAAAACATCATCTGTAAAAAATTCAACTCTTTGGCTATCATGGTTCATGACAGTACAGCCTGGGCCTATATTCACTAAGGTTCAAATCGTTGGGCGCGCGTGATTAGGGGCGGAGAGGGGGCGGTTTTTGTATGGAAATCTCGTCCTAATAACGCGCGCCCGACGACTTGAACCTTAGTGAATCAAGGCACTGGTGACAGACAGACGGACGGACAGTGAAGTCTTAGTAATAGGGTCCCGTTTTTATATTTTGGGTTCAGAGCCCTAAAACGGAACCCTTAAGCCTCGTTCAGACGACACGCGCCCACCACGCGTCCAACTCGGTTTGTTTGTTGTATTTATAATTTGAGTCTTATGACACATCAATAGATCTCAAATTGCATTTATGCAAGCGGGCGCGTGTCGTCCGAACGAGCCCTTCTAAGATCACTCTTGTGTTTACCTATCTAAGAAATAACTATTTTTTTATCTTATTTAGATCCACTCGACAACAGAACAGAGCGGCATGTCAATGATGATGGACATGCGGAAGCTGGCGAACCATCCCCTACTCCTGCGTTTCCACTACCAACCGCCTCAACTACAGAAGATAGCGGCCAGGCTCGCTCGCGACCCAGGGTACAAGGAGAAGAACGAACATTACGCATTCCAAGACCTGCTCTGTATGTCAGATTTCCAGATACATCAATTAACGAAGCAGCATACCGTAAGTTATTGTCATAACTGGCTTTTGTCCGCTACTTCGTCCGCGTATTCTTTCGATTTCTACGAAAGAAATAAAGAAAAGCATTTATTGAATAATTAAGGATTCGTAGATACGTAGGTACACACTAGGGTATAGAACCGGGAAATCCCGGTTCCGAAAATCCCGGGATTTCCCGGTTCTTTTGATCAGCAAAATAATCTAAATTGTTTTTTTAATCACAATGAGTTTTTTATTTTTTATAGTTTTATTGATCTTTATGTGTGGCTACTGTCCTATACACCTAAGCAGTTGCAATAATACGTAGGATTGACTCTAATTAAGCGGAGTGTATTATGTTCTATAAGTGTTAAAGTTTAGGTAACATTAAACTGTGATTCAATTATAAATTAAGTATAAAGTATAAAGATTTTTATAAAAAAAAAAACATTTTTAAGCTAAATATAGCATCTTACAAAGCTTTACACAAAATCCCGACTAAAATCCCGAAAATACCGCAAATCCCGGGAAATCCCGGTTCTTGCTTAAGTTGGTACCGACAATCCCGGTTCTCAAAAAAATACCCTAACACACACACACACACACATTACGTTACATAGGTATCCTCTAGGAAAGGTTAGCTATTTTCAAGAGTTACGTTTTTATCCTATGACATAGGGTAAAAACGTAACTCTTGAAAATGGTGAATTTATAGTTGCTCTTGCACATACGATTTTCGAAAGCATACTTGGCTTGTTCGAAAGCATACTTGGGTCTCTATGTGCTGGCGTCGTCTCCACACACGCTTTCCAAAAGTCCGGGGCTTCAGACAACAGAAATAGATATAATTAGTGTCCTAAAGACTTACTTATAATCCTTTAAACTATACCCTAAGCACACGTACTAACAAATCGTCAAATAAACGGTCTTAGACGATTAGGTATGAATAAATTTTATTTTGTGTGCGCTATATTTAGGGTTTTTTTAATATATAGGTCAGGGTTTGACAACTATCACACCTGCCTGATGGCAGATGACGATGCGTCCTAAGATGTAGCACGCTTTTCTAGAAGATACCTATTCACTCGCGACTTGAAGACGCCCAAATTGTACACGTCAGGAAAGACAGACACAGGCTGATTCCACTCCCTTGCAGTACGAATAAGTAATGACGAAGCAAATGTGGAGGATCACTAAATTGTCCATATCTCTGTTTTTTATATTTGTAAGTCAGCACTTCAAGACGTAACTTTATCATTCTCCAGTGTATAAGATCTCACGCCGTCCCGGACGCGCTAATCCTGGAATCTGGCAAGTTCCAAAAGCTGGACGAGATGTTACCTCAACTGAAGGCGGACGGTCACCGCGTGCTGGTGTTCAGCCAGTTCACCATGATGCTGGACATCTTGGAGCCGTACCTCGCGTTGAGAGGGCATCGGTACTTGAGGCTTGACGGTAGCACCGCTGTTGTTGATAGGTGAGCTTGACCTTTGTGAGCATGATCCCAAAAAAAACCCATGAGTTTCTTGTGCCTTTTTATTGATGGGTGCGTTCCGAAAGCACACAGCCTAACTTAGTTTTTAAGACTATTTCAAAGTGACCGAAGAAAAGTGATAAAAAAATTGAATTGGAGCTAGACGAGATGTTACAATGCATAGTCATGAACTAGAACTCTCCACTGTTCAGGCTACAAACATGCGCCAACCCATGGCGTCTTACTGCCGACACCCGAACTGAGAGACTTGTATTCCTTTTTAGGTTAGGGTAAAAACGGCACCCTGTTACCAAGACTTCACTGTTTGTCCGTCTGTCTGTCACCAGGCTGTATCTCATGAACCGTGATAGCCAGACAGTTAAAATTTTCACAGATTATGTATTTCTGTTACTGAATAACTACTTAAAGAACATTCACTTCCACTAAGTTCTCAAGTTTCCCCGATCCAAGCAGGTCCAAGTAGGTGTGGGGACCTGCCCATCATGGCCCCACCTAGCCGTAGTCTCTCATAGCCAACCTGGGTCCGCAAGCCATTTAAGAACAGACGTCTAAATAATGTATTGTTTATTCACAGACAAGATCTAATAGACCAATACAATTCGGAAGACATCTTCGTGTTTCTCCTGTCGACGAGGGCAGGCGGTTTGGGCATCAACCTCACCGCTGCCGACACAGTCATTATACATGATATTGACTTCAATCCTTATAATGACAAGCAGGCTGAAGACAGGTCAGTTAACTATGGTAGCATTTAAATACAGGCTAATGGTTTTTAACCGAGTAAAATGAACTGCGTGAGACAAAATATGAAATAGATTAATGTTAACTTTGAGATGGCATAAGCCTGTCTGCCAGAAGAAGGTTTTTAACAAGCTGTAAACCGCAGCTTTTCCTGGGAAGCCCCGATCCCGTGGCAATATTCGGTTGACAAGTACCCTATGTGTTATTCTAGGACTTTATCTACATAGGTACCATGTTTCATCGAAATCCGTTCAGTAGTTTTTGCGTGAAGAAGTCACAAACATACTACCATACAGTTTCTAACATTTATGATATACGGTATGAAGGGAAAGGGTTTTCTTCACTTTGGAAATCTCACTAAATAGACATCGTTTTCAGAAACTGAAATCCAATTTTCTTTAACTCTCGATGTAAAATTGCAATAGCTAATCAGGGATGTGTTATCTGTTTATAAGCCTGTCATATCTCCCAAAAATAGGACCTTTTTTTTTAAACTTAATGCACGCCAAAAGGATGCAACTAAAAAGGTCTGGTTGTGCAAAAACAGCCCGCAAATAAGTATAAGTTTATTACTGTCGTTCCCAGATGTCACAGGATGGGTCAGACTCGGCCGGTGTCGATCTACCGGCTCGTGAGCGGCGGTACCATAGAAGAAGGTATCTACCAAGTCGCGCAGGACAAACTCAAGCTAGAGAAACACGTTACGGGCTCCGACGGTAAGTCATAACACTCAAAGATCGCGACGCTGATTGGTGCATTGGTCGCGTCATAATACCTTGTCTCTTTTTGAGATTAGTTTTTACAAGAGTCATAAGTCAGCTTTTGGCCACTACCTCCCTGACGATAATTGATGATTCGATGTAGCGTGCTTTTCTAGAAGATACCTGTTCACTCGCGACTTGAAATACTCCAAATTATACACGTCAGGAAAGTCAGACTCAGGCAACTGATTCCATTCCCTTGCTGTACGAATTATGCCGATGCAAAACATTTAGAGCGGGTGTATGAGACTTCCCCCATACATCGGAGGATTACATACTTCGCCCGTATTCACAAAAAATACTTAAGCTGCTCTTGGATAAGTTAACACACTCCGGTAAATGCGGCCCTATGATTGATCAATTTTGTGCTGCTCTTTTCACTCTACTATATTATTTGCGGCTCTATGCGGTCGCGCGCGCTATGCAATCTCATAGGATTGTGAATACGGGTGTTAGACTTTACCTACAGCTCAATCACAACTCAAAAAAATTATAAACGGTTTACAGAATCAGCGGATCAAAAGAGCGTCGTCCGCTTACTCTCAGCTGCTCTCGGACTCCAAACCACCAAGTGATACTACGGGTTCTAAAACAGTGACTCATTTAAATGTATAGGCCAGCGAGATAGACTGGGCAAGCTAACTTGGACTTTAAATCTTTGAACTTAGAGTCCGAGATAGACTGGGCAAGCTAACTTGGACTATATATCTTTGATCTTAGAGTCTGAGATAGACTGGGCAAGCTAACTTGGACTTTAAATCTTTGAACTTAGAGTCGGAGATAGACTGGGCAAGCTAACTTGGCCTCTATGTCTTTGGACCTAAAGTCTATAAATGGGCAGCAACATTGGGTTGAAATCGGAGTGATGAATACATTCCTTAGATTGAGCATTTTACGTTTTAAAGACACCTGAAGCGGTCTTTCATAAAATTAAAATTCAATAATGTTATTTTGGTTGTGTTTTTTTATTGGTTATATATAAATAAATTAATTGAAGTGATGTCAAAGTGACGGACAAATTTAATTATTTTTCAAGTTTTTTGTAATAATGAGACTATACCTATAATAAATTGGAATAAGGACTAAAATCAAAGATTATTTCGTATACCGCGCTTTTAGAACATAATTTTCTAACCAATCAATTCTTTTTTTTTTAGGTTTTAAAACTATCCAAAATTAAGAAAAGCGTCGTTTGTGCATTAATCGTCGTTGATTAGTGTTAATTACAAAGACTAATAAAGAATTGAATACCATTTCGTTCTAGAAGCAAGGTTAACAAAATACTTAATTATAACCACAGACATGAATATAGCTAGATAACGTAAGTATCACAATTTGTATTAAAACCAAGCGTGCCGATTTTTTACACCTACTGTGACGTCACAGTTGAAATTTAGTGATGAGAAATCTAAACCGATTCCTATAAAAATTATAAATCGATTAATATGAATGATATCGATATTGTGATGTCGATTTTCTACCAGACGAATGATATAGACAGACGAATGATATATTTGAATGGGAGAATTTCGAGGAGTTGCCAGTACACATACCTACTAGATGGCGTTTAATCTCTGAGGTAGCCAACTTTTTTCACAAATTAAGGCAAAGGATCCTATGAATAGGTAAAGCCAATTGGTCAAGTTGAACGTCTGTACTAAAATTGGGGTTTTTTTAATACTATTCGTCTGTCCGAAATCGATTATTGATATAGTTATGAACGAACAACACTAGTCGCTAGATTTGACAGACGAATGAGAAATTGCCTGTGTCACGAAGTCGAAGTGATGCGCGACAGTATCGCTTGTTCCGATATTCATCGTCTCTTTACACACAAAGTCAGATCAAAAGTTCAAAGGAAACGCGGCAATGTAATGTGAATATAGTTTACTTAACGTTATTTTATAGTTATTTATATTCTGGGACTCACACACAGATTGGAATACTTAAAAAAACAGTTTTAATATGAATTCACGCAAAATATGATTTAAAAATAACTTACCTGTGATAGGAAATATGTTCCTGCCTTTGGGTACTCGAAATTTTTGGGCTATTGCAGTTAATTATCACGCAATGAGGCATTTTTTTAGTTTTTGCGGCCGTCCGGCTGCAATAACCAACGCGTGAGGACTAAAGTTAGCGGCGACCAACCTTGTCGCTTGGTCGGGGTTCGGACACGCGAAGTACATACATTTGCGTTATCTAGCTATATCCATATCTGTGATTATAACACTTTGATTTTGACAAGCTTCAGGTAGTAAATATTGAGGGTACTTTTCAAACGATAATCTCAGTCTATCTCGCTCTAACTAATTCGTTAAGATAGAGACAGATATATGACAATAAATCATTGTCAAATATGTCTCGAAGCATGTATTATATTTATATTTCATTTAGGAGTAATAAAATAAGTTCACCTCTACACCTTTGTTTATTTAATTTCTTAGTTTAGACCCTAAAAATAATATAAACGAAAAAAGTAACTTTCAGATATAGACTTAATTTGTTTTCAATAATATTCAAAATTGAATCTTATAAAAATACTTTTTTTTAACTTTTACATTTTGGGGTTGTGACATTTTGGCATTTTTTAGTTGCGCGGCCACCTCATTTACCTTTGACGATGTAGAGGACATTAAAAGTAACATCAAATGTCATGTATTAAAATCTTGGAAATTTCCTATTATGAGTCAAATTAAGATTTTTTTTATTTCTTCATATAAATCTAGGTTAATTTGTTTATACCCGAGACGTTAATTCATAGTAATTTAGGTATTTTTAACATTAAATAACAAGCAAGCCTGACACCTAATGCGATTTCGTTACATGGCATATGTTATTTGTATTGACAGCCGGCTTCATTGGCACAGATTAGTAAGGTGGCCGAACAAAACAAAAAATGAAAGCGACTACTATGCCACACTCTATACTTAAATGTTACAACCTCTTTCACCACTTAATTTATTTATTTTTACTGTTTAAATTTTGACGTGATAACGTCTAAAAAATTGATGTAACACCTGCATTCACAATAAAGTGTCATGTTCCGGTACCATGACGCCGTCATGTTCCGGTATCATGACGGCGTCATGAAAAACGTCACGTGTATCGTGTTTGTTTAATAATAATATCGCTCGTCTGGGCTTGTGTTATGGTGACGAGTGACTAATAGAAGACCTATGTAAGGAAAAAATCTCAATCTTTATCGTTTTTTTATGACGTTATCACGTAAAATTATCGTCCATAAACAAACTTAAAAGATTTTTTTACTAATTAAAACTTGTTATTGCTTCAATGATCATTAGGATATTATATAGACTTGCGTGTGTTAAAAAATCTACAAATATTTTATACGAATGCACGTATGTTGGAAATAGCGTGCTTACAAACACGCATACACACAATTACTTATTTTTCAATTGATTTAAATTAATAAGGTAATATAATTCATTTATTTAATATAGCTTTCTATCTTGCAATCTCAATAGGCCTTCGATGTAGGAGCATTTTTCATTTCATAAATTGTCTATGGTAAAATAATTGACCAATATTGTTAATGTAAATAAAATTATTGTGACCATAGAGAAATAATAAAACCATATTAAAAATAACTTCTTTACAAACATACCCAAGAGTTTGTGTAAAATTATACAAATTTGCGCGAGGATTTAGCGGCTATTTATATGTTTAAGTGAATGTTCCTCTGAATAACGTTAGGTACAGTCAAGGGACATAAGTTCAGTAACACCTTTATTGTCTGCATGGCTCTGCACATCTGTAAATCATATTGACGACCGCTGTAGCGGTAGTGTAATATTTCATTTGTTTCCCTTGACACTACTACATGGCACTACTAGTAGTGTCATGGGAGATTTTTCTTTCCCGTGACTCTACTATTCTTATTGGCATCCGATTGAAACAAGAAACAAACGAAATATTTGTTTCTACAGATTCTACAGATACAGTTTCTGGTCTAAGTGTTTCTTTATGTATTTACAAAAAAAGTATATAAGTATTCTATTCGTTGTCTGGTGACGATAACACAAGCCTAGTTGCTTTATTTGGGGTATAGTTGGCGCTGTATGCAATATCCTGCAATATTTATTACAAATATCGTCCGCACTAAGGCTTCCAGTCTCGGTATATTTTCGAGTCCCGGGACAAAAATATCGAGACTCGGTTTGGTCCCGGGATTCCCGGGAAAAACGAGACTTTCGAGACTTTTTAAAAATTGATTTCTGTGCCCTTATGTAGGTAGTCTAGGTAGGGATTAGGTATTTCGTTAGTGAATACAAGATATTTTAATAAGGTTATTTATTTTTCAAAATGTTACAGTGAACTGAAAATAATCAAAATGAAAGGAATATAAAAAAATTATCAGATTTTCTCATTTTTGAAGTGAGCTCGTAAAAAAACAAGAGCATTCAATGTATTTTCTGATAGAGAGGACCTTATTTTGTTACAAAAAACACATAGAAATTTAGAAATTTACGAGACCCGTGTAACAAAACATCTGACAATATTAGGTTATGAGGTAATGTATTTAGCTATTACCACAGACTAACGTAATTTTTATATTAGAGAGTTGCCAGTTGCCATGCCAGTTGCCACTTGCCACATAAGCAGGGTGAAAAATAATTATTTCATTGGAATCTCGAAAGTCTCGTTTTTCCCGGGACTGGAAGTTGCAGTCTCGAGTCTCGAAAATACGAAAAAATCGTCGAGACTCTCGATATTTTCGAGACCGAGAGTCCCGGGATGGAAGCCTTAGTCCGCACCCGCCTCAGTCTAGAAAAGAAGATGATTGCAATTCCACGGAGTGGTTTTTACTAATGCTGTAGACTGTACTTCTCACCATGACTGTACATAATAACTGTAATAGAACCACCGAACCAGTTAGATTACGTAATTTTTTTTAACTTTGTTGACTTATATTCTCTAGTGGTTTCACTCTTCAACAGTTTGACTGTTAACAGGGAAGAATTTTGCGCAACCTTTAAAGTCTATGGCAATTAAAGTCTATAGAGAACATTACTACTAACAACAAATTCCATGTTATCCAAATCTCGTTTAAAGTGCCGTTATTGGATCTTCTTCTTTAGGTGCCTCTCCGACTAACGAAGGTTAGCAGTCAATTTGGAGTATTCTTTTCTATTCCTGGCGTTATTTGTTATTTGATGTTAATTACAAACAAACTAACATACAAAGATAGGCTCGAAAAACATAACACTTAATGCATTATACCTAACGTAACAATCAAAATAAAAAACATAAATCGTGGCCTGCTAGATTTTTGTAGATCAATCAAATTACTTATTATAGGTAAATAAAACCTATTTGCCGAGACCTTCAAAATTAAAACCAAGAGTTTTCACACGAATTTCAACGTTCCACTTTCGTTCCAAATCACAACGTTCCAAATTCAAATCACTTTATTCCCTTGGGAGTTTCATACAACATTATCTCCCTTGGGAATAAAGTCTTGCTTTAAGTTGAAGTTAATAGGGCTTTAATCCGTGATTAAAGTGCTGCAGGTGTGAAAATGTTCTTTATAATGTTCTTTCGTAGGTTTAAAAGGTGACTCGCAAAAAAAATATTGTGGCGACTACTATGACAGTCTTCATACTTATAATTAAACTACCCCTTTGCATTTATAATATTTGTTAGACAGCGGAATGAATATTAGTATAATTTTGTCATTAATTATTTTAGTAATTGGACACTACATTGTAATTTTAGATCTTATTTACATTACTTTAGTTTAGATTACATTCCTTAGTTAATTTTTAGTTCAATTTAGATTATTTTATTTATTAGTTCTATTGAAATAAGGTACGCTTTTCTGTGACATCAAATAGATGCTGTGACTTAACTAAAAAATGTCACTAATTTTTTTTGGTAAAACATTCAACCAAATACAAGTTTTGTGTTAGTTTGTAAGTACTTAAATACTTAAGTGTGAGTTTACTGAGCTGTATCCAAAATACTTTAACATGGAGCAATGTATTTCCTAAGGGTATGAAAATGTCCAAAATGTCCATATAAAACAGGGGTGCCCATACGTTTGATCGCGATAAGTTTCAAGGTCGATCATCAAAATTGCTAAAATTATCAATGATCGGCATATCTCCAAATTTCCATTTTCTAGCTTTAACTAAAAATATTCCTTACTAAGTAAATTTTGCGAAAGGCCACCAATATCACGCTTCGATATCAGCATCACGATAGTTTATCATTTTTACCACTAATATTTAATTTTTTTTTTTTTGTATTATGATTAAAGTTTTTATACAGATCTGACACTTTGCTTGGGTAATGTAGTTTTTATTTGGTGAATTAAACGGTTAAAATGACGATCTCTTAGTCATAAATTATTGCTAGGTCGATCTCCTTAGGACTAAGTATGGGCACCGCTGATATAAAAGAAATTTTAGAGATGCACACACATGCCGAAAGAACCAAGCATCGCAGTGAGGTTGTATTCGGCATGTCAGCGCATCTCTGTTACATTTGTTTTAACATCGAGCTGCGAGGCATCTCTGGCATGTTGGTACTCTTACAAGCGTGATGCGGGATAGAGAACATTAAACGACCATAAATGGCGTGTTTAAATCTTAATGAACTTCAAATCCCAAGCCTAAAAGAGTTAAAAAATTATGTTCTAAAGTCTCAAACTAAATTACATTTCAATTTCTATGATTCTTGATAATTATTATTTTTTAAATTTCGAAGTTGTTTTTATAAGATACTCTTAAACTTAAAATCATTTTACGATTTCGTACGTGCCCTATAAAGTAACGCCTCAATTATTTTCTAAACTATGCCTGAAACTAAGCCCCTTAATTTCTTACACCAACTTGTGCCTTCACCATTTTTAAATTTTCATCCACCTTACTTAAACAATACAATAACAATAATAGTATACAAACTCCTTAAAACAACCAGTATTGCCGATTCTTAGCCAAATCCGCTCGCACCTTCCCGCATCTCGCAATTTCAAAAGCATTACAGGAGCAAATAATTATGATTAACAATAAAATTAGTTTTCTTTATGGCCTGACACAAAAAGAAGAATTCTCTTAATTACCTTCACTGTAAATTATTATTATTATGTCCTATATTACTCGCCTCGTGTTCAGAGCGTACAAAACATTGCACTCTATAACAGCATTCAAACGAAATTATTATAAGTTCAGTGCTTAAATGTAATCCACAACAACAGTAGGACTGACCTAGCGCCATGTTGTGACGTCACAGGTAGATAACTTCACTCCAGTCCGATTGCATTACAACCCGACTGAAGTGAGTTCTGAGAATAAACAGGAAAACATGACTTTGTTTCAATTTCACTGTATTGGTGTTTAACTGCAAAATTTAATTTAGACCAATGAAGGTCCACGAATGTAGATAAATACAAGATGAATTCATATTTTTTTCTATTGCCTTAAAACTCCTCGACTCTGTCCATATTACAATTAATCGGTTTATTAATTGTTGCGTTCAGTTCACAACAATCAATAAACCTTCACTACATAGTATAAAACAAAGTCGCTTTCTCTGTCCCTATTTCCCTATGTATGCTTAAATCTTTAAAACTACGCAACGGATTTTGATGCGGTTTTTTTTAATAGATAGAGTGATTCAAGAGGAAGGTTTATATGTATAATACATGCATAATATAGCCGTGCGAAGCCGGGGCGGGTCGCTAGTACTTAATAAACCTTACAATAAAAATTACCTGAAGGAAGTATAATAGAGCAACTTTAATTATTTTCTTGATTCAAATTGGTACTATTAGAGCGCACAAACATAAACCTAGTGCAAAGGGAAGTGCTACTGATATTATTATAGTCATAAGCTTTTCTTTTTTGTAAGTAAATTATCTATGGACCTTTGTTGCCAGCTCCATAGATAACTTATAACACTTATAATGCATCGTACAATGCATAAGTAGGTTCCATTATTTGAAAAAAAAAGAACATTGAAACTTAGAAGCTTTGGAACATAAAAGCTTTGTTTTTATATTGTAATTTTAAAATAGTGTTTACAATCATTTTACAATGGAGAATTGATCTATAAATCTAACATAATATAAGCCACGTATCATATGAGGCGTAGAGAATAACCCATAATATCAAACTGGCACCGAATTAGATTCTAATAAAGTATTCTAATAAATAATTTCCTACCGATGACGTCACAACATGGCGGTAATTCGATCCTATTCTTATCCTAAACGCATTGTAAGAATATAATGAATGTAAATAGAGTAGGTATGTAACAAATTGAATGTAACGCAGGAAGTAAATGGGATAATGTAACTTACCTACTTTGTAACTTATTCTATAGGAACATATTGTACGAACACAAGTATATTTTGTTAAATGAGAGTATGTTAATTTAATGTGTTTTATTTAAATCATTTATTTAAGCTAATGTTAAGCATAACTATACTCTATTTGTAAAACTTAGATCAAAAATGTAAACAAAGAAATGTCAAATATTGACAGAAACGCCATTTCTTAAAGGTTGAAAGCCACTGTAATTGTTGCCAGTGTGTAAAAAAAACTACCAATACAATTTGAATATTGTAATAACTTTACTAAAAAAATATTTTATATAAAATAAACAATCATATTTCATATTGATTTTATTTGCAATCGTATTTTTTAGAAATTGAGGTCATTGTTGGTTTTTTTACCTAATTTCCACTTCTCTAAAAAAACTACCAAAGCTTGATGTATTTTTTACTCTGATAGCACCATTGTTTACATTTTTAATCTAAGATTTACAAATAGAGTATAGAGATATTCATTTAAGGTCAAAGGGTACCGGTGCTCTCTCCATACAAACGTAGTCGACTGTTTCCTCCCTGGATAAATTAATGACACTAGCACAAATATTTTTGTTGCATAAAACCTAAACCTGCCTATGTCTTGGTTTTTTTTCATTTTCTAATCATCATTGAAATTAAGATTTAAAAAACAAAACAAAAAAAACATAGGGTCATAGTCATGGCAGTTATAAGTTTTATGCTACAAAAATATTTGTGCTATTATAGTGTCATTATCCAGGGAGGAAACAGTCGACAACGTTCGTATGGAGAGAACACCGGTACCCTTTCCTCTTAACCATAACTAGAGCTCTTCATTTAATAAAAACGCCTACCTACCATGGTAGGTGTAACCTGAAAGCTTATTCTCGTGAATAACATTCTTCAAATTACATTTCCATGTTATTCCGATTGCATTTCGATTGCAAAACCCTCTAAGTAGTTAAAAATACCCTCAAACTACGCTTTTTGACAAAAAAAAAACTCACTTTAAGGGTATTTTTTGTAAAGTATCCAGGCATTTTAAGAAATTGACGATTTCCTTTATAGTTAGACTTGATAGTTAGACGTTTTGCTACATGGGCGATTAGCTAACTAGGCAGATTTCTCACTAGACTTTTCGCTATGTTTGACTACTTAGACTTTTTGATCGGGAGGCATCGAAATGATTGCAATGTAATTTGAAAAATTTTTTTTTACGTGAATTCTCCTTCAGATCGAAACGTCATGTAAATTTAATAAAATAACTAGTAGTAAAAACGTTTTTATAAAATGAATAATTGTTATCGCGTAAAAATAAGTAAAAGAAGTAGGTATATGACTAGAGCATTGGGTAACATAAGATGATTACTTTCTACGAAAAATGCATATCCAATTCTGCACGGTAAGCAGAAAGTTGTTAGTTCAACTCTCATCGCATTTCATCTTATGGATATGCATTGTTCTTAGAAAACAAATTTAAGAATCAAATGCAGAGTACAGGCTTACACACTTAAAAATAAAAAAAATATAAGAGAAACGTATAAGAAGTTGGATTGGACTGGCCATATCTCTGGAAGCGAAAAAAACATAATGAACACTAGCCCAGTTACTTACTTTAGATGCTAGATGGCGCTGAGTAAAAAAAATGTACAATTTTTTAGACGTCATTAAAGTGTAGGTAATAATGATATCTATACTTAATATTATAAAGCTGGAGAGTTTGTTTGTTTGTTTGAACGCGCTAATCTCAGGAACTGCTGGTTCGAATTGAAAAATTCTTTTTGTGTTGGATAGTCCATTTATCGAGGAAGGTTATAGGCTACTTTTTATCCCAATATTCCCACGGGATCGGGAGTTACGCAGGTGAAACCGCGGAGCGCAGCTAGTTATAGATAAAACAAACTGGAAAAGTGCGAGTCGGACTCGCGCACGAAGGGTTCCGTACCATTATATCCTGTTTCTAGTATTTGTTGCTATAGCGGCAAGAGATATACATCATCTGTGAAAATTTCAACTGTCTAGCTATCACGGTTCATGAGATACGGCCTGGTGACAGACAACGGACAGTGTAGTCTTAGTAATAAGGACCCGTTTTAACCTTTCTGTACGGAACCCTAAAAAGCACCTCAAGTAGGTATCATTTCTATAGAAGGGAATAGACTAAACTAAAAAGCACCTCAAGTAGGTATCATTTCTATAGAAGGGAGTAGACTAAACTAAAAAGCACCTCAAGTAGTTATCATTTCTATAGAAGGTAGTAGACTAAACTAAAAAGCACCTCAAGTAGGTATCATTTCTATAGAAGGGAGTAGACTAAACTAAAAAGCACCTCAAGTAGGTATCATTTCTATAGAAGGTAGTAGACTAAACTAAAAAGCACCTCAAGTAGGTATCATTTCTATAGAAGGTAGTAGACTAAACTAAAAAGCACCTCAAGTAGGTATCATTTCTAAAGAAGGTAGTAGACTAAACTAAAAAGCACCTCAAGTAGGTATCATTTCTATAGAAGGTAGTAGACTAAAAACTGCATACAAAAAGAGAATAAAACTTTACAGAACACGTATTAAAAGGTATGTATCGTTACACTAAATTACATTACTGACTGAATTATTTTTTCTTCTGATATATTGTTTCTTTTACAGATTCCGGATCCAAAAGAAGTATCTATAAGAAGTTACTTCAGCATTCACAAATTATAAAAGGTGGCTATTATCAACTGCGAATGGCATCATTTTCTAAAGAAGATGGATTCTTTAATACTATGAGAGGTAAGTAAGCTTTTAACTATTAAATAAATTAAAAATTGAACAGAGCGCTATCTAGCCCCAAGCTATAAGCACCTAGGCTGGCTGGTGACCAGACAACGGATAGAAAACTTATTTTCTTTTATAAATACCCTAGCGACCCGTCCCGGCTTCGCACGGCTATATTATGCAAATATTATACATATAAACCTTCCTCTTGAATCACTCTATCTATTGAAAAAAATGTGAGCCGTCACGGGACGCCTGGCAGATGTGAAACATCGACATTATTTTGTAAAAGTAATATGCAGAAAAGAACAGATTGTGATAGAATCGCACAGTCGATTACTACTGCATATAGACTGTATATATATACCATCATATAGCGTGCAAGGCATGCGTCGCCACGCCAGAAATCGGTTTTACGTGCGGCTATAGATGTTTCACATCAAAAACCGCATCAAAATCCGTTGTGTAGTTTAAAGATTTACATAGGGATATAGGGACAGAGAAAGCGATTATGTTTTATACTATGTAGTGATACTTAATATACATACAAAAACACCCAGATCAAAAAGAAATATCTGTAGAAATATTTGCTCGAGATGGGAATCGACACCACAGCTTCATCAAATTTGTTTGAAAATGGGCAGCTGTTTGTAGATACCATCTACTTCACTTCCATGTTACTGGCGCCTCCTGGTGGCGGAAAAATGCTTAAAATCCTTTAAAATACTTAAATTCTACCAAGAAAGACCAAAATAAAGTTTTATTGCAACCTATGATGATGTAGGTAAATAATCGCCTGTAACCCAGAAGGTTGCAGGTTCGATTACTGCCGCAGAACAAAATATACTTGTATGATCTTCGACGACCCAGTTGGCACAATGGTTGCCATGCCGGACTGCCAAACACAGGGTTGCGGGTTCGATTCCCGCCTCAGACAAGTATTTATGCTTAGATATTTATCTGTTGTTTCTGTAAAAGTATATAAGTATTATATCCGTTGTCTAGCACCTATAACACAAGTTTAGTTACTTAGTTTAGGGCTAGATGGCGATGTGTGGAATGTCCCGCAATATTTACTATTATCTACGATATTTGTTTCTGGTCTATTTATATATGCAAATTATCTATTTACCATACCATAAAGTATTTTATCCGTTACCTGGCACCCATAATACAAGCTTAGTTACTAGGCCTGGGGCTAGATGGCACTGTGTTAAACAATATTTATTTGTCAACACTTTTAAAACCTAAAAGGTATTATAGAAACTTAATGTTCAAACAAAAGCCTTTCTCTTACGTGACTGCCAATAAACAGCACTAGTGTGGGCTTGTAGTTGATTCACAAACGACTCTGATATAGGTAGGTATGTATTAGGTATTTGCAATTCAATTAGAATAGCAATCCGCTGACATTATGAGTGATAAATACAGAGTTATTTTAATTATCAAGCAATTTATTCATGAGTTCTTCCCTCTGGATAAAGTCAACTAAGCTGGGAGCGTGGCAATACAAACAATTTGTTCAGAAAAAACAAGTAAAATAAACATCTGCCAATAAAGTATCCTCATGCGTACGATAAAGTGTTCTATAAATCTATCTACATTATCCTAAAAATATGAGGTAAATTTGCTGACGATGCCTATTTAAATATCGATACTAAACTTATTCATTTAAAAAGTTTTGATCTGAAAAAGCTACCGAATGTTTTTTTTTTATAATATACTAGCTGTCCCGCGAAACGTTGTTTTACCTTATAATAAAAATAAAAAAAACATACAGATCGGTTCAGCCGTTTAGGTGTAGTTTGGCAACTAACACCGCGATTGACATCAAATTTATACGTCACTCAATTGTTTTGCCTTCCCGCAACCTCTCCACTAAAACTTGAACTTTATGGTATGGTATTAAAGTTCAAATTTACTTTTAAGTATTATTACGAATCTTTTTGTATGAGAATTGGGAGTATAGAAAAGTGTCGTTTTTAGACAATTTCAGGCAATTTTTAAAATTTTTCTCTCCGTAACAACCATCCTCGTACCTTTCGGAATATTCTAAAAAAAGAAAATCGGTTCAGCCGTTCTCGAGATTTGCGCTTAGGAACACTTCAGAGATTCATTTTTGCGGCTGTATTATGCATGTATTATATCTAAAAACCTTCCTTTTTAATCACTCTATCTATTAAAAAAAACCGCATCAAAATCCGTTGCGTACTTTTAAAGATCTAAGCATACATAGGGACATAGGGACGGCGAAAAGTGACTTTGTTTTATACTATGTAGTGAAGTAAAGTAAAGCCTAGAGTTATGACGTCGTATGTTATGTGTAATGGCTTCCTGTGTATCTAATGTTTTGTCTATCACAACATATCCGTCTGCACTTACTGTGCAAATCTTACAGTGACTTGTTCGAAACATAACATCCATAAAATACTTATTCAGATATAGATAAACGCTATAATATTAACACAAAAGAAATAAACTTAAGACCACTAAATGGGATTTTTTTTTATTTTTTGGTGCATATGTATTTAGTTATTTACTTAATGGGTGCATAGCTGTTTTCATCCCTTAAATTGCAACATTTATGCTACTGATGTCAATCTCTTAAATAGTCTGTATATTTACTAGGCTTACATGTTTCGTTATATTTAAAATGAACAATTTGAACTTGGAACTTTTGAGTGATTTATTAAATTTAAAAAAGAAAATAAGTCTTGTTTGTTAAGAAATTAACTACACAAATAAGAAAAACACCGAAATCTGACAATATTAAGGGGAGTAAAAAGCTATTTATTTTAGCATGGAAAGGTACGCGGTGTGTTAGCCTCTTAAAATAAGGGAAAGAAACTGAAAAGCGAGAAATGCAAAATTGCAATTATTCTTCAAAAAGTAGTAAGTAAAGGTATATCATAGCCCTATTGACTTCGTAGGAGTATAGAGTTAGTTGGGTTAGTATGATGATGATCATGACATACAGTGTGACTCGGTCGTCGTATTAGAATGTGCAGTGGTGTGTGTGTAGAGGCGTACCGTCAGTCGGCTCACCGCCCGGGCGGGCGCCACACGACCGGAATCTGCGCACGCGACGTTAGGCTAAACGCGAACAAAAATAATTTCAGTGAAATAACACACGCTTACGCCGAGACCATCGCATGCGAGCGCTAGATTCTGGTAAGTTTCATACTCTATCATTTATAATATCCATCCATCATAACGATGTAACGCATCACTTCAAACCTATATTTAGATGTTGTATTTTCGGATGCTACGTTTCCTTGCTTTGAGACTTTTCATTGGTTCCGACTTTCCGTCAATTTGGGAAAATTTGTTTCAATTAACATCTTAATTGTAAGAGTTATCTGCTTCGTTAAAGGTGCGCGAACCGTGCGTCATCTTTAAGATAAGCTAAAATTATGCCAAAATGAAAGTGCATTGGCATTGTTTGGGTAGAGAAGTACCAACCCAAGAGCAATTTACTGGACGTTAAAAAATAGATGTGTGTAGCTGTTCGGAATAGACCGTATGGACGACGGTGTGCTCTGATGGCCTACATACCGGCTACTATACTACGCAAGTACTTTGCCTTTAACTCCCCGTACTCTACGATCGATTATAGCTACTACTTACGTACCTCTATGTAAACATTTGACAAACAACACGAAAAACCCATCACATTGACTTCAATCTCTAAACCAATAATTTAATAAAGAAGGCCTAATTAACACCTGACCTCAATTTATTCTCACAATCGAACCTAATAATAATGGCTTTCGAAATAACGAGGCATTAACAGACAAACAGACCAGACATGAGCAAAACAAATATATTGCTGAAATTGCCAATTATCCTGAATCTAGGAATAACTGGTGGATTTTTTAATAGTCAACAGACACGATACTAAATGTTGATTTCACAAATTAAATGGACGATAATTAGAAAAGTTTTAATAGAATTGGACATTATTTTAAAGAAAGAGTTGATTAATTGCAACAAATATGTTTAACCTAGGAAATAAAATGAAATTGTAACATCACGTAATAGATACCTACTTAAAGGGATGCAATAGGTAGCCAAGGACAGAGCGTCAGGAAAATCTTAAACATGACATACAGTCATACATAACCCTAATTGTTCTGTTGACCATTAGTAATATTAAAGTTAGTTATCTACTTGCTCTCAACCATGTTCTGAATTTAACACGCAATGCAATTGTAAATCGTCCAGACAATATAGAACGGATAACGGATAGTCCATATTTTCTGTTCAACAATTCATTATTCAGTGCTTTGGATTGAAACACACGACTAGCAAAGATAAAGACATGCATTTTTAAGCAGTTTACTGTACCTATTATCATGTAATCAACAAATTCCCTTATTTTCATTTAGTTTCACTGTCATATTAAATTTATTATCTGCCGTGTTATTCCCAAACAAATTTAGCCATGGTTGATCTATGACGTTGTCTAAATTTTTACTTTTGGCAACGCTGTTCAGTAAAAACATTGAAAAATTAACGGTTCCCATTACCTCGGTGTACGCCGCGCTGTTCTCGGGTTAGGTAACAAAAAGATATCTGGCGAATGGACGCAGACGATTGATTCAGGTCGTTTACCTCTGAAACGAGCGATGCTTTACAGATAGGTACACTAGAACGTTTCGGTGTTGTGGATGTTGATAGAAGTAATTTTAGGAAAGACCTGATTTTGGTAAAAGATGGTCGTAGCGCTTGCAGCAGCATTGACATTTTCTGACTCTGAAACTCACAATAACCAATACTAAGTGAAAAATATCGTAGATAAATAACCTGTTATAAGACGTTTAAATAATCGAGATGGTAATCATTTGTCCGGTTTAATAGTTTTTATTTAATTTCCTTTCTTGCCTCGACCGTCAACACTAAGCTACAGCGAAAATTTCTAATCGAAAATAAATGAACTTCCCTGTAGCCTCGCAACTTGCAATTTAGTTTGATCTTAAAGATTATATCTCCAGATACTGTAGATACACTTTCTATTTTATCAATAGTTTCCGTTCTAATTGTATTTTCTCATTATGTTCGTACCAGCACTACCAGCCCACAATCGCTGTACTGTTTTGATTAGTTAGTTGTTTCTCAATCCATTATAAATGGAACAGTGTCTGTTTTGTTACGAATGGTTAAATATTGTTAGTTGATTCTTGCTACGCCTTATCCAGTCTATCCAGATCAGCATTTAACCGTATGGGGCATAGGTATCTACTTTGTCATTGATTTTCTGGCTTTCTATGCTGGGTAGGTGCAGTCTTATACTGGAACTGTATTATGAGCATAGATTCTTCATCATCACATCTACTTACATGATTTTCTTTCTCTATTTCCTTTACCATAGTTCAAGACTAGAATAAGACGCTGTTTGCGTACAAAACAAATGTAAAACTTGACTGAAACATGTTGTTAACCCAAATTTTGATCCACGTGTTTGTGTAGGTAACCATTACTAATATTTTCTTGCATTTCTCAGACTTGTAATTAGCAATGTACCTGCTAATTTTTGGCTCGTCACGCCTTGCTGGCTGTTAGATATTCGGCGGCCATTTTGCGTTTCAATATATTTATGTTACTTTACAAATAAATCCTCGCTAATGTTAAATACGAAAGTCTGTTTGCTTTTCCTTTTTCATGGTCAAATTACTTGATTGTACAGAAATATACCTATAAATATCTAATCTAGTGTAGAATTGAAGATTCGTCAAAATAAACTTAATCTAAACTTTGTTAATCCAACGCTACACGACGGCCGTACGTTATGCGCAGGCGTCGACGTGGGTTGCAAAAAAGGCGCGTTTTCAAGTCGGCCATGACGGTTGGTTGCACAAACAATGCAACGTCTATCGCACTGTTTGTCCTAACATTAACATAACGTTTGTCAAACAAGCAGGACACCGAGTGCATGTCTCAAGGCTGTTTGCTTTTCTTGTTTATTTTGCGCTGTTCAGTTTTCAGTAGTACCTATATTTTACACATTTTGTACGTTATTAAGTCGTCTTTGACCCGGCTTTTAACCGGCTAGTTACGTGGGAAACAAATGTCTTGCCATAGCGCCTCCGCCAGGTCGGACTGGACAGGACTGGGTAGACCCAATAAGTGCTGGCTTGACGTCGTAAAGGGTTACATGCGTGCAAATGGCCTTACAAACCAGGATGCCGAAGATCGTGCGAAGTGGACGCGTAAAAGTAGGAAAGCGGCGGACCCCGGGCTCCCGAGAGGGATGCAACCGGGAACATCGCTCGGAATATGATGACTAAGTCGTTTTTAACCCATAACTTTGTGGCACAAATATCATCTTACAATATTTTTTACCTAGAAAATTTTTCTCCTCCCTGATATTTTGATCACTATTCTTTGAGCACATTTTGAACAATAAACTCCATTAAAAAAAAAAACAAAGCCATATCCACCTTGCTGTTGTATAAGAATATTAAGTAATCGTAGATAAAGAAAAGCGTAGGCTCAAGTGCGAACCCTTGAGGTACTCCACTAATTTATGAACTATTAAGTGGGTGGGTAGAGATATAATATGAATTATTTTAGAGTATTTTACATAATACATAATTAATAATAACAAATTGTGAAATTAATTTAAACGTAGGCAAATTAGTATCTGAGAGTACAAATGGCATTCTAACTTAGTTTTAAGACGTTTCAATATGATCTATGTACAAAATATACAGCATCCAAATGAATAAAAAAAAATTACTTTGACTTTGCAAATTTAGAAAAAATCTACCAAGAATACCTTTGCTATCCTATCGCAACATTGATGATCAACATTATAAAAACAAATTAACCAACCAAATTAAAAAAAAACATAGTAGGCCTAGGTAACTAACTAGGTAATTAAGTAATATTAAAAAAATATCTTTAAACATTCGATAGACAAGTTTTTACCGGTAACGAAGATATTCCATGAGTCACTCCATTAGACCTTCAAAGATGGGCGGGTCCTAACTACGCAGAAACTTTTGACGAACTACGAACTTGTCTGTGGTCAATAATACGTCAATAGTTTAAAACCAATCACTCATTGAATTGCCAGCTATCAGTTAAATAATATCTTGATAATCTTTAGTCTAAAAACACTACAGACACGTTAGTATTTTACACTGGTAAGAAATATAGACGAAAAACATGAGTGTATTAATAAAATAGGAAGTAAAATGGGTCAATGGATAGAATGTTGAAATAGTCAAGCTAGGATACATAAAAATTTACACTATAATTAAATAATATAATAAACTATACGGATTAAGGCTCCAGACTGAAAAAGTTTTAGAAATTCCTAAGAATTTAAACTACAAAGTTATAGGAAATGGTAAATTAACTTGATGGTTCTTGACTTTCACAATATTGCGTATCAAAGACACCATCATTTGTATCTTTTATCATTTTCATGAGTTTTAAGTAAAAAGCTTCAAAATTTTGAGACAAGATTTTCATGATTCAGTACTAAGATTTTGGTTGTTAGATTATAAATTTTATGATGTATCTTGATTAATCGGATATTATTCAAAGCAATAACAATTCTCGTATTAATATACAGATCATTAATATTGATCGATGCGACAATCGGCTCGTGCCTATTGACCTAGAACCTGGTTGATCACCGTAACTCCACCACTTAGCTTTTGCATTTTCAACTTTATCTTTAATATATAAAGTTGATTATGTCTGTTATATTGAAGTAAACGAGACTTCGAATGAGCCATCACCATTACAGCAAGCAAACATGATGATGTCATCGCCACCTACTCCTGACTCTATTCTATTTACTTGGTATTTTAGCGTTATTCATAGTTTTTTTAACATTTATCACTTTGTCATCTTATAACTAAAATTTATATTTATATTTATTATATTTATATTTATTATATTTATATTTCTATTTAGTTTTTAATTTAATTCTATGCATCATAATATTACGTACTTATCTAAAACATCATAATTTGTGTTATTTTTCTCATTTGTATGATGAATGCTATTTGTATTTGCAAGGCCGAAGCAAATCCACTTACGCCAGTGGGTGTGCCTTCTATTGACCTAACTAACCAACAGTGTCATTATTTACTTTCTACGAATTCCATAGTCAATAGTTTTCAAGCTTATCTACCTTGTTGCGTCCACGCATGATCACTCTGCGTAATTATTGTAATTGCAGCACTTACTTATAAAACAGAACCATAGAATTGTATACTAGATTCTTTGAGTTTTAGCCTTAGCCTTATAGTCTACATTTATATTCTATACCACTCACTAGTACTTTTTATCTCGTAATTAGTTATTCAATAGTCGTATTCTATGCTTCCTCTAAATCAAAATGATTATGCGGAAGGAACTTTATTAGTTGGATCGAACCACCCAAGTACTTTTTTTGATCAACAATTTAAAATTATTCTAAAAACATTTGACCACTTGTTTTAAAAATTAGTAAGTATGCCTAATATGATCTTTATGAAAATTTGTATCTCAGAGAAGATATAACTGGTCTAACGTTTACTGACTCAAAAGGAACAGCAAGAATCTTTCCTTTTAAATTATTATCAATTTATTTTCCTACTAGTTTTATTCTCTGAAATTTTCAATTAACTATTTATCCAAAATAAATGTTATACTTATTAGATTAAGGGAGACCTTAGCCCTACAGTGGCAGTGGGACAATATAGGTTAAATTAAAAACTATATATAAATATAGTTATATCTTATTAGGTGTTAGTAATGTTTGTCTGTTTGTTTCAGTGAAAAAATACGAGTAAAGTGAACGAGTCTCGAGTGCAGAACGTAATAAACGACAGACGGCGCACAACGAGAGAGCGGTAAGTAAAACAGGCCTACCTAACCCAAACAAAGTATTTGCCTAAGCATTTGCTCAATATTGGCTCCTCCTGGGCAAATGGACACTATCAAATAGAATATAATTCATGCTATTTTCTCTATTTTAAGTGCAATGTCCTATTAATTACAATTAAAAATATGCCTAGATACCTTATTATTAGGTATGCCACTGTTCATTTGGTGATCATCAAGTTGGCCATGCCTATTTGCTACCTTTTTATATAGGTACTTGTGATAAAGGAAGAGAGGCCAAAAATCGTACTTTTGTGCAACTAGATCCTTATACTGTTTAAAAATATCAAATATAGATACAATCATATGCAGAGGTTTGTTGTGTCTTTTTCGTTAAACGGCTGGATTTATTTAGAAGAAAATTTCCACAGAGATGGTACATAGTATGGAGAGTCTGATGAAACATCTGATATTTTTATCCCGATTGTACTTGTATACGGGCTGTTTTCCGAAATTGGGTCCTTTTTGCGTGAGGATGGAGTAGGCTTGCCCAGCACCTACTACCCTCTCAACTTAGTCGACCATGTCCAGAGGAGAGATATTGTCAATACAACTGGAGCCAACTAGCCGCGGGTATCATCACGATGTTATCTTTCACCGTAAGAGCAATCCATTGGTTCGCGGCTGGCCGGGATTCAAACCCACGACCTTCAGAATGAAAGTCGAGGTATCTACCACTAAGCCAACACCTCTCATCCCGATATTCCCACGGGATAGTGACTAACGCGGCTGTAAAACAGCGCAGCTATTCTTCAATTTACTAATATTCAAACAACGCCGCACGCGCTAGATCGCTCGGTTAGTGTACCACGTTGTAATTGGCCATTTCCTTTTTTTTTAACTGGCAACGTAATTATGTACCTACATCGGTATGTATGCTTTAAACCGGTCCGGGGTTAAAATACTTTTAACTTTGGTAATCAGTTGATATGTGGGTACTTACGTTTACGTTGCGATGAGATAGCTTGCAATCTAACATTATAGTAATAACTAGCAGCGCTTCGCGGTTTCACCCGCGTAACTCCAGATCCCGCGGGAATATAGGGATGAAAAGTAGCCTATGTTACTTCTAATAAATCGATGTATTCTCATACCAAGTTTAATCAAAATCGGTCCAGTAGTTTCAAACCCACTCGTTACATACAAAAAAAACTAAAAAATCTTAAGGTGAAAGGGTACCTGCGCGCTCTCCATACAAACGTAGTCGACTGTTTCCTCCCTGGATAAAGACATTAGAGCAAATAATTTTGTGCCATAAAACCTATAACTGCCATCTCTATGCCCCTATGTTTTGGTTTTTTTCATTTTCTAATTATCATAGAAATTAAAAATTAAAAAAATCAAAAAATAGGGGCATGGTCATGGCAGTTATAAGTTTTATGCACCAAAAATATTTGCTCTAGTGTCATTATCCAGGGAGAAAACAGTCGACTACGTTTGTAATAGTTTGTATGGAGAAAGCCTCCGGTACCCTTTCCTCTTAATACTCGTAATATTAGTATAGACAATATATCTAGAAAATGAAATCGTAGATCTTTTTCTCATTCGTAACTCTTCTCTTCGAACCGTGGCAGTCAAACAAAACGGAACATTTACAAAAGCTGGAGATCAATTGATGTCAGACAGAATTACAAAATTCGACTTTGTTTGACTGCGGCCTCCGCTGGCATAAAAAAGCACTTTTTATCACAGTTGCTCATAAAGTGGATCTTATTAAACCGCTTTTAGGCTCATAATGCAACGTAATACACGCGTGCGATAAAAAAAAATCCAACTAGTGTTGGAAAATAATACGTCATCCCGATATGTCAAATACGTATCTTACTGCTAATGACATATAGTAGATGAAACATTCTTAAGGACATCGTTCAAATCGTACCCAAAAATTAACGTGCCGGCCACAAAAAAAAAATGTTTCTATCTTGTAGAGAATAACATTTTAAATAATGTTTAATAAGGCAACAAAGAGCTACGATGAACCATCGTTGAGTTATTTTACATTGAAAACCCAAAAAAATGCATTTTGTAGAGATCCGTTTGACCACTTCTAAGATATTACTACAGAAAAAATATAAAAATAAGTAGTAAATGGATAAGTTTTGTCTGTTTTTATTATATTTATATACATAGGTATATCCAATAACCCTTTCAGAAGTTATAGTGGGATCTTAAAAGTGGTCAAACGGATCTCTACAAAATGCATTTTTTTGGGTTTTCAATGTAAAATAACTCAACGATTTTTGATCGTAGCTCTTTGTTGCCTTAGTAAACATTGTTTAAAATGTTATTCTCTACAAGATACAAATAATTTTTATTACTGGCCGGCATTTTTTTTTGTGGGTATTTTTTGTTAGAAACATGAATGATCTCCTTTATCTGGGTTATACTGTTTTTATGTATAGAAAAAGGTACCATCCAAAGAGTTTTTAAGCCTTGCTGGCTTAAAACTCTTTGTTGGTACCTTTTTTCTTCTTTTCAAAAGGTTGTCTCTAAAGTCTGCGAACGATAATATTACGTAATGACGTCTTTGAAAATAATTAAGTATTGAGTTTTGTTTTTATTTTGTTTTTTCTTTAGGTACATAAATATATTTTTTTTATATATTCTGTTTTTAATGAAACCCGGAACTAATATATTCTGTTTTTAACCGCCGACGCAAAAACAAATGAAAAAAACCCTAAAAAAATATTGTATGTCAGACGCTGTATAGGTTAAAAGTCTTTTGCCTAGCCTTTCGGGAGTGTAATTAACAAAAAATAGTAAACATAACCTAAAATTCTTTAAAACTTTTTATTATTAAAATTTTAACAAGTCTTTTTTTTTATTCGCAACTGTGATAAAAAACGTCGTACGATACACGTGTGAATTGATCATTCCATCTCGGCTTTTGCCACGCTCGCGTTCCGCTCGCGCGTCATAAACCGCCTCTATGGAATGATCAACTTTCCACACTTGTATCGCAATGTACTATTATAAAAGCAATAATCTAAAAATGTAATTTGTAAAAGTTGAAACAAATAAAGTACACGGCCTAACGCAATTTAGGCACGCTGCGTTTTAGATATACAGCGAGTAAACTCTTAAATAAATAAATAAATATTGCATGACATTCCACACATCGCCATCTAGCCCCAAGCTAAGTAACTAGACTTGTATTATGGGTGCTAGACAACGGATATACTACATAGATACTTTTCTTTTGTAAATATATAATACATAGAAACAACCACACCACAGACATATATATCTAATGGCCCAAGAGCCCACGACGGCCAGACCTTCGTTATTTTATAAAAGCTGAAAGTTTTTCTATGCATGTCCCCTATACAGGTAAGAACGACCAGGGAGTATAGAGTTTGGGTTGTGGTTACTTCGGCAGATAACAGGTAGTAAAGGTGTATAAAATAGTAGCTTAAATTCGTTAAAGTATAAAGCTCAATTTTTTTATATGTTCTTCGGGATAACTTTAGAAATCTCGCTATCCATTGCCGGACACTTATGACAGTTGCTACCCCCTGCCAGACACCCCTAAACTTTAATAGATTATAATTATACTTTCGTTATAGTATAAAAGCTGAATTTTATATATGTTACTTGGGGACCTATATAAAAATGTTACCCAAATAGCCGGACAGTTTTAATGGTTTTTCATCTTGCCAGACACATTGAAAGTCCGCTGTAGGTGCGAGCGCGAGGTAACAACTGTTCAAGCGGGTGTGAGTGAGATAGGGTGCTTAGTCGACTGCGATCTTTTACTGCGCATCATGTGTTGTTTACTGATGTATTGAGCAGTTCAGCAGTAAAATAAATAAAATTAGAAAAAAAAATATTAAAATTTCACGTACCGTGTAGACAAATTAATCAAGCGACCACCGCCCAAGTGGTTTTCCACGGCGGCCATCGCTCGATCAAAATGCCTAAACACACGTCCGTGCGGATCATCTGCCACCATTTTTAGAATGCTGTTGCTACTCTCCCTTAACCTCTTGACCAATGATGCTACTTTTTTACGAAGGACAGCGTTACAGACATCCGTTCGGGGGAGTCTCAACAGCATCCTAAAAATGTTATTATATTGAATACGTAGGGTCTCTAGCGATCTCTTAGCACAGACCGCCCGTGTACAGACCCTGGCAATATGCCTTAAAGAGTGACGTTTTACGATTGATAAATGAGCAGTTTTTTGTGAAATAAAAGTGTAATTTTAGTATAAAGTGTTATCATGGCAGATACATTAATTTGTTTCGTTTGTAATAAAAGTGTTGGTAAAATAATATTGTTTTCGGAGGAAACGTTAAAAAAATGTCAAACTATTTTGAAAATCAGAAAAAAACATAACCTCGAATATAAAGACATTATTTTACCTGATGAGTATACAAAACAATGGTTATCACCGGGAATGTTATACTGGACTTATGAAAAAATACCTGAAAATTCGACAAAAACCGTTAAAAACAAAAATCTGCCAGTGGACCTACAGACAAAAGCTCAACCACCTCGTCGTTGAGGGTTAGTATCAGATGGTCTAAAACGCAAGACGTCATATGTGGCAACTTGTCCTAAAATCATGTGGACTAATTTGCAACTAGTCTTCAATGTAAGTCGTCTATGAAGCAACTCGACATAATTGTTTTTTATCAACAGCTCTGTTATCATTACAACATAAATACAAGTCGCCTAAAAAGATAGGTCGCCTATGAAGCAGCTCGTCTATCTTATAATTTGCCTACATATCAAAGTGACAAAATAGCAACTCGTCATTATTCGATATCTTCCTATCAGCGGTAGCTTGAAACCCTACATTCATGTTACTTAGATTGTCGAAAATATGCTTGTCATCATTGAAAAAAATAAGTAAGTATATGTTTAAATTCCTATATTTTAACTAAGAAATAAAACTAAATTAATATAATTATTCATCTTTATTCCAGAGATACAGCTACCTACTTAAACTTATAATATTATTGAACAAATTTTAAATGAGTATAGAAATAATCTCTTCCACAAACGTCCGTGCACCCCCAAAACTCGAAAACCATTTTTTTGTATTTTATAATATTAAAATAACATTTTTTACTTTACATAAATGGCTATGAACGTAATAAAATTATTTTTTTATTGGATATTTTAAAAGATCGCAATCGACTAAGCACTCGCGCTCGCACCTACAGCGGACTTTCAATGTGTCTGGCAAGATGTAAAAACCATTAAAACTGTCCGGCTATTGGGGTAACATTTTTATATAGGTCCCCAAGTAACATATATAAAATTCAGCTTTTATACTTTAACGAAAGTATAATTATAATTTATTAAAGTTTAGGGGTGTCTGGCAGGGGGTAGCAACTGTCATAAGTGTCCGGCAATGGATAGCGAGATTTCTAAAGTTATCCCGAAGAACATATAAAAAAATTGAGCTTTATACTTTAACGAATTTAAGCTACTATTTTATACACCTTTACTACCTGTTATCTGCCGAAGTAACCACAACCCAAACTCTATACTCCCTGGTCGTTCTTACCTGTATAGGGGACATGCATAGAAAAACTTTCAGCTTTTATAAAATAACGAAGGTCTGGCCGTCGTGGGCTCTTGCTCTATAAGCATAAATACTTGTCTGAGGCGGGAATCGGACCCGCAACCCTGTATTTGGCAGTCCGGCATGGTGACTATTGTGCCAACTTGGTCGTCAAATGAACCTGTTATGCCTTGATTGATTGATTAATTTATATTTAAGACTGCTGTATGCTATACTGTTTAAAGCAAATAAATAATCTGAATCTTGTCGCGTAGCTTAGTTGGTAGAGCACCTAAATCAATCCTAGAAATAATATAAAACATTTTTATTTGTTTCAGATTAGGGTTCACAAGAACCTACAACGAAACGATTCGAGTTCGGAGCCGAAGATATCTTCTCGGACCCTCGAAAATTGTATAAAAATAATCGCTCCGTAAAACACTGCACTACTCTATAATCGTATTAAATAAAAACGAAAAAAAATCTCGAAAATCACCTTCTATCTGTGGCCACGACAGAAGGTTGCACTTAAATACTAGATATATACAAATTTATATATGCATATATAAATCGGAGTTAAGGATCTCTAAAGTGACGTCACAATTTATATTGTGATCATTAATATAACTGCTTATAAATATATTGTTAAATTGTAAATATAGTGATCTTAAAAAGGTGTGAATTTTGTACTTTAATACTAGTCATTTATCTAGTGTACCTATTTATTTATCGATAGTGCTTTCTTGAACTAAAACACACTATTCGTTGGATATCAGAGTGCAATTGCCAAAGAGTAAAGGAATCAGAACATATTTGAGGGTAGTTAGAAAGATGCAAGCTCAATTAGGTGTGGGTAACGAGCTGCAGAGGAGCTACAGGATGCAGGACTTCGCGTCTCCTGGTGTCATCATGAGGGAGAGGAGCTTCGTACGCCCTCAGTCGCATCATAACATGCATCATAATCAGGTGAGAAGAATGGCTTTACAGATGATTCAGAAGGTTGAATCCCGCTGCAAACAAATATTTATATACTTGTAAACAGGCGCCGTTTCGCAAACGAACCTCTTTAAATCCTTTTAGCGTGACGATGAAGAATGCTTGCCCAACACCTACTACCCTCTCAGCTTAGTCGACCTTGTCCAGATGAAAGAACTTGTCGATACTTCTGTAGTTAACTATGCCGCGGTTTTTATCACGATGTTTTTCTTTGCCGTAAGAGCAACATAAATGTTTCTTAAGCAAAATCTATTGGTCGGCCGGCCGGGATCCGAACACACGGCCTTCAGAATGAAAGTAGAGTTCTCTACCACTAGGCCAACATTGCTCCTTATGTGTATGTAGAGGTATTTAGCGCTGTGACTTACATTGCACTCTATTCTTTCCCTGCTAGAGTCGTTATTTATTTCAATGATTTTGCGAAGTGAATCTTCTGTAGTTGTACCTACCTACTATTATATATTCCGTGGTATTAGGTTAGGTACCTGTTTTATTGCCTAGCATGTGCTTATCATTATTTTAAAACTCCTAATTAATAGAAAACGTAAGGTCAGTAATAACGATTTATTGATTCATTATTCCAGTGGGCGATGTGGCACAATCAATGTTCATTAGGTTTCGACGCCCACTTGTCTAAGTTCTTGTTCTAGATTGATTTTGTTATATTGCAAAAGGCTTCGTTTGGTACAACCATTTACTTTTGTAGACATTTTGTAGAATATTAACTTACTCAAGACACCCTCGACTTCTGTGACCAAAATTTTCTTTTCATTTAAACTTTTTGGTACGAGATATAGAAACTACTCGAATAAGAAAAACTTTTAAAACCTAAAACGAGGTTTTATATGTTTGTTTGTGATATTAAAACATAATATTTATTAGGTAGGTACCAATCTGGAGTAAAAACTTTTGTACTATAATTATTAAAATATTCACAAGTCATTAGTTTTAAGTAAAAGTAAGTTTAGGTACTCATAGTCATAAAAAGTCGTCTTCACTCACCAACCCATGCAACAGACGAAAATAAATTATGATACATTTGTAATAGTATCTTGTTTAAAAGCTATTGAAATATCAAAACAGAGATTGACTAACTGCAGTGTAAATAACAATTCGATGTTTTTTTTTTAGTTTTCAAACAATGGGAAAAGGCGGAGCATGATCCTTACCAACGCCAAAGGAAAACCAACCCTCGAAATCTATAGACCTCCAGGTTAGTTTTCATCTAATAAGTATACCATTACACCTACGAATAAAACAAATCAACTATTCTTTTCTTAATTTTCATGCAACTTTTTCCTTTTCTGCACACTTTTCATTATTTTTTCAAATAAGCGGACATTCTTCATACTAATCGATTATCAAAACTCGATTATTCACGTGTGAATGTTTGGCTTGCGCGTCACTAAACGTAATTGGCGCCAAATTTAAAAATAAACAAACTTCAAATTTGGAACGGAGCGACAGTCTGATGTTTGTTGTGGTTGGACTCTGTTGTGATTCGAATGTGAAATTCGGCTTTTTTGCCTTTTTGTGGAATATTAGTGAATATTGATGTGATGTCGCGGTGTATCGTGAAGCAGTCGTTGACTCAGCCAGTGGCTGTAGCTCCTACAGTTGCACAAGTGCCTACAGTGTCCGTTACGACTCCGGTCGTGGCCCCAGTCTCGGTGGCCGTCACAGTGCCGGTGACTCCAGCTGTTGTCCCAGAAGCTACGGTTGCAGAAGTCGTGTCTACTGCAGCAGGTCTGTTCCTTTTACATATTCACTGAAAACTACATCGACTCATATGAAAAACAAAACTAACTTACTCAAGATGATACAATTGCCGAAGCCGCTTGGTCGTTTCTTTAAAAATCTCAAGGGATCAGATATAAAGAAGTTACTTAATCCTACTGAAAGTAGAGATTTTTGGAAAGATCAATATTATTTTTGTTTGGGAAGGGCAGACGAAATGCTTTTCGGGCATTAAACCTCGTCTAAGGTAATCTTATTTATTTGATCAATCTACTTTCTTGTTTCAACAATCTTCAGAAAAAAACTGAGCAGTGGAATTAATTGAGATAAATTTGAGGTTACAGTCATTAATAGAGATGTGTCTGAGTCAAACGAACTAAAATCTCTACGACGATCATCTTCTGTGCAGGTTGTAAACCCAAAGTCAGCAAACCAGAACCCTTTTTGGTCGAATTTTATAGTCAGCCATAATCTATAGACCCGGGCTACTAAGTACAAATTGAGGTTTCCTACCATTTACAGACTTTTCTTCTTTTTATATACAGTGTTGCCAGTTCGAATTACCTAGTGTTGTTAAATGATTGATCCACATCATGTTTGTGTTAAAGAAAGTAGCATCTCGAGCGAGAGCCGTTTATCACGTCACGGCATATAATTTCAGTTACTACAATCGCAAGATGATCGGAGCAGTCAGATAAAATCTAAGTCTCCGATTATTTTCAATCTTTGATAAGTCATAATTAATTGCGAGCGTTGTTATTGTTGTCTCCGAGACCATATTTCCCATGATTTATTTGTCTGTTCTATGAAAATAAAACAATTGGTTTTTGACGTAATTATATCTTATAAATCCATCAACACCGTACCTACATCACTCGCAAAAAAGTGCCCGTTGCACTCACGTTCTGTTGACATGGTAGGTAACCATAGCAACGTAGTCATGTTACGGGAACGTGAGTGCTATTGACAAGGTAACCATAGCAACGTCGATATATCTACTTACTTATTAATAATTAATTGCCATACTACGAACGTTGCTATAGTTACCATAAATGTTTTTTGCCTGTTTTATCACGATAGAGGCATTTCGCCATTGTGACCTCATCATTTTTTTTCACCACCAAATTTTACGAAGATTCATCTTTTTCTAATTATATACTTTTATAAATAATTATTTATTTAGAAACGATACTTTTCTAAATAAATAATTATTTAGAAAAGTATCGTCCAGGTGAATGGAAGTCTATAAAGATATTCTAAGCGGAGCCACGTCACAGCGGAGCGTGTGTTTGGCCATGTTCCATTATTTATTATTCATTCACCGGTATTCGTACATATTTCCGGCGGATCCCTTCCGGAATTCTTCAAGGAACATTCTATTGGTTCCAATTTCGGATCCTAATATCAGTTTTATCTACGTAAAACCCTATCCCGTGGGTAGGTATATTGGGACAAAAATTAAGATTTTTTTTTCAGATAATAATGTAGTCTAATGATACATCGATATTATGAAACATTTAAATCAAATCGATATTATTGCGTGAGTGAAAAACAACCAAACAGACATTTACACTTTTGCATTTATAAAATGCTATGACGCTGTTCTGACCAGCTGTTGACTTTGATGGCTTGGCATTGAGATTTGATGTTTGAACCAAGATAAATATTTATTGAGACTATTTTTCTAATAAATCTTCTAGTAATTGCGTAGTTTTTGCAGCCGCAAAGTGCGACTTTTTCTTCCTGATAAATAAAAAAGTGTTTTGTAGTAAGTCCTTCTTTCAAAGATGTGATTGTTTGAACCTCAGGTTTGAACTTGTCTCGACAAATGACTTTTTACATGTCTAATCTATCTACCATAATAACATAGGTTGATGAAAAACTCGCAAAGTTTTCGGGATATCTTTTCCACTATTTTACCAAACTGCAAGGAAAGAGTTGTTTTTTGCGCCTATCTTTGTATGATTGTTATATTTACCAGATTTTTGTCTCAAGCTGCTATAGGACACAATCTAAATAACAACAGATTAGACTGTCGGTCCCTAAGTTAGAAAGAAAGAAAGATAAATCATTAATTGAGTTCAACCACACGACAAACGCAGGAATGAAGAAATTAACATGACAATGAAAATTAATTAAATAAAAAACAAAAAAAATGACAAAGAAAAAACAACATAAATGAAGAGTCGTGTGCTGACCCAAATGGGTCGACCTCAACTAAAAACTGCAGCCAAACATGCTTAGCTGCAGCGCTGGTCTTCCGGTCAGACCCATCTAGCAAAAAAATTTGTATTTTCAAAAGTCAGCCAAACATTCATTACACTCGTAGTAGTAGCACATGCTTTCCTATCCTCTTCTCTTGACATACAACGTTGACCGCCAGGCGTCCGCACAGACGGCGTAGCAGCCACGACTGCAGCGACCTCTGGGACAGGCACCACCAGCTCCAACAAGCTGAATGTGCACGCTAAGGAGTTCACCATGGCGAAGCCTGCCGACCTGCAAAATAGGTAAGTCTTGTTTTCTTACCTAAAATGTTTAAAAATGCATGAAATCACTACATAGTATAAAATAAAGTCACTTTTCGCCGTCCCTATTTCCCTTTGTATGCTTAGATCTTTAAAACTACGCAACGGATTTTGATGCGGTTTTTTTTAATAGATAGAGTGATTCAAGAGGAAGGTTTATATGTATAATACATGCATAATATAGCCGTGCGAAGCCGAGGCGGGTCACTAGTAGAAATTAAACTCAAATTTCAATTCAAACACGAAAATATTACCTTAGAAATCTTTATAAATATGATAATGCTGTAGAGTTCTTTATTTGTCGCTTATCTCTCGAACAATCAGTCGAATTAAAAAAAAAATATTTCATTTAAAATCCTTGAGAAAAGTTGGAGGCGCTAAAGTTAAAGGCGTTAAAGTAAGAGGTTCGGACTTACGCGGGTGAAACCGTGTATTCAGATATTATAAAAATAAACTATGAATTGTGAAAAGCAGATGCATCTAATGCGTCGAATTATCGCTTACTTACGTTATGTTTATTAATATAAAGGTACTTAAATGTGCACTTTAGCATTTGAGTGCTTACATAGAATCCTAATATTTTCATTTACATGCAGTTTCTGCAGTTTGCGCCCACGATCATTATGATGTGGATACTTAAGAACCGTGACACATTATGTCACGATTCGTCATTATTGGCTTGTATTGTAGGTACTGCTGTTGCCGAACAGAGCTCGGCGGACCTTGACTTTACACCATGACGTACGATGAACCTAAAAAACTTCCATTGTTAACGTTGCAACGCGATAATCGAACTAATTTGTGAAAGATCTTCACCATGAAAACATTTAGCGGATTCGATTCAAAATTTATGAGTAATTCGTGCTCCATGTGTGTGACTCCCGCTGCTCGTTTGATTGATTTTGACCTTGTGCTGGCGTTTTAGTTTGTTTCTCATCACGGTAGTAACGTAACTGGTAGATGCCTGCCGTTGCTTGGCCGAGATCCAATTGAGGCTAAACAAAAATCGGGCGGGATAACGTGCAAAATTGTCCGCGTAGGTACGGTGTGGATGCGTGAAGTGAAGCACTAATATCAATTGTAGAGTTTTTGTTATCACTTTGTTCTTGTGTGCGGTGACGGTAGCACGCCCGCGCACGCGCACGCCAAAACGGGACGAACGCGACGCGACGCGGACGCTACAGCCAGTAGACGCACGCGACGGGAGACGCGAACAGTTGCCCGCGCGCTCGACACTACCACGACGACCAAACAAACTACGAAACACACGATCAACACCCGAACGAACAACGACTCTACGCTTGGTTTATATCGACGCCAGTGATTCTACTAATACCTACTCTACTGAGACGCTCAACTTTATGTTATAGACTTTGGAAAGCGTAAGATCTGAACGCGCCGGATACACGATTCTATTAATAAAATTTCGAAGACGGTAAATGGGAAATGAGACGTAATTCGTCTACAACATTGCCAAGTTTGCGTTAAGATTTGAGGCGGACTTGAAGATTGTGATAAATTTTATTGTAGCTCAAGTAAACATTGGATTCTATTTGTACAGTGTGTGATTACTATTGTGATACACGTATCTCTACACGCCTGAGTGATCTCTCTAGTGTTTATTATTTAGTGAAAATGGTTCGTGGAAGATATTCTACATCTGATGTGTAAGTGTTACGCTTTGAAAGGCATAAGTACCTAGATATAAGCGGAAACGGCTACTTTATCCATATGAAAATACCGTAGCCCGTTTCAAAATGTATTTATAATGACGCTGTAAGAAGTGCATCTGTAATATAAACACAGATCATCACAATGCGATATCAAAACGCTAGCCAATATTTACGATATCTTCATAAACATTTCTAGTATTTGGTTCGCAATAATTTCCCGCAACAGTTGCCAAAGATTCGCAATATCTAAATGATAGATAAATCTGTAGTTTTTTTTTGTTTGTCCGCAAATCACCGACCTCGATACGTATGTTTTGATTGTCTACAATTTGTTTTAGACTTGCAGTCATAACATTCACAAGAGAACGTTGTTTTGGTTCTCTTTCGTTCTAAAGGTTAGAATTTTGTCACACTTTTTCATATTTCGTACTTTTAGATATCTTATTTGCGCTTTGTTGTCTATGGATACAAAAGTTGTTGGAAATATGATTAGTAGGAGGCATCACTACATCCATTTTGAGGCATACATGTCTATGTATAATATTCATGGAATTTTCCTACTCTAACAATGGATTACCGGCGTGCTTTACAGTTCAATTGCATTTAACATCTTCTGCATACGTCAAAGTTTTATTTACTAGCTGTGACGTAAAACCTGTGGCTTCTCGCTCGTGTCTTGACTATAAAGAGGGAATAGATAAACAGAACAGTTTTACCAGCTCTAATATTTTGGCAAAAATCTGAAGAAACCCGTGGAATTAAAAATTAAACATCAGTAGGGTATAGGTTCATTAAAAGTAGGCAACACTGAACCAGACAAACAGATAGATGTCCATTTAAAATATTAGTATGTTGATGATTATTCGATTATTAGTACGATAATGCAATATTTCGGAAATGAGTACAAAGTTCTCAAATGATCTATTCCGAAAAGGACTCCTTCAAAGACTTACTTAGGTACTTCTTTAATGGACTCATTCCAGCAGAAATGGCTTAAAATTTGACGATCGAAATTGATATAAACAAGGTATGATTTTTCGGTGTCAGTGCGTCACCATCATCCAACTTCAGAAATCATTGCGCTTATTGTTGTACTGTCATTGTGGTTCCAAGGTCGAATTCAGCTTAGCCCTCCGCTTATAAGCATGACTTCATACTGCTGCTTAACATTTTCATTAATTTGTTGTTGATTTTTATCCAAATTAGTGATCTTTTTTTTGTTTGACTTTGTGTCGGTTTGCGTTTATTTTGTCTCTTCTTCCAGTACTCTCTTGCAAATGATATTCCTGATGAAATCTACATTAACAAAGATGCGTGTCTATCAAAATTATCTGGCCGTATCTAAGTTATTTTTGCTATCTTATATCTCCATTTATAATTCTCTTCTTATTTAAATATCGTGTAGGTACGTACAAAATATAACCGCCAATTAACGCTCGCAAAAAATAGCTACCTAGAATTAAACACAGCAAATGTTTCATATTACATTTCATATCAAGAGATTCTAATATGTCTGGGTAATGGGATATTTACGTACCAGTATTGCATGACTCTAGCGCATATTATGTTGTAGACCTTATTTATTATACCTACTACCCTGCGCACTGGTAGATACGTATCTCATGTTTGTGTTAGAACTAATTAGAAGCTATCGAAGTAGCTAGATGACAAAAGTCAAAATACTTTATTCGTTACGACCCGTCCCGGCTTCGCACGGCTATATTATGCATGTATTATACATATAAACCTTCCTCTTGAATCACTCTATCTATTAAAAAAAACCGCATCAAAATCCGTTGCGTAGTTTTAAAGATCTAAGCATACAAAGGGAAATAGGGACATAGGGATATAGGGACGGCGAAAAGTGACTTTATTTTATACTATGTAGTGATAGTGATAGTGAAGAATTATACAGTTTGTACGAGATCACATTTAAATATCTTAAAAAATTAACTTAGGATGTGTGCCTTCGGCACGCGCCTACCAATACTCATGGGTTTTTTTGTGATCATGCTCACAAAGGTCAATATTACAAATATTTGAAGGTATTATTTGAAATGGAGCAATTAAAGTCACATCCATAGGTTCTTATCATTAAGGTACGACGAAGTATCATAGTACGCCTTATTTATGCTTTATAAAAAAATTAACTTGTTAATAGACATGTAAAAAAAATAGTTAAAATATGTTTTGTCACTATCACGGATCTATGTCATGTTTACAGTGCAAAAGTAACTGAAGAAGGTTTTAAAATATTTGTGAATATAGGAGTATCTGTGTTTTATTCTGCACTCTTAGGGGTGAAATTTAAAAAAACCCAACTAATAATCAAGTAGAAACCTAAGTAGGTATATAATACTTGCTGTTTCTGTGCTAAATTGAGCTAAAAATGAACGTCCTTTGTGAATCATTGCCGCGACACGAATTGATGAACTTTAAAACTGTTTTGACATTACGAAATTACGATTTAATTCGTAAAACAACAAGCTTTATTGCTTTTTAACGTCTTCAGCCTAAAGTTTATTTAGATAACGTTTCCAAATGCAGTACCTCTATACCTACTTAATACTTATTTAGGTAACTAATATACATTCGATTAATCGTTTTTACTGAAAAAGTTGTTTTACGTAAGACAACGAAATTAATGAGATGTATCTCTTACCGAAAACGACTTAAGTAACTATTTAGTTAGCGACTGTTTTAGCTTCAAAGTTGACTTCTTTATCGATCTTCTATACATATAAAATGCTTTGTCCTGAATGACTGACTGACTGACGGATCAACGCACAGCCTAAGCCGCTGATCGTAAAGACCTGAAACTTAGAGGGTGTGTTATTTGTATGACGTAGACATCCAATAAGAAAGCTTTTTCCGAAGTTCTACGTAAGTTCCGAAACCGCTCTGGTCCTGGAGACATGAATTTGAAAAGTAAGTATGTTCTTTGTGAAGTTTTTCAAAATTCCACCCAAAGGGTGAAATGGCTGGTGAAGTTGCGGTCAGAAGCTAATCAGTTACATAATTAGATAGGTGATGAGATTAGATATTGCATCTCTCTCTAGTAGGTAACAGAGAAATAGTCGTAGGTACCTACGACTATTTCTCTAAGTGACAACGGCATATTGTCTATAAGTGCAACGGCTCGCTAAGTGACAACGGCATGTGCATTGCATCCAGACAGGACACGCCACTTGGCCCAATTTCTTGACTTGATGCGTCACGCCCTCGGTGGCCCGTCACTCGTTACGAAATTAGGCATCGAACTTAGAGTTGCCATGCGCAAGAATCCCGCACATACAAGGCTGTCATTGTATTCAACCATCGCGTTACGTATTGCTACGTGCCCTGTATTTTTACCGTTTTTAAAACGATCGATCCCAAGTAAATGTTTTATTATATTTTCAGGAATTTGCTGTTACTGAGCTAGTTTCAAATCCAATTCAAAGTGTGCATATCAAATTGAAATCTTTCCCCAACCCCGTTTTGGTTTCAAACAGTTATGGTAACACTATCTAGGTATATGTCCGTATAGAGTTGTTGCCTTGAACAACGGGAGTCTCATGCATGATTCAGTATTTAATGGTTCATTGATACCTTGATGGTCTAAGCCACGTACCTATTTTGATATTAATGAACTAATAGGTAATTTCTGTTCTATGTTGAAACCAAGTTTCGAGAACTTTGCAGTTCCCACGGTCACAGGCAGACTGAAAATGACAATTAGTCAGTTAAATTAGCTTAATTATGACTTCAAGTCGAATCGTTTTTAGCCAAAAGAGGGCGGCAGATAGGTATCTAAAGTATCTACTCCTCTACATACTCGTAGTCTGATTCCCCTTTGTAGTTTTACCTTGGCCTTAGTTACTATCCTACACACTGACACACGGCCTTTGAATATGTCCCATTCATTCCAATAATTGAAACAATGAAACAAATGATTTCCCTCCGCACGCACGCGCGGTCATTGCGCAGGATAGTCGTAACGGGGCACCACATCGCGCATTGTGGCTAGAGTATAATTAATTATTTCTATTTATAAGTATGTACCAACGTACGGTCGGTTGCATAATTGCAGACCCACCGTAGAGCTCCGAAACGGCTGTTATAGAAATGTTTTCAACACAAGCAAGATTCTAGACACCTACTTTAGTTGAAGTTTAAAGTCTTCCAACTTATCAATTTATCAAACAAAAATTATTACAATGAAAACATTCAATAATAGTAGTTTTGGAACTCTACCAGGCAGGGGTTGCAATTATGCCGCCAACGGTTTCAGCCAACCTCTATAAAGTAGCAAATGTACTAATATCATCGCCTTCGTTTGCCGTTATATTGTCAGTATCAAAGAATTAACCGAAAATGTAGCCGATAAACATTTTGTTACTTCATGTTCAGGGTGACCGGCACTGCGCACAGTTATATAGCGTGCGAAGTATAGGTACAAGCAGTACAAAAAAATGGAGTCTCACCGTAGAGTTTATAATTGCTATTATTAAAAAAAAGTGTATGTGTCAGCGCCGACGCACGATTAGAGTTTACTTTACAAAGCACACATGTTCATATATACAATACATACAATATGTCGGTTAAACACAAGACGTATACAAGCTAGTCACACACACAAAAAGTGAAAGGTGCGCCGAAAAGGTTGTGCACCAAAAACGTAACGAGGTCATTCATCAGTAGATTTTACTCCTTACATTTTTCTCATACCGGGCGCCTTATATATGAAAATCGATTCTTAAGGAGTAAACTCCAAAAAGTTATATGTCTGCGTTTGACAACTATCTCACTCGGTGGTTAGTGACGATGCGGTCTAAGATGTAACACGCTTAGACGATAACTAAACACTCGTGACTTGAAGACCCCCAAAAAGCCTTCGAAGGACGTGAGTGAAGGTAGAGACGGTAGTGGGATGAGAACTTTACCGACCCGTCCTTCTTATGTGTTATTAATAAGTTTATTTTAAGTATCTATTGTTTAAACTATTATTTTAAATTAAAGTCCTTTAGGATAGAGCACAATTTAAAACCCTGCTTTTTAAGTTGAAAACGTTCGAATAATAGCAAGTTTAAAACTCTACGGTGGGTCTCCACTTTTGTTGCTTAAGGTACGTGATCGAACGACACGCGCTGACGATCGCATAAATATGGACTGGTTATGAATTATCATCATCATGTTTAATATAATGCCTGATTGCTTATTGTCTGAACTAATGTTGTTTCAACTACTTAGTTTGATAGGGTTAGGCGTTCTTGATATCGTAGCTAATCTTGTTCCTGTTGCCGCAATGTTGTCTGCACAATCACTCCTCAATACCACAATGAAAAGTGAATTATTTTTAAATCCAAATCGATCGATCTATTCTATCGTAACGATGACAAAGCAATCAAACCGACTTTCGTGTTTAAAATTATTAGTGGGGATTATTTACTTTTACTAGTCATTTTATTTGAAGGAAAGTACGAAAGTGCAGTTGACGAATTCCATTTGTATTAGATCACGAGAATCGCTTTATCTCGTGGGTTGATATGCGTGTTTCTGTTGTTGTGTCGCATGTCCGGAGTTCATTCACTGGTATAATTTGAGAGAGCTATATTCTAACGCCTAATTCTGATGCAGTAGATAAAGTATCAATCCTAGGAAAAGGGATATCGTACGAACACAAATAACCTGTCTGGCTAGTAACATACAGTCCGTCACAGAGACATGAAAAACTATGCCAACGAGAAGAGATAAGATTCAAACAAGGTTGTACAAATAATTAGGTAACTTTATCACGTATTTAGGTGGTTATCAAAGTTAGGAAGCATTTTAAGCAGAATTTATTTACATTAATAGATACCATATTTTTCTAGAATGGGTTTCGTAGACAAACACGTCCTTAAGTACTTGGTACCTACAGGGGCAGAAAGATAAGGCCGTATTGGCCGCAGATTTATTGGAAGTCTGTTAAAAAAACTGAATAATATCTCCACCTAAATATCGTGTCTGGTTGGCCAACTAATTATCGTATCTATTGGCCACCTAAATATCGTATTATATGAGTTAAATATTTAATGTTTTATTACTTTACTTCCATACTTTATTATTTAATTTAAATACACATACAAATTACAATTATTAATACCTAAATTACCATAAATCAAAAATATTTAAAACAAATGAAATAAAATGTCAAAATTTAAAAAAAAATCCTAATAACTAAAACTAAACATAAAAGAACACAAAATAAAAAGAATACAAGGCAAATACAAATTTAATCAAGTAAACCGCCCCGAGTCACCCCTGGCGCAAAGGAACCCATCACACTAGCCGCGTTACCACGCTGAATAGCTATGGCCAACCTCTGCACCAGGAACGACCCGGAACGGCTATCCAAACCTCTGTCCTTCAAACGTCGCCCAATCCCCCTGACAAACTCAATCGCCTCTACTCCCCAACAACCCACAGTCTCCACAGCAAACGGAACAAACAAGTAATGTCCCTCCAACGGAGCGTACTTGGCCCGCTTGCCAACCGCCGCAGCTTCCACAGCAGAGGCCACCACACGTGAAGTGCGAGCGAGGTGGCTCGGAGCAAAAGTGCTGACGCACGTGGCATCCCAAATAAGGCACATTCCCCTCGACCATGGCACCATTACTTTACTTAATAACTTTTTTGCCTTTTTGTAAGACATATTTTTATGTAAACATTACAGGCCGGCAATGGGCATCGGCTACACTAGCGTGGGACTGCAACACTCGCGGTCGGCGGTGTTGCACGCGCAAGTGCCGCCGCACTATCGCCCGGTGATGCCACCACACGCGCTGCTCAACAGCGCTTCCAGCGGGAATGTACACGGTCCGGTATGTATATAAAGCAATACATTGTCATAATATTGGCCTTTACTTACGTCTAATATAGATAGTGCCAGCAAGTTAATCCATAGTATTCAGGGTGATGTTGTGCCCAAAACCTTCAGAATAAAAGTCGAAGTATCTACCTTCTTTTTTTCGTATAGTGATGTGGTTCACCTATTGTCAGAGTTTTCAGAACGCCTTGAGGCCTCTAACTTGACCTAACGACTGCTATTAGAGGTAGCAACCGGGACCAAGCAACGGCTTAACGTGTCTTCCGAAGTACGGAGGGGTTCACGAAAACACATTTTTGCTACACTACTAATTGGCCACCCATCGAAGTAATGACCGCACCAGGCGTCGCTTAACCCGCACGATCGTAAACGATCAGCGAGCGTCGCTTAGCTGTGAGCCTCCTCTGCCTCTAGGCCAACACCGCCCTACGTGTATATCTAATACATATTATGTATTACTAACACAATCATAACCATTGTGTCTAGAACATGATGGTCAAGATTTACTTACAAATAAAGATTCTGAGTTCAGTAGGTAGGTACATTTAATAATGTTTAAAGTGTGCTTATAACAAGCCATATTCTTTTTGTTGGACAAATCAGATCGATATTATCTATTACTAGCTGTAACAAACTAGCTGTGCAAACGTTGTATTGCCATTTACAAAAATAGAATAAAAAAAAACAGATTTTGTTCGATTCTCAGACCTTACGAATATACATAAAAAGTTTCATACAAATCGGTTCAGCCGTTTAGGTGGACACTAATGGCTATGTATATAAGTAGGAGTTTCATAATAGTTGTTTTCATTTCAGGGCCCTCGAGTGCACTTCAAACTCCAACCGCAGCAGATCATCATTCCAGAGAAGAAGAAATCTCCCCCCTCCTCGCTTATAAACGGCAATGGCAAGAGTATCAGACCTCAGTCTTTTACTCCTGGACTAAAACGATCCAAGTCTCTGACATCGGCTGATGCACTAGCGAGTGGTATGGCGGCGCTGGGCCTGGCTGCTGATGCTGGGGATCTAGGCACCTTCCCGCCGGAGATACAGGAGTGTATTGATAAAGCACTTGAGGGTAAGTGATACTTTTGTTGTCACACTTTTTAAAAACCCTAATGCAGTGGCGTAGCGGGGGTCACTGTCGCCCTTTGACGTCATAAAAATAATAATGTTGACAATTTTTTCGCCCTTTTGGTGTTGGTGAGAAAAAAGCTAACGTTATGAGATAATTGAGCGAAAAATATTTATATCAAAAACCATGTAAGGACCGCATCCTTACATGGTTTTTGACTCGACTCGACCCGCGACTCGTGATTTAACACAACTGTATTTGGCGGCAGGGGTATTAAATATGTGCAAGTGGGTAAGAGCTAATTTCTTGTAAAATTAATTGTCTGACTGACCGTTAGTGATCGCACAAAATATTTTTTCCCAATTTTGTCGCCCTCCTAATGTGGCACCAGCCTGCCTAGCATGAAGATCAAAACACGATACGATAAAGCGATATAACTACATCAACTCTCAAAATATGATCGATAAAGCCGCCATGTTGAATATTTTCGATGATAAAAATTCAAAATGGCGGCTTTATCTATAATATTTTGAGAGTTGATGTAGTTATATCGCTTTATCGTATCGTGTTTTGATCTTCATGCTAGGCAGGCTGGGGCGGTCCGCCCCTCAGCCCCCGCCATCGCTACGCTACTGCCCTAAAACAGTGATATCAGTAACAAAGGATATTTTCGTGGTGTGTAAAAGTGTTGTGATGTGTATTTGCAGATCCCAACGCAGTCACAGCCCGTACTCTAATGGACGCGGTGAACCACTTGGTAGGACGCGCAGTGGAGTCCCCCCGGTACGCGCTACCGGCCGCGCGACGCTGCATCGCTGTCGTCGAGCGCGAGCAGACAGAGACCTTCTTAGAGTCACTGCTTAATACCGCACAACAGTGGTACCACGACCGTGAGAAGGTAAGCCCTGGATCTAGCTAAACACCTGGAACTTATAGTGCTGTGACCAATACTCGTAGCTAAGTCCCAACTTATTGCTTCTTTGGACGTTATCAATGCTGATTGCGAAAACGTTTATGGAAGTGAAAATTGTAACTACTTGTCGCTCTTCTTTTACAAATTAATTTATTATTGATAGTATTTTGACATATTAATTGGATGTCTTTCGAGTAGGCCAGATTACCTACGAAGTCAGAAATCATATTCACGTATTTGCAAGTAGTCTCGCCACGGCCTAACTACTAATCTCACGATTTCTGAAAAGTTCATGATCGCCATCTCAAAGAAGAGAATTTATTGACATTTACGATTTTTCCAGTTGTTGGGTGCTGTTGTGGGTGGGGGTCGGCCGCGCCTAATGGCGTTCCTGTCGTTCCTGCTGGAGATGTATTGCCAGTTGCGGCGGCGTGCCATTCAGCGGCGTGGCGCCTCTACACAGCCCGGCGTCGTGCTGCTCGCGCTCATTGCAAAATGCTGCGAGGATTGCATCCGTCAGCCGGTGCCTTCGGCTAGCGACGTAAGTACACCGAACTTGTGAGGTCCATGATGTAATATTTCGAAGGTAACCATTTCCTCAGGACTTAAAGTCTACAATCTGTTACTAATTACGGTTTTTACCCACTTTTCAGACGGAGAACCTCTTTTTCGTCCTGACATACATTGGCCGTGACCTGGAATCCCAGCTCCCAGGAGACCTGGAGCGCCTGCTGACAGCTGTCCGCGACGCTTTCCTTAACACTTCAGCTGCACCTTCCATCCGCCGCACATTGCTTCAACTGATAGAACTACACGCCTCCAGGTGGCAGCTACCGGGCTGTGCCGTGCTTTATTATTACCCCTCTTCAAAATAATCTGCTACCCATATTGACCATGCTTTCAAAATAAGTTTAATTGGTCACTTATGGGACACTCGGTGTTACTTTTCTCGCAATTACTTGCAAGTATAACATCATCGATATAAGCAACATGAATTTTTATATTTTAATATTCTGGCTTATCCATTACTAGAGTTTTGCAAAACTTTTCTTTGTGAAGCCAAAAGTTAGCTATTAAGGCTGGATTTATCATCTAAGATAAGAAAAAATGATCGATGATGTGGTAAAATTCTTAGTTGGTTATTTGATGATAAGCGTTCGTAGTATCCAATTTGAGGAGGGGTTGCACGAGTCTTGAACAAAGGCTACAAGCATTTCTGATAGTGTAATGTTCTGCTATCTAGACTTATTTGACGTATGGATTCGTTAAGTCCCCAAAACGTGTTGTAGGCATACGGCTGCCATAAGCTCACTTCGTGCCTTTAAATGTTATGTTTAGTTAATTATAATGTGCGTCTACGCATTTTCGAGTGCCAAAAATGAATTAAATACGAAAAAAAAGCTTGAAAATGTGCGGATGTACATTTTATTTTAAGGTGTTAAATTAGTTTAAGGTGGATTATGAAGTAGGAGAAACATTATTATGCCTTGAAAGTATTAAATGAGTACATGTAAAAGTAGTTGGACAAGACGATGTACATTACTGTACGTTCTTCGCATAGTACTTGGTGCATTGTATCCTTTGTCGTATCTATTGTGTTAGATGATTGCCATCTTCTTAGTAATAGCCCAGCTTAGTTAGCACTTGCATAGTTGTTAGCCATCGCATCGCTTTGTTATGGTTCCTTTGCACGATCATTTAGATAGATTTTCAACATTATTAGTAACAGACGAAATAAAGTAAAGATCTACAACTTGTTGCTTTGTGGTAACAAGTCTAGTATCATACCTTAATGTGTTTTTTAAAAGAAATATGTTAAGAGAAAGGTCCTTATTTCCGTTCTATAACTAGAAATGTTAAATATCTTCACGTAGACATTGCACTCCGGTGTTTAGTTGAATATCTAGTTTAAGTTAAACAATTAGCAAATATATGTTCATATTTATAGTTATTTGCTTTTCAACACAAAATAATTAAAATTAAAAAAAAAAACTGTATGACAGATTTAATTAAATATATTTCAATGTTTATGCTTGTGATATTTTAAATTGTAAGTTATATAATCTCATATATCTTTCTGTCCTAACCAAAGACTGTTATAGAGAAGGTGAATATTTCATATATCTAATTAACAAAAAGAATGTATTGCTGCTGGACCAAACGTGTTTTTAGCTCATGATACACTATAGCACCTATTCGTTATGTTAGTGTTTTTTTTTCTTTTTAAATAAGGGTGAAAGACCTTTAACTTTATTTAATGCATTCGTAGCAAGATAAGGTAACGGTAGTACTACTTTGTAATAAAAAATATAAAAATTAAAAAAAAAAATGGTGCTAACAAAAAGTATTGGTGTAATGAATATAATTTTATTATTTTAAAAGTTAAGATACGGGCAATGTTCTCGTTACCGCAGCTATAATTTTGTACCAGTAAAATACAATATTGTATTTTTTTCTATATCCAATAAAGTTTTAAAATAATGTAAATCAACTTTTTTATTTTTTCAACCACCTATCTACTGCTGGTTTACAATTATTATTAGACAACAGATCGGGAAAACTAGTAAAGTATAAGGCGGTCGCAGTTTTCTTTATCATCACACCTGCTTGCCTTGGTACTAGACTATTGCGGTCTAAGGGCCTGGACACATAAACACGATACGACGTCGTGTCGTACCACGATGCGGTGTCGTTTAACGATGCGACGTCGCGTCGTGGCTCCCGTTATTCATGATTAAAAGAAATGGGTGGATCCAGTATCTTCTGAGTTTCTGTCTTTTCTTTATCCGTCTTCTTAACAACAGCAGGAGCAGGACGCGTCTAGTGCGGTCCATTTCTCGAAATTAACTGCGAAGATTCACCTTGTATTGTATCGACGGCGTCGTGCCGTGTATCGTGGCACTTTACGATGTCGCGACCTAGTTTTTTACGATGCTCGTCGTAGATTCCCACGACGCGACGTCGCATCGTGAAACGACGCCGCATCGTGGTACGACACGACGTCGTATCGTGTTTATGTGTCCCGGCCCTAATAGATACCCTATTTGAAAGCCCCAAATTGTACAGGTCAGGTTAGACAGATGCAGGCAACTTATATAATTCAAATATACCACGACTTTCTTCAAAAAAGGGTAAAAGGTGGACGTGTGACTCTACTCAGCGGGAACACTGGTCTACTAAGCCTGTTCTTTTGTAATAGATCTTTTCGTGAAACGTTAGGGATTAGGGCTATCGATAGTAACGAAACTGGAAGGACTACCGGTTATCTCTGCCTTGACATCCGATTTCAATTATTTTTTTATTTGAAAGGTTGTAACTCCAACTGATTTGTGCACGAAATCGTCAAGTTTGAATAGAGTTAAATCGTGGTAAAATCTTTTTTACTGAGAGATATCACAGCGAACTTGTTGAATCCCCTTCTAAAATATTATTTCCTCAAGTTTCTTCTCCCATGTCTTTTTATTTCGTGCTACTATGAAAAGATATTTCCGTAATTAGTCCATAATTTTAATAAATGGTGCGCTACGTGTGCTGGCGCCTTCGAGCATATTAATTTACGTTATCGCTAACATTTTACGTATAAAAAGCCCAAAGAAAGAAAACCGTACTCCTCGTCATAACAACAACTTAGCGCAGGCCACCCCCATGGACCTAGGTCACCACGCCTAACTTGTTAAAAAAATATTGATGACACTGGCTATATGTCTATTCGCACTAAGCCATTACATAAAATCATTAAAAGGCTTCGCTGTCACAGTCACTGTCATTAACGTCAGTCTGACTAATCTGTCATTGAATTGAATGATCGCTCGAACTTCAGTTCAGTCAGTTTATTTCGAGTCGATGAGTCGGTCGGTGGCGGCGGCATTCGTTTTTGCCTCGCTTTGTTTATCGTTTTTCGCTTCCTATCCACTTACTTCAACGCGTTTTCGTGTAATGTGATTCAAACAATAATTTGTTAACAGTTTTCTGTGATAAGAATGTCCTAGGGCGTAGTGGAAAATGTGATCAGTGCTGTTTTGTAGTGTTTTTCGTAAAATGGGTTTGATCACATCGAGGGAACAAACGATGTTAGAGGGACCGGTAGCGTCGACGAAAAGTCACCATGTGCGGCAGCCCTCAACTCGGAGCAGGGCGAAGCCCCCGATGCCGGATCGGGACGAGCTCGAGAACCGTTTCGTCAAAGTGCTGGTAAGTAGACGCCGAAATTCGCCGGTTTATGTTTACAAACATGAGTGCATACTCACGGCATTTTGTTACTAAAGTGTAACGGATGATATAGTTCATTGTTATTGTTGTTACAATACCACTATTATATCTACGATTTAACATTGTATGGAAAGCTACGACCTAATTAGTCAAGATTGTCCCACACAAGTTAGAATCTAATATGAAACTGCTCACAACTGACCTTTGTTTCTGTTTTTTTTTTAAACTTCGAAAATGAACTGTTTTCGTTGGTACTCCACAGCATAATGAATCTACTGTAACATTTCTGTACACGATTTTAATAGTTTTCTGATTACTTAAAGATCTAACTTTGTGGTAAAATATGAACAAAGTACTATTAGATGGTGGCTAGCAGTATGGGCTTTATTAATCACCATGTATTCATCTGAAAAAGTACCAATAGGTGTATTAAATGAATATTTCACATAGAAAAAAACATACAGTCGAATTGAGAACATGCACCTATTTTGAAGTGGTTAAAAAGTAGCCTACATTACTCCCAATGAATCAATGTATCCGCATACCAAGGTTTATCAAAATCAGTCCAGTAGTTTCGGCGCCTATTAATCACTACATAGTATAAAATAAAGTCGCTTTTTCTGTCCCTATTTCCCTTTGTATGCTTATATCTTTAAAACTACGCAACTGATTTTGATGTAAGTATAATACATGCATAATATAGCCGTGCGAAGCCGGGACGGGTCGCTAGTTACAAATATAAAACAAATAAAAAATCTTTTCTCTTAATAATATTAGTGTTGATAAAGATGGGAACGACAAAAAGTCTGCGCTTAGAAGGTAATAAAAGAAAAGAGTCTTAGGGATCTTAGAATAAGCAGTAGAACAAGAATTCAAATTTATTAAAATTCATTTAGGTATGCCTGTCTATTTGTTACCAATAAAAACTCCTAAACCTGGTAGGTTCTGGTACTTTACATCAAAATCCATCAAGTAGAAATAAAAATATCAACTAAAAAACCGGCCAAGTGCGAGTCGGACTTGCGCAAGTAGGTTCTGTACCATATTGTATAGGACCCCAATATTTTTTATTTCTGTGTTTAGTATTTGTTGTAGCAGCCAACAAAATACATCATCTGTGAAAATTTCAACTGTCTAGCTATTTTTTAAATAAATAAACTTATTCAAAATCATTTTACAATGTAAACTATGAACTAAAAATACAAAAACACAATAAAACACATTTGCCTGAACTAGGATGTTCCTGTGTTTCAGGCGAATAAGAATAAGGCTTAGAGTGAATGGCTTATAAAATAAAATAAATTACCAGCAAAGTGATTATTAGAATAAACCTAATAGGTACATGTTTAAGCAAACAACGACAATTAAGTGTTAAAATAAAAGTGTATCAAGATAAAATAAATTAAGTAAAAAGTATTGGGATTCATGAGATACTGCCAAGTGAGAGACAGACAGTGAAGTATTAATAATAGGATCCCATTTTCACGGGTGACTCCGCTTTGTAGCTAGTTCTAAGTCTAATAAAAATAGTAGTTTCTTACTTCCTATATCCACATTTCCCTTCTAACGTCATCTATTTCTAACAATCATTATCAACTATGACAAATAGATAAAACAATCAACAGGAAATGAACGTTACATACCCTTATCATGGCTGGTTGCATTCGCCTAGAAATGATAAATGGACCAGGATGGTAGTGTCGAAATTGCATCCTCCGTTAATGTCGTGAAATACCTATGACAAAGATTAATCTTAAAACATTGTGAGGAAACCCAAATTCTTTAGGATTCCCTTTACACACTAGTTTCGAAGGTGTGAGACATTTTTCAACTCCTTGAAGCATCTCGGCGTCTTACTGCCGATACTCCTCTGAGATAGAAAGAAAAAAAAAGGAATAACATTTTGTTTTCTGGACTATACCCTTATAGGGTATAAACCTATAAAGACAAAAAAGTATATTAAGTACAGCCCCCAGAAAAAAAGTTAGTTCTCTGTACAAATGCCAGATCAAGAAGTAAAAATCAGTGCTAGGATTTTCAGTGAGAGGTGATTTTTGTGCCCTGTAGTAAGCTGCCCCGTGCGGTATTAAACCGTATTACGTTATTTTATGTTCGGTACTGCTGTATACATAAATTATAGCGAACTGGACAAAGCATTAACTAAAACAGACAATCAATATAATTAATTAGGCAATGTTCTTGTCTTCCAAAACAAGTGTGAAGTTGAGTCACGTCCAAGTGATACACTACGTCAAAGGCGGCTGCGCAGGCGCCCGCGCCCGCGCCGGCTATCGCGGACAAGGCATCCATTGATACAATACTATTTATGTACTCTTTATCACCGCTATACCGAACCGACAGATACTATAAATACACTAATAATGAAGTAAATGTCTCATAAAGTCTCATTGTCTTCATTTTATTGCTGTTGATGAAGTTTAGAAGCGTCAACGCGTCACGTCGCCTTGTTCAATTTATTAAGATCTGGGAAATAAGGAATACTAGATTAGAAAATAATTAAGTTAACACACAGTTAACTCCTTAGACACAGATATTATGATGAATGGAACCAGAGAGAGTGTCTAAACGTCGCTTAAATCCAACCTGGATGGTAGGTAAATGCAGGATGGACGGAGTTGCCCAAAACCTTAGAAAAGAGCGGCGTTGGATAAAGAATAAAGATGTTGAATGATGGTGAAAACAATTTCAGAGCAAAGGAAAATATTGACTCATCGAACTTCTAACATTTTACAACTTCCCTGCCTATTAATTTTTCATTAAGCTTTAAAATTAGCACTAGCTCTGGAACGAAATTGGTCAATCACGTTGGCAAAACAGGAAGCTACGATCAAGTCGGCCCCAAGGCCACTTGTTAACCATTTAATGACTACTTGTTCATCTGATTCATGTCATTTTTGCTCTCAGTAGGTTCAATAATAGACCTTGACTCAGACGAAAAATGACCATCAAAATTCTAATAAAAATGTACTAATTCGCACAGAACTAGTTTTATATCGTTCTTCGTTCATAAAAGAATAATAGGTAGGTATTAAAAATAATTTATGTTAAAGCTTGTCACGGAATATAAAAAATAAATTAAGTAAGTAGATAACCTAAGGTGTTTTTGCCATAAAAATATCTGCATTCACGATATCATCTTTATGGCAGAGTCATACTGAAACAATAATTGTAATTCCTTTTACAGACGCGATATTTTACTGGAAGAAGTTAGTATAATCGCATTTTCCAGGCAACCCATGTAAATAATGTTAGTAAAGTAAGTAACGTTACGTCTATTTCCTCTAACAGAGCGGGCGGCGCGGCGGTACAGGTTTCTATTAATCAAGCGTGTGGCGAGGTGGCCGCGGAAGACTGGTCGCGGCACATTCCATTACGGCCATGGGGTGCCTGCTCTGCGGCTGCTTCGTGCATGCGACAATATATGGAATCTCATAATTAACTCGCAGCACGTGAACATTGACGATATACTGTTTAATGAATGACGACCCAGTTGGCACAATGGTCACCAAACGCAGGGCTGCGGGTTCGATCTCCGCCTCAGACAAGTAGTTATGCAGTAGATATTTGTCTGTGGTCTAGTTGTTTCTATGTGAATTATAAGTAAATATTTACAAAAGAAAACTAAGTATATAATATAAGTAGTATATCCGTTGTCTAGCACCCATAACACAAGTCTAGTTGCCTAGCTTGGGGCTAGATGGCGATGTGTGGAATGTCCCGCAATATTTATTTAATACTACTCTAAGCTTGTGTTCCCTTCTTTTGAATGGTAACCATATGGTTTAAACGTCTGGACAAATCTCGTCATGACTTTCCTGTTTCTGTTGTAAACTTATGAAACTAAAGAAACGAAACTAAAGAAACTTAAGAAACTATTTGAAAAATAAATATCTTACTTACCTATCATTCAATAATTATAGGAACTTCACTAAAAACCTTCTAAAAACAAACATACCTATGTAGCTTTTTTGTGTAAGAAGCCTAATTGAATAATCTTTTCCACCATCTTCTCCCATCAAAGATCGATCACGTCTGCGTATTTTAGCAAAAAGTAAAACACGTATGGCATGTGCGATTGTACTCTCTCATGCATGATTTCATACGGAAATATTGCACGCCACATCATAATATGACAGCAGCGGTTCAATAATTCGCAATACCGATGCAGTGCATACCCACTAGTCTTCATATTGGCTAACGATGTGCTTTAGTTACGACACCTCTGTTATCCAAGTTACTTGTGTAGTACGGTATAAAAAAAACTGTCATGAACCGCGTCCGATCGCTGGCTATAATCAAGCCATCAACGTTTTTGCCTTTCCATTCTTGTACATTCTGTCCAGATTTTGCTTTTGATTGATGCTCTTAATTTCCTGCCAAATATTGTGTTTTTTCTTTTTTTTCTGTCTGATTTCTTAGAAGTCTTATCTATATGAAAACTATGATTTGAATCATAGGTATTTCAAATGAAATACTATCGCTATAGTCTCGTTTACAATCAATGAATACTATTGCGCCGATCGATTCGCGTCATCACAGAAATAACAAAGAAAAATTATTCACTACGGTTGTTTATTAAAATTTATTATTGCGTGTGTTTGCAAATAAGTCGTGGAATTATCTTGTATATCCATTCAAGGTTGCGAAGACAAGTGACTAGAAGAGAATTTGAATTCATTTCCTTCACATAGCTAATATAATTTGCCTGATGAGATCCTTCTTGAGCTTAATTCTCTAGCCCCATCGAATACTAAGCTGGTGTATACGTCTATGATGAGTATGCAATATGATTTTCGTTTATGATAGATAGATAGATAATTTTTTTGTATAACACAGGAAGAAACATAGAACACGTAAAGTAATAGGGCCTGTAGATCAATCGTATTTAGTAAATAGGGTATTATTTTGTTCAAACTGAATTGATTCTTGAATTACCTAATACAAATATGAAAAGAAAACATTCATTCAAGATATTCGTAAATAGGTAGTATAATCAGAACAATAATATTCATCTTCAAGTCATTTCGAATAGGACAATGGTTGCGTGATTTCAACTATGCCTGTGATTGCAGATTTATGCAAGAGAACACTTTAATTGTAGATTGTGAACTGCATTTCCAATTATGTCAATTTATGTCAAGTACAACTGCTCAGAAATCAGCTCTGTCTGATGTGTCATATTATATTTACTTACTATAATACTTTGTTTGTAGAATATATTGACGCAATCCATAAAGAAACATGGTATGCTCTTCACTTTCATTAGCGCCTAAAAGCTCCCTTTTGTACCTCATATGTACACTCAGATCATCAGTAATGAATCTCCATCAATAAATTGACATCAAAGCAATGTATGACGCATTTCATCTGTCCCAGCAAAAAGCATGCCTCATTATCGAGCTGGGCTGGAGCCGGCAAGGTCAAAAGTAATTGACTCGCGCGACTGGTTACCTGATTATTCCGATCAATTGCGTGTCGCAAGCGCGAAAGAACTTGGAAGCTTGGGTTCTCTGTCGATTTTCAAATAATTTAAGCTGTTTTTTGTGCTAATAATTGCGGTTACTTAGAAGTAATACATCGCCGATTACGGCATACCGATAGCCATGAAATATTTGCAGCTGCCTAATCGTGGTTGGTTACATTATCTTAAAGTTTCTAGATTTCCGCCCATATCATATCAGAACTTCCACTTTCAGCTGGCTTTATCTTTTCTTTATCTTGAAGTTTTTTTGGATTTCCACCATTATCATATCAGCACTTCCACTTTTCTTTTTGCTTTATTCAAAACATTTGTGATTGTTTACAATTCCCACACCGAATTTTTTGTGCTAATAATTGCAGTTACTTAGAAGTAATACATCGCCGATTACGGCACACCGATAGCCATGAAATATTTGCAGCTGCCTAATCGTGGTTGGTTACATTATCTTAAAGTTTCCTGGATTACCGCCCATATCATATCAGCACTTCCACTTTCAGCTGGCTTTATTCAAAACATGTGATTGTTTACAATTCCCACACCGGCTACCGTGTGAGACAGTTATGTACTTGACAGTGCTCACTGCCCGTGACGGCCTAGACCGAACCAAGGTCACACTACTTGCCTTTGAATAGTTTTATCATAATATTTACTTTATTATTGTTTTTGATAAACATCTCATCTACGTAACTGCCTAGGCGATTAATTACCCTTCAATGTTTTCTTTTAGTATTTTCGACAGTTCCTCGCAATCATGTGCTTAAGAGGAAAGGGTACCGGCTCTCTCGCCATACAAACGTAGTCGACTGTTTCCTCCCTGGATAATGACACTAGCACAAATATTTTTGTTGCATAAAACCTCTAACTGCCTATGTCTTGGATTTTTTTTCATTTTCTAATTGTCATAGAAATATTTGCTCTAGTGTCATTATTCAGGGAGAAAACAGTCGACTAAGTTTGTATGGAGAGACCTCTTAAGATGGAATTTTGTTTCTACTAAGTCAGAACATGCTAATTGCCAACTCTTGAATCCTGCTAATAAATGGTCTTTATTTCATTTATAATACTTAGATAGGTATGATAAATTTCCTGTTAGGAAGGAAAAGTTCAGGAAATTAATCATTAGGAAAACGGTTGAAACGAATGAAATTTGAATGGACAATACGTTCTATGGTTGACGTGTATTTCGTGTGTTCTATTCTATTCACTCTTATATTCCTTGCGTCATCATAACTTATTTGTGTAGACATTAGGATTACTTTGGATTGCATATTATAGTAATTATAATGCCATTTTCTGTGTTGCAAAGTTACTTCAAATGCTTTTAAGTATTAGACCACACATATATTTCTCCCACTGAAAATTTTGTTGCGAGACATTTCGAATTGGTTCAGTTGAGATTTGAATAAATATTCGACCAACGAATAGCCACATTTACAAATAGATTTTATTGATCCGCATAAAAAATGTAATCACTTAAGTAACAGTTAAGTTATTTACGAGTATCGTAACCGCGTATGTTAGATTTGTTTTATGGAGGTCAATGACTCGCACTTATCTGTTCTATCCACAAAAGCTAACGAACGTTACACAAAAACAAAGTTTAGAAAGAAAGAAAAGTTACTTTGATAGTTTGATAGATATTTTATGGGAACATTTTGATGCGACCCAGTAAGAAATTGTCGCGATTTTATGGCCATCGCACTTTTATGACGAAGCCAAAATGTCAAGTTACGGAAAATATCAAAGGTTCGTAAGAATTTTGATACTATGGACATAATAAAAATGCTAAATAGACCTAATGTATCGAATCGAGATTTATTGCTTTCATTTTGAGGGTCTTTAGTCTTCCATCCATACTTTGTGTTCTGACGTCATTATCATTAACCATAAGATAAATATACGTATACCCTTGATCTGCCTGTAAAATCTTGGATCCTTCTCTATTATCATCAGTCTATCACTACATAGTATAAAACAAAATCGCTTTTTCTGTCCCTATTTCCCTTTGTATGCTTAGATCTTTAAAACTACGCAACGGATTTTGATGCGGTTTTTTTTTATGGATAAAGTGATTCAAGAGGAAGGTTTATATGTATAATACATGTATAATATAGCCGTGCGAAGCCGGGGCGGGTCGCTAGTTTATTATAAATAGCATTTCCCCGCGACTTCGTCCACGTAAAGTCGAATAGTTCTAATAGGATTTTTAATTGGACCAAGGAACTTTGCCCCCCATCAGATGCCTACGTCTCATACAAAGAACACATCCTCCAAGTTTCAGGTCTCTACGATCAGCGGTTTAGGCTGTGCGTTGATCCGTCAGTCAGTCAGGACAAAGTATTTTAAATGAATAGACTACGCCTTCCAAAATCTGGACTTTACATCTTTACTGGCTATGAAGCCATTAAAACCATGTTTCATTTATTTAAGGAATACTCAATCCACGACGAAATCATCTCTACAATAAAAGTTAAATTGTAAAGTCCGTGTTTTTATAGAGGATAAAAATATAGACATCTAAGCCCGTTCTAAACCGGTCAATAGTAAAGCCGTATTCCCTTATCTCTTATTCAATCAGAACTAACAGAGCCAGCTGACTGGCGCTCGTGACGTCACTGCCACATGTGGCTGCCAGAACCTCATTGTGCATGTTCATCCACCCTTTCTTTGTTAACACTGTGAAGTGCAGTTTATTTATTAACAGTTCTATGGGTTTCATTACGTAGTACATAGTAACTCAATGGTTTCAATTTGGATTATGAAATTCACCTTTGCTAGCTTAGTTTTCTACGTCGTCAGTCGAATACGAGAATAACTAATATTTATCGAGTTTCTCCCTGATTCGGACCGTTGTTGGACCCGCTCACTATCCCTAATAGCAGTTGTTAGATTCAAGATATGATCTAAAACTCGCTATCTTCGGAAAAGAATCTCCTATTTAACGTGTTCATCCTAGTCCTTTTTCTTATTTCAAATTATATCTATTTATTTTTGGAACGTATTTAGTCTACATCTGAATTGTAACCGAATAGCCATCAATTTCGTTCACATCATATCCGTCTCTCGCGTACGATTGAATCCGTCTGTCGCAGTCGTCCCCCAACAAACTCTCAATGTTAGTTTTGTTCCTTTTTGTGTAAAGTACAGACTGGAGATTTTCTATCGTCTGATAGCATGCCGACTGAGCGATCGCATTTGAAGGCATAGAAATAAATATATGAACACATGCCGCCTTTTGTGCTACATTTGTGTTTATGTATCTATTGCGAATTGGTCTGCAGGCTATCGACAGAAGACGCTCGGGAAACTTTGTAGTCCTGATAGTTGCTGTTGCCCAACAGTTCACATTTGATGGCATACCGATATTATTATCGCCGATAGTCAATAGTCTACTGGACTCAACAGTATACTGTAAAACGTTTTATTTGTTAGAAATCGAAAGAAGTTCACAAGATAGGTTTTATCGAAGGTTATCGCCTGAGATACTTTGACCGCAGCCCACACAGTTAGTTCATAGTTGTTCTTTGATGTTAAATGATGTCGTTTCTTTTGCTTGTAACTTATTTATCAAATTGATGTGTGAACTCACAAGGAATTGTAAACAGCTGCTGTATTTAAGTAACCTCTTATCTAGAGAGTTATTAAGTATTATTTGTCCCACATAATCGCGTAAAAAATAACCTTTATTTCAAGAATCTTGCGCTGTTGAAAAAGAGCCTTCGTTTTTGAAGGCTGTTGCTGTTAAAATATTATTTGTAGTTAACATATAGGTACTGAATATGGAAAGAAAGAAAGAAAAATATTTACTAGACAAGCACACGACATTATAAAAGAGGGAAACAATGAACCGAAAATTAATAGAAAAAAGAAAACCAGTATCACGAAATCCTAATTAGTTTGAGTAAGGAACCGTGTGGCACTAACTAGGATCTGCCCCAGCATTAGCTGTAACTGCATGATACGGCTACAGCGCTGGTCATTCGGCAACACCCTTGCGAGGCGAGTAAGAAATTATGGCTATTGAGACTTCCAAGTTGCGGGAAGTCGTTGTACGCAGAGAGCATGCGACCGAGCGCTCTGAAAGTCTTTGGGGGAGGCCTATGGACGTCCTGTGGCTGATATGAGACTTTCACGGCAATCATGTAAATAAATAAATTAATAAATATTTCAGGACATTCCACACATCGCCATCTAGCCCCAAGCTAAGCAACTAGACTTGTGTTATAGGTGCTAGACAACGGATATACTAAATAATACTACTTATATACTTTTCTTTCGTAAATATATACTTACTAGCGACCCGCCCCGGCTTCGCACGGCTATATTATGCATGTATTATACATATACACCTTCCTCTTGAATCACTCTATCTATTAAAAAAAACCGCATCAAAATCCATTGCGTAGTTTTAAAAATTTAAGCATACATAGGGATATAGGGACAGAGAAAGCGACTTTGTTTTATACAATGTAGTGATAATAGATAGAAACAATCCACAGACAAATATCTAAGCATAAATACTTGTCTGAGGCTGGAATCGAACCTGCAACCCTGTGTTTCTCAGTTCGGCATGGTGACTATTGTGCCAACTGGACCGTCAAATTATCAAAACAATACCCCCATGTCGGTATCACATCTAACGGCATAGTTTTGCCCTGTCACTTGTATTGTAACATAATGTGTGTTACATATTGCAAGCACATCAACATGATACATATACCTACCTAATTTGTCACGCTGCTGACTATAATCTCTACCATTGTGGATATTATGTAGAGCGTTGTATTTCGCAAAATTTTCCTTATACACTATAATTTCATTGTCATAACGTCAGTGTTATGAAATGTTAGGAAAATATGACAGATATTTCGACAAAACGTCTGTTTTCTCTTCACTTTCTCATTAAAATGTTTGATAATCGTAACCTAAAATATGGAACAGTAAGATACGTATTTAACTAATCGGGATAACATTTTAGCACTAGTTGGTTATATATAACTCACGCGTGCATAATACGAGTACGTTGCATTATGAGCCTAAAAGCGGTTTAATAAGATCCACTTTATGAGCAACTGTGATAAAAAACGTCGTACGATACGCGTGTGGAATTGATCTTTGCATCTCGGCTTTTAACACGCTCACGTTCCGCTCGCGCGTTTAAACCGCCTCTATGCAAAGATCAATTTTCCACACTTATATCGTAATGTACTATTTTATCCCGCTTTCATCCTGGTATCAGAGGAACATATAATTAGAAATAGCCAGATAATTATACCTAGAATTAGGTGTATTTATCTGGACAAAGCCACGCGGTCAATTTAACCTATATCTCAAATCAAGGAAGATTTAAAATTGGTATTCGTAAGACAATAGAGAAATTGATAAGCAAGATGGGTCCTAAGATAAGGAATTACGTTCAGTACATTTGTTGGTTTGCCAACATGTTCTTATGTATGTTTGTATCTATGTAGTAGAGTAGGTAGCACCAGACTACTAGACTTCCTTTCCTAACTAAACTTGTTTAGCATAGAAATTGAAAATTAAATTAACAACTGCCCATTCGTAATTTGAATCTGCTATTTCCCTGATGCAAGATATTTATAAATTGATTGGTTTTGGAACTCAGTAACCTAATTTAATTTACTGAAATACGTAAAGATACTAATTTTAAGTTACATGGTTGGTATATTAGTAAAAACGAAGTGAGTGATCCTAATAAGGGTTCCGTTTTTTCCTTTCGGGGTACGGAACCCTAAAAAACCGGCCAAGTGCGAGTCGAACTCGCGCATAAAGGGTACTTTACCATGATATTCTGTTTTTAGTATTTGTTGTTATAGCGGCAACAGAAATACATCATCTGTGAAAATTTCAACTGTCTAGCTATTTCGGTTAATGACGGTTCATGAGATACAGCCTGGTGACAGACAGACAGAAAGTGGAGTCTAGAGTCCCGTTTTACCCTTTGGGTACGGAACCTTAACAATCTGCCTTATTGTATATGTTTTTGGTAAAAAAAAATATAGGTACTTGTAAAGTAATGTATACTTTATCAGGGCATTTTCTTATTCCGTCAGAGGTTTAGCTGATTAAATCTTGTCTGACCAATCGACTTCTAATACGTTTAATATGAATCATGGGATATAAGTAATGGAAATATGGATCCCATGACATCATTACTGATTCAATTCTCATTGAACCGTTCCCAGAAAAAATATTCAAACAATCAGTTATTGATTCATCGGAACTAGATCAACTTTGAATTGTACAACGGTAGTAATCAAATCGATTATGACTCGCGTAGTACCAGGAAATCTAACTGCAAATGAAGAAAGAACAACATAAAGTGTTCATCCTAAGGCGTACATTGCCATAGCGCATTTGCATTGCTATAATTCATTTTGAAACATTTTGCATGATGGCGGTGAAATGATGGTTATGATTATAATTACAGACATTTCATCCATAGTAGGTATATGTCTGTGTAATTTTAGATTAAAGATCCCAACCAATAATATGTCATAATCAATAACCAAGGTTTGTAAATAAAATAATCACTACCACCGTTAGAGCATTTTTATTGTATTGACATAATTTGTATTATTCGTATCGCTCGAAATTACAGATAGAGGCTTAATATAAGATCTTAGTACCGATCATAACTTCAAAATTAATAGTAATTCAATGAACATTTATTATTGCCTTGCGTCAAATTAATCCGATGTTAATGCCCTTATCGTTTTGCAAGACGTTCACAAATAAGCCTGACTCAGCTCTCAGTTGAAGTAAGTTACGACACGCATGTTTACAACTCATTGTCTGTCTCGACTCGGTATCGATGTCTCCACATACTGTAAAAACATGTTTAAGTACTTCTTCTTTTACTTACAGGATGAAACTGAAAAAAAAATTAAAGGCTTGCAGACTTTTTCATCAGTTTGCAACAATCAATACACAGTTCAAATTATCAGGTGTTAGAAACATATGTTATGGGATCTTTGTGAGTAAAACGACGAGATATTAGTTACATTTTTGGCCTTACATGCTGATTTTTTTAAGGAAACCTACTTACTTAAGCGTTTGTAAAAGTCACTGACGTCTGGCCTCCTATTTATCGATTTTGAGGGATGTCGTAGTTAATTTAACATATAACTTACAACCGATCTAATAAACTGATAAACACGTTATTCGTAAGATCCTGTAATTGGCTTTCTATTGTTATACTGTTGTTGTTAATCTATACTAATATTATAAAGCTGAAGAGTTTGTTTGTTTGTTTGTTTGTTTGAACGCGCTAATCTCAGGAACTGCTGGTTCGAATTGAAAAATTCTTTTTGTGTTGGATAGTTAATTTATCGAGGAAGGTTATAGGCTACTTTTTATCCCGATATTCCCACGGGATCGGGAGTTACGCGGGTGAAACCGCGGAACGCATCTCTTATAATAGCTGTTGGATTTCCAAATAAATAAATAACATTGGGTTTAATTCACATCTGACGTCGGTTAAATATTATCATGAATCTTAATTAGATTTCTAGTCGAAGTGGCGCAGGGATGTATCCTAGGTCCCATTTCTAATGTTCACTATGACAAGGATCCTAATAGAGGTAAGCGAGTACGCTAGGGTCCTCACAAATCCAACAATCGCAACTAAATTTAAACCTTATCTAGCAAGACAAACAATTCTTTTTTGGCCACGTTTTAATCCTTGTCGCCTTATAGTTTAATTTAGTAAACTTTGCAGCGTCTGTTGAGTCCCTTGAGGTAAACAAACGATTTCAAACAGTTTCACATACGAATACGGTTGCTGTAAAGGGTTTGATTCCCAGAAGGCAGGAAGGAAATAGTGTCCGTGCTTGGACTGCGTCAAGCTTGTGAATTGACTTTGTTATGAACTTCAAATGCGTTTTAAAATGCTATTTATGTTCATGTGCGTAGTTACTGTTATTGTGTTTGTTTCCTCATTTATACCGCTTATCGAAATTATGTCATTCACGCAAATACCTAAATAAGCCATTCATAGGTAGGTAAATAAGCCTTCCATGCTTCCCGCGTGTTTAATAGACCAATTGTTTCATACAAACTTGATTCGTTATAATTTAGCTTTACCATTCCTTTTAATAAATCATTCTTAGATAAATTAATGAACCTTATATGTATAGTTTACTACTCTACTTTTTCTTTTTGTTTCCGAGGTGAAATATATATTTTTCTTACCGCAAAGTCTCATACTTCTTCAAGGCACTCGAGCACGTCTCACCACTTGTTTCACCTCGTTAAGGACTTCACCTGACTCAGTGAGAGGATTAAATCTCTACTAAGAATATCTTCTTTGCAAAAAAAATACACGTTGTATCTTTGTGGAAAGGACAAGTTTAAAATTATTATTATCGTTAACATTTGATTGATTAATTTATTTTTGTTTATTTAATCTTTTTTAATTTTTGATTGTTTTTTTTGTGGTTTTAGGATGAGACAGACAAACCTAAAAAGGTTTTTTAATTTTAATTTTCTTTATTTTCCTGTCTGCTTCTGTATATCACGATTTATCAATAGTGTCTCAAATAGATAAACAAACCTAGTCTATACATCTGCTCCTTACGTACGATTTGCGAAGTAGGTAGTTTGTTATTTATTTAGGTATAAAAATACAAACCATTGCCATTTACATCAAAGGTCTGTTAATGTTTCGATAAATTTCCTTGCCATTTGCTGCTAGGTGACCCAGTTTAGTTTACAAAGAGCCCTTTTTTATCGCATTTCCTAGTTCTGTTTACCATATCAAATGTGATATTTGTGTTATGTCCCGGATATTGTCGATACGGCGTTATTTTGTTGTTTCATTGTCTACAATTTCCTTCCTTCCCATTGTGTCTGTTTTAACTATTGGAAAGAATAACGTCAAAACATCGAACAAAAATTATTTGTTTGCAAAGAGGTTATGAAGAAACACGACACGTGATTTTAAATGCTTTTAAGTATCTTTTTTCCACATCTAGTACACGAAATACTATTAATTTAATTGTAATCTAGAAAAATGGAGAATATTATCATATTTTTTATATTTGTGTTTAAGCTCAGGTGCCATGTAAGAATGATTCTTTGGCAGAAGATGACGGTCATTATTTACATTATACATTTTAATGAAATTCCTTTCAGTCTCCTGGGGCCCAAGTCCGCTAACACAATAGTGTCTCAATAGAGTGTCGATAGGATCGTAATAGACATATTTTTGACTTTTGGTATTCTACTAATGTTAACTATTCTATTGACACACCACTGATACACCACAGACACAATTTGGTATTCTGCTCTACAATCGTAGTACAATGGAATCTCAGTAGTTGTTAAAACGGTATTCTCCTAACCATTGGACGTTCATTTGACAGCTATATCTATCGTAGTTCAATGGTGTTTATACTATTGTGAAGCCATCGAACCACCATCGAACAACGACAGCTTTTACTAGTAATTTGTCAACAATCTCACTGACTTTTATTGTGAAAATTTGATTTATTTTATTATTTTATAACAATAATGAGACCGTCAGTAGCATTGCGATGGCGCATTCTAGCATTGGCTAATGCTGCCGATCGCAGACGGGATTTATTGGGCCAACAACGCCGAAAATCAAGGGCTTTCATTAGATGCAATGCTAATGCATTCAATGATCTCCCAGAAACGGAATTTATAAAGTGTTTTCGCCTGGGAAAGGCACAAGTGCGGGAACTCATTGAAGAACTCGCCCCTTTCCTTAAAATGCCAAAGCGTCGAGATGGAATATCGCGCGAATTAAAGGTCAGTAATAACTTGATGGTCTATTGGCTCAAGACTAGTCAACTAATGTTTATCTGTCTTTGTTGGACCAACTGATTAATTATTTATATCTACCAATTTACAGGTGCTTATTGCCTTGGCATTTTATGCCACAGGGTCCTATCAATCGCCGGTGGGTCAGGCACTTTTCACGAATGTTTCGCAGACTACTGTGTCAAGAGCAGTGAGGGAAGTGTCTGATGCATTAAATTGTACGAGTATATATAATAATCATATTAAATGGCCAATGCAAGTCCATGAGAGGAATGCTATTAAAGCCAAGTGAGTATATTTATTTTTACACTTGCTATTTAAATTGTACCTACCTAATTAAGTACCTAGTGTTAGCAATACTAAGTTAATTTCATTTTATAGGTTTTACAATAAATTTCATATTCCGGGTGTATTGGGGTGTATTGATGGGACCCATGTGGCCATTCTGAGGCCCATTACGCACGAGGAGAGGTATTACAATAGAAAAGGATACCATTCCTTGAATGTTATGATTGTGAGTATCATTTTCATTCATTCATTCACACATACATGGTTATTGTCTGGTTAGTAATAAAACCATAAAATTTGTTACAGATTTGCGATTCAGACCTCAATATTTTGTGTGTGGATGCAAGCTCCCCAGGGTCAGCACATGACTCTATGGTCTGGCAAGGTCATCCTTTGAGCAGCCACCTAACAGCCCTATCTAATGCCAATGAACATGTGTTTCTTTTAGGTATCTACTAATTAAATCCTTTCATTATATTTATTAATCAGTAAACTTATTCCATTATTTAACTATGTATTTTTATCTAGGCGATAGTGGCTACCCTTTACGGCCAACAATGATGACCCCAATTCTAAATACGCAGGAGGGTTCTGCAGAGTATTTTTATTATCAGCGCCATGTAGCTGCACGGAATGTAGTGGAACGCTGCATTGGCCTATTAAAAGCTAGATTCCGGTACAGTATTCTGTTTAATAAAATTTATTTACTTCTAATAGTTATTAAAACTACTTCATCTACAGGTAGTTACATACTAATAGGTACTTACTATATAATAATAATATAATAAAGAGGAAAGATTTGATTGTTTCTTTGAATTGAATAAGCTCTTAAACTACTGAACCGATTTAGATATAACATGGTTTGAGGATACATATAGATTCATTGACAGTAACATAGGCTACTTTTTATCCCAATATTGCCACGGGATTACGCGGGCGTAGTTTAATTATATATCAACGCACAGACTACTCGTTGCAGGCTGCTAAGGTAATGTACTATATGTTTTTGTTTTAGATGTTTGTTAGCAGCACGTGCGTTGCATTACGATCCCATAATGGCAGGCAAAATTACAAATGCATGTTGTATATTGCATAACATTGCAAATAGCATAAGAGTACCCGTAACACCACTGACACCTGATGAAATTGAAGCAGAAAATCAAAGGCAGAATCAGGTAAAATATAGATTTAGAGAACACATATTATCAACCAATCAATGAGATAAGTACTATTTGAATCAATTTAACAAATCTTTCCACATTAAATATCATCATATTACCTACTAAAAAGCATTTATTCCACAAGTATAATAATAACAAGATTCATCATCACCATTCACCAAATACTTATACCGTTAGAAGACAGGCTTTGATTTATACTGTGACATATTTGAATCAACTAAACACTAAAATATTAATTTAACTATTTCACAATTTAGATTGAAGAGCAATTGCGATCTGAAGTGGCCAATGTGGGTATGGAGTTGCAGCGCCGCGTTAACCCAGAGCTACAAAGAGGTCGGGCGCTGCAACGAGCTCTCGTCCAAAGACTGTGGAGGGAGAGAACTTAAACAAAATTTATTACTGTATAGTTTTTATTTAAGTACTTACTTACTCTTAAAAATATTATATAAAAATATCTACAATTATTGTTGTTTTAATTTTTAGGGTTCCATAGGCTGGTTTTGGGTAGTATTGCCGATCGATAGTCGACTATCGCTGAATAATCCATAGTTCAAAGCGAGGCAATACTATCATCGATGGTATTATTCGTCATCTGACTCAATGACTCCTCCGTGCCTCTGAAAAACACATAATACATGATGAAATCAACATAAATGCACTAGCACAATATTATAGTATATGTATAATTAATTACTGTGGGTGGAGATTGTTGCCAAGTTTCTATAGCAGCCGCAATCCTCTCCATAGCAGCAGCATGCCGCTCTATTGCTGCAGCATGCCTGCCAATAGCGACAGCATGCATCCGCGTCGCTTCGCTGCTCATTGACTCGATCGCAAGTAGCCTATTTTGGGCTTCTTGCAGCGCTGAGTCTGAGGTCTGAGATTGTTCTGAAAATAATATTAGTACTATAGATTTACATGCAAATTATGCCAGTGCGTGTGCCAACACAGCTGCCATGAATTTAGATAATTACATAATAGTTGAGAGGGTTCTTTAAATATGTACCAGTGTCAACACGCCGAGAACGTGGCCTGGTTCGACCTCTTCTCCTTGACGCTTCAGGGTCAGACGACTGCCGCCGCTCGGAGGGCGGTTGAGACTGCTGTCGTGGTTCAAACACAATCTCCTCGGAGGGCTGTTGGAATGGCTGTTGAGCCTGATGTTGTGGCTCAATCACACTCTCCTCAGTCCTGAAGTAAATAAATTCCCTTAAAATAGAAATATAGCACCTATTTCTAAAATATGTAAAATTAGTTAATCAACATAATCATACACCGCAAATTGCAGATCATCTGCATCCACCACCTCCGTCTCCACCTCCCCAACTTGACTATGAAGCTATTAAACAAAATTAAATTAACATGACTAGTATTTTAAGAAATAATAAAAATAAGTCATTAAGCATTTATATTGATAAAAGGTGCCTAAATATTAATAATTTATCAATTACTAGCTGTTGCCCTGCGACTTCGTATGCGTGATAGTTTTGTTTTATGTACCTTCCTCTTGAATCTATCTATTAATAAAACTGCATCAAAATCCGTTGAGTAGTTTTAAAGATCTAAGCGAAGCGAACATATGGACAGACAGCGTGAAGTGACTTTGATGCTAAGTAGTGATTTTTCACAAAGAATGTAGACATTATATTATCTATACTAATATTATAAAATAAAACTAACAGATAACGGGTCGTGGCGAACTCCTGGCAGTGGTTCACCCACATCTCGCCCTAAAATGCTGTAAAGCCTTTCTTGAATAGGCGTCAATTGTAGAGGGGGCTTTGCAGGCCCCCCCCCCTTAAAAAAGATGAAGAGTTACAATTTTGATCTTAAAGTCATATTCATACAGAGAATTAAAACTTAAAATCATTCTTACCTGTAGCTGTTTTTTGTGCCTTTTCAGCCTTTACTTTTTTCACCAGTTTTGATTTGAATTCATTAAAATACTGGAAACCAAATAGAAATTAATACTAACTAACCAATTATTAAGTAGCTGCGCCCCGCGGTTTCACCCGCGTTACTCCCGATTCCGTGGGAATATCGGGATAAAAAGTAGCCTATAGCCTTCCTCGATAAATGGACTATCCAAAACAAAAATAATTTTTCAATTCGAACCAGTAGTTCCTGAGATTAGCGCGTTCAAACAAACAAACAAACTCTTCAGCTTTATAATATTAGTATAGTAACAATAAATAAACAGAGAAAAAAATTAAAATATTACCAATCGCCACTGGTCGCCTGACTTCGAGACGCAGTCAGACGAGATGCTGTTGAGTATCTCAGCACACTCTACCCATAAGCGTCTCATCTGACTGCGCCCCTCTTTGGAACGGCTGCAGCGCCCTAATGCCATCTCTGGATGAATTTCCATGAAGGAAATTAGATTTTCGAGTTGACCGACGCTTACCATCTGAATTACCACAAAACACCTACTATGATTTAATTTTGTCTGTACCTACTTCTACTATACCGCGACTGACCAAACAAACAAACATAATTAATATTATAGTCTTTTAATAATAACTATAGATGATTTATACAGCGCCAGCAACTTAAACCCTTGCTATTCAGAGCGCTGTAGTGCCTGGAACATGTATGAGATGGAGTAGGCTTGCCCAGAACCTATACCAACCCCCGCTTAGTCGAACGTGTCCCGAAGAACGTCTGGGGTTATCTGAGCGGCAGGTTTCATTGCGATGTTTTCCTTAAACTAAGACATAGAAAGGAAATAATACTTACGTTTTTTTTTCTTCTTGCTTTTGGTTACAATAACTAATTTAATTAATTAATTTATTGTTTACTTTTTCGGAGATTGTTTACCATTGGGTTTTCTCACTTTTTTCTATAGAACTTAGTGACAGATGACACTGATAAGCTGTAAAAATATATTGGCCAATAATTTGTGATGATTATTTGCAATGTTTACGAAAAACGGACTTTTGTAACATTAAATTGTTGATTTTTGGATTTAAAATATATAAATATATTTAGTTTGTATTTTTTTTGGAGATTTATTGAAAAAAATAGCAATAAAAATGATTATCTAAGAAATGGTAGTTTCGATTAGCAACACTAAATACTTGGTAGATTTTGATAGGCAACACCAGCGACGTACCTATTGTCATTCCACTGAGACACCACTGAGACACCACAGCGATTATATTGCTATGTTATTAATCTTTAGCAGAATACCAAATAGTGTCACAGTCTCGATATAATATCAATAGAGTCTCGATATAATGACAATGGCAGATCAATTAATGTAAAATAGCAGAATAAGGCCCCTGGTTTTATGGTTAGTGCTTTGGGGATATTTATGTGGCGTTTCTAACGCAATTCATATTTACTTGTCAGTTATGGAACTTCTAACTCTACTGAAGCTTGACTAAAAGCTTTCAACGCATAAATCAACGGGGTTTCCACAGAAATGTCCAATAGTTTTTAACCTCATAAATATTAATGACTTACCTTGGGTATTGATTGAATATTATTCCTATTTTCTTTCGTAATACATTTTTATGTGCTGTAAGTAAACCTAGTTTTATGTCCACTGACTTCACTGGTTTCAACCAAGCTAATCAACTTAAACCAGGGGCCTTATTCTGCTATTTTGCCAACCATTGTCATTATATCGAGACTCTATAGATATTATATCGAGATTGTGACTTTATTTGGTATTCTGCTAAAGTTTTAATAACATCGCAATATAATCACTATGGAGTCTCAATGGTATGGTAATATTTACCTTGCAGGTGTTGCCTAGCAACATGGTATATGTTGCTAAGCAATATACCGTTTTGACAACTATCGAGATTCCATTAAGCCACGATTGTAGAGCAGAATAAAAAAGTGAGTCAGTGGTGTGTCAGTGGTGTCTCGATAGAATAGTCAACGTTAGTAGAATACCAATTTGACATGTAATGTCATATTTTTGACATTAAATTTCTATTACGATTATATCGACACACTATTGTAACACAATTGTGTTAGCAGACTTAGGCCCCTGATGTTACACAATAACAATCAACAAAATTGTCATGTTTACTTAAGTTGTAATGTCTCATGTATATATGCACATATTTTAAGGACGAGGGGACCGTTTATCTAACCACACCTCAAGGGTTGGTCTGCCTCCTATCTTTTATTATGAATGGGTCCTCATAAAATGTTATGCGTACGAGTAATAGCGAAAATTTTATTTTACAATGACACATTTATTTAAAACCATCGTAGCAAAAAGTTATACTAGTTTCATCAATCGCAAATGCTTTTTAGAAGTAAAAAAATAATGATTTATATTTTCCGATAGATAAAAAACGTGACTACGCCCGCGCCGCCGTAACTATCTTTTATTGAAGCATTGTAAAGGTTTTTATATGACATGGATCTACCGTTATAGTTATAAGAAATCATGACATGCTCAAGTGAGTAATGAGCAGATAGGATAGGGCTATCGATCTGTAGGCACGGCTAGTAAACGCCAGCAGATTTTATGACCACTAAATGAACGGGCAGGTAACGCGCTTCTGTCACGCTGAAGGCTGAAGCCGTACCTTTTCAGCAGCCCTGCCCACTTCAGCGGGCGTCGACCTCCAAAGGGTTCCCCGTCTTTATTTACCCAAGTTAAAGACGAAAGCGGTTAAATTTATAAAATCAACTGTTATATTTCTTCTCCATCGTCTTTTCAAGATATTTATGTTAGCTTTCGTATTGGGATAATAGTGAATTCCTTTTGTATGATAGTTTTTAATCCCAATTTCATGTGATGAAGTGGCATTCTTTCTATTATATATGTAACAGTTATTATCTTTTCAATTAAATCGTATACTTTTAACTTTATAATGGATCAATGCCTCTATGTAGTCCAATCTTATAGCTTGTACCACCACCTGTCTGGTCTAGGCGTCTACTTGAAGAATCAATTGTTTCAAACTGACGTGACATTCCGTTCCTGGGTGGTCTGAGGTACGCTTTAAATCATTCCATGAGAAAACTCCAACTGCATCTCTATCGAGTGCGTGCTCTGCGTATTTATACAACACTTCCGTATTTCAATGTTCTTTTTTGGGACTCTTATTACTTTGGGATAGAGTTCAAATTGTACCTTCCATAAGGGCATAAGCCTAACTGTAATTTATGAGCAGCACATTAACATATTCATTATTGAATTAGTAAATTCTAAATCAAGTGACGTGAGCTTCAATAAACCCACAAGTATACGCTTCGTGAAACGGGACTTACCAAAGCATAATAAAGTAACCTGAATTGAATTTAAAAGGAAAACATGACTGACTGAAGTGACTGATAAATCAACGAACGGTTAAAACAAAATAAACCAATAGACGAAACGGGCTAAAATTAAGCACACAGAAGATCAATTCTCGTAAATATAATTATTTTCACACCTACAGCACTTTAATCACAGATTAAAGCCCTATTAACCTCAACTTAAAGCAAGACATTATTCCCAAGGGAGATAATGTTGTATGAAACTCCCAAGGGAATAAAGTGATTTGAATTTGAAACGTTGAATTTCGAGCGAAAACTCTTGGTTTTAATTTTAAAGGTCTCAGCAAATAGGTTTAATTTATTATAAGCTGATAATAAGTCATTTGATTGGTCTACAAAAATTGTCATTTGATTGGTCTCGGGGTTCAATATGCCACCCACAACATAAGATATTGCTTTATGCCCTTGGTGCATAAACTACTATTAAATCACAATACCGATTGTATTTCGATTGCAAAAAACACCATTTTAGTATTCTTGAGAATACCACTTAGAGCTGACTTGGAGGGTATTTTGAGCTACTTTGAGGGTATTTTTGTAATCAAAATGCAGTCGGAATGATACTACAATGTAATTTGAACAATTTTATTTACGAGAATTGGCCTTCAGATAACTATTATGACGTAGGTATCCGCTGAGAAATCCCATGAGTTTCTTGTGTCTTCTCATTGGTGGGCGCGTTCCGAAGGCACACATCCTAACTTAGTTTTAAAGACGTTTCTATGTGATCTGTGTACAAAATGTATTAAGCATCCAAATGAATAAAAAAAATTGACTTAGATATTGAAAGGATTTTGAAAAATTGAACTCCTATGAATAGATTAATAGAGAGTAAAAGCGGGTCATTCTATAATTAAAATTAACTCATTCAAAAGTGGTACCCATGTAACATAAGTTGAATTAAAATACATACATAACATACCCATTAAAACTAATTTGATAGTTAACATGTGTTCTAAGAAATGATATATCACGTTGGTATGTCCTTCTTCAGGCCATAACAATTAAATATTTTTCTAACCTTTCAGAGTTGATGTAGATAGATCACGTAGAGCTTCTGATACAAGTGATATTTTATAAACATAACCTACAGAGCATAAGTAGAGTAGAGAATCTTACCATTTAAAATAGTTGCTACCTGAATCACCTTTTAATTTAGCAGGAAAAGCCTTCTCAATCATAGCGTTAGTTACCCCTATAGGGTCCTCTATTGAAGTCCATAAATCTATTGTTTATCAGCTGCCTCCATCTTTTGTCTGACCATCACGATCTGGCCTTTAGAACGAAACAAATTAGTGTTTTAACAATTTAGACGGAATTAAAATGACCTCTAAATTAAAACGAAACTAAGGTCTTCTCTTAAAGCAACTCGGTCATTTTAATCTGCGTAGATCTTCTCATCCCCACTTAATGAAATAAATGCAAAAGTCTTGTTGTTTATACATTCTTTACCCTCAAATGGCTAGACCAACTTGGATCAAACGGATGAAGTCATCAGATTATCCTCCGAATATATGCAAGTAGCATTAGATCACACTCAATGTGGTTAATTATTCTATGGCCTAGTTTCTTAATTGACGTTTAGATGGACTGGACCCAATTACATTTGGAGCGTCTATAAAATGCACGTTTCATAATACAAACTATTAGTAATTTAGTAACAAATTGTTTATTTTGTGTGATTGATTTGTTTCAGGTAAATCATTTATTTTTATCTCATATAATGGCTTTGGTTGACGATTGGTGAGTAAAGTAAGGAAATCACGTGCATTATCCAATATATAAAATTCTCGTGTCACAATGTTAGTTACCATACTCCTCCGAAACGGCTTGACCGATTTTATGAATATATTTTTAATTTTATATACAAATTCAGTAGGTCTGAGAATCGGCTACTATCAATTTTTTATTTTGTTATTTCCTTTAGTTTTTTTTTGTAAATGGCAAAACAACGTTTGCCGGGACAGCTAGTACTTTCTAAAAATCCATTTATGTCTGTGATATAACTTTCTAAAGTGACATTCATAATTCCTGTAACGTCTAAAATCCTCTGGAGGCTGACAAGAAACCCTTCTGCGAGACAATTACTAAGGTACTAACTTTCTGTTTAAGTCATGTATGTTAGTGCGTTGTCATTACCGCTTTCCTCATCGAAGTCTTTACGAAGTATTTTCAGCGGTTGTCACTTTACGTTTGCTGCATAGTGTCTGTCGTCAGAGTCGTCACACCATCGTCATAGTTCGATGTGTCACTGGGGAATATCAACCGCATAAAATGACTATAATACACCGCATCGACTCATTAGTGATTAGCCTACTAACCTGCTGGTACGGATCGATACTTTTTATACATTTTGTCCATAATTTTTTATTCAATTTATACGCTTCGTTTGGAAGCCAATCGATCTGACATTTCTCATGGTTCTAAATAGAGAGATAGATATCTGTATTAAGTAGAATGGATTTTATTGCGTAGCCTACTCTACCTGTCTCAGCTACTTTTACAGCACACTTAATGGTCTTCTCAATATGGATTTGTACCAATAAAACCTCCAAGACCAATAAGGTCCTATTATATTTTAACAAGACATGCGAAATGGGATTCTGTCATATTACCATAATAATTCAAAAGACAATAAACCCACAGGGAATTTATTATACTGGGTGGGTGGAAGTACTTAATATCTGCTTTGGAACACAAACCTAATTTGTGTGATTTTGATCGCAGAAAATTTGGTTACGATCGCCATAGTCTTCTATTTGAGATGGAACCGTAATACAAAGGTCTAACACCTTAGCTAAAGGTGGGCGCATAACGGGCGACAATTGCACCATTATGTCCATAGTAGGAGTCGGCACGGGCGTCGAACCCGCACCCACATGTTACCGGAATCATCTCACTACACACCACCGACGGTGTACTCAGTACTCGTACCTTTGCGGTAATAGTTGGTAATAACTTCCATAGAATGGTCTTCTACTACTTGTTACACTGTGATGCGCAAAGCTTTGATGTCTTTCGTAGAATCTTGCGCTTGTTGAGTCTCAAAAAGTTCATGGTTTGTTTACAAAGTTGTTAAAATAGACGTAACAAGTTCGTGTTTTACAGCATTTAATTTAAAACCGTTTTAGTTTTCACTAATAATTTGAACGCCTAATTATGCTTCTTTGAAGTCTTACTCCACTTTCACCTTCAGAAGTATCATGATATTCTATACATATGAAATGCCTGAATGACTGACTGACGGATCAACGCACTGCCTAAACCGCTGAGCGTAGCGACCTGAAACTTGGAGGGTGTGTTCTTTCTATGGCGTAGGCATCCGATAAGAAAGGATTTACCGAAATACTACCCTTAAGGAGGTGAAAAGGGGGGCAAAGTTTGTATGGGACAACGCGATTCCTTTTTCCATTTTCGACTTCTACGCGGACGAAGTCGCGGGCAAAAGCTAGTCTCCAATAATCCCCATCATATCTGAGGCTAACAATGGTTCTATCAAGTGTTAGCTGGAGTACCATTCGGGCATCGAACCCGCCCATATGTGCCCTTGTCTCCTCCATTTCCGGCGCCTTACATACAACTGTTGTTTATGTGCACTGGATGGGAACCTCACTTACTGATTAGAGCTGGTCTACCATAACAATATTCATTAACTGTCTTACCAGAGCTAAATAAAAAAGTCCTAACTGTTCAAAATGTCATAAGTTCTTTATTGCTACCTATCGACTTGGTTGTCAATATACAAAGCGCTCTATTTGTAGGTTCAAATCTTGCCAAATCGATTTTATATAATAATAGCGACCCGCTCCGGCTTCGCACGGCTATATTATGCATGTATTATATATATAAACCTTCCTCTTGAATCACTCTATCTATTAAAAAAACCGCATCAAAATCCGTTGCGTAGTTTTAAAGATCTAAGCATACAAAGGGAACAGGGACGGTGAAAAGTGACTTTATTAACCGACTTCTATACTATGTAGTGATGTTTTCTGTAAATTTCTTTTCTCTTTAAAAGCCACAGTTGATACTCATTTCGACACTGAATTAATTCACATCGTTGATTTGCTTAAGGCTGTTTAATTTTTAATTTATTTAGACAACAACACGGATACTAATTTTAACATAATCATATGATTTTGATTTCCTAAACCAGCGATGGCCTCCGATCTCAAACAAAGGCCTGAAAAGTCATAGCCACGATTCCGGTGCAAAACCATCCGACCGAGCAGTTCTGACTAACGATGATACTTTCATGGATACATCCGATACGTAGATACAAATAGGTGAAGGGTGCATCGATAACAAGCATAATTCATTATCTTCGTGTACAATGTTTGTAATAGACATGTACAGTATGCGTCATAAGTCCACTATCAGTTTGCTACGATAATACTATAAACAAGTATAAGTAATATAGACTTACGACCTTCTTCTAATAGACGTTGCACATAAACATAAATATTTGAAATTAAAAGTACTCAGTGTGATTATTATTTTCGACATGTTAGCTATGTATTTCATTGTGTGAGTGGGAAAAGCCGACACCTGCTTCACCAACCAACGTGGGTTGTAAACGTTACGGTGCCAGTGTACTTTTGAACGTTGTTGGTTGTACATATTATACTGCACTAGCGAGGGGTCCACTCAACCCGATTCCAGTTGACTTACCTTTACGAATTCATATCTTCCTAGAACTATCTATATTAACACAAATCTACAAACAAAATAATGTAAAATTATCAACATCGCTTTACAAAATAAAAAATAGTGTATGTCTAATGGTATTTTCCCTTTATAGAATTTTCACCGATCGCTACTGATAGACATGACATGCTCAAGTATTCGTAATTTGAAATTACCAAACTCTGTCAAATATTCTACTCTCCTTTTTGGGTTTGTCTCATAATGCGGTTCCGAAGATAATAAAGCTACTTTCGAGACTTAGGACTGTTTGATTAACAAAATCGTATAAAGTACAATGGCTTTCAGTTTATTACACAAGCTTACAAAAGCTCTGAAGGAAATCTCTTATAACCGTAGGCTTTTCTATTACCATAATTGCTTGGGCCACGATTTGGAAAACCACGAACGAATCTGAATACAATGTTATTGTTCTATTTCCTTGCACTCAAGTAAATTGGATAGATCTGTATTATACTGTGAACTCAACATTAAATGGCACAAAAAGGAAATTGGCCATTAACATCAGAACAATTGGAATACAAGGTACAATCAACGTTCAAAAGTACACTGGCATCGAAAGGTTTACAATCCTGTGCAGCACTATTTGAACATTATAACTGTGGATCGAACCCACGTCGGTTGGTGTAGCAGGTGGCGGCTTATACCACTCACACAACTGACTGAATGTTGAAAATAATAATCACATTGAGTACTTTTAATTCAAGTATTTATATTTGTGTGTAACGTCTATTAGAAGAAAGTCGTAAGTCCAATACTTGTTTATAGTATTGTCGCAAACTGATGGTGGACTTATGACGCATACTGTACGTCAGTAGTTTACGAACGAGCTTCTTAACTTAGTAATGTGAGCTATACGTTACCTGATTCTTTGACTACTGTAATCAAATAAAAACAAGTTCAATAAACAATAACAAGTGTTTGGATTACTTTTACGATCGTAAACAAACGAGCTTTCCTTCAAAGATTTACTATGGGTACGTTCGTACTTACCGAAATTGATGGCTAAAGCAAGCCCTAAATCTAACGATAAAAGATACCTAGATAGAAGCAATAGGTTTTAACGAATGTCTGAGTCCAGACAGCCTTTCCATAAAAACTTTATAGTTTTACAAGAGTCAGAACCTTGAATGCCAGTCCATGTTTGCAGTCGCGCCACCCGAAACACCGCAGTGTGACGTCACATGGCGGATGTCCGAAATACCTATTGTTGTCTGCCTGACATGATTGATGACCTTCGTGTTCCACAGCCTATCGACCTATATCCTAAAGGGAACAGAAGAAAAGCTGCACCCCACATTGTGTTACAATGCAATTCTTTAAAACAATGGTAACCAAGTCTTAGTGGTCGGAATTTCTTTAGATGTTGGTTTTATTTCTCTAAGAGTCAGGAATTATACTGGTTTCTTCAACTTTAAGGGTTGAAGAATCCTTCTATTCCTCTAACTATAACATCTAACTTTAAAGTTAGATAGAGTAAAAGAAAAAAGTAGTAGTCGCGAGTGAATAGGTATCTTCTAGGAAGGCGTGTTACATCTTAGGCCGCATCGTCACCTTCCATCAGGCAGGTGTGATAGTGGTCAAACGCTGACCTATCATACATTAAAAAAAAGATAAAGCTGAATGTTAAATCTCCTAATTTCGTACAATTTCGTAAACACCTCATATTAGACAAAGTTCAGCAATATAACCTGACATCTGATAAGCCCATGTGAAGCCAGTATATAAGAGCTATGCAACACTATACAAACAAAGACACCCGCATGACTACACGATCCTATCCAGGCATATAACACTGCTATGCGAATATGAAACGCACCTGTTAAATATTGATGACTATTACAGATCTATTATATTCTAGGATTTTACTCTATCATGGTTATGTATGTTATCTACATAATGTCAGCTAATAAACCTGGCAGCACACTGGAGTGGGCGGATCTGACCCTACCTAATCAACTCCCCTTTAATTTGTGCTATCGATACGAAGAAGATTAATGGTTATTTTTTAAGAATTGTTTTAGTCTCAATTTGACTTCAGACGGTAAATTGTATATAGATATAGAAGTCATTGTTTTTTGCGACTACAGACAAAATGTTGATAAAATCTTGCCGTAAAAAGAAGTTTCAAACGAAAACACTACAATAAATTATATGAGACTACGTATGAGGTAAAATTTAGACGAAAATGTTCAGTTCCAAACAGGATTTCCCAACCAATTGTCTATGTTCAGTTAACTTCCATCCTCGTTGTCTCATCTCTTACTAAAATTAACTAAGAAGCTATTAATAACGCGGTCTCTACTTCGTTATCGATGTTTAGTAGTTAAATAACATACGTGCAGCCGGTTAGGACAAAGCAAATGACTCACTAAGCCGATCCCGAAATAACTTGATCAGTTTGGCCCTTTACGATTGTGACCACGTTCGGCTCCATTAGTTTTATTAAAATTCGAAAATTTATGGAAATTATCTTTCTAAGGTTCGGAATAAATTGTCATTGTATTTTAATTTTGTTTAAGTTTGTTTTTATTTTATGATGATGGCTCAGGATCAGTGTTACCTGGTATTCATCGTGTATACAAGAGGTCTGTCTAGCCTGTCTGGAAATCATCTTCCCATCAACAACTTCTCAAGGTTTCATGGATTCAGGATCATTCTAGCATTCATGCAACTTAAATTGGACAAACTCGATAAAGATGCCGAATGTGTGTATTTTCGGCGCCACGTGACTATTCCTAGAAATTAATAGAAATTAAATTCCCGCAACGATTCTAAATTGTTAAACTCAATGGACAAATGTCTACAACTTTGTTTAACAATGTTTTTATGCCTTCTACGAACATTATTTTCAGTAATTCGAGGTGTGTAGAGTTAAAGAGTCACGATTCGCCTATTACGAATAATTTACAGCATACCCTTGTAAATTCCTAAGCCCTTCATCGGATACTCAATGCCTGATTCATGTAATACGAAGGTCATGGTCTATATTCGTATACCTACCACCGATTGTATACTTTTTATGAGCTTGAATCATGGGAACGAGTAGTGTTGTACACTGTTGTTTTTATCGATATCCATCCTCAACCGTGAACTTTTAAATTTTATGTTGGTATTACGATATGAAATGTAATATTCACGGATCTGTTTATATTTTGCTTCAGGTTTATGAAATCAATAATATCCGAATCGCTGTGTATGCTCATGATGTCTGATACACTAGTTATGCTGTCAAACCAAGGATGGTGTTTTCGTTTATTCTTATTTATATGCCTGAAGTGCCTGGTTGTTCTTCTTGATTCTTGTTCTTTATAGTTATTGTTGAATCATCTTTCTTGTTTACTTTTATTGTTATTTTTTATTATTTATAGTGGTTTCTTTTTGTGCTTTCTTAGTCTTAGTACTTTACAATTCTTCTATTATTTTGTTACCCATGGATGCAGCTATCACTTAAGCGCCTTTTACAAAACATTTCTTCAGTTTGTTTCAGAAAATATTCTATTCTTTCAATCTATTTGTGTGAGTAATTTGTTTCCTTCTGACGATATTTTTCTTTTATTTGTGGGTTTACTTATATCGGATATTTCATCAAAGAGTGGAATAAAATACAATGCTTAGATTAGAGTAAGATTTCCTTTTGATGTTCTTATTGTGTAGGTAGGAAATCAATCAGCATTAGGTCGGCAAGCTCGATAAGCGGATTAAAGGTACAGTTACACAAAAAAAGACTTTCCCAGTGTATATACTTGATGTATTGTTGGTAATCAATTAAATAGTTACGTTGTATTACTGTATCTTTAATTACAGAAAGTTATTTCTATTGTCGGCATGATGAAGCTCTAAGCGAACTAAGTTCTAATGAAGATTCTAAATTGAACGATAGATAGAGTTTATTACTTGAAGTGCTTTCATATTAAGCGGTGACGACATATCTACTGCTGTATGAGATATCATTGTTATCATCTAATGGGAAAAGCTAGTATTTTGCGAAATTGTATAAATTAATTAGTATCAAAATAAGAAAGTTTTAAAGTAGTCAAGTTGATTAATCACGAGAACACTGCCCGGTGTTTATCTTTCGCAAAAAGCTTGTTTATTACGGTTCGTGAGTGAGTGCTTAACCTCATGACTCCGATTCGACGATATGACACGATCTCTAGTTAAGTCTAACGTAATAAATGGTCGAATTATTATTTGTTTACTAAAATATCTACGTTAGTGGCCATTAGTATCTTATTATCTCTAATGATTTGTGAAATTGCTTTTGCATCACGATTTCGAAAACCAGCTTTAAAGTGTTATGAATTTATATTGGTTTTATTTAAGAAATAGGTAAGAAATAGGACAGTCCAACTTGACTGGGCTGGAAATAACGTTTGTTTTGACAAAATACTAATCAATAACAAAGATGCAGTTTCAACAAATACATACATGCAGATAACTGATTAACCCATTAGGAATAGATACACGAAGTTGATATTATGTTTTAGGATTTTTTTCCACATTATTAAATTCTATCTGGTATGATGAAGTTAAATGCCGATTCATGGTGGTAATCCCAGACATCCGAACTAACGGTTTTGCTTCGTCATTTCTTATGCGTACAGCAAGGGATTGGAGTCAGTTGTCTGCCCCTGTCTTTTTTGACGTGTACAATTTGGGGGTCTTCAAGTCGCGAGTGAATAGGTATCTTCTAGAAAAGCGTGCTACATCTTAGACCGCATCGTCACCTAACTTTAGGCAGGTGTGATAGTGATCAAACGCTGTCCTACCATTTATAAAACAAAGCCACCACCTAAGGTTTATCGGTTTGAATGAATGGACATTAGCCAGTCTAGCCACATCAGGAAAGCGCTAAACGTACTAGTAAATCAATATTACGCTCACGAACACACAACTGCCCAACAATGTTAGTTACATTAGATGCCCGTCAAAGAAAACCGGTCATTGGTGTCATTGCCTTTCATGAACTTCCTTGATTGCAATCTACAATCAGTAATCGTTGTAATCGTTGTTAATTTGACCTATTGGATAACAATTGAAAAGTTTAACTTCATTAGATAGAAGTACTTTGTTTAAAATTGTTGATTCAACTGATAAGATATAGATATTTTATTTCAAACAATGATCTTTATGAGGATAAGAAAAGCATAGGAAATGGCGTTGCATAGTCAATTAAAAAAGGGCTACCACCACCAAGTAAATATTCTGTGCTACCCTTCATCTGGGAGATAGCCTGAGGAACATTTTGATCTAATAACTTTACTTTTTACTTGCCTGTGGGAAGGTTATTTCCTTGTATATGTGGTGGCTGTTGTGACTTTATAATCGACTAAATCGATTTTGGTAACCGATATCTACGCGGTTGGATTTGTCATAACTTTCTTGTGCTCGTTTTACGGTTTTCAATTTCAAAGTTGCGCAGCGGCATCAGATAGATTTCCAATGTTATTGATTACGAATAATTACGATGCTCATTATCATTCAAACCATGCGTTGCCTCATTGACGATGACTCATTCCCTCACAATCGTAAGAATCGCAAATACCTTTCATGTTATTGTCAGATCGATTGTCCTCCTTCCAACGGAGATGGTGGTGGGTACTTTTATTTAGACAAACAATCGTGATGCCGTCATCTCATTAATTTATTGAATAGAATTAAATAAGCCATTGAATGCTCCTTGAATTTATGTTGTAACTATAAAATATGTTTTAAAAGTTAATAATATTATGATAATCGCTTGAGAAACGCGTAAAATTATATTTCTATATATAAAGGCTTTATGATGATAAATTGGCTAATATACGGCATTTTCATATTGAATAACGCTGCTTATTCATTAGTCGTAAAATGTCGCTTTGATTAACAAATTGATATTTGTGTTCAATGAAGCTCTACCTGACCAATTATCGTCGTAAATTACGTATACAAATGTAGGCGTTATTTCTCTTAAGTTTCCTTAGTGTACCTACAATTAAATATTCAGTATGCCCTTACATCTTGGGTGCTATGTTACCGCATTACTGTATATTGCGGAAACGCAAACGCCTTCCTTACCAAATTGGACATGCTTTAGTTTCGGACTCGGTTACATGTGTTTCCACTCTTGATAATACTTCCTGAAAATATTAGTGTAGGTATTCAGAAAATTAATGAAGCCATTGAATGATTGAAATTTATAAGATTTTATCTTTTTGAGTTAATTTTACCTGATTTTGTTTATGATTTTAATTGATTTTTCTGATTATTTTATATCAAAAATAATAAATGAGAATATTTTATGTTTTTGAGTTGATTTTTCTTCTATATGTAGTTTTTTCTTAAATAATTTATTATATTTAAAAAACATAGCTATGCAAACAGTATACATAAATAATACAACAAAATAACAATATGGATGTCATACAAAATGGATAAATATCATGTAAATATCACATTTTTTATATATATCGGATATATATCAAAAAAATCCGATATTTTGATTTTTATTATAAATATCGGATATTTTCGAACCCTGAACCAAACAAACATTGACCTTAAAATATAAAAAATAAATATTTGTAATACATTTTCGCTCCATCCATACTTGCTGTAAAACACCAAATAATGAGACAAAGTTTTAAGTAATAAATATATACGAGTAAATATAGGTATCTATAGGTACATAATTTATTATGCTCAGTCAAGAAAATTCAAATAAGATGAACATTTATTAAGATTAAAGACAAAACCTACTAAAAACAAGATAATAAAATAAATCATCACGAAAAAAGAACAAACGATGTCATAAAAAATTATCGATATCGACAGAAATGCTCATTCAGCGTCAGCTCTATTCCCTAAATATAGTATATTTAGTTTACCAAATGGATTCATTCACATCCGTTTCAAACTAAAAATACAGAAAACCATGACTCAGCCTCAACACGGCTATATTTTAGTGTTGTTACCGTTTTTGTTAACTCATCGTTTGTTAAATTAAATGTCTTAGTAATTTGTCAACAAAATAACTTATTAGATACTTTATATGAGTTTGAATTTAAAGCAACCTAGATCTATAGGGGAAGTTATAGGCTTATTCTTTTCGTGTCATAAGAGCTTTTAAATTCTGTCAGACCAATATTGGACCACAGCTACGCCAGTCCCATTGGCCTCATTTAAGTGTTGAGGCACAGTGGACATTGGAGGAGGTGATCTATCGATTGTGTTTGTGTTGGAGCCCCAAAGTGCTCCTCCGAGGTGAAACCCCACGTATTTGGACCTTAAATAGCTTGACCGATTTCAATAATAATTTCCACAGGAGAAGTTAATAGTATGGAATACGACAAATTATAAAAAAAACCATTCTAATATCGATTGAGGGATAATTACGCGGGGCGCGGTGAATACTCTGTATTTATATTATTCACTAGCAGCGCTCCGCGGTTTCACCCGCGTAACTCCCGATCCCGTGGGAATATCGGGATAAAAAGTAGCCTTTATCCTTCCTCGATAAATGGACTTTCCAACGCAAAAATAATTTTCAATTCGAACCAGTTGTTCCTGAGATTAGCGCGTTCAAACTGACAAACAAATACACTCTTTAGATTTATAATATTACTAGCGACCCGCCCCGGCTTCGCACGGCTAAATTATGCATGTATTATAATATAAACCTTCCTCTTGAATCACTCTATCCATTAAAAAAACCGCATGAAAATCCGTTGCGTAGTTTTAAACATTTAAGCATACAAAGGGATATAGGGACAGAGAAAGCGACTTTGTTTTATACTATGTAGTGATTATAGATTTTTGGCAGAAAATATAAATGCATTTGTTATCCAAGGCGTTATCAGGCTATCAGCGCCCCGCGGCCATAGAATCTCTACCACATAGTAAATATCAGCTAGAAAATAAACTCTACATAACAAAGAACATTGTTAAAAGACACCGCTGTACATAAATCGACACCACAGTTCAATTACTATGGGCACTTGCGTTTTATACGACAATTGGTGTACAATCTGAGATGGCGACCTCATCGTCGTTACTTGCCTCGTAAACTTTATGACACCCTGTACCTGGAGCTCATGTGCCTGGAGTAATGCACTCGAAAGTGCGCGGTGTCACTGACATAGACTGACCATTGCCATTGTCTCTAAGGGAAATGTACACACCGATTGCGCACTACGTTCTTTATCGTACCAAGAGACTAAGGTCCGTATTAATAAACCGAACTCAATATCAATTTCAATCTTGAGTTTGCTCTTGAGTTGTTGCGCTGATTAATAAACCTATCTTAAGACGCGATTAAAGAGCGACGTATCACTTGAGTAATACCGTATTAATAAATCAAACTCAGCTCTCAAGATATGTCTCAAGATGTAGTTTCGTGAACTCAAGTCTGATTGCGGGTCATACATGACATAAGTTAGCTGTTTCGTTAGTTTTGTAGTTCAGGAACATGGAGCTAGAACAAATTTTGTCAGAAATCAATTATTATGATGATATTTTATGCTAATGACTTTTTGAACAAATCATTCGCATTTAAATAATTATTTAGTAGTAAAATCTTACATTTTGTAAAAAAATTCACATTAAAAACAAGTTGACAGCAAAATATGACGACACTACCTACCATAGGGTAAAAACATACCATTCAAGGTAAGAACAAAGCGTTACTGTCATTCAATGTCGCTCTCAAGATCAGTTTCAAATCTCGAGAGCGACATCAGCCTGGTTAAAACTTGAGTTTTATCTATTAATTAACGCCTAACTTAAGATAGTGACCGCATCTCAAGACTCACTCAATTGATACGCACTCAAGATCGATATTGAGAGCGATTTATTAATACGGGCCTAAGACCGATCATTCTACTATCATGCGATAGGTGTACTGTGCGCTTAAGCCGAAGCGCGTGAGAGGTGTCTTAAACGATTTAGATCCAAAAAATCATAATTTTTTTAGCTTTTTCAATTTTACAGCGATTGTAAAGAAAAAAAAAGTACAAAATTTATATTTTCATAAACTTTACATGAAATCCCATAAGGTAGTACAGATGGTTTTTCACTAAAATAGACGTGAGTCTTTTAATTACATAAAACAGTTAAAACAGCCATTTCGCGGCGCGCGGGGGAAAGGGATAGAATCATCGCGTGGCGCGCGCGTGGGAAAGGTATAGGGGTTTTCAGATCCTACTTTATAAAAGCATCCAAACATCAAACTGCGCACACTATCAATATTTAAACTTTGGAAACAACAACAGTTGAGGTTGTGTTTAACCGTTCTACCGGGAAAAACTACCTAGGCAACATAAACAGTTGACAATCGAAATGACAAATGAAATCCGGAAAAACAGCTGAGAATCGAAATTAGTTTTCAGTGTCTCATAATTGTTCGAAATAGCGCATAATGTTTGGGTGCGTTCATGTGGTTTTTGACTACCTACGTCGTCGTCGGCGGTGTCTCGGTGTCATTATATACGAGACCTACTCTATTTGCTTTTATTGGATACTCATAATGAATTGTATCTTTAATTTTACTGTCAGTTACCTCAACTTTAATGGTTACTGCTTAGGCTTATGTCATAGAAATTCAATTGGTAATAAGTTGTTTTATTGGAGTATTGTTAATGCTTAATGTTACATTTGTGTAAAATAATATCGAATCATTATTGTACTGACGTCAACATATTATATTCTGCATTGTCATTACTTTTAAATTGACTTCACGACCCCAAAGATGTAACTGTATACTGCATCCGTTAAGAGTCAGTGTCATGGAGTAAGAAAGCATAATGAAGTTACTACTCCATAAAGAAATAAAAAATATAAGTCGTGTTTCTATACCATTGTTCTGTCTTGAAATACTTGTCAAACCTCGTCGCTTAGGAAGACGAAGAGGTACCAACCTTTGTCTCGTGAATACAGGAAATAGACCTGTCGTGTCTAGCGCATATCCATACGACTGGGTCCATTTTCTCTCAGGCCTCTTGTTCACACATAGTTTTACCTGTTAAAAATCGTTGGTCACACACGGTTGAACAAGAGGTCTTAGATAGTACCATCTGTGACTGGGACATAAGCTGACCCTTATGTATGACCGTATGAGGTTCAACTAATTCTGAGCAACAGCTTAACCCCGTAAAGATCGTCTTAAGTGGGCGTAAGGGCACATTGGACATTGGAGAAGATGCTCCACATTTTACTACTAATCTCATCTAACCGTAGGCACTTACTTGCTAATACAAGTAAAAGGAAACCTATCGCCTACAAGTAGATACACCACTAATTAGAAAGTAGATGTTATTATGCACGGTCCTGAACATTGATCGGTTCAATTAGCTGCCATGTCGGTTTAGGGTTAAAGGCCTTAGGTGTGCCAATCGTTCATAATCCACACACTAATATTATAAATGCGAAAGTCTATTTGTTTAGCCCATTTGACCTCTTCACTTTTGGAGTTTGACCGGTTTAAATGAAAAGGATATACAGCATCCCGATGTCAAGATAAGAGCATAACTGCAGTTAAATCTTAGTCTTTTAACATCATTAAAGTATTGATCATTTGTGCAATTCAAATGATAATCGCCTCGGACAATCCTTGGAATGTTATTCCCATTTCAATCAATATCAGTTTAACAGGAACCATTGCCATTAAGGTGTGCCTTCTCGATATTTTTTTCGTTTTTGCTTGTCGTGAAGGATTGTCTTTAAATATTTTATACAGTAACTTTTTTCTATTCTGTGCTTTAACCAAGCAATAATAAAGATGATGTAATGAGTGGCTCTGTTAACCATAATGAAATATTATTTGCAACGTGGGTCGTTCAACTTCATTACAGTTCAATGCTTAATTGATTGCTTTCTAGAGATTTGTAATAATGATGATACAGGAGTTAGAATAAAATAGCTTCTTATAACACTGTAGGATAAAGGCTGCTTCTGGGATTTTAACAGGGGTCTCGAATAGTCTCGATTCCCTTACGCACCCGTCACCTAAGACCCCCAATTTCAAAATTTCAAAAGGTAGGGGTTATGCATAGATACCACGGGTGAGGGGGAGGGGTTAGACATAGATACCATGCATTGACTTGACGGATATCCTATGCTTTCGAACCGTTGCGAGTTTTACGGCACATTGGAAGAAACTTCACCATAAAAGCACGTATTTAATAAGCAAATAAATTAAAAAATAAATGTTATTTTATGATGACGCAAATATTTCTCAACGCACTGGTCATGTCTTAGGTTTTTTTTTCTTAGGAATGATACTTTATATTGTAAGTACCACATGTAAATGCAAACCGCGTGGGATCGTACTCCAAAGCATCTCTTAATTGAACTCACCATATATGCTAATGCGGGTGCCACTGCAACTTTACATTTACCACTTATCTGTTATACAAATAAGGATCAATTTGCAATAATAAACTGTATTAATAGTTTGCCGTATATGTTGTTAACTCATGTTCAGATTTATGAAAGATGACTTGACTTCTCTTTCCTTGGGTCCGATAAGCACTGCTTTAATAAAGTTGGTAATAGAAGCTGTTTCATATATCGAAGGGTGTAGATTTTAAATAGGTGTATCAATTTATTAGCTTTTACTCGAGGCTTCGTCTGCATTATTAACGCTTACTATAATCTTACTTCTTACTTACATAGTTTAAAACAAATCCGCTTCCTGGATTTTGATGCGGTTTTTTTGATAGTGTGAATGATTCAAGAGGAAGGTTTACAGGCAACAGCTAGTAATATTATAAAGAGGAAAGATTTGATCGTTTATTTGAATTGAATATGCTCCGAAACTACTGGACCAATTTTGATAAAACTTGGTATAAGGATACATTGATTCATTGGGAGTAAAATAGGCTACTTTTTATCCCGAAACACCCACGATAATTTTCTTTTCATGTTTTTTTCTTTCACGAGCTGAGTCGGTGTAGTACACTGCCAGAACAGTTATGTATGTTGACAAACAGCCTTGTAGTATCTAATAACTAATCTATATTTAAAATATCATCCAGATATAGACCTCGTTTTATTTGTGAAAGCTCAAATGATGCAATATAAAATGCCAGAGAAGTTTAACTTGTATTTGGAATAGAGAGAGCTTCAGAACTTTTTAAACACATTACCTCATGTAATAACTTTACATTAATAAAATTACCCACAGGTGATTTAAAGGCTATTAAAGTAAATTGCGATCATTAAATAATACTACACGAAAAATAGCTTTAAAAAATATCTTAAAAACGCAATGTGAAAATTAGCTACAGATAATGAGCTTTTGTTAAATTTTTCTAACAAATCTCTTGAAATACACCAAAAGTGACGTTTTTCGTCTTGTAATATAAAGGAAAATATTCAGATGTTCCCTCTACTATGTTAGCTATATATTTTCATCTCTTTTCTCAATGCTAAGTAATAAGCTCCCACCTGTTTCAATTCCAACGTTTTATGTAAGGAGTTAAGTTTGTATTCGAACGTTTATGGCGTCTTTAATTTAATAATTTTAATTGCAACACCTGTACCGGTTGTAAGAACTATTTAAACCGTAAGGAACTTCTACTAGGTATATTTAACTTTGAATAAACTTTTTTTATTTTTATCTTATAATGTTATAGCCGATTTAGGGAGTAAAACTACCAATTTAAAAATGGGATTGGGCGGGTCACGTGAGTCGAGTGAATCCCGACCGATGGGCTAGGGTCGTCACGCATTGGGTGCCGGAGGACGGACGTCGGAATCGAGGCAGACCCCGTAAACTCGTAAACGATGGCGTGACGATCTCGATGCATTTGACACAGACTGGCTAAACCTTGCCGAGGACCGAAATGCTTGGAAAGATGTTAGCAAAGCCTTTGCCCAGCAGTGGTACAAAATAGGCTAACAAAAAAAATGTGATAGTGGCTTAAATGGAACTGGGCTGGCCATTTCTTCCGTATGTCTGACCAGATGTTGACAAAAACCAAAGGACTATATTCTATTACCACTGTGGACTGGGCCACGAACAGCAGACGATCCCGCGGCAGGCCCATGAGATGACTCCTCGGCCTGAGGAGGACTCGCATCGTAGGAACTGGACCCAGCTGGCACTAGATAGGGAACAGTGTAAAGAGAGGAGGGAGGTCTTTTCCCAGTGGGACGGAATTAACTAAAAATAAAATACCATGATAGTAAATACCTTAAAGTTAATATGGTATTAAACTGTTGATAAGTACTTATTTTTAAAACTATAATATAAAAGTCTATTGTTTATTTGATGGCTCCCAGTTCTCAATGAATCGTCTTGACGGCTTTGAATAAAAATCTGCACACAAGCCATAAAGTATAGAATATTGCTTGGAATAACTTTGATTTGAGTATCAGGTATAGAGTCAATCGATTTTGCGTTATTCAGGCACACTCGCGGGTTACACTTAGTCGAGTATAATAACACTAGTTCTGCGATAAGGCAACATCTGGCTAGTACTATTTTTTGCATATCTATTGCATTTTGCGGAGCTGTTCTTGACCATTTTTTTATGATACAAACTTTAGTCAATACCTTTCAAATAAATTGATATAAAACCTTCAAATAAATAAATTGAATTGATTGAAATTGGATCTCATGAGGCGAAGAGATATTCAGTAGCCAATTTGGGGGAACCACAAATCAAAAATCAACAAAAAAATCTGTAAAGTTGTAAAAACTTATCAATTATTCACCAAGTTTCATACAACCTGTAGAGGAGTACCTACATAGTGATAGACGAAAGTAAATTTTGTCAGACTTAAAGCATATTATGCCAGACTAAAAACATAGTCAATAAAAAAATAGAGACTATTAGACCTCAGTATCTGGTATAGATTTCAACTTGCTAGGTCCACCCGTTCCTGGGGAAATCGGTGGTGACTTGGTGACAGACGGTCAGACAGACAGACAAGAGAGTGATCTTATAAGGGTTCCTTTTTTACCTTTTGAGGTACAGAACAAACCCTAAAAATATCTGCGGGAATCAAACCCTTCCGCTTCTGCCGTTCACATTGCTCGCGCTACAGAGGCAGAGGTCGTCAAACTAGCTAATCTAAAACCAAAGGTTGTTTAAATGTTAACTGGTTGATATTTACCAAGTCGTAATTAGTGTAAGTTACTTCATTAACCCCGGTTCAGGCCTTGCGGTTGTTGTCGGTGTGTTAAGGTCACGACGAAGATATCACAGGTTTAGTTCGGCTGATTTATAAGAACTCACGGAATTTATTAGAACACATGGACTTGAATTGAATTGCTCCATCCATTGTCTAACTACCATAAAACAAGCCTAGTTGCTTAGCTTGGGGCTAGATGGCGTTGTAAACATTGTCCTTGCAAAATTTATTTATTTATTCCAAACTATACCTCCAAATATTTGTGATCTTGACATTTGTGGGTTTTTTTTTTTTATATATCCTAACTTAGTTTTTAAGACGTTTCAATGTGATTTCATGCAAATTGCATGATTCCAAATGAATAAAGATAATCTATACACTTATCTATTCATATTATAAAGAGTATTTTTTTTGTTTATAAGTTTGTAACAAATAGGCTCCGAAACTACGGTACTGATTTTGATTAAATTCGGTATGAGGATACATTGATTCATTGGGAATAACATAGGCTACTTTTTATTCCGATATTCCCACGGGATCGGGAGTTTCGCGGGTGAAATATAATATACATATACTAGCTGCCATTTACAAAAAAAAAAAACTAAAGGAAACAAAATAAAAAAAAAAAATAAAAAAAAAAAGATGTTGGCCGATTCTCAGACCTAGTGAATATGCTCACAAAATTTCATGAGAATCGGTCGAGCCGTTTCGTAGGAGTTCAACTTCGAACCTTGTGACACGAGAATTTTATATATATAGAGAAGTACTAATTACGGAATTTCTTGATTCGGTCGCCGCGCTCAAAGCCCGCGATAAAAGCTTTAACTTTGACTTAAAGATAGTTTAACTATTATCTGAATTAAAGCTAACAATCACAATGGCTTATATCTAAAAGGACTCTGAACAATAACTTTACATGATTTAATGTCAACCCTGCCTATTGCATATTACCGTTATATTGAATCAATAGGTATAAGTTTAGGTATAACTGGTCCAATGTTGCCGGTATACCAGTTTATATACGCCTCCGCGAATAGAGTTCATGAATAGAATATATTTTGATATTATTATGATTTATTTGAACCTGTGGATCGGTTTGTTGAATGTTTGTATTTATGAGATGTCCTATTTTAGACTGAAACATACTGGAATATTATTAGTAATTATTTTCCCGGGTCTTAATCGCGTATTTTTTGTTTTTTATTTCTCTTACCTCGACGTTTCGACTATGTTACAATAGTCATGGTCGCGAGGAGACTGGAGCAGCGGCGAGCGTTGTCCTCTCATGTTGATAGATGTTGATGATGAATACAAATCGTGTGAGTTTAAAAAGTTTATACTGGAATATTGTTAAAAACGCTATCTTTTGCAGTTTTAAGAAAGTATGTCTCCACATGGGTTTTCTAAAGATTACTTATGTTGCTTTTCTGTCAATAGGCACCAATATCTTAATACTAATACTAACTACTAAATTACTTAATACTATTAAATGCTAAAAATCGGTGGTGACACACAGACAGACGGACAAGACAGAGATCTTATAAGGGTTCCTTTTTTCACCTTTTGAGGTACGGAACTGTAAAACTGTATTATTATTAAGAAGTATTATTCAAACATATGAAAAATTGAAACGCGTAATTATTTTACCAGACAGTCATAGAGTATAATACCAACAGATTCTTACCTAATCCAGGACTAAATAATAACATGATACACTTTACTTGCAGGCTTCAATGGACCTTCCCCCTGACAAGGCGAAGCTGCTCCGCAGCTACGACCTCGAGAAGAAGTGGGAGATCATCTGCGACCAGGACATGGTGCAGGCCAAGGACTCGCCGGCGCATTACCTGAACAAACTGAGAACGTACCTGGATCCCAAGGCTTCTAGGAGTCATAGGGTAAGTTGGATTTTTGCCAAAATACCTAGGCTCCCAAAACATATCCTTGAAAAAAATGTCACCAAGCCCCACCGTATTTTGTGAGATTTTAGATGAAGCCAAGTTCGAGATTTTAAATACAAATAAGATATAGGTACTTACAATTTTATCCAGTTTTAAGCTGGGAACAAATTATCGGACGCGTCCGACAGCCGTGACTGATTAGTGTGCACGGATGCTTCGGACGTTGTCCGCGGACTCTTCCGAGCGCCTTCCGGCACCAGTGTTGCCAGATTTTTCTACTTATTTTGGTAGATTTAAGGCAAAGAGAACGATCAGTAGTCAGATAATTTAGTAGTAGAAAATCGATTTGTAATTTAGTAGGAAATCTATTATGTAATGTAGTATATTCGTCAAAAAATTAAGTATTTTAGACAATTCAGAAAATGGTTTTCCAAAATGAATATGGAACAGCGCTTGGTAGATTCTAGTAGATTTTATTGCACGCACAGGCAAACTTCTGTCCTTCGGACGCGCGGACGCATCCCGCACCCTGTGCACACCATCCGCGGACGTCCGCGGACGTTTTCGGCTGATAGAAACATCCGGCTGGCCAGATCGCTGTAGGACGTCCGAACGCTCAAGGGCAGCCCAAGGTCACGTCCGCGACTTACGTCCGATAGTGTGCACAGTTACTTACATTTACATTACACAGATGCCTATAAGTCGCGGCTGACGGACGCGTCCGTAAGCCGCGTCCGATAATTTGTTCCCAGCTTTAGTCGTAGACAGAAAGAACGCCACAGAGCATTATCAGCGTTAATATTCATTGAAGTTACTTTACCTACTTGGCAATCGATTTCGGCTAATAATCAAACCTTTATATTATTATTTCAATCGGTAAAACAGTTGGACCACATAAAGAGCGTTCAAGTATTGAAATCATTTATTTCAGACAAATGACTACGTCCATGAAACATAAATAAAAATTAAATATTAGTGTCTAGTTTAGAGGTTTAGTGACGTAGCAGGTTTATTAGTAGGGATTTAAAAAAAAACATTTATTTCAGATACTTAACAAGATTCATAGTAAATTACATTATAAGAATGAATAAATACTAAATAATAATCAATGTTTAGTAGCAATTTCTAGATTTACGTGGCATCTAAATTTCTCCATAATCCAATTAGCAAAATCTCTCTGTTTCATCTCTGAACATCGACATAGACAAAATACTCGCTCTATGGTCCATTGTCTCAGAACATAACGGTCCTTGCGGGTGAACTATGGGGCTGCGGTGTAGCCGCAGGGGCTCCGAGCCACCTCCAATTTGTTCAGCTGACCAACTTAGATGCGAACAGTGTAATCATTCTAACTGTATGTGCTATTCTATTTGACACAGACATGCGCAGGAACAGACGTTGGAGATCTATTGATCGATTTGCTTGACAGATATGATATTCATGTACAGTATGCGTCATAAGTACACTATCAGTAATCTACAATGATACTATAAACAAGTATTGAACTTACGAACTTTTTCTAATAGATGTCACTTATATACTTAATCTATATATATAAAAATCAATTGCTTTTCGTTTGTTTAGCTAAAATTCGAGAACGGCTGATCCGATTTAGATTATTTCGGTTTTGAAATGTTTGTCGTAGTCCAGGGAAGGTTTAAACGGTGAGAAAGATCGGACTTACCGCAGCTAGTAATAAATAAATACATATTGCAAGACTTTCCACACATCGCCATCTAGCCCCAAGCTAAGTAACTAGACTTATATTATGGGTGCTAAACAACGGATATACTACTTATATACTTTTATTTTGTAAATATATACTTATAATACATATAAACAATCAGACCACAGACAAATATCTAAGCATAAATACTTGTCTGAGGCGGGAATCGAACTCGAATTAATAGTACTTACCTACTCAATGTGATTATTATTTTCAACATGTTAGTTATGTCATTAGTTGGCCGAGTGGTATAAACAGCCACCCACTACACCAACCGACGTGGGTTCAATCCACAGGTTACGTTGTTATAATGTTCAAATAGTGCTGCACGGGATTGTAATCGTTACGGTGGCGGTGGACTTTTGGGCGTCGATTGTATAATAATAAATCATTTATTTCAGGCTACAAAGGCCCATAGATACATACCTTATAGACTGACATACATATTTTATAACAATAATTGAATGTGTTAATAGATAGTTTAGAACTATGTTAGTAGCACTCCCATGACACTACACTTTAAGTATAGTGTTGGAGCCCAGACTAAGTTAAACGGGCTGTATTGGATAGTTGGATTTATTTAGCTAGAGGAACAGCTTTTGCTGGTAAACAAATCTAAGGTGTTCTGTGGTGTTAGTAGGACATAGAATCATTTCATCCAGGTATCTATTTATGTGACCGATGGACGGTATTCTCAAGTTATGTATTAAAACATAAATTACAACAAGGTGTGGATGTTTGCATTACAAACGAGACCTAGCATATCCGCGCGATGTTGCTAAATTAATACCCGTTTATAATACCTAGACGTTTTCTCAATTAATTATTATACGAGCCATAATATCATGTATTTACGCGGTCATAAATTCTCGGTTACGTGAGATATTTGTTTTTACTGTTTTAGACGTTTCGAAATGTCCGCACGGTCTATTACGATTGTGATATTAGTTCATTATTTGAATAGAGTGAGTAGTAATTTATTTTTATTGGTTTTTTTTTTAAAGTAAACCGGCCAAGTGCGAGTCGGACTCGCGCACGAAGGGTCTGTACCATTATATTCTGGTTTTAGTTGTTTGTTGTTATAGCGGCATCATAAATACATCGTCTGTGAAATTTTCAACTGTCTAGCTATCGTGATAGCTAGGCAGTTGAAATTTTGTATCTATCTGGATGTATCATCCTGGTTACAGACAGACAGTAGAGTCTAAATAATATAGTCCCGTTTTTACCCTTTCGGTACAGAACCCTAAATAAAGAAATATTCAAAGAGATTTCTCTCTACCTTCATAAAACCTCGTAATAGTGCGTTCAAAACAATTAAAAAATGTTTAGAAAACTTTAATTTTCTAATTTACCACTATCGTAGAGAAAGCGCCAATGTCCATGTACCAACTCAAGATTTGACGACCGAGTTGGCACAAATAGGCACCATGTCGAACTGCCAAACACAGGTTGCGGGTTCGATTCCCGCCTCAGACAAGTAGTTATACTTAGATATTTGTCTGTGGTCTGGTTGTTTCTATGTATTATAAGTAATTATATTTACAATAGAAAAGTTTAAAAGTAGGATATCCGTTGTCTAGCACCATGGCTAGATGGCGATGTGTGGAATGTCCTGCAATATTTATTTATTTTAACTATAAGAAACTTAATTCCGACCAAGCCCAAACATGTACAAAATCCAGGCTTGTCACGTCCAGACAGACAGTTGACTAAAGAATGTTAGGTGTGAGGCATCCCACGCGGGGTTCGGTGGCACGCCAATTCACGGCATGCATTCGCTGGTGAGGTCATCGTTTAACAACATTGCGAATAATATCCTCATTTGATGACATTTTACGAATACACACTAATATTGTAAATGCGAAAACCTGTTTGTTCCCATATAGGATAAATGATTTGCAAAATATCCAAAAAGAGGTAGGTAATTACGTGGATAAACCCGCGGGCAAAGTTAATATGTACGGTCTGAGTCAGAATTGCAGACCCACCGTAGAGCTTCAAAACTACTATTATTCGAATGTTCAAGTTTAAAGTCTTTCAACTCATGAATTTATTAGATAAATATTATTCGATAGTTCTATCTAATGCAGAGCTAATGTTATAATGTTCTAGAGCAGAGCGCTAGTGCAGCGCTCTGCGGTTTCACCCGATCCCGTGGGAAAATCGCAATAAAAAGTAGCCTATTGCCTTCCTCGATAAATGGACCATCCACCACAAAAATAAGCGTTCAAACAAACAAACTCTTCATCATCATCATCTTCCTGCCCTTATCCCAATTTATTTGGGGTCGGCACAGTATGTATTTTTCTTCCATTCACTCCTATTAGTCGTCATCTCATCGTTCACATTAATATCTCTCATGTCTTGTCTCACGCAGTCCATCCATCTTTTCTTCGGTCGTCCTCTTCCTCTCCATCGCTCTACATTCAAACAAACTCTTCAGCTTTATAATATTAGTGTAGATAAAATAGATATAATAGTGAGTCTGCAATTCTGACGCCGACTTTACGTCGTAAATAAAGCATTAACTAAAAGATCATAAAAGTTTTGAAATCGTGAAATAAATAGTAATTGCCTGTATTTGAATTAATCACGCACTACTCCTAATACTTATCTTGCGAGTAAAACAAATTGACTAGTCCGATTGAATTTAAACCACACATCTAGAGCCAACACAGTAAAAAACTAAACATTTTGCAATAACCAATTTGATCGGCATGTTTGATATGCTTGATAGTTTCGCAAGGTAGAGCAAAAAACAAACTTCAAATAGCTACGGGTACCTATATTATCCACATTCTCGTGTAGTAATGTGAATAACCTGGTAAGTTTTTGGAGTGCCCTAAGGCGTTAAATTAACCTGACTGCTGCCAGGGCCAGGTGAAGCATAACAATCGTTAAATCACGGTTTATTGATAAGTGTTTCAAATAGTGTCTCGGAGATTCTTCGTATAGAAAATATGTGGTATCTCATTTTTATTTTCGCAATTGTCATTAAAAAACCATTAATTACAATAAATTAAAAATAATTAAAATAAAATGTTAAAATTCCAAAAAAAAAATGCAATGTCAAGCAAGTCAAGTCGGTCAAATTATCTAGTAACTAAAACGTAGAAAATTGTATTTTTATTCGCAAAAATAGGCTTGCATTTGACCCCATTTTATACCTGATGGGAAGCAACGATGAGGTTGAGGATGTAACATGCTCGCCGATAATCTTCTAGGTACCTATTCATTCTAGAGTTGAGGACTTCAAGGTTGCAGTTTTAGGAGAATAGCGGCGCCAGCATACTTGTATACGTCATAGCTTGTAATAAACCCATATTCGCTTCGCATTTTCACATAACCTCTCAGCTGGCAGAAATATTTTAATGTAATTCGTGTATTTATACATTTTCAAGGGAATACTAAAATTTAACACGGCATAAACGGTGATAAAACGATATTATAATGTTTACTTCGTGTTTTAGTGTCGTGTAATCGATGTCTTAACTTCAGAAGCTTATTGACTGAAGAGTTGTTTTTAATTTTTATATAGTTAGAGAATTGATCAGCCATTTATTATTGGTATTGGATATCATTTATGGTACGTTAATTACATTCGACCATCAACTAAAATTTAATTTAATTAAACCTCATTTATGATATCTAAATGCTACTAACATACATACGTTGTTTATCTGCTGATTATGGCTAACCGGAGGTTAGTAACGCTATCAGAAGTATAAAACTAATTTATTTTTTAGGACAGTAATTAAAATACAGACTTACAATTAGGCTTGTTTAATGCATACATGACTTCTACTCCATTCTAGATCAGTAATAAAAACCGATTTCTGTAATATATCTACCACCAACAAACAATCGTTCGAGCTGTTTTTATTTCCTCTTATAAATGGTTCTGTCAATGTTATTGAAGACAATCGTGAGAAAGTGTTTCATAACATGTATAATATACGGTATAATCCTATCGTAACGCGAGCTCGAGACATCTATGACGCCTTGCGTCACACTTTTTACTGTCACCACGAGATGCTCGGTGTGTACAGGTATTCGGTTTCTGAGCGATTACTTAAAAGGGTATTGCCGTGAGATGAATAAGAATTAAGATGGCTATTGGTGCCTCGCGGGTGCCTCTCAGTATCAGTTGTAGAATTTTGAAAATACTACAATCTTCGCCAATGTTTTTGACCCATCCATTATTGTCGCAAGTATGACAAAATGCACTAATCACTGACGGATCAACGCACAGCCTTAACCGCTGATCGTAGAGACCTGAAACTTGGAGGGTGTGTTCTTTTTATGACGCAGGCATCCGATAAGAAAGGATTTGCTGAAATTCTACCTTGGTCCAATCGGTTACATATCATAATAACTAAGTTCAATATAACTATGTTCGAAATAACTACGGTCGATTCATATAAGTTCATAATACCTAACGGTCGATTGGGCTACACATTATAATAACTAAGTTCAATATAACTATGTTCGAAATAACTAACGGTCATAATACCTACAGTTTAAAATACCTAATGGACGAAACACCTACGGTTAATTTAACTACAATTAGTTCAACTACGGTTTTTCACCTGCGGTTTCAAAATATCTGTTTTATAAAATACCCTAACCAAGTAAAATGGGTAGAATTCGCTTCTAGCACTCGCCGGCCGCTGCCGCGGCACCGCTCGCTTCGCTCGCTCGGCTCGTGCGTTGTGGTCGCAGTTCTAACTTAAACCTAACCTATCCATGTCGGTTCTGGGTAGGGAGTTTTCCGGGTGGACCTTTAGATGCTGCCCTAACCAAGTCAAATAGGTAAAAACCGGGGCAACATATAAAGACCCGGAAAACTCCCTACCCAGAACCGACATGGATAGGTTAGGTTTATGTTAGAACTGCGACCACAACGCACGAGCCGAGCGAGCGAAGCGAGCGGTGCCGCGGCAGCGGCCGGCGAGTGCTAGAAACAAATTCTATATATTTCACTTGGTTTTTTTTTGTTTTTTTTTAAACCGTAGGTGAAAACCATAAATGAATTAATTGTAGTTGAATAAACCGTAGGTGAATTTATTGTAGTTAAATTAACCGTAGGTGTTTCGTCCATTAGGTATTTTAAACAGTTGGTATTATGACTGTAGTTATTTCGAACATAGTTATAATGAACATAGTTCAATTAACCGTAGTTGTTTCGTACATTAGGTATTTCGTTCATTAGTTATTACAAAAATATGTGAAACAACCATTAGGTATTTTAAACAGTAGGTATTATGACCGTAGTTATTTCGAACATAGTTATATTGAACTTAGTTATTTTGATATGTAACCGTCCAATCCTATTAGGTAGAACCAATTTTGAGTTCTACGCGGACGAAGTCGCGGGAAAAAGCTAGTCATAGTATACAATACTATGACTAGATTTTTCCTGTAGAGCTGTAATTTATAGATTTGCATCGGAAAATGTTCAGAAGACATGCTGTTTTTAGCGGAGAAACATGGTAAAGCAGTCATTAGGTCTATTTAGATTTCTTAGGTTGCTAATAATGTCGAAATACAATTACTCGCAAACAAAATATTTTTTAATTAAAACTTGGGCCAAAGCATAGGCAAAAGGGTCAAACATCAGTAAAGGTCGAGCCGTGTTCTCGAAGTAGTGCAACGATAATTTCTGACTCATACGATGATGTCGTGTTTGAATGGAACCTTGGCCTAAGTTACCGGATTTTTATATGTATGACCTTTTAAAATATATGTTGATTCAAATGTAGGTTAAATTAAAGATTATAATATTTGTTTTCCACATGTCTGTTTTAATAAATGAAGTCATTATAAAACTATTTTGCAGTAGTATTCTGGCAGGGTGTGGTTGTCCTCTACAAAGAACGTTTTGCGTGTAACTGCTAGTAATTTTATGTCACTCTCAATTGGTCTGATTTTTTGTTCCTTTCAAACTTCAAAATGGAATGTCTCGTATCTTGTACCAAACATCGTACGTGTAGGTCGGCACCAGACTCCACGAGGCGTATTTGCCCAACTTATAAGGCATGCTCGAATCTTATCTGTCTATTTATGAGTTTACCCATCTAAGGAACTTTCTCCTTACTTCGTGATCAACTAGTGGCATTTGGCTATCGTCACGGATATTCATATTGTGTTTGTCTTCATTAGTTATAGATAAGGAAAGTACTCCGCCTTATGTGTCGAGAATAGCCCTTAAAGGCTATCACGATTTCGATAAAACATTAGATCATGACACTCGGTTTCTCATTGCATAGGATTTATACATGATTTTCTACTTAATGATTATCTTTTTCGCATATTTCAGAAACGAAAAATGGTGGGTGATTCGACATCGACACAAGTGCTCAGAGATCTCGAAATATCGTTGCGGACTAATCACATAGAGTAAGTTCCCATAACACTTAAAACTAAAATTCTACAGGTAGCACACATACGAAACCACACTAGGGTCTAAAAACATGACACAGATTCCAAAAATTACGTAGATTAGAAGTAATCGAAATGATATTGCAATGTAATTTAATGAATTTAATTTACGAGAATTGGCCTTCAGATACTAAGAAGGCATTTTTGACAATTCTCACAACATCGGGGAGCCACGGGGTTGATCCTGATGGATATAGGCCGATGTTAACTTAGTTTTTCTTGTTCGTAATTTCAGATGGGTGCGAGAGTTCCTAAACGAACAGAACCAGGGTTTGGACGTGTTGATAGACTACCTCAGCTTCCGGCTTAGCATGATGAGGCATGAGCAGCGGATAGCGTTAGCGAGGAGCCAGTCCAGTGATGGGATTAACCAAGGTAAGATACCAGTCTCAACTCCTCGAAACATCTGCAACTCTCAAAGCAAAGGTGCAAAGTCGTTAAGGTAAACTAACAGCCCCAAATCTAGTCCCAGATAATTGGTTGGATTCAAATTTTGATAATAAATAGCCGGGTCCTGACTGGGTGAGCATCCTTGTGAGGCAGCCTCGGACTTTTGCAGCCTCGGTCTGTAGAGTTTGCCGCAGGCGAGGCACGTCCTGATCGACCGAGGATTTGCCTCGCGCGGCTACCTCGCGAAGATCCTTGCTCAGTCAGAACCCGGCTAATAAAGAATGATTATATGACCAATACTTTCACTTAGTTTCTATCAGTACTTACCCAATGTTCCAGTAAACACAACGACATCAGAATGCAGTGGTCCAACAGACGATAGATGCACACTTAGCGCCACCTGGCGACGCCGCGCCAAATCAGCAGATGGAGAGGCAGAGCTCGGGGCCAGTCCTGCTGTGGCAAGACGCCGGACGAGGCACGCAGCCAGGCTCAACATGGGCGCCTCTACTGACGATATACATGTCTGCATTATGTGTATGAGGGCCATTATGAACAATAAGGTGAATAAATTTAAGTAATAGAATTTTCGATAAATAGCTGAATCTAGAAAGATGTTTGCACAGGGTTTATTTGTTGTAAGAAAGCAATAGGAAGGGATTGCTGTAGGAAGGTCCAGCGAGGTCAGAAACTTAAAGTGAATTAAGCTTAAAGTTACAGTTTAATCTCTATTCAATGCAGGTTAAGTCCCAAGCTATGAGTTTTTCTTTAAATTTCTCTGTGCTATAAAAGCTACAGTATTTCATTAAATTGCCACTTTAGAAGTACGGTTTAAAGACGACGATTGTTAGTCTTGATGTCAATGATTTTCTCCTTTCGTTTCCAGTACGGCTTCAACATGGTAATACAACACCGCGAAGCGATCAACAGCATCGCCCTCTCCCTAGTCCACCACTCGCTCCGCACCAAGGCGCTTGTCCTCGAACTACTGGCAGCCATCTGCCTCGTGAAGGGAGGCCATCAGATCATACTGTCAGCGTTCGATAACTTCAAGGAGGTCGTCCAAGAACCGAGGAGGTTTCATACATTGATGGACTATTTCATGAACTATGATAATTTTCACATCGAATTTATGGTAAGTTTGAGCTGGACATAATTTGGATAAAGCAAAAGATCTAAACTCTTCCAGCAGAAATAAGAATTTATAGTATTACTAGCTGTCCCGGCAAACGTTGTTTTGCTATTTCAAAAAAAAAAAAAAAAAAAATAGATGGTGGCCGATTCTCAGACCTACTGAATATGCTTGATAATTTTCTTTCTGCTTGAAGAGTTCAGATCTTTAGCTGTTTGACATGGCTGTAAAGACTAAGATCTTTTAGTCTATACTTCAGGTGGTATATAATATTTAAAAAGTTTAAGGCGCTTTATCTTTTAAAAAGTTCGAAATACTCATGTTAAACTTGTTATTTCCAGGTGGCATGCATGCAATTCGTAAATATAATAGTGCATTCAGTTGAGGATATGAACTTCAGAGTGCATTTGCAGTACGAATTCACAGCACTTAAACTGGACGATTACTTGGAAAGGCTGCGGCTTTGTGAGAGTGATGATCTGCAGGTAATTTTTAATGTTTTAAATCCAACTTGAAGTCAAGTTAATTGAATTTGAACTTTCCTTGTGTGAGCATAAGGTTTATTTTTATGTCTTATGAACTAATATTTGTAATAAAATTGTGTTTTAGGTACAAATCTCAGCGTATTTGGATAATGTATTCGACGTGGCCGCTCTCATGGAGGATAGCGAGACTAAGACAGCTGCATTGGAGAAGGTCAATGAACTTGAAGAAGAGTTAGGACATGTAAGTTTTTGCAGTAACAATTACTAAATCTTAAGACACATCCGAAATCAAGAGAAATTCTATTTAAGTATCCATCTTGGAACAAGTCCCACTGCTCAGGAAATATGCCGACATTAGAGAGATCAGTTCCGTTCCGTTCTGCGGGGCTGTTCCCGCACTCAATCTCTTAATTTGGGCCATTATGCATAGATAGATAGAACACTGCAAACACTTAATAATGACAACGCTCAATTTAATGGTTTTACTACTTTCATGCCAATACTCCATGGTGTGAAATGAAAAATAGTGTTGATGGAATTGAAACTTTATTTAATTTTTGCTATGTTGTCAAGGCCCACGAAAGGTTAGCAGCGTTCGAGCGTGAAGCGATAGCCAAGCTCGGTACCCTGGAGGCTGAACTGGCGCAAGTAAGGCAGGAGAGGGACCAACTCGACCAGGCACGGAGGCAGGTCGTTGAGGAGGTCAGTGCTACTTATACTACTAATATTATAAACGCGAAAGTTTGTATGTATGGATTTTTGATACTCTTTCACGCAAAAAGTACTAGATCGATTGCCATGAAACTCGGTATGTAGGTAGCTGGAGACCTTGATTAACGCATAAGCTTCTTCCTATCCCGATATTCCTACAGGGTGAGACTGCGGGGTGCAGCTAGTACACAATAAAAAAATCTGTTTTTGGTATTTATTGTTATAGCGGCAACAGAAATACATAAATCTGTAAAAATTTTAACTGTCCATCACAGTTTATGAGATACAGCCTGGTGACAGACTGACGGACGGACAGTGAAGTCTTAGTAATAAGGTCCTGTTTTTACCCTTTGGGTACGGAACTCTAAAAACTATGTAATAGGTGCTGGTGAGGAGTTATTGGTGAAGTGAACTAGGGTACAAGTTATTTTATAATATTTACTTATTTCTTAGGTATCAACACTGCGACGAGCGCAGCAAGATTCCCGAAATAGGCAGTCGATGCTAGAGTCCAAGGTGCAGGAACTGGAATCTCTCACCAAGTCGCTTCCGAGAGGCGCTTCTAGTGAGTATTTTAGAGCTATATGACTTTTTCTTTGTATTCTATAAACTATTTACATGACGACGGGACGGGTCTGGGACGGTTCGGCGAAATACCAGTGGGAGGCGTTGGAGTCCATTGAGAGGATAGCCAGGAGACTCATAGGTGACGATAAGCTTGCCAAAGGCGTCTGAGCTTTTTTTTTTTTTTTTGCTTGGAGCTGCTTGGAACATCGTCGCAAGGTGGCGAGCTTGTCGGTCTTTTATCGGATACATTTCGGGTAGAATTCTTCATACAACTAGGCAGACTGATGTGCGGTACAGATTCATGGTGGACATACCAGACGTTCGCACCAAGCGTTTTGCTTCTGAATGGAATCGGTTGCCTGCGTCTGTCTTTCCTGACGTGGACAATTTGGGGGTCTTCAAGTCGTGAATAGGTATCTTCTAGGAAAACGTGCCGCATCGGAACCTACCATCAGGCAGGTGTGATAGTGGTCAAACGCTGACCTATCATATGTAAAAAAAACGATTATTCAATTCCAGTGGGTGCGATATCATCTCACGCGCTATGCAACGGCAACGGTACATCGAACGGTCACATCTCGCCCCCGCTACCGAACGGTGACACGCCCCACCACAAGCCGATCCCTCCCCCTCCGCCCGCGCCGCTGCCTCCCCCCGCGCCGAGCCTGCCCCCCGCGCCCGTACCTCCCCCGCCGCCGCCCGCACCCTGCCCGCCCCCCGCGCCGCCCGCACCGCCCGCGCCCGGACTCATGCCCGCTCCACATCACACAGACGCTATGACCATCAAGAGGAAGGTCGATACCAAGTATAAGTTGCCTACACTCAACTGGATTGCGCTGAAACCTAATCAGGTTAGTTTTCAATACAAATTTAAAGGGATATATTATATCCCTACTGACACATCCCCACTGGAATAATAATATATGAAACCTTCTGCTTCATGTATCCCTATTCCCTACTGATCCTCACGGATATACTTGGATTTTGGATTTTTATACTAACTACTTGAATACTTGGATTGGGCTAGATGGCGATGTATGGAATGTTCTGCAATATTTATTGACGTGATAACGTTTTATAAATTGGTGAACACCTGCAATCTCAAAAAAGTGTTACGTCACGCGTCGTTACTGGAACGCCTCATGTTATTGACAAGGTAACTATAGCAACGTTTTATCGTTGCCATGGTTACCATCAATGTTTTCTTATGACGTTATCACGTAAAATTATCGTCCGGAAACAGACAACCATTTTTTTATTATTTATTTTTTATATGTTTCTAGGTGCGAGGTACAATATTCAACGAGTTAGACGAGGAACGTCCCCGAAGGCGCATCAATTTCGCGGAGTTTGAAGAGAAATTCCGCGTGGGAGGTATCGCCGCGTCCGAGAGACCGGACCTGGACCTCGCGTCCTTCCCCAGCAAGAGGTTCCGGAAACCGGACACCACCTCGCTACTAGAACATACCAGGCTCAGAAACATAGGTATGGCAACTTTACACCGCGAAATTACATCCTAATAAACCTTACTTGAACTTTAAATGCAAGCTGCACGTTAATATTTGCGATATTCATAATAAAAATGGAATATGAAGTTCGAAAATCCCTTACGTTGGCATCTAACTTTGCTATCGTGAATATCATAAACTAATTTTCTAACATTATTTTCTAGCAATATCAAGAAGAAAACTCGACACGCCAGTCGAAAAAGTAATAGCGGCGATCAACAACCTAGATCTCAAGCAACTACCGTTAGAGAACGTTGAGATCCTCCAACGAATGGTCCCCACCGAAGCTGAACAGAAAGCCTACAAAGAATACCTCGCTGAGAAGAAAAACATCAACTTACTAACCGAAGAAGACAAATTCCTGATGCAACTAGCTAAAGTCGAAAGGATATCGTCGAAATTATCAATAATGAGTTACATGGGCAATTTCTTCGATAACATACATCTAATAACGCCACAGATACACGCTATTATCTCTGGTTCATCATCCGTAAAATCATCACAGAAACTACGTAACGTCTTGGAAATTATTCTAGCGTTTGGTAACTACTTGAATAGTAGTAAAAGAGGTCCGGCTTACGGGTTTAAGTTGCAGTCTCTTGATACGCTAATGGATACGAAATCGACGGACAAAAGGATGTCGTTATTGCACTATATCGTGTCTACGATCAGACAGAACTTCCCCGAGTTGATGAACTTTGATACAGAGTTGTTGTATATTGACAAGGCGGCTCAAGGTGAGTTTCACATAGATTATGCTTCAAGCAAAAACTACTTAACCGTCAAGGCGACTTTTTATCCCAATCACCGACTTGTGACCAAACGCCTGCTACCAGGGACAATAGCCAGGTGGGATCAATAGTGTGCCTTCTGAAAACCCAAAGATTCTGTAGACAAACATCAGGCGGATGTAAGAGTGGTCAAACGCTAAACTAAGTATCATATGTTAAATTTTTTTTAGGTTCCACTTGTAATTCTTAATAAACCCTATTAGACAAACCCTTACTAGTAAAGTAATCATTTGTCGCGTGGCGCAGTCGTAAGCGAAGTTGTCAAAAAAAGTTTTTAAGACTCACTTGATATTTTAAAGACTATTTCATACTAAAAATTCAAATGTTTGAGTTGTACTACATAATCTATTGTTGTGTATCCCAGTGTCCCTAGAGAACGTAGTACACGATGTGATGGAACTGGAGCGCGGCATGGAGGCGGCGCGGCGCGAGTGTGAAGCGAGGTCCACTCACCACGTGCTCAGGGACTTCCTCGCCAATGCTGGCGACAAGCTGCGACGGCTGAGGCACGAGACTAAACACGCACAGGTAGTTATTTGTCCATCTTACCAAAATTTACTACGAAAGTAACCTGAACGGCAATTTTCACGCTGAATAAAGTCCCCTAGACCAGTGTTTTTCAACCTGTGGGTCGCAAAGCCTCACTCGGGGGGTCGCAGGTAAACGATAAAGTAAGATGTTTGTAGGTTCTTTTTAACAATTTATCAAAACGTTGGTCTATTTAAGAGTTAATGATCCAGAAAACATCAATATTTTGGAAATAAACTCCATTTTAAGCATGCCGTCACATGCTATCTTTGTTTTTTCGATCAATATAGGTTTCCTCAATATAGAGAAAATTAAATACAAAGTCTTTGAAACAATGGCTTATTTTTTTTTGAGGCACTGGGGGTCGCTAGATTTTTTTTACTAGTAAAGGGTCGCGTTTATAAGAAGGTTGAAAAACACTGCCCTAGACTATTTTTTTTTATTTGCTCCCAAGTACAGACTTTTTGTCCTCTCTTTCTTCATTAAAGTGTAGCTTATAGTCCAAATTATCCGCTGATATAATATGTGAACACCGTAATGTATTGTTTTCAGGATTCGTTCGCTTCCTGTGTGGAATACTTCGGCGAGGCGCCGCGCGGGTGCGACGCGAACGCTTTCTTCTCGCTACTCGTACGGTTTACGAGGGCGTTCAAGGTACATTTATCTATACTTATATTATAAAAGAATAGGCCCCGACCCGACACTACTGAACCGATTTTGATGAAACTTGGTATGAGGATACATTGATTCATTGGCAATAACATAGGTTTATTTATTCCGATATTCCCACGGGATCGGGTGTTACAAACCGTTATAATTTGTAACTAATGCTGTCCCACTGCAGGAAAAACATCTCGCTCATAAGTTTCCAAGCCTGTCGGAACTGGGCTATGTTTGTCTAGTCTTCATTGAATGCATCCAGATCATAAGGCCATCCTTTACGGGATCTGCCTCGGCTACGTTTATTCCGGGACTCCAGCTATCTGCATACATGAGTAACAAACATAAATATTCATACATATTTACAATATTATAGTACGAAAGGTGCAACCATTCCACAAGTTCGCCACGGTTAAATATGGTTCCATTAGAACGGCATACTCTTTTCACGCTTGGACAAGAAGTCGTGAGTTCGATTCCAGTCATGTCTTATTCTTGAAGCGTATCCTCTTCTTCGCCAAGCCTTCTCCATGAGTTTCCTGTGGCTTTCCATGATTTTCTTGTGCCCTTTCCATGAGTTTCTTGTGCCTTTTCCATGAGTTTCTTGTGCCTTCTTCTCATTGGTGGGCGCGTTCCCACGGCACACATCCTAATCAATTTAAAGACGCTTCAAAGTGATGTAATGCATTGCATTCCTATTGAATAAACACATTTTGACTATATCTGTATACTTGACACTCGTGTTCCAGCAAGCGGACACAGAGAACGAACAACGAAGACGACTCGAGCTGGCGGCTGCGCAGGCCGACTCTGTAGACCCGAAGCAGGCCAAGCTCATGCAGAAGAAACAACAGGTCTGTTATTTACTCCTTTATGACTACTGTGGTAGGATCCTCTGGTTACATGAAACACTTTTTTAAGGTTCCATACCCAAAGGATAAAAACGAAACTCTATTACTAAGACTTCACTGTGCGCCCGTCTGTCTGTCACCGGGCTTTAGCCTGCCTGGTGACAGTGATAAATTTTCAGAGATTATGTATTTCTGTTGCTATAACAACAAATACTAAAAACAGAAAAACAAAAGTGGAGCTCCCATTCAACATGGTACGGAACCCTTCATGTGTAAGCCCGACTCGCACTTGACCGGTTTTACGAATTCTGTATATCGAGAGGCTTGCGCATAATTCCATCAATAACAAGTATAAGTTATATCATCAAATGTTACCACATGTTGACCGTTTTAAATATTTGGCAACATCCCATAACATTTTGCTGTCAAATATTATGATACGTAACTTCATATCGCTTCCAATTTCGGTAGTTTTTCCGGAAATGGGAGCGACATATTTATAAATACTACAGGGTGAAGAAAATTACAGACATTTCAAGTCATTTCGGGGGGCGATTCTATGTGTGTGTGAGTCTGTAAATAAACAGCTTTCATTTGTGTATGTGGTAGATGAACCATGGTTACGAAAACGACATGTGGATTCCGTTTTCATATCTGGTTATCAAACAAGAAAAAAAATCCGTGTTCGTAACTGGTTATCTAATTTCAGTTACGAACGTGGAGTAAAGGGTAAAGTCAGCAGTCGTGCCTCGGCCGAATAACACAAATCAATGCTGCATGTTTACAGCATTGGGACTACTTGCATGAAAATTAAAAAATCTCGATTTTATTAAATTTAGAATTAGTCTCTACATTTTTGACACAATAGACGCCATTTTGAAACAATTGTCTAAAAATGTATGGACTAAATATTTATTAGATTCGAGATTTTTCAATTTTACTGCCCACACACAGAACTACGCGCCAATATGACTTCAAATATCTATATGCCTTTTTGCATTTGATGTCGTGTAAATACGCAATGTTTGAGCTTTATAACAGCAAAGCTTGACGTTGAATGGCGTATGACGTAGTTCGATGCATCGTTTAGTGCTGCGCAGGCGCACGATTTGTTTTACAACATTCCTTTAATCGTACTAATGTGTTTTTCGATGTGATTGATATAATGTTTTGACATTCTGCTATATTTGTTCATTAAATAAAAAAAAATAGTGTTATTTATAATTGTTCATTAATTAAATAAGTTTTTCTTAAAGTTTTATGGATTTTTAGGATGTCAAAATATTGTCATTTTTTAATATTAATTTAAGTACATATATTTACGTTATAAGTTTTTATTATCCATAGGTGATGGATTGACACAAATGGTGAAGGGATTTTTATTACATTTTTTATGTATATGGCAACTAAATTCATGTAAATAACGCATTTCCATGATACTTTTTAATAATCAACTTCTATTAACGAGTACAAAACTATTCTTTGTTATTCTCTATGACAATCCTTTCTACTATTCTTTATTTAAAAATGTTGCCATATACATGTCAAAAGCAAAAAAGGTGATGGTAACACCGTACATTATCTCACAGAGGTTTAACTACGCGGCAGTCAGCGCTGGCCTATTGCAGCAACACTTGACTCAGTTGAGACATGGCCTAGACCAGGCGTAGGTCTGGCCTAGGTGCCTAGACTGGTCTGGCCTAGACGCTAGGGGTCCGCAGTAAGTCCAACTACTTGTTGCAATACGGGGCCTATACACTGTGTGCGTGTGGTTCTTACTAACACAGGTGTGTGAGTGTGAGTGGGGGCTATAGGGGACAATTGTTACTAAGATGTCACATCACTACATAGTATAAAACAAAGTTGCTTCCCGCTGTCTGTCCCTATGTATGCTAAGATCTTTAAAACTTCACAACGGATTTTGATGCGGCTTTTATTAACAGGTAGAGTGATTCAAGAGGAAGGTTTTGATACATAAAACAAAACTACCACGCGTACGAAGTCGCAGGCAACAGCTAGTAAAAATATAATTCAACATATTTCACAGCAACTTAGCAGTAAAACAAATAAAGTTAAATATTTTAGCATACAATAAAATCTAAGATACTACTGTCTTAGCTTTGAAACATTTCAAGTGAGAATTATCAATTACTTAGCTGCGCGCGCGGATCAAAAGTACCCTATGTCGTCCTCCATCCTATATCACTATGTCGATTTTCATACAAATCGAGAAATAAAACTAATAAATAAATAAAACTACAAATATTTAAAACGGGATACTCATTCCCTATGTTGTCAAAATATCCAGGCTCCACAAAAACAAATGATGAATATACCTTTTTAAACAACGATTTTATTAATTAAACTAAGTAACTAATTCGGAGTCAATTCAAACAAACAAACAATCAAATCTTTCCTCTTTATAATTAGTATAGAAAAAACATGGTAGGCGGAGTGGGGGGTGTTAGGTTTTATTTTCGTTACGGAATTTCTTGATTCGGTCGCCGCGCTCAAAGCCCGCGATAAAAGCTATGCAATAGCTTAATATTGCAACAACATAAATACATCATCTGTGGTTTAAACTCTTTAGCTATCATGGTTCATGACATACAGCCTGGTGACAGACAGACGGACGGACAGCGAAGTCTTAGTAATAGGATTCCGTTTTTACCCTTTAGGTACGGAACCCTAAAAAGAAAATAGAGGAATCCGTTTGTATGGAGAAAGCAATACCCTTAAGAGGAAAGGGTACCTGCGCTCTCTCCATACAAACGTAGTCGACTGTTTCCTCCCTGGATAATGACACTAGAGCAAATATTTTTGTTGTATACAATTTATAACTGCCATGTTTTGTTTTTTGTTTTTTAAATCTTAATTTCTATGATAATTAGAAAATGAAAAAAAACTAGACGTAGTGGCATAGTCAAGTCATGGCAGTTAGAGGCTTTATGCAACAAAAATATTTGTGCTAGTGTCATTATCCAGGGAGGAAACAGTGGACTACGTTTGTATGGAGAGAGCGCCGGTATTTTCACCTTAATAAAATATCATCATCGGATCAAAGCTTCCGGTTGTTCAAAACACAATTGGCCCCTGCCCCCTTGAGTGACTAATATAGAAGTTTGGACGCATGACCGGACGGGTTCCCATGTAACCTCACGCGATAAGCATGACACACAGACAACTTAACACCTATGTGTCGACCATCACGTATTATTACAACTATATCGAGTGTTTTGTTAGTAGTTATTGCAATTGGGGCGCTAGATGTCGCTAGAAGTTTGGGGAAGTTTCGAATACCAAAGCATGCTGGGCTTATTTAGATTTATTTTGAGTATAAAACTGTGAAATTTATAGCATAGGAATGTACTTATTAAGGGGGGTCCATACGCCAACGACCTTGATACACAGTCTACTAAATTGTTACTACCGGCACCAGTCGCCTTCGATGGTGAAAATTGTTGATTGTTACGAATGTGTTTTGTTGTTCTCAAAAGTGCTGAGATGGAATTGTAGGTGAGATCTTTACCGACATTTTGGTGTGACTTTGAGCCAAACATTTCGTATAGTTTTAAAGCTATCCTTAAATTAAGAATTAAAACTAGTCTAGCTTTGTAATAACAAAGATTTTTTTTCTCAAATCACCCATTCATATCGGTAAAGATTTCACCTACAATTCCATCTCAGCACTTTTGAGAAAAACAACATTCCGTTCCAATCAACAATGTTAGTTATAAGCGACGGGTATTTCTAGCGTGTTGCGTTTGGCTGCATAAATAGCCTTAAGTTAAATTAGAAAACTATTCTTATAAGATTTACCTAGTAATTAATAAGTATAAGTATTTTGTTATCCTATAGTAGAGTTTGAAAGCATGTGTTTTGGGTATTGTAAACTTTTGTTATTAATCCAATATAAATAGGGTTGTGTATTTTAATCAATAAATGTATGGACTAAACACAGTATAATGAAATATTGTAGACTGAACATTGAAAAAGAAAGTGTCTTTGAATAGCTGCGTTTGTTATTAAGTATGATTTCATGTGTATATATTTTAATATTATTAATATGTTTTTCTTTCAATGCTGCACTTGCATGGATATGGACAGGGAATGTTTATTTAAATATCACAAATAATATACCCAACTAGCTATCATTAGTTCACAGAGTACTTTTTGCAGTATTACTTTATTTGATTATTTATTTATTAGCTAGAACATTTTTTACATCAGTTGAACAACAAATATTACTGATTTCTAACTGCTCTGTTGTTATGTTGTATAAAAGCTTTATGTTTCACAATGATTTCCATACCACATCCCTGCAGCCAAAAACTCACGAGTGACTTATATGGAATAACGTTTCTTTTTACGTCAACAGGAAGCTGTAATCAACGAATTAAAAACGAAGTCCCAAGCCGTCGGCGAAAAGAAACTACTTCACCAAGACGAGGTCTACAATGGCGCTTTGGAAGACATACTTCATGGCCTGCGCAGTGAACCATACCGTAGAGCGGACGCGGTAAGGCGGTCACACAGACGTAGAATTAACTCTCATCGCCTTTCCCGTGGCTTGGAAGAACTAGATGTATGATACGAGTCGAACTCCAGTCAAGAACTGGACTCACCCGTGCAAGCAGCCGTCGACGCTATCAACGCCCAGTGCGATAAAAACAAAATGAAAAAGCGAAAAGACTTAGAAATGGTACCTAGAAAACCTATATCTGTATACAATATCGATGATCTAGATGCGCCAGTCGATGTGCGGAAGTCGAAAGCGTCTATGTATAAAGTAGCGCCCTCTGATTGTGAAGTCGAAGAGCGCTGTGAACTAATAAAGTCCACGTATGATGTGATAAGTAAATACACGCGAGCTATGTTCGATAAACAAAACGAAACCGTCGTTTGAACGATGTGCCTCATTTTTGATTCGGGAGTGCGAGTTTTTATATTGATATCTCAGTGAAAGTTTGGAAATAATGAGTTTCATGATTGATCCACTAGGGGCGCCACTGTAAACGTGCCCACAAAAACTCGCACTATTCTTATATTTTTGCGTATACTGCACTCACGTGGCAGTTCATGTAAATAAAATTTGATACGCCTAAATTCATTCCATGACACGCGACAGTATTTTGCTAAAAACGATTTACACCTTTTTTAATTTCTACACAAAAGCTAAGCTTTTTGTAGGTTTAAGTATACTGCCCCGAACGCTGTCTCTTTCTAAATAAGATAAGTATAAAAGGGACGCATAATGAAATATTGGGGGTTTTTAGTCCCGCTAGTTAAAAAAGGCCTTTATTATACGCACAGTTTTACACAGCTTTTTTACTTGAAATTTTTGATAAATATGATAATAATATAACACAGTTATAGCAGTGACCTTATATATACATTTGTGTACTAATGTTTAGAGGAATATACGCATTTTATTATTAGCATTTTTACATTTAAATAATAATTATTGATAGTTCAAAATTTGCATTTAAAATATTGAAGAAAACGTAGAAATATAATGCAAAAATGTAGTGTCTGAAAAATTTAATCGACATATAAAAATAATTTCATAATTTTGTATTTCCTGTCATATATTCACTGGCTTCATATTTAATATTATACATGTATATTTTAGCTGCATTTTATTTATATAATAATTTTCACATAAGTAATTTTTTTGATAAGAAAAAATGTATGGTACTATTAATTTTATTTTAATTATCGATCTGATTTCGAAGCTCATTTTTATGTATAGTTTTCTGATAAGAATTGTATATAATTTTCTTACCGAATGCTTCAAATTTTTAAACGTTATATTTATGTAAATATCGTATATTTATATTATGTATCTATGTACTCGAGTAGCTTGAGGTTTTGGCGCGAGAAGGGTTTAAAAGTTTGAATATGTATTCGGAGTTTAATGGGTTTCTTTAATTTTAAAATAAGTTAATTATTAATTATTTTTATTTTCGTGTAAGCAATTGCTTGTTATTTGTTTGAAAATGTATTATGTGGGTATTCGAAGATTGTTGGAAATTATCGGAGGTTTTAATTCTTTTAAGAACACCCATTTAGATGTATACGAATAGCCTTTTTTATATGTCCGATATAGGCATCTCTAGCGTGCTAGTGCTAGGTCAAAATAAGCAACCTTAACTACTTTTGGAAAAACATTTGCCTGAAATATATTTCAGTTTAGGTTAGGACTGTGATCTACCCAGAGACTTTAGCGAAGTTTTATCCCACTTCTGATAATAATAATATTGGCATCTCTAGCGGTGCTAGGTAACCTAAACTACTTTCGGAAAAACTTTCATTTGCCTGAACGATATTGCAGGTTAGGTTAGGACTGTGATCTAACCAGAGACTTTAGCGAAGTTTTATCCCACTTCTGATAATAAAAAAATCAAATGCACGCAAAAATGCATTTTCAAACAATTCACATGGTAATAAGGGTGCTTTACGCACAACTGCTTGTTATCATAGTTCATTTTAGTCGGCTAAGGCTAGAATTAGATTTCTGATATTGTTTCAATATTTATATTACAGGGTTAATTATTGCACAAAAAAAAACATAATTATTCGTAATTAATATTGTGTGAAGTTACGTTTTAAAGTTTTTTAGATGTTTTGTCAGTTACAGACAAGTTTCACAGAACATTCCGCGTAATTTAAACTTTATCGCGTGGTCACAGAGTCGCTTAGTAAAACATTAGTTTCTAAGTTAAATTTGTACGAATCTCTCATGAAATATAGCTTACTAGGCAGCGTCCCGCGGTTTCACCGGCAGAAGTACCGATCCCGTAGAATATAAATAAAATACATACATAGTAATAAATAAATTATCCAGGACATTTCACACATAGCCATCTAGCCCCAAGCTAAGTAACTAGACTTGTGTTATGGGCGCTAGACAACGGATATACTTTTCTTTTGTAAATATATACTTATAATACATAGAAACAACCAGACCACAGACAAATAACGAAGCATTAATACTTGCCTGAGGCGGAAATCGAACCCGCAACCCTGTATATATAAGTCACCTATGTTTCTCCCAATTAATCAATATCTTCCTACTAAATTCCATAAAAATTGTTCCTGTGGTTTCGGAGCCTATTCGTTTCAAACAAAAAACCTCTATCCTTTTATTCATCATAGTCATAATAATATTTATTTATATATAAAAGGTAATTACATGGCAATTTACACCTAAAATTAAGACCAACAAGTCTCATTGTCAAATATTTGTGTAAAAAAACCTATCATTTGACACCCGATTTATCAAAATCAGTTCAGTAGTTATTGTGTTAAGGTCGAACAAACAAACATACTTTTAAAACATAACCTTCCCGTGGTCGGGTAAAAACTAAAATAAAATGTTGACAATAATAATGCCTTTTTGACGTCATTCATTCATTAATATGACGTCATAAATAATCCGACCTCTTTGGGTTATTCAAATGAGAAAAATTACAGATTAAGAACTTGTTTAATGTTGGTTAAAATCGTAATAAATAATTTACTTATATTAAACTAATAATAAAACAGAATGGACTGTTTTTTTTTTGTAATTATTAGGCTCTGACCGATTTTGATGTAATTTTTCAATTCGAATCAGTAGTTCCTGAGATTAGCGCGTTCAAACAAACAAACTCTTCAGCTTTATAATATTAAGTATAGATATATTTTTGTTACATGTCTGTAACTGGCATAAAATTGTTAGCTAAAGTTTATATAATTTGTTTTGTATGTATTATTTGTAATTGTAGGTACGTTTGATATTATAATTTGATATAATATATTGTAAGTAAACAGTTTGATATCGCATGTAACATTAGGTAAGACACAGTATTCACTGATGCAATAAACAACATTTACATTCTAATTATATACATTTTTTTATTTTAAGACAAAAAAAAACTTGGTAATACTTGCTATTTATTCAAACTTAATATGAAAAAAATTGAGTTCGTTAAGGGATAACATGCAGGGTAGTGATTGGTAACAAGTAATTTTAACTTATTTATTAATTCTTAATGTAAAAAATGAGCTCGTTTAGGGACAGGGTGGTTGGCAACTCCTACGGACGCAATCTGTGATCTTGCCCCATTTCACTAACTAATTTATTGACAATGTACGGCAACACAAATCCATAATCACTACATAGTATAAAATAAAGTCCCTTCCCCCTGTCAGTCCCTATGTATGTTTAGATCTTTAAAACTACGCAACGGATTTTGATGCGGTTTTTTAAAATAGAGTGATTCAAGAGGAAGGTTTATATGTTTAATACATGCATAATATAGCCGTGCGAAGCCGGGGCGGGTCGCTAATACCTACTAATCCATTGCTCTCTTATATTTTTTTTAATCGAACCAACGTATGTATGCGGTGTTCACTTGCCGCATGTCAGAGGTCACGAATTCATTTTCATAGAGGGTAAAAATTAAAGCCTGTTTTCAAATTCAATTTTTTATATAATATTTATTCGTCAGTGGAAAGGCTACTTGGCTAAAGCGCCAAAATGATATTGTTGGGAAATGAGGTTTAAAGTTTTTTTTTACGAAAAAAATTCATATCTTTTTTTCCTTTAACGTTAACTAGTTCAAATTAATAAATGTATCTATTTATACACGCGTCCACAATGAGAATTTGTTTCTAGATCTATATATCCCTTGGTTCGTGAAATAAGTGTCGCTTTAGCAAAAATTACCTAGGTTATAACAAAGTGTTAGTCAGGGAAAAATTGCTAATTTACCATCAACGTCTCAAATGTAGTCATTAAATTTGCTAATAAATAATATTAAGCTTAAACACAGTAAATTAAAATTACTAATAAACTAGAAATGTATAAATTGTATAAAGTTATGGAATGAAAAATCGCTTATGAAACGAATAACTATGAAACAAAATTAGGTAAAAGTTGCTAACTACGTAGGTATCTTATGAGTGTTCTGATATTTGTGAATTATAAACATTGCTTATTCACCTTAAATAAGATAATCCTAAAATATTTCTTTTTGTTATGAAATACATATTCATAAAAATAAAACTAGTTTTAGCAGTAGTTTCATAATCAGTAATTTTCATTTTAATAAATGCTATAAGTGCTTTTCGTACCGGGTTGTTCCCATCCGCTGCGATTCCATTGTTTTTGTTAAAAATATTTTCCATAAATTACTGTCGCTACGATTTTAAATTTTATATCGAAAAATATTTTTTGTTTCTAATGCTGCGAAGCTCGATGACTATGTACGACCATCAAAAGCTGTAGTCTTCTAAAAATTTGAATTAAAGCTCATAGAGGCTATGTAATAACACCACTAGAAAAATTACACTTACTTAGTTAAGCAATACATTTCAATTAATTGTATAATAATTTGACGAACATCCATATCAGCCAACAAAGGCCTTAGTCTTTGTTTATCTATAGATTTTTAATTCGCTTCTAAGTATAGACTTTTTATCCTCTCTTCCTTAATTAAAGGTATAGATTATCGTTATTACAAAATTGAATATATTATTAAACGGAAATTAATAACCTATCACTTCTTTTTTGTAAGTGTAATTGTTATAGCAGATTCAATTAGATTCAAAGCGGTAGGTAGAGACAATTTTTGGGTGGAGAATTATGTAAATTCCTAAAGTTATTGAAAATGGGATATTATGATTTCTATTATATGAATCTCGATATTTCGATGCTATAGCACCCATTTTTACGAGACAAGAGTTTTTCGGGTACGTCTCGGCAGCAAGAAAACTCCATTCGTTGGTTAAATACCTGTAACTTTAGTAGTGAAAAAAAAACTATTTTAGCTAAAATCGTAAATTATTTTTTTAGTCACAAAGAAAATTAGATTAAAAATAGCAAGTGCACTCAACGAATAAAAAAAGTTACTTTTAAAAATAATAGTTATTTATTTTGTAAGTTATATTGTGCCTATTTTACAAGTTGACCATACCAGTGGATACCTAATTTTCAACCTATTTCATAAAAAAATAAAGGTTATGTATATCTAGTCAATAAACTAAAAAATACCATTTACTAGTACTAGACGTACGTACAGGAACTAAACCCAAATTTTAATCACAGCCTTAGTAAACAAATAGTCGCAGACTGAGAACAACCCTATATTATACTAAATAATTTAGACATTTTTGCTAACTCAACTTTTAGTACTAAATTTTAAAACAATCATTTTCGCTAACGTATAACAATAACAACAAGTAGTAAGCAAACACAAGTCAATAAAAATTGCTTAAACTCCACGCGTCTCAAAATGTTATGCAAAGACTTTTGCTTAAGCGCCATATTTTTTGATTCCATGGTAAGCAAAAACAGCTAACATAATAATGTCAACAAACTTAAAGAAAAGGAGAAACGCTTATGTTACTGAAGAGAACAAAATGTGGCAAACAAAAAACTCTTAAGCGCTACGAAACCGAAAATTGTAGCTCCTAAGCGACGTCAGTTGCAAAATCAACGTATTTGGGTCGTTTTAGTCATTGATATTCAACATTTTTCTTAAATTTTTGGATTGTTATAGCGCCAAAAAAGTGCTCAGATTGACTTGAAACCGACATCAATCGACGCAGAAAAAAAAATCCAATCCAATGATATAAAAAACGTATTTTGGTAAATATGGCGCTTTAGCCAAGTAGCCTTTCCACTGACGATATAATAACATAATATCATTTCTATAAAATATCTTAAAACTAAAACCATCTACAATAAATTAATATTTCATTGTTGTGATTCTCCCACACTATGAAAGTATTTACTAATGTAACACAGTATTTTGAGGAAAAACTATATTTCAAATGTTAGGGCATTATTAGGTTTTTAATATAATTTACAATAGTTTTAACTTCAGCCATGGCACCGAGGCCAGTGTCCCCACAAATGAGTGTCTTACTGATCGGAGGGATCTGTGTGTGGCCCCAATCTTCTAGTGTTGACACCTGGAACAAGAAACGTAAGTAGAATTAGCAAAATGTTTAGCATTTCCCACCCTGTGAGAGGAGATGGCTCATGCGAGCGTAAAGAATGTGGAGTTGGAAGATCTTGTGAGCCCCTATGCCCTATAGAATGGAGTAGGATCGAGTTAATAAAAAGGCGTATCTGGAACGACGTCAGGGGTTCGTTGGAAGGCTTGATATCGTTTGATAGACAGGGTTACTGTCCGCCTCCACGGACAGTAACCCTAAGTAAAAGCGTGTTTGCAACTCCTTCAAGGCAAAATCTACTCGTTGAAACTTTGTTAGTGGGTTATTTATCCCGATATCAGCATGAGATCGTAAGCAACGAGGGTAGCTAGTCAATAATAAAATACTACAGAATAGAAAATAGTTCTAACTCCGTGTAGGTGTGTTAAAATTGTGTCTTACTTGTTTAGCAGTAACAGGATGTTCCCACATTCTGGTGTTCATGGCAGGACAGAACAGTAGCGGCTTGTTCATGTCCCATGCTCTGGTTGTGCATGTCAATAGATTGTCGCAAATGCCCTGAAACAATGTCGTTGATGTTTCTTCACTTCACTATCACTACATAGTATAAAATAAAGTCACTTTTCGCCGTCCCTATGTCCCTTTGTATGCTTAGATCTTTAAAACTACGCAACGGATTTTGATGCGGTTTTTTTAATAGATAGAGTGATTAAAGAGGAAGGTTTTTAGATATAATACATGCATAATACAACCGTGCGAAGCTGGGGCGGGTCGCTAGTTTACTTATATATTATAGAGTAGGTAAAACGTGACCAAAACTGCCGTATTGGTGAACCCAATCCCAATATTATTTTGAAAGCTGTTTGTTAATCCTTCACGTAAAAACTACTAAACCGATTGTGAGGTATGTAGATAGCTGGTATCAGGCTTATTCCGATGCTGGACTTACACGGGTAAAGCCTCGGGGAGCACAGTTTTCGGAATCGAAAAATTCAAGTCCTGAAGGTTTCCTAAGTTACCTTTTAATCTCCTTCCTGCAAACTGTCGATGGCATTTAACAGGAGTTTTAAAGTATCTCTGCATCGCGTGCATAGTGCATTTTATGGCGCCTGTCTCTTTAGGCTAGTGAAAATTGTGTCCAAAGCTGCGGAGCAGTAGGTATACCTTACGAGTTTATGGTGAAGTAGGTATGACCTGAAAACCCATGCGCCCGCGCCGTTTCGGAAACGGTTGCCCCCGCGCCGAATCTGCCTTAACGAGCAGTTTCCGTTTTAACGATGTTTTATGTAATTAAGAATCGCACATCTATTTTAGTGACTAACCATCTGTACTACCTTATGGGATTTCGTGTAAGGTTTATGGAAATATACATTTTGTACTTACATGTTTTTTCTTTACAATCGCCGTAAAACTAAACATTTTTTTATCAATCTAATCCAAGTAAAATTGTTCTATGCTCTAATCGTGTTTACGACAGTAGGAATATCATTCCATGGATTTTAGCGGTTGATACCCAACTGTTTCTAAGACACCTCTGTCACGATATTTTACGCTTCTGGTCTTACCACTTCGTCTTAAGTTACCTGTGTCATCTTAGCCATAGTGTTAGCATCGAGCGGCGCTATAACCATAACATCCGCCCACTTGCCCAGCTCTATGTGCAGCACCGGGTCTCCGCGTCCATTCCACGCCTTCCATTCAGCTTCATCATCATATACTTCCACTGAGGAGGGTAGCTCTTGCATATCAAAGAAATGTTTAGCGTATTTTGTTAGTATCAGCCGGATCTGGAATCATTAATATCTATAGTGATAATACCTATAAGAATCCTATAATATTTGGGAGTACACACACATCTATATCTATCTATGTTATCTATATTTTTAATATTATAAAGTTTGTTTGTTTGTTTGAACTCGGTAATCTCAGGAATAGGTTCAAATTGATAATGAATTTCGTGTTGGATAGGCCATTTATCAAGGAAGGCTAAAGGCTACTTTTTTATTTTGATATTCCCACGGATTCGGGACGTATGCGGGCGAAACCGCGGGAAGTAGTATGAAATAAAAAGTATAGATGGAAAAAATATCAACATTTCAAATAAGTACCTATCTAATAATAACAAGGCACAATAAGTAAAACCACTGGCTTTACACAACCCATGAAATAATTACCTACCTATCTTATTATTGTTTAGTGTGCTTTGAACTTGATTCAATAAACTGACAATAGATGGCGCTAGTAGAAAAATTAGATCACGCTATAAATGTTTCAGCCAGAGTACAATAAATATGTCCATGAATGTTCTATCTATACTTTATTTATTAATATCTCGGACATTACCACGGATAATAATCTTCAAGATTCTAAGATTTTTGGATGGTCAATTACTAATTTAAAGTAATGACCTCGGATACTTGTATACCTAGTGGCCTTGAGAGGTATACATAAAACATGGTGTTATTTTTTACCAAAAAGAATTTCCAGTTCCGGAACTAGTTCCGGAATTCCGGGAATCAACGGGACTGAGTTACGAGACTGGGTACATAATTCCGGAACTAGTTCAGTTTCGGAACTAGTTCCGGAATTCTGGAACTAGTTCAGTTTCGGAACTAGTTCCGGAATTCAGGAATTATGTACCCAGTCTCGTAACTCAGTTCCGGAACTGGAGACCTTCCGAGACTGGATGCCTTACTTGTGGCATCTATAATGCCAGCCGCTAATCTTATCATCTCATAATCTCATTTTTTTATAAAGTTATCCTTATTTTTATATTGTTTAGAACTTTTTTTTACTGTCGACAAAGAAATTTTGATTTTGAGTTTTGAATGTTGACATTGTCATTGAAGAAGAATTCGGGAAAAAAAACTGAGACATCGATTTTGGATAATGAATTACAAAATAATAAAATAGTCTACATATTGGTTCCTTATTGTGATTTATTTGTTTGTGCCGAGTAAGTCGGTTCTGGCTGTGGTGCGGAGTTTTATGACAGAATATTATCTGAATACATTGGATTCGATTACTTACATATAGTGTGTGTTCATACACCGACGACGACGAGATTAACGCACTTTCTTGCTATTCCTACGTTATTACGAACGATTTTATACAACAACGCGTTGGTTTGGCGTATATACCCTTGATGACCAAGGAGTAAGAAAAGGATGGAGTTCGTTATGACCATGATTTAGAGACAATAAAGGAGAATGCAGTAAACAGCTATCGAATACCTCTGTCACTGACCTTACACCTAGTTAAGGTGAAAGGGTACCTGCGCTCTCTCCATTTGGTTTTTTCATTTTCTAATTATCATAGAAATTAAGATTTAAAAAAATTAAAATAAAAAATAAAAAAACATAGGGGCATGGTCAAGGTCATGGCAGTTATAAGTTTTAAGCACCAAAAATATTTGCTCTAGTGTCATTATCTAGGGAGAAAACAGTCGACTACGTTTGTAATAATTTGTATGGAAAGAGCCCCAGGTACCCTTTCCTCTTAAGTGTTCTTTTTTATTTTTTAATGTATTTATTTTAATTTGTAAATTATAGTTGTTAATCTTTTTTTTTTATTTTATTGTTGAGCCTTTAGTTAGGTCTATAGGTAGGACTGGACTGACAGACTGACTGACCCTCTTCAATTTCTTTTTTTACTTCTTAATGCTTCTTATTTTATTTTTTACTAGCTGCGCTCCGCGGTTTCACCCGCGTAACTCCCGATCCCGTGGAAATATCGGGATAAAAAGTAGCCTATAACCTTCCTCGATAAATGGACTATCCAACACAAAAAGAATTTTTCAATTCGAACCAGCAGTTACTGAGATTAGCGCCTTCAAACAAACAAACAAACTCTTCAGCTTTATAATATTAGTATAGATATAGATTTTTAGCTCTTTCTAAAATGGAACTTTCGTTGTGCTTTCGTTTCGTTACAACCTCGCGTGTCAAAACTCAACTGATGAGCTCTGATGGAAAGTAGATGGGCGCTGAATAACTCAATCTTCTCTATAAGTATCAAATTCTCGTGACGCGGTGTTAGTTGCCAAACGGCTGAACTAATTTGTTTGAAATTTTATTTTTTTTGTTTTATTTTTTTGTAAAGTATTTTTTTGCCTAGTGTTCTAATCCCTACTAGCGTATCCCCCCTGGTAGGGATAAGTGGAAAAAGCATTCGCCGCGCGGGGTATAACTCTGTGATAAAATGTTTGACATTCAAATTTTAATAACATCAGGCCTCAGGTATTTAGAGGGTGTATCCTATGAGAGTGTGTCATTTGGCTTAGGAATGTCTTACACCAGTGAAACTTCAGTCTAGACATAATGTACCTACTTTGTGCTGTAGACTTCACTCGTCTTTGTTGTCATCAGTAAGTAGAGTAGGAGGTGACTTGAAAAAACCAATGACTATCTTTCTTCACCGCTGGGCAGCCCGAGATTGCATGCAGTGGACATGAGAGTGGTGAGATTTTGTGGAGTAATGAGGATGGATAAAATAAGGAATGAGTATTAAGCCTGAAATTAGCCCCAGTTACTGAAAAAGTAAAAGGGAACAGTTTGAGTTGGTATGGACATTGGACATGTAGCGGCACACCTTTACAAGCTATGCCATCACTACTTCAAAGGAAGCCTCCTTTGAAGTTTGAATCGGCTTCAACATGCAGAGCTTCATCCTATCTTCTGCCTTCGCCTGCGTGTTCACTAAATGTTTCCTTATACTCAGTACTCAGTCCTCTATACCTAAATCTTTTGAATCATTATATTTTTACCTACTCTTTGCTAAGTTCTGTTTTATTTCCCACTGTGACATCACCTCCGCAGACAAGTGATGAGAGGAGACGCATGTGACTAGAAGAGTGATGAGTATGAATATAGAGGAAGAGAACAACCTAAGACAATGTAGGTAGACTGCGTGAGACATGATATGAGAGAGATGTGAAGACTAATAGGAGTGAATGGAAAAAACATACCGCACCGACCTCGAATAAATTGGGATAAGGGTAAGCAGCAGAGTTTCCCAGATGTTATAGAAAAGCCTAGTTAAGCATAAGTTTGAAAACACTAGTTTTTCAGAATTCGTTCAGGAACACTAGAACAACAAGTAGTTGTTTGAGAACAAGGTCGGAAACTCTGGGCATAGCTGCATTGCCAATAGTAACATCAAAATCAAATAAAATGTAAAAATATTCTTGTTAACTGATAAGAAGCTAACCTCAACACTGTACCTCGATTCTTCACTGTTTTCCAACACAGATTTCACTAAAAGTGGTATTTTGAGAGCCGCCACGCTTCCAGTTGCTGCAATTAACAATTTAAACGTTTTTTTCTCCATTCTATGGTCGGAAAATTGGGAAAATAAACTAAAAAGTAAAGAATGTAAACAATGAACTTAAAATATAATGTAAAATGACAATGGCAGATACAAGTGAACATGATTGAATGATTTTGAATTAAAAAAAATAAAATTAGTGATGGACAGTTTCATTATATATAGGAGCAGTTCGTCGTAGCCAAACAAAGCTGGTTAAATAAATCTTTATGTTTCTATCTCCATGATCTTAATTTATATAAAATACCCTCAGAACAATAACTATATTGTTCTGAGAAAATACCATACAATGATTAAACGTAGTATTTAAATTCTCTTTGATGATTAAAAAAAACGAACGTCAAATTCTATGGTATACATACACACAAAGGTAATTTATATTAATAAAAAAAATATGGCTGGTAAGTAATATGATATAAAAGGTACAAAAATATTGTTTATCATTTTTATGCACATAACATAACGTATGGTACTCTAAAACTAAAGTTTAAATGGACCGTGGCGTATATTCATATTTTTATGGATTGATTGATTTTACTAAAACGCGATAAGCATTACAACTTAAACATTAAATAAAACTTTACTTTGTGTATATCGTGTTGTTTCTTCCTGTATTTTACAAATAATGTAATCTATCTATCATCACAATCATTAATTTCTATCATTAAAGTGAAGAAATCAAAGCATAAAAATATTATCAGCAACTGCGACAATGCTGCGACATCACTATTTGTCATTCGATAACTTCGTTCTATGTCAATGTCAAGTCTGCGTAAACGTCAAATTATGTAATTTTTGTATGAATTTTTTTTTATTCAGTCTGATTTTAGGAGAGGCATCGGAAGGTTGTGTCGTTCTTCCATAGCTTCTTTGTTTACGGAAAATCGTGTTAGTGTGTCGTGTTTATCAAAACTAGTTTGTGTATTTGACTCAGTATAAATTAAAGTGATAATGTTTCAGTGATAAAGTGCAGTGATTCGACGACAATGGATGAGAAATACTACGAAGGATGTGGGCAAGAGGGTCCGATTCGATGTATATTTTTGTGTGAATTCCACCATACAGCAGGGCCGAAGATAACATGCCAAGTACCAGAGAATCACATATCGAAAGATATATTCGACACGGTCAGCCATTATATTATTCCGAAAGTGCAGTTGCAGAGGTGCACTCTTACTGTGTGAGTCGATTATTGTCGTAAAACTTGTACCTACCTACTACGCGGTCTATACTATAGTGTGACTATACAAACCTACCGTTATAACTAGGTAGGTACACCTACTTATCAGGTAGGTATACCTACTTATCAGCGCCTCAGAGTTTCACCCGCTTAAGTCCCGAATCTGTGGGAATAACAGGATAAAAAGTTGCCTATTGTACTAACAATGATTCAATGTATCTTCATACCAAATTCCATCAAAATCGGTCCAGTAGTTACGGGGCGTCTAATATAAATAAGTAGGTACTTATTGAAATAAATAAAACCTCTAGTCTAGGTAGGTAGGTACTATGTTTATTCTATTAGTCTATAATTAAGTACCTACTTATAATAATACCTACACAGAAAACGTAATTTAGAACTACCCTCATACAAAATAAGTACCTACCTACATATCTATATTTATAATGTACCTGCAGGTAATAAGGGCCACCTACCACTTTAATTCAAAACTAAATATTTTGTAAAAATAGGAGGGAAACCCTATTTTGTAAAAATAGGTGTGATCATTACATAAATAGTAGCTACTAGCTGCGCCCCGCCGTTTCACCCGCGTAAGTCCCGATTCCGTGGGAATATAATAAAAAGTAGCCTTCCTCAATAAATGGACTACCTATCCAACACAAAAATATTTTTTCAATTCTAACCAGTAGTCCCTGAGATTAGCGCATTTAAACAAACAAACTCTTCAACTTTATAATATTACTAATATTAGTATAGATAATGTCAATCTGAAAAAAAATCACTAATGTCAAGGTTTTAAAAAAAAACTTTAGTTGCCCGTATTAGCCGCAGGTACGGTAAAAGTATTACAAAGTTAACCAAGTGCAACGAAACCTATCACTAACACCAACCCACCAAAGTTAACTAGATACCTAATTGTGCACTAAATCATCTGAGCGAAGTCTCAAGTTATTATGGCACGTTATTCACACCTTCCAAAGCTTACGGCCTACGGCCCCCTCGGAAGTATAATTTTAGGGATCCCTAACATAAATTAGACACTAGCGATACAGCATCATTCGCCTCGTAAATTCCAATGTTAGAGCACATTGGAGAAGGTGCTCCAGTGTGGTTCAGTAGCACAGTGTTTGATAGGCCTCAAAAAATTCCCTATGCTGTTTATAGCTTAAATAAATCAAGGAAAGCAATGCCAGAGTAGAACATCCGTATGTCAATTTCAAATAGTTAAAAAACGTGTGGCACTCGAGGACTGCCGCGGTAAAGCTATTGCATAGTGAACGCTCGGCCGAGCTACATGGTAGGCGGAGTGGGGGGTGTAAGGTTTTATTTGTATCGGTCGCCGCGCTCAAAGCCCGCGATAAAAGCTATGCAATAGCTTAATATTGCAGGACATTCCACACATCGCCATCTAGCCCCAACTTAAGTAACTAGACTTGTGTTTTGGGTGCTAGACGACGGATACATTTGTTATATACATTTTGTGGGAGACTATCGAAGGAAACACCGGAATCTTTTCTTTTCACACATTTCTTTTGTAAATATATACTTATAATACATAGAAAAACAACCATACCACAGACGAATATCTAAGCATATACTTGTTTGAGACTGGAATCGATCCCTGCAACCATGTGTTTGGCAGTCCGGCATGGTGACCATTGTGCCAACTGGGTCGTCATACATAGAAAAAAAAAGGTTTCTTGAAGCAAGAAGTAATCCCTCTTCCTATAGTTCCTTTAAACGCTCGAGAATAATTTCTTGTCTTAGTAAATGTTCTTATAAAATAATTTAAAAAAAAATAGTCGTCCGACATTTGTCGTCCGTCAATAGTCCTCCATAAATAATCGTCCGTCATTTGTCGGGGGTGTTAGGTTATTTTCGTTACGGAATTTCTTGATTCCGCGCCCAAGGCCCGCGATAAAATCTATGCAATAGCTTAAAAAAAAAATCTATTATTAATTAAAAAAAAGACTAAATAAATTCTGTAATCCAATCTATTAAGATATTTTTCTGACTTCAAAAATGGAGGAGGTTCTCAATTCGTCTGTATGTTGTTGTTTTTTTAATTAAATGTCGTTTGATATAAGATCTTTAGGCGCATATTTGCCAGTGCATGCAATGCATTTCTTGATTTATTTAAGCGATAAATAGCATAGGGAAATTTTTTGAGGCCTATTAAACAGTATCAGTAGCAACTGGACAGAGTACAGTCGTGATTTTTTGACGTGATAAAGTCTTATATATCGACTAACACCGTACTTACTGCACTCACAAAAAAGGTGGCAAGGTTTCAACCCACGGCATAATTTTAATTAAAATACTTCCATATTCAACCCCCTGCAAATCAATAGTCCATTTCCTACCCAAATATGCAGTGGGTAACCAACTACCTACCTAATTTTTACTCAAGTAACGTCAACAGAAAAAAATGATTCATAGTTTCGGTAAGAGTGTTAATTATAATAGTAGTTAAAATAAGACTTTAAAATATATTAAATTTTTTTTCTGTCTGTACAAAAAAAAACATATTAAGTACGTATTATATGGGTTGAAAATGGAATACATTTTAGGTAGAAATTGGAAAAAATAATCAATTAAATTATTGGGGGTAGAAAATGGAACACATTTTAGTTAGAACATGGAAAAAAATATTTGCGTGTTGAAAATGGGGGTTCAAAATGGATGCCGCCACAAAAAAGTGTCATGATATTGACATGGTAGGTAACTATAGCAATGTTGTCATGTTACGGGAACGTGAGTTATTGACAAGGCAACCATAGCAACGTATTATCGTTGCTATGGTTACCATCAATGTTTTCTTATGACGTTATCACGTAAAATTATCGTCCGTAAACCGACTTTACAGACAACCATTTTTTTAAATAAACTATGAGACTTAGGTTTTCAATTAAATATTAGGCGCTGTCCTAATTGCGTATCATCACGCGACCGTCCGATGCGATGAGATTTTATAAAATAACTAGCTGCGCGGTTTCGCCCGCGTAAGTCCGATCTTTCTCACCATTTAATTAAACCTTCCCTGGACTACGACAAACATTTCAAAACCGAAATCATCTAAATCGGTTTAGCCATTCTCGAGTTTTAGCGAGACTAACGAACAGCAATTGATTTTATTTATATATATAGATATAGGTAGATAGATTTGATCGCATTGCATCGGACGCATAAGTCGCGCGACGATATACAGTTAGGAAAGCGCCTATAGCCCCTTGGAACAGTAATGAATACAATATATATATTGTACAGAACCCTCCTCGGTTCGAAGATCCTCGGGTTCCCCGTACGTATAGACAACAAGAAGTACGCTCGGAACGCGTTCTACTTCAACTTGTGCTTCGTGTGCGACGCGTGGGCGCGCACTGTGCATCTAGAACCGCTTGTCAAGAAACTCACTGAATACTTGGTAAGTAAGTAGTCTAAGTAGATATACAACATGCAACAAATACAACAAGCTCTACATAAATCCTGATATTTTTCGCAAAAATAGCGACATTTATAATTTCAACTTAAGAAATAAGGGTGAACTGACCGTGCCCGGTAGTAGGCGCCGGAAAATAAACATTTCGTTTAATAGTACATGTGTGCTCTATTATAATAAATTACCTAAAGATGTATATGACATGTCCATTAACAGGTTCAAAACTTTTATAAAGCATAAATTGTGCAGTAAGGCGTATTATGATACTTCGTCTTACCTTAATGATAAGAACCCATGAACGTGACTTTAGTTGCTCCATTTCAAATAATCCTTTCAAATATTTGCACTTAATAGTAAGCGTGATCACATGAAAAAAAACCCCATGAGTTTTTTGTGCCTTCTTCTCACTGGTGGGCGCGTTCCGAAGGCACACATCCTAACTTAGTTTTTAAGACGTTTCTATGTAATCTGTGTACAAACGTATTAAGCATCCAAATAAATAAAAAAAATATTAGTAAGAATTAGTACGCATTTAGTATTAGTAAGAATTACGATATACTTCCTGTTATGTGTCTCATATCACGGGGCTATGAAGCCCCGGACCTTTGGAAGGCGTGTGTAGAGCCGAAGCCAACACGTAGAGGCCCTTTACAATAACAACGTTTAATGGCAAAGTATGATGTGGACACCAAACCGGCGATTATTTCTGTCTGCCCAATAAAATGCAGTCAACGACAACCTCAGGTTTGGAAAGAACTATTGATAAACTACAGGAGAAAACTACTTGGGCTACTGCGATGGGATGGTAGTGGACTGCCTACTGGGAAACTATGGATACTATGGCGTCTGCCGTAACAATGTTCAACAAACACGTAAAATGGCAGATGGAGACTCGCCAACTCTCAGACTGGGTCACCTTGATGTGATCTGAGAGGCAACCCTTAGTAGCTGAGTAATAGTTATACTTATTATTATAATTTGTTCCAGTTATCAATGGAATTAGAAACGGAATGGCTGTCGAAGCAGTCGATGTCTGGCGACGCGAAGGCGCTGAGCGCGCTCATGATACAAGTCATGCAGGACATTAACAGCAAAAGGATGTGCACTGTCACTGGTAAGTGGTAAGACGATGTTTTATCCATATTTAAAACACCCCAGCAAATAGGACAGAACTTTATTTATTTTCATTGGCAGCAGTAAATTAAAATAGATGATAAATACTTACCTAAACTGTTATCTCAAAAACAGGAACTTGCGTTTCCTACTTGAGATACAGTATCCTCGCAGATTTATCAATATACCTACACGTAGTACCTTAAATGTATTTATTTATTAGTGTACCAATAATTATTCGTTTAAAACGCGCCTGGTGGGGGGTAGATGATAGGCGTCAAAATTCAAACATTCTAATATAATAACAATTTTATAGTGCATTTTGTGCAGGGATAATCGCCGGTCTTGTGTCTACATCATACTTTGCTATTAAACTTGTAATAGGACCTCATAGGGCCTCACGTTTTGGCTTCGGCTTCACACACGCATTCCAAAGGTCCGTTGCTCTAAAGCCACGAGACTTTGGAGCCATGGAGTTCTAAAATTTTCTACTGCAATGTGTGCTGAAAATTTTAGAACTCCGCGGTGGTTCTGCAATTATATTGCTGACTGTAACTAACTATCTAGGTTATACTCATTAAGGGTTTTAAAACCCAAGTACCGTTATCAAATATGACTTGAGCTTGAGATGTTATTATAGTTTGACCCAATTACAGCTCCATCTGTCCAATTAAGGTCCATTAAGGGGTTATTTGTTATAACAGAAACATATCCCAGCTTGATAACATAATGGAGTTGACACTTGATGGAGACTAATCAAAATATTACGAAAAATCTCTGTATTTTCGTAAAAAAAAATGTTTTGCTTATCAGTGGTAGGGCTGACAACATTTATTTGCATTAAAACAAAATCGTGCCCAAGGGAGTTGGTTACATACAAACATACAGGTGAAACTAATAAAAGCGTGTTAAAAAAATATAGTGCTTGCAGTCGACAAATATATGAAATTTTGAAATTCAACTGGCGCGCATTAAACTTTAAACAACTTGACATGTTTTAATTTGTTGTTGTCTTTATTTTTACGACTATACGGCCAACTCAAAAGTATGGGTATTGTATGTAGCCCTATTCTACTTAAAAGTTTTGTATCTTCGTCTCTGGAAAACCAGTTTGTGTAAATGGGAGCGAGCGACCGCAATTTTATGAGATTTTTAAAGTTTTAAAACAATGTTTCAGGCCACAAAGAAATAACAATATTTTTCAGACGAATCTTACCGATTGTCTGAAATAGGTACTTATAGTATTTTTGCGTACTATATTTATCAATAAGTATAAGCAAGTACGTACCTACTGTAGCAAAAAACGAAAAAACTGTCGTTTCACGACCCAGCTGGCACAATGGTCACCATGCCGGACTGCCAGACACAGGGTTGCGGGTTCGATCAGACCCGCCTCAGTCAAGTATATATGCTTAGTAAATTGTCTGTGGTCTGGTTGTTATTATGTATTTTCAGTATAGGTATATTTATTTACGAAAGAAAAGTATATAAGTAAGTAAGTAGGTATTCGTTGTCGAGCACCCATAACCATAACACAAGTCTAGTTACTTAGCTTGGGGCTAGATGGCGATGTGTGGAATGTCCTGCAATATTAAAAAAAAAGCACTCCCATGCGAATGCCGGTTTTTTTAGGACGTAGGCAAGCACTAAAAACGAAAAAGTTTGTAGTTCACAGTAATTATTACGTATTCTCTATTTGTAGGAAATCAATATTTTTAAATTATTTTTTATTTTTAAAGAGATACTCGCGGGTAAAATCTCGGAACGCAGCTAATATAGTATGATAGGTACCTACTTTAATTTATAGTACGGATGGCAACCCTAGCCAGTAGGTATACCCAATTAGACGGTTTGTTTACTACAGTAGCTTAATACGTTTTAAAGAAATAAAGGAAAATTAAGGTAATTTTTCCTCTTATTTTGTATAACAAAAAGTTGTTTATACCGGTACGTACTACGTAGCTACCTAGTCGTTAAATAACAGTCGTTTGTCAACTTAACATGTACTTATATTACTTACCTAATTAATTACCTTGTTGGTGTTTTTTTCTCGTGATGTTTACGTGGTAGAATGGGATAATAGAGCATACGGCCAGGCAACTTTGACTAGCAGCGGTCCCCGGTTTTTGGTGGTAAAAAGTAGCTTAAGTTTTATCTTATCTTATATATTGGGGGCTGACAAATTGCCAGCAACACTTCGACCCAATGGGATCTTTTGTATTTACCCCTACCTTGATGTTTCTTACTCTTTGAAGAAGTGGTCGATTAACGCGGTGATCCCACTGAGAGGAAGAAACCTATATTCCTCCGGTTTGGGATACGCATTCCCAAGGAGGCTCATACGCTTCGCTGCTGGACGTCGCATTCACACAGTATGTGCTCCATAGTTTCCCTGACATCACCGCAGGCTCTGCAGTCATTATTTGAAGTTAACTTCATTTTTAGAAGCATGTCATTGGTTCCGTAAAGCCCTGTCAAGGCACCAACCCTCAGCACCAACCACAGCTCGTGCTTTGCTTCTACTGTTGTTCAATATACTTAAATTTAGAAGCCCCTCTGGTGCTCCTAGGCTGCTACCTATTAATTTCTTCGAATGTTACTACATTCGAAGAAATTGACTGATTGACTGATTTCCCACTCTTGCGTGTGTTTCTTATCAGCGTAATCCTTTACGGCCTTTATGATTGTGCATGCTGGCAGGCCCATACATGGTTCAGGTCATAGCACTTGCCGAGCTTAAGTTACTCCTGAAGATTCAATGTATCATCATACCAAGTTTCATCAAAATCGGATCAGATATCCAATGGAATATTGCCGAAACTGCGATATATTTTTGTTTTATTCGACTTTGAGTACCAGATTCTTGCATATCATGACATAACTCCGAAGCCAAGAGTCGAATCACAACCGAACAAAGACCAGCAGGTAGAAGGAAGACTCCTCTATCACACTTGTCAACTTGGCCTTCTATCTACTAAACCCTGGTTATATAAAGTCTTCGAACATCTTCTACTAATCTATACTAATATCATAAAGAGGAACGTTTTGTTTGTAACGAATAGGCTCTGAAACTACTGGACTGATTTAGACAAAACTTGGTATGTAGTAGATAGCTGGAGACCTGGATTAACACATAGGCTTTTTATACCGATATTCCCACGGGATCGGGAGTAACGTGGGTCAAACCGCGGAACGCTGCTAGTATACAGGGTGAATTTTTTATGTGGGCCTTCAGGGCTATATCCTAAACTATGAGAGATAGCGAAAAATGCTGAAAGGCGTTGCGTGCCCGATTTTGACAAAAACGAAAACTGCATCATTAGATTTTTGAAAAAGTCATCATTACCCTAGCCGGGGTTCGAACCTGTTGATTTTGCAAAAAATAATCACCTATATTTTTATACCAATCGATAGTGTTGTTGATAGATATCAATTCCTGGAAACAAACATAGTATGGCAAAATAAAGGAAATGGCTGAATTTTGTAGTTTTCTGTAATTTTCACCTTTCTGTCTCTGGCAAAACTATAGTGTAAGACATAGAGGACAAGTGATATTATTCTAAATATCATAAAATAAGTTATAAATGAAGTTCTTTACATAAAATTTATAAAAACAGATCATATTTTTAGTGCAGCAGTTTGTTGCGTCATTGGCCACGTGAGGAGTCACTGCATTTTTTCGGGGATGGTTGTATAAAAATTACAGATGATTACTAAAATGAGCTATTTCCTTTAATTTGCCAGACTATGTTTGTTTCTAGGAATTGATCTCTATTAGCAACACTATCGATTGGTACAAAAATATAGAATGATTATTTTTTTGGAAAATGAACAGGTTCGATTCCCGGCTAGGGTAATTATTATTATTATTATTAAGAGCCTACACTGTCCCACTGCAGGGCAAAGGCCTCTCTACCTTTCTTCCATTGATCACGATCGGTCGCCATTGCACACCAATCATTCCTATAGGAGTCAAAATCATCTCGCCATCGTCGCCTCGGTCTGCCGCGTGGTCGTATCCCTATGGGGGACCATTCCGTTGTTATTTAACTAGGGTAATTACTTTTTAAAAAATCGAATGATGCAGTTTTAGTTATTGTCAAAATCGGGCACGCAACTCCTTTCAGCATTTTTCGCTATCTCTTATGGTTTAGCTTTAGGATATAGCCCTGAAGGCCCACATAAAAAATTCACCCTGTATAAATAAAAATGAATCACCGAAATGTAGTACGCACATAATTTCGAACGAACTGAACATAACTGATAGAGATAATTCTTTTTTTTACGTTCGTTATTTGGTTCGTATAAAATTCGTTTTTAATCGAACGCGGTTGAAAGCTAGTTTCCGCTAAAATATGTTACTATTTCGGTTTTCACTGTATTAGGACTTGAGTGGGTGGTTATAGATACGTTCGAATAACCAAAAGAGACATTTATAATATCATAAGATCACACAAGAGCAGTGTCGTTTCGAATCACTGACTAGAAATCGTCTACAATTGAATAAATAATATATTCAAACAAGAAATAGCTGTGGCGTTGTTGCTAAGCCGAGATAAACGCCGTATCATACAACTTTGAAGTCTAAATCTATAAATATAAAGTCCAATTATGTCTAACAAGCAAGTGGCATGTGTTATGTACCTACCTACAATATGCGATAAATATTCTAGTTATATATGAATTGTTATGTAGGTATAAGATAACATGTGTGCTATTTGTCTCAATGAAAACATTAAAATAAACTACATAGTTGAAGCTGTAAATAATTAGGAATTAATTGTACGGCAGGCAGGATGTAGCGTCGTAGCGTTTTTCGAGCTACTTGTTTGTTCGTAGTCATTATTTTGTAATTAAGCACTTTTAGAATGGACAATTAGGAGCATGTTCATAGAAAATTAGGTTTCTTGAACAAGAAATAATCCTCTCCCTATAGACCAGCCTTCCCCAAAGTGGGCGATAACGCCCCCTTGTGGGCGCTGCAGGCCTAAAGGGGGGTAAGAGACCTAAAAAAAAATGGGTGCGTTGTGTACTACCTACTGCGCTCAGGTTTCAAGTTAACTCTTGCGGGTTATAAGTAGTAAAAGTCTAGTTTAGAATTAACTAGCGACCCGCCCCGGCTTCGAACGGCTATATTATGCATGTATTATACATATAAACCTTCCTCTTGAATCACTATCTATTAAAAAAAACCGCATCAAAATCCGTTGCGTAGTTTTAAAGATTTAAGCATACATAGGGATATAGGGATAGAGAAAGCGACTTTGTTTTATACTATGTAGTGATGTTTAATCTCCGCCAATATAGCTCACAATAATTAATTTAATTTTATGTTATAGTGGTTTTTAAGTAGGTGAAAAAATGTGGCGCTGAAAAATAATTTATTCTCAAAGTGGGCAGTAGACAAAATAAGTTTGAGAACCCCTGACTATAGACGCAAAAGAATAATTTCTTGGTTTTTATAGAAACTCTTAAAATGAAAAGCAGTATTCTTCATTTAAAAGCAATATTTTCAAAAACTTTTATTCTGTGTTAGATCGTATGTCGTGCCGGATATTGCGATATTCGACCTTACCCAAAAATAATTCGGGGGAAAAAAAAGAAGTTTTCAGTAAAAATAGCCCAGCCAGAAATCAAGTCTCTTTTAGAATATAATATTTTAACTACTAAATTCTTTATTAGGCTTTAAAACTATTCAAAATATACATAACAATAGTGTAATTAACGGTTAATTCATAAACAAAGTAGTTGCCATTTCCTTGGGCAAATTCCGAACTAGAATTTTGTGAAAAGTAATTGGTAGTACAGCACAAGCAAAAGAACAAAGGCTTATATTTGACAAACGGATATAGCTGGCATCCGCTAAGAGAAGATTTTAGAAAATTCCTATTCCGTAGGTAGGTGCAGCCACAAAAGGAAGACGGGTCGGAATTTTTTTTAGGGGATCTTTGAGTCACGGGCGTATTTCTATCTTCTAGTAAACCGTGCTACATCTTAGACCTCATCGTCACTAACTACCATCGTGTAAGACAGTGGTCATAAATGCTGACCCATTATTATAATATACTAATATTACAAAGAGGGAAGATTTAATTATTTGTTTGAAATTAATAGGGTCCGAAAGTTCGAAACCACTGGATCGTTTTTGATGAAACTTGGTATAAGGAAACATTGAGTAAAATATAGTTACGGTTGGCAACACTAAATGTACCACCTAAATGTCCACCTGTGATTTACTGACAGGCGACGTTAATGGTGACGGCTAGATAGTAGGTACAATCAACGTTCAAAAGTCCACTGGCACTGTAACGTTTACAATCCTGTGCAGCACTATTTGAACATTATAACAACGTAACCTGTGGATCGAACCCACGTCGGTTGGTGTAGCGGGTGGCGGCTTATACCACCCGGCCAACTAAAGACATAGCTAACATGTTAAAAATAATAATCACACTGAGTACTTTTAATTCAAGTATAAGTTTGTGTGTAACGTCTGCTAGAAGAAGGTCGTAAGTCCAATATTTGTTGATAATATTATCGTAGCAAACTGATAGTGGATTTATGACGCATACTGTACCTATCTAATGTATCGCAAATCTGAACACCTCATTTACGAGGTTTCGGCTCGGAGATGTAGTCGATAAAACTGACATTCCTTGGTATTTATTGATCCACCTACGGATTTAGTTATTTGTAGATATACTCAATTGATTTGCCTTTCATTTTCTTGAAAAAAAAATTTGGAATATCTGTGCGAAATATAGAGGAACAAGTGCGAAATTAAGTGTCCCTCCCGCTTTATGATTGTGGTCTCAAGAGCTCTAAGGTCCGTATTAATAAACCGAACTCAATATCGATTTCAATCTTGAGTTTGCTCTTGAGTTGTTGCGCTGATTAATAAACCTATCTTAAGACGCGATTAAAGAGCGACGTATCACTTGAGTCATACCGTATTAATAAATCAAACTCAGCACTCAAGTCTGATTGCGGGTCATACAAATATTACATTTTTTTAAATATGTTCACATTAAAAACAAGTTGACAGCAAAATATGACGACACTACCTACCATAGGGTAAGAACATATAATTCAAGGTAAGAACAAAGCGTTACTGTCATTCAAGATCAGTCTCAAATCTCAAGAGCGATATCAGCCTGGTTAAAACTTGAGTTTTATCTATTAATTAACGCCTAACTTAAGATAGTGACCACATCTCAAGACTCACTCGATTGATACGCACTCAAGATCGATATTGAGAGCGATTTATTAATACGGGCCTAAGTCTTGAATTAAATTGCTGCAAAAGTACCTAAGTGTTTTACGGAAAATTAAATCACTACATAGTATAAAATAAAGTCACTTTTCGCCGTCCCTATGTCCCTATATCCCTATGTATGCTTAGATCTTTAAAACTACGCAACGGATTTTGATGCGGTTTTTTTTATAGATAGAGTGATTAAAGAGGAAGGTTTTTAAATATAATACATGCATACAGCCGCGCGAAGTCGGGGCGGGTCGCTAGTTCTATTATATTTTATTGTTACCTACACACCAAGATAAATATTTTTACAATAAAAATGAAGCCTAAAATTACAGTGGCACAGTAATGGCTTGAGGCCTAGAAAAAGAAAATGGCGAATGAGAAAAGCTTTCGTTTCTAGAAATAATATAAAATTGTTTATCTACCTATTATGGTAGTATTAGATAGAAAAACTTCGTTGTTTTCAAAATCACTAAGTAACATATTGTAAAACCGTTTTCAGAATAAAAACAAGTATAAACAATTTGCTTGGATAGTTAGTTACCTAACAAATAATGTAAGTTGTGTTAAAGTTAAAACACCTCTAGCAGGGCTCCGAACTTTCACCTTCGTAACTCCCGATCCCGTGGGAGTGTCGGGATAAAAAAGTCTATGTTATTCCCAATGCATCAATGTATCCTCATACCAAGTTTTATCAAAATCTGTCCAGAAGTTTCGGAGCCTATTCGTTACAAACATAAAAACAAACAAGAAAATCTAAACTACAATTTTAAAGCTGAAGAGTTTGTTTGTTTGCTTTTTTGTTTGCAATTGCGACGTCAAGTCACGCATTTCAACGGCTTGGGCCAAGTGGCGTGAGGTGACTGGTGTCATTTGCGACCCCAAAATGCCGGTTAAACTAAAAGGACAGGTCTATAAAACCATCATTAGACCTGTCCTTTTGTATGGTAGTGAGGCGTGGCCGGTGCTTGAGCGACATAAACAGGAGCTGCGTGTCACGGAGATGAAGATGTTGCGCTGGATGTGTGGAGTGACGCGAAAGGATCGCGTCAGGAACTCCCGCATCCGGGGCAGCCTTCATGTCCGAGACATTGCAGATAAATTGCAAGAGTGTCGCTTACGCTGGTACGGCCACGTCTTGCGAAAACCGGCTAGTTACGTGGGGAACAAATGTCTTGCCATGGCGCCTCCCCGCCGGGTCGTGGCAGACTGGGTAGACCCTAGAAGTGCTGGCTTGACGTCGTAAAGGGTGATATGCGTGCAAATGGCCTTACAACCCAGGATGCCGAAGATCGTGCGAAGTGAAGGCGTAAAAGTAGGAAAGCGGACCCCGGGCTCCCGAGAGGGATGCAACCGGGAACATCGCTCGGATGATGATGGATGAGTTTGTTTGTTTGTTTGAACGCGGTAATCTCAGGAACTACTGGTTCGAATTGAAACATTATTTTTGTGTTAGATAGTCAATTTATCGAGGAAGGCTATAATAGGCTACCTTTTTATTTTGATATTCCCACGGGATCGGGACTTACGCGGGAGAAACCGCGGAGCGCACCTAGTCTGCTATAATATTAGTCTAAAAGAAGAAATAAGCATTTTTGTTGTTCTAGACTAAACTAAAATTCAGCGACATTAAAATTCCTAGACATACATAAATCCGGCTATAAAATCAAGTAAAGCATACAAACAAATCTAATTGAAGCTAATTCCCATTCGACATTAGGAACCACATTCTAATAAGTGAATACATTACCTGTAAATGACTGGACTGAACAGCCTTGGTTTGATTTGCGTGCGAATTATCGTATATATAACTAGCTGTTGCCCGCGTCTTTGTACGCGTGGGAGTTTTGTTTTATATACTTAAACCTTCCTCTTGAATCACTCTATCTATTTAAAAAAAATGGTTGTCTGCAAAGTCGGTTTACGAACGATAATTTTACGTCATGAGAACTCTTTTGTATCGTTGACATTACCAATTTGCATGTTACTTGTCAATGACTTTTATATGGTTACTTGTCAATAACGCATGACGTCACACTTTTTTGAGAGTGCAGTTGACTTGTGTGTTGTACTCCTTAGATACTTTTATTTTGGAAATATATACTTATAACACATGAGTAGAGTACTCAGTTTCTAATTAAAGTGGCAGGTGGGCCTTATTGCCCGTAGGTACCGAACTAACACAACTTGTGCATAGAAATAAAAGTTTTCTTGTAGTAAGATAATATAATCCTCTACTTAAAGACGCTAGACAATAATAACTTGTTGAATAATTAATCTTTTAACACGACAAAAATACACCTTGAAGGAAATCTCTGAATTTTATAAGTAAAATCCAAAGAAAAACCAAACATTTGCTTTAATAGAATCTCTCTTATTTTTCTACGAGTGCAAAACATTTGGCTATCATGACCGGAAAATAACTTCCCTTGATTTGTTCAGTGATAATTCTCATTTAGATAGCGCTCTATATCAAACAATACTAACTTCAATATTTTTTAAATAAAAATGCTGATTTATTGAAATTCTATTTATTTATCATAGAAGATGAGAAAACGTAATATTTCCAATCGCGCGCGAAAATACGTGCCTTGTCATCTTTCTTCATGTAAAATGAACTCGAAAGGCACGACTATTGAATAGGTATCAGGGATATAACAGCTCCACGCCAAGGTTTCGTTAAATATTGTCATTGACTATAGAAATATCGGATATTGCTTTTTATTCACAAAGATTGAGTTGCCGTCGTTACAAACTTAAAAACAATTAAATTGATCATTCTAAGTAGGGCAAAATCGTGCCCAAAGTAGTCGGTTACATACAAGCAAACATACAGGTGAAACTAATAAAAGCGTGTTAAAAAGCATGGTCTTACAGCACAAGTAAATCTATCAAGTTTTGCCCATATTTTTTTATCGCGTTGACTCAGGACCTTAATTTTTATTCACAAACCTCAGATCCTGAGAAAATCGGTGGTGACAGACAGACAGACAGACTGTCAAGAAAGTGATCCTTTAAGGGTTCCCTAAAAACAAAAAATCTTTCCTCTTTACAACAGAGTGTAGATTAAACCTGTTGATTGAACGGAAGCTTACCTCTGATAGCAGGTAGTAAACCCGGTAGCTGTAATCGTGATTGACACCGCTATTAGATTGCTCATTGAAACGTCAATCATAGGGGGCGCTAGTGTGTCGTTCGTTCATTACGCTAGGCCAGGGGTTACCAAACTTTTTTTGTCTACTGCCCACTTTAAGAATAATTCCCACTTTTTCACCTACTTAAAACCCCCTATAACATAAAATTAAGTTAATTATTGTGAGCTATATTATATTAGCGGAGATTAAACATTAATTCTTAAAGATAATTTTACTATAACCCGCAAGAGTTAACTTGCTGAGCGCAGTAGATAGTACACAACGCACCCATATTTTTTTGTGTCTCTTACCGTCCCCCTTTATGCCTGCAGTGCCCACAAGGGGGCGTTATCGCCCACTTTGAGAAAGGCTGCGCTAGGCGGCAGTAGGTTTAAACTGCGAAATTAATTTTGAATAAAAATACAATAATAAAAACCTAATTTCAATAGATTATAACTACTTACTTAGATATATTTACATCATAAAATTCATAGTTTGAAATACCAACTCAAACTAATTGGCAGATTGGGCTGAAATGGTATACAAATAGGGCTTTGTCCTAGTAGTTTAGTTGCTTGCTCGGTTGCCGGCATTAACGAGTTCTGTCTGTAGCTGAGAGACTACAGTCTCCCAGCTTAGACGCCCGCGTCGCCCGCCCCGAGGCCCCGTAGGCTTGTCTGGGCAAACCTACTCTATATTCCGGGCACTACAGCCAGCACCCTGTATAGCATGGCTTAAAGTTGTAGAAGCAGAGAAGAGAAGAAGAAGTTGACCCTGTAGAAGATGTAAATTACATCTTTTAAAGATGATTTGTACAGGGTTTTTATCCTGGAAAGGCCAATAATATTATTATTATAAAGAAAAAATCACTTAATATTTTTGTGAAAATGAAAATACTTTTTAAGTAGGATATTACATTAAATCCTTGCTACATTTATTCCCAATATTCCCAGGGGATCGGGACTTATGCAGGTGAAACAGCGAGGCTCTACTAGTTAACCTGAATACTGTAAAATGAATGATGAAAATGGGAACAATGCGTCGTCGCCTCGTCGCGTCGTTTGAATTCTCTTTGATAATTTTATTTTTAGTGGCTTCCTTTTAATAATGAAACAATGAATAGCTTCCAAAATAAAATAGGCCTAGATTTATTAAAATTTGACGAAATTCGCTTTTATTTAGGTTTTTTTGGAATGAAGCATCAGAAAATTCGTAATATCTTTTTTTCCTATTTCCGTTGTTTTTCTCATTACTTTTCTTATTTAACATAGGTAAATATTAAATCTTGTTTTCTTTATTAACATACTAGCGACCCGCCCCGGCTTCGCACGGCTATATTATGCATGTATTATACATTTAAACCTTCCTCCTGAATCACTCTATATATTTAAAAAAACCGCATCAAAATCCGTTGCGTAGTTTTAAAGATTTAAGCATACATAGGGATATAGGGACAGAGAAAGCGATTTTGTTTTATACTATGTAGTGACTATACAGGGTTATTGGTAACTATATTAGCAAGTCGTTGAGGGCTACTTCTGTCTGTGCGCTTTAACAAACTAACTTTTGTTCTCGAATTTTTTTGAACATTTTGAGGTTGTTTCATAATCAGCTCTGTTCCTTACTATTTAGAACAATTGAATTAAGTTAGCCTATTAACTATGTTATTACTAGCTCTAGCTACGCTTCGCGGTTTCACCCGCGTAAGTCCCGATCCCGTGATAATATCAAAATGAAAAGTCGCCTATAGCCTTCCTCGATAAATGGACTAGCCAACACAAAAATAATTTTTCAATTCGAACCAGTAGTTCCTGAGATTAGCGCGTTCAAACAAACAAACTCTTTAGCTTTGTAATATGATAGGTGCGCTCCGCGGTTTCACCCGCGTAACTCCCGATCCCGTGGGAATATCGGGATAAAAAGTAGCCTATAACCTTCCTCGATAAATGGACTATCCAACACAAAAAGAATTTTTCAATTCGAACCAGCAGTTCCTGAGATTAGCGCGTTCAAACAAACAAACAAACAAACAAACTCTTCAGCTTTATAATATTAGTATAGATTTGTTTTATACTATGTAGTGAAGTATAGATGTCCCACTAATTATTATGTAAGTATGTAATAAAACATATACTTGCCTAGTTAAATATAATACATAAATGTATAAATAAATACATGTTATCAGGTGTGCCGAAACACATGTCGAGTGGGCGATATCGATAACAATAAATAATGGAATACATAACCTACTAGGTAGGTAGGTATATAGCTTTAAGTAGGTACCTACTCTAGGTATCCAATTTGAGATATGCTATCGCCAGACGGCTGGCTGACCTGTAAGTCGTGTGCAATTATCCCAACAAACAACAATATATAAATAAATATTATTTACACAATAAGGGATGATTTACATTAGACCGGGCCGCGAAAGGCTCGGAAGCTGGACTTTTCGCTGGATAGATTCCGCCTGCTTCAATTTTTAAGATTAAGTAACCGGGTGATTTAGATTATTAAAAAAAATACTGATATTGGTTATTGTATCAATTTATTTTTTAGCTTATTATCGAGTATTACGTGCCGCGGCGCGGGCGCCTAATAAATTGAACAATATAATAAATACAATCTAAATAAAAGTAAAATCTTAGTATTTATAGATTTAACCGTTGCGCGCCACTCTTTCAAAAATATCACATATTGCCGTTGGCTTGCATGTATATAAGGGAACTGTGTACATTTGTGAGACAGCATCCGAAACATTTTGAACTTCAATGTAATGTAGTTAATAAGAAGGCTGACTCTAGAGATATATTCAAATTGTACTATCCAAAATGTAAGTTAAAATTCTAAAATTCCTATATGAACGCAATTATAGTCTACAATAAGTTACCTGATAGATTTAAAGATCTCCCATTTAATATTTTCAAAACCAGACTTACCAAATGGCTGTTGGAAAAGTGTTTTTATACCGTAAACGAATTTATGACTTTCAAAGATAAATCTTATGGACTAATTTGTTTTCTTGTTTGATCATTGTATTGTATAAATTGGTTTTGATTTTTAAATAAATAAATTTTATTTTTTTATTTTTCCAAAAAATATACATAGGTCTTATTCTAGTTAAAGTCTTGACGTTCATACATTAGGGTAAAATAAGTAATCTTCTAATAATATTCGTAACTGTTGGTCGAAGTCCTCCCCACCAAACTAAGCTTGAAGCTTGTGAGTTAAAGAGAAGGATTCCTCCACAGCAAAAGCGATCTCATTTTAGACCCAACATATTGAAAAGGAAAAAGAAAGCTTAGACCTTACAATAATGTCAATTAAATTTCAAAATTAAATATTTTGAAATTTAATTGACATTGATGTAATATTTGCACACCTTATGGGTAGAATAGAGAGAACATTATTATTTATATTATTACTTGACATCTATTGTATACCTTTATTCGCAAATAAAATGATTGATTGATTGGATTTCCAACTGGGGCTAAAAATAATAATTTGGTAAACCGTTACTTTAATTACCTTAATTGCCTAGTTTTCGAATATTTACTTCGTCATTCTTAAAATGAACAAGAGATAAATGAAATGAATATCACCAGACGGGCTGTTATCTCATTGTGATTACGGCTTATCATATAACTTGCTTCAGATAGTGAGGATAGGATAGCAAATCGTTTGAAGACTGTTTCATTAATGACTTTGACTCCGGTTCAGTATCTTCATGAGGTTTAATTACTGAGTTCCGTTGTCATGGTAACAGAACTTGTATCTCGAAGTAGTAGTTCGTTGGGTAATATGATTCGTTTTTGATCCTTCAAATTCGTCTCATTTAGGCCGTAGGTGGGACGAGTTTAAGGGTCACTCGATGTTGACGGTGAGTATTTTACACAATTTGTATTCATAGTAAGTCTTCTTGCGACCATGATTATTGTAATATAGTCGAAACGTCGTGGTGGGGATATTCTGTTATGCCTTTAGTCATAGAATATTATGTCATCTTCCACACTACTCTTTACTCCTTTTCTTATCGTAGTTAAATGCGCGTTATGCACTGTCCACCGCTCCGGGGATAGCGGTGGGGAAGTGTGACCTCTCATGCTGGCCTGAGATGGTAGGCGGCCAGAGGTTTACCCACTAAAACTCCTCGGTGTCCCTCTCTTCACCGTAATCCAGGAGGAATTAGGAACTGTTTGCACATACAACTACTTCCCCCTGGGGTCTACTCTACTCCTCCGTCATGTCCTTTCTACCCCTACTTTGACCTCCTTTCAAGCTCTACGACCATTTAATAACTCATTACAATATCTAACTTAGTTTAATTGTCCACCAGTGGGCACGACGACCACCCACCTGACCGTGGTACGCGTGAACAGCGACCCTACGCCCGTGAAGGACCACCAGGTGCCCGTGTTCCTCTACAGCAGGCAGTCATTCGTTGCTGACCAGTGGGACCTTACGACTAACCAGGTTAGATTATATTTAGTTTACTTAAAAAAAATCTTGACTTTGCGTTCCATATGGCCAGTGTTAATTATCGTTATCATGTAGCAAACTTTATTATAGAAAAATGCATTAATTACAAAAAATTAAAAATAGTAAAAACAAATAAAATAAAATGTAAATTCCTAAAAAAAAAAAACAATGTCAAGCAAGTCAAGTCGGTGTCAAGTGTCAATTTGTATCAAATCATGCCCAATTTGACCGTTGACCGATCGTTTAAGTTTTATTTTATCTGGCACAGTAACAACATACAAATCCAATCAACTAACAGCTAAACTTTTTTAAATTTTTAAAAAATGTAATAAAGATTTTTTTTAAATTAAAATATAAGCTATGTACTTATATCACAAATCTATGTACTATATAAGCTTCAAAACGACTTGAACTTTTCCTCCTAAAGTTATACCAAAGTACCGGTTAGGATCTCACCTACAAATTGTATAGAAAACTTTGATTAAAATAAAAATTGTTCATTCAACAATTATTTGGAGACCCTAAACTCGTCCCATCGTGGGCTGTAGGTAGGTATCGTAGGACGAGTTTAAGGTTTAAACGGCGGTTACTAATCTAAATAGGTGTCTATCTTTGATCTTACACTTAATTTGAAATCCTTTTACACGTTTACCGTTAAAGCTCATTATTAAAACGACCTTTACGCTATTTTAACTTCAAGCCCTTTTAAAAGCCCTTGTCAACTTCAATTACGTTAAATATTGCTCTTCAAAATAGCCTTTTCATTTTAACTTTTTGATATAACCAAGCTAGCGAACCTTTATTTTATTTACATGCAAACCTGTTTTTATTTACTCTTACAACTTTACTCTACCTATTTACTAATTACTGTCATAATTAATTAATTATTTTTTAAAGCAATTAATTGTTATCAATATATTAGGTATCTACCTACGTACTTACTTAACTACCTACGTCATCAAAACCCTAAAATTGACGTTTAAAGTCCGTATAATTAAAAAATACATTGTCATCGGAACTATATCAACACGAAAAATTCAACGCCATATGATAAGAGGAAATGGTTCTAATACAACTTGCAAGATTTGTAAAGTTTTTACGCAAAATAGGCATTTAATGAGGGCAAAGATGTAGTAAACCTAAACAAACAAACATTGCAAGTAATCTAGAAGCTTGTAAGTACTTCACTACATAGTATAAAACAAAGTCGCTTTCTCTGTCCCTATTTCCCTTCGAACGCTTAGATCTTTAAAACTACACAACGGATTTTGATGCGGTTTTTTTAATAGATAGAGTGATTCAAGAGGAAGGTTTATATGTATAATACATGCATAATATAGCCGTGCGAAGCTGGGGCGGGTCGCTAGTAATTTATATACCTCTATTTAAAAATAAATCCCTAATTCCTTAGTCACGCCATAACTTGAGAACTGCTAAACACATTTGTGCGGAGTCCAGGGAAAGTTTAAATGGCGGGAAAAATATGAAAAGATCGGCACTTACGCGGATGATACCGTGGGGCGGAGCTTAATTAAAAAACGTGTAAAAAAAGTTCGTCCCACGTGGGTTGTAGGTAAGTGGGCCGAATCCAAGGGTCACTCAATCCAGCTTGTTATGTCTATTTTACACCAAAAAGGCATCATTAAAAGTTATGGCATCACAACATTTTATCAGATCGTTTTTTGATTGTGTGTTCGGTATATTTACGAGATTGATAGCGGTCGTCTTCGAATTAAAGATGGTTGTTTTTATGACTGTAAAAAACGACATAAACTGTTCGTAGCATCCTAGAGCATGATCCGTTTAGAATCACGAGAAAAGGTGCATTCTCATCGCAAAGGTTATTCATAAATTAATTATTTAGTAAGATAAAAAGGGTTATGCCACTTCGCCCCACGGTTATTGTTGTTTTCAAATTCATAAAATATGTCAATAAAAAAAAGTCATGTGAAGACAATTTTTTTGTGAAATTGTATCAGTGATTTTTGCGTAGTTAGCAAAAGAATTGTCTAAGATTAAAAGGTGATATTTTTTTTATAAAATGCATAATTTTATAAAATCATTAATTACTAAGTAACTTTTAGATTTGATAAAAGATAAGAATTTAATCTGCAGCTTATCAGCCGATTAAAAATGTAGGGAAGCCACTTATTTTAAAAGTTATTTTTCCACTTAGGGAAATTAAGAAATTGAAAACATTCTCAATATTTCATGCTAACGGTGGGTTTCGAACCCACAACCCCTGCTTAACCGTAGCGGTGCTCGGACCACCTGAGCTAAGCGAGCAATATACCACCGACTGGAATTTGAGAAAACTTTATTTGTTACGACTGACATCCGAATACTTAAAGTGGCGGTCTAATTGAGTGTCATATTTTTATAGGATAGGCGCGTCTTAAATACTAAGAGGACTTAGTACTTATTTAATTTAGTAATTGAGGCCTTACCGTGTTAGTCCTTACTTTTGGTTGCAGTTAAAATAATAATTAAAAAAACATTAGTATATAACTATAGGTAATTATTATTCCAATTGCAATTAAATTCACGCAAGGTTCAATGGCCGCGATCTCGCGTGAGCACTCGGCTACGCTTGCTTTTTGTAACCTTGCTACTGTTTAATCGATGCGTTGCATTGTATGTTTGTTTATTGTTTCCCATATACTTTTTCTTATTAATTGATGCTTTATGAATGTGCCAGAAGAAATCTTTATACTAAAAACAAGTCCCGCAACTTTACTCACCTTATTTGTCATCAAAAATACTTTTACAAAGTGAAATCCGAATGATAAACTCAGGTGCATTGGGTTATTCCCGTTCGCTCCAACATTAATTTCCGTATACTGTTCCGTATAACAATATTTATTTTATTTATGTATTTATTAAGAAAACCAAAAGCAATTTATGTACTTAAACTAAACTTAAATACTATAACAAGATTATTTAAGATAGAGATCACAGGTTTTCCTATTTAGACTTTTAAATAATGGTTTATCCAATTATCACAAAGGATACTGGAATTACTAAATATAAAAAAACCTAACATTTTGTATTTACAGTTATATTAATTTCTGTTTAATTCATAAAATACATACTTAATGATTCCTTTCACTTAAGCAACACAAATGTTAGTTTTTAGGAACCTGTTGTATATTACAACTATAACCAATAACAATAAAACAAAATGCAAATAACCAATAAGGAGAAACCTACAAACGAGTTGTGATAAAGAGTGCATCGACCCCGCACAAGTAGGTATGTATTTTCGGACACCGTTTACAAGCCAGCTGAAAACATACCACAGATTTATTTTCAGTTGGTATTCGCTAAACACATTGTTAGCTTTAACTATCTATAATGTACGCAAAATGAGCCATTTTATCTGCTATCATTTAGAAAATGGGATTTTATATTCTAATTCAATTTCCGTTGATTTAAACAGCGTGGGCTGATCTGCGAATCTTTTTGAAGCGAAGAGACGTACCTAACGAAATGATCAACGCATAAGATGATCGAAGAACGCATACATATATTTTGTTATCTAACCCCTATCCCATTGCTGTCAAAGGTCTCGTCATCTCCCTCTATGGACCACCCCCAAAATTATGCCAAAGAGCGATGGAACGCAGCCATTCAATGTAAAAAGGATAGATCGCATACACAATACCATCCACCCTGCGAGAAAAGACAAAGATCATGAAAGTGGGCTTAAAATTAGCTTGAAATGGGATTGGACGGACCATCTAACAAGAATCGACGTGGATAAATGAGCTAACAGCATCAAGCTTTGAAAGCTAAATTGTGTGATTTTTATCAGTTAAATATTTCTGAATAACACATTAAAACCAACCAAATCAAGCATTATTTTGTTGTGTTAGGATAATAAACAACACAATAATTCAGGTTAACGAGTATTTATGTTTTCTAAATTAAGCATTTATCAACCTACGCTGTGACTTCATGAATCATGATGTCATCGCGGAAGGGGCATACACATTTGTTTTTGACCTTCGTTTTAAAGAATTAGGTTAGTTAGTACTTTGTAAGGCACAACACAAGACAGAAAAGGCATTTAAAACAAGAAAATTGTTTAATCGCATAAAATTTATGTCATGTGACTACACACCAGAGATCTGGTGAGATTTGCGGTTCAAATTTAACATTTTTTTAAATTAGAAACGTTCTCATGTCCATGTCTTGAAACCTTCCTGAGTTTTATTACGTCTAAGGCATTGTCACTAGCTTTAACCATTTAAAAAACCTTATTGATGTCAATCGGTTTAATTTGCATTTAGATGGAATTTTTAAATTGATTTGAAATTACATAAATAAACCTAATAATTTAAGAAAAATGGCTCTGTTGTGGCTCTGCGCGGGCGTCATCCAATTTTAGTTTTGACGTGACAACGTCTTATAAATTGGTTTGCCGGGTGACACTTCAAGAAACTGCGTTACGCTCCGCTCACGTTATGCGCTCACAATGAGAGCGAGTGAGAGGCACGCGGGCATGGTTAGCCCGCCTAAGAGCGAGAGAGACAGACATAAAAAGTGAAAGGCACGCGTCCCTTCCACTCGAGCACAGTTGTTGTCACGTAAAACTTTCGCCCGTATACCGACTTTACAGGCAACCAGTTTTTTTTACATAAAGAATGAGACTAGAATTTTAGACAAAATAAAGTTTAGACGCAATTCCTTAGGTCCAGCTGTTAGAAACAAATACCTTATAAGCAAATCTTCGGTAAAATGACAAGAAACTCACTAACTGATATTTCTATATTGACGGATAAAAACAAAATATGTACTTTATTGATGATTGACATTATGGTAGGTATAGGGATCTACCTTTCATAGAGACATTATAAAGTAAGAACTATGAATATTAAATTATTTGCAACACAATTTTGGGCATTTTCAGCCATTGGAAACAACCTCATAAAAACATTATTTTACCCGACCACGACGAAACTAAAAAGAAGGGTTATGTTCTTTGATCTTTATTGTCACACCTGCTAGGAAAGGCCTTCTTAACATTATACTTAATATAGATTATGTTTGCGAATGGTTTTGCTTAACTACTCTCTTAAATACCGACCGAGATAATAATTACAGCTGTCATCAACATTAGCCTGAGGCCTAAGGTCATTAATGTCACGAAACTAACTGTTGCTCCAAGCTGTTGCTGTTGCTAAGCCAGTTTGTTTGAATATTTGATTAACTAAGCCATATTTGTTATTCAAAGTTTGTCTTGCCTGTTTGCTGTTTTAAACTATATTTGTCTTTGCATTTTCGAGGCCGTCCTGGCGCCGTTTTTTATTGTTTCGAATTAGTATTCAATAATCTTGAATAATCATCTTTAATAATTTTATACTGCTATGGTCATTTTCACTATTAAGTTATTTATCATGATTAAATAATCTTTCATCATGCATACGAATTATTAATTGATTCTTATCGATTATTTATTAATATTTTGATACAATTTTGCATAGGAACTTGTTAGAATAATTAAAAGTTTTGGCCCACCATACTGTTATGTAGCTACAAGCTATTAGTATGTCAGTATCTTAGGCCAAGTTCTATAGAAGGAGAAGAACAATGGAATTCTCGTAAATGGGCGATATTATTTATGTATTGGCCACACTGTTTATAATGGTCACCCCTTACTTTGACGAGTGTACTCCATCTACTTTCTTTTAAGTTTGGTGGATTTTTGTTGTAAACAAATATTATACCATTGTTTTGTAATATTTTTTATTTTTTACTGACTCATACAAATGGTCAGCGGCAAAATCTTAGCATGGTCAGATATATTATTTCATAATCTCTTTTTCTTCTACAGTAGTATATTGATAGAGTTCAATAATTTTGAACTCTATCAAAATACGTATAGTAGGCAATCGTTGGATTATTATAAAGAGTATTATCTACAGAAATTTAGTGAAACTGTTTCGATTAATCGAGTAATCGATGAACCAACCGATTCGATCAATTAGTCGATCATTGTTAAATTATTCGTAATGCATAACCACGCACACGCAAGACCTTGGTCTGCGATACGAATTTGTAAAATAAAATGGGCGCCTGTGGCTGAACCTCGCTTCACGGTCGTTAAAATATTAATGATTTATGAACACTCTAGTTCATCAAAACAAATTGCATAACTTTTCAAACTCTTCTAGATTTCCAATAAGATAATTATGTTAATAAATTAATCTTTACAGCCATGCTTGCATGGGCGTGCCCAGAGTTTTGTAAAGGGTGGGGCAAAAGCAAGTAAAAGTAAAAAAAACTCTATAAGTAGTACAAAATTATAAATGTTTTTATTTACTGTATTTATTTTAATAATATCGTGGGGGTTATTGGCTAATTAATCTCTACATGATGGCCCAGCATAAACCACCGTGATGGCAATGCGATGGTTAAAACGCAACTACACGATGGCCACGTTCAGTTGTAAATTGAAGAAGGACGTGGAAGCAGCCGTTGCGGCAATATAATATCTATACACCACGTACCAATTTTCGAGGACTCACTGAGGACTGGGCCACGTGCAGATGCATACCGCCATCGCTGGCCCACTTCTTTTGATGTGTGACCGAAAAACTGACACCGTGGCCATCCAGTCGCCACCCCACGAACCATAATAAGCTATCTGACACCACTACGCCATCTACCTTTTATCACACACAACACAAGCGACTTCTGTGCATGCGCGCTCGATTCATGCATATTGCATTGTTTTACTCGGTAATTTTAATTTTGAAAGTAACTTAACGAATATTTATATTTGTTATTTATATTAAAAATCTAATTTTTTATTATAAGCTCCGGTCAGGGTGGGGCAAATGCCCCACCTTGCCCCACTGTGGGTACGCCCATGCATGCTTGTACTCTACAAATTAAACATAAAACAGATAAAGTAGGTACCTATCCCTTTTTCATACATACATAAAAATATTAATATACCTACCTACGCGACGAACTGAAAACCTCTACCTTTTTTTTGAAATCAGTTAAAAATATGACAAAAGAAGCCCACTCAGCATAAAACATGTTGTGACACACAACCATTTACATTTCACACAGTGTTGGCTTTTAGCCTGCCCCTTTCTCTTTAACTATCCAAACTACCCATAACACTCCCTTTTATTACAAAAAAACTGTAAAACCATAGTTTAAACCTGTACTAAAAGATCTAGGTTTTTGTGTTAGTTTTGGTTTAAAATTGATTCTTATTACAAAAAGTAAATAGACCAAGGACCAGAAGATCCCTGGTTTTAGTCGCAACCATAGACAATAGATAGCAAACTTGAAACAAACCATTCTTTTGTTCGTTCAGCGTTCGAAACACCGTTCCTTTTCACAAAATGGTGGTAAGTGAGTAAATTTTAAAAACTTATTTAAGAAATCGAATAATAAAGTGATAAAAATATAAAATTGTGTGTTTAATTATTGTGAAATAGCGTGACTTGTATTTGTTATTCTATGTACGTTGTTGTATTTAAATACATCAATTTATGTAGCGTATATCGGAACGCGGCTCGAGTTGAGTTGTCAGAAGAGGCTGTATAAGTTAAGCCTTTTGCCTGGCCGTTTAGAAGTATAAAACAAAAAAATATTACCTAAAAAATAGTAAACATGAAAATAACCTAAATTTCTCAAAAACATAAGCAAACGTAGTGATTATATCCTCTTTGAACATAAGTACGTACTAAAAATATTTACTTATTTATGTTTTTAGTAGGTTTAGGTAATATGTTGTTAAAATCTGTGAAAATTTCAACTCTCTAGCTATCACGGTTCTTGAGATAGAGCTTGGTGACGGACAGAAGACGGACGGATAGCGAAGTCTTAGTAAGAGGTCCCCGTTTTTACCCTTTGGGTATGGTACCCTAAAAAGGAGCGAGAATTGGAGTAACGAGGAAAAGGTGAACGTCAGAATTTAATTTTTTGAGGTTATAATCTGCGTACTAAGTATAGTTAAACTAGGGTGCTCGGCAGTTTATCTTTGACAGGACAGACAAACCTGGTTTTAGCGGTAAACTTCTTTTTGTAATAACGTTTATCTAAGTCCATGGTTTTAATCTCACTAAAACGTAGTTTAATTTTTAGACTTCGTTTTGGAATAAGGGGGTCAAAGTTTATTGATACATTATTTTTTGATTCCACTTATTTCGTCACATTTGGGCCGTATATAGGACGAGTCTATGGGTCACTCTAAAAAACTATTTATTTAATAAAAATGTAGAGCTCTAAATCGGCGACACAAGCGTCATTCTAGGCACCTGCTTTAGTTGCAGTTTAAAGTCTTTTACCTCATTAATTTATCAAACAAAAATTATTAGATTGAAAACATTCATAATTATAATAGTAATTTTAGAACTCTACGGTGGGTCTGCAATTATGCTGCCGACCGTACCTATGTTTAAGAAGCTACCAGTAAATTCAATAAAAGCGTTTATTTATACGTACCTTTTAGGTAAAAAATATATTATGTATAATTGATACCATTATGAATCAAAACAATGTTTTTGTTATGTTTTTACATATGCGCTGGCGCCGCCGCCGCCCGCTATATCCCTTCGCAAGGTCGCCTACTTCGAGCCACTCTTTTTTATGTTCTGTTTTGATCACTCGTTAATTCACTATTTCGGTTCCATAAATAAATTGCGTTTGGTTTACTCAAGGCTATTGTTGTTTTTTAATAACTGAAGGAACGGTTTTTACCGAATGATTCAAGATAGGTATTTATGGTCTCTAATCAATTTTCAAAATTATATGTCCACAGATATTGACTTTTTTTGGAGCTATTGGGAATAACCCACAAAAAGTTTTCACATAACTTCTTGAAACAAAAAGTTACAAAATTTTTAAATTTTTCGAATTAAATTTAATCTTAAATAATAATTTTATCAACTTTTTTTACATTTTACACATGAGCTAACTAAATAATTACAAATTCATTTATTAATTTAAATAAAACTCAATTACACAATTAGACTTTTTGGAACTATTGGGAATAACCCTATTTTTTAATATCTACTTGGAAGAATTACAAAATTTTCCATTTAACGTTACAACAAATCTATGCGAAAGTCAACGACCTACCTCGAATTTTAGGCCGTTTACAAAATAAATACTTAAATATGAAGTACTTCTATTGATAAGAATTGATTATTTTTCAAGTGGTTACCTACGTTATCTCAGTTTTTACTTGATTAACTGTACCTAGATATTACGCCAAGCTGTCTGTAGATAATCCTACTTGACACTATCTTGTTATATTATAATATTTACAGAAATCGGTCAGACTTCCGTATCTTGTGATTGCTAGGTAAACATGTGTTAGATAATAATACAATAATAAAAAATATATGCCAAAAAGAAATACTTACCTTCTTACTGTATTTTGGTTAATTTATAACGGACTTCAAAAAAGGAGGAGGTTCTCAATTCGGTTGTATGTTTTTAATGGATGTTCGCGCATGTCTTTTTTGTTTTTATGCGTATATTAATAATTTGTTTTTACATAAAAGTAAAAACTTCTTATACCATGTGTTTCCACCCCCCTTTCGTATTAAAACCCCTTCGCTGAAACACATTGTATAAATATGTATTTCACTGTGGTATTTCACACATAACTGTATTTCATTAGAGAGATAAAAAAAATAGACAGCTACATTTCTTTGGCGTCGCGCCTCGTACGATCAAGCAATCAATCTACAGTGCGACCGCAAATTCGTATTTATTTCCTTGCCAGGTTGTTAACAATAAATAAATAAAAGAGTAATCTATTTTATAAAATTAATTAGGTTCATTTAAATAAAATATTAAGCCGAAGTGGTGTGACCAGAAGCGCGAAACTAGAAACAGTTTTTCGGTATCAACCACTAAAATCCATAGAATGATATTCCTACTGACGTAAAGGTGAAGAAATTCTTCGTAAAAAATCGTGAAAATCCTAAAAAAAAGAAAAAAACATTTTTTGAGCTTTTTACGGCGATTGTAAAGAAAAAACAAGTACAAAATTTATATTTTCATTAACTTTACATCGAATCCCATAAGGTAGTACAGATGATTTTTCACTAAAATAGACGTGAGTCTTTTAATTACATAAAACAGTTAAAACGACAATTTCGCGGCGCGCGGGGGAAAGGGACAGAGTCATCGCGCGGCGCGCGCGTGGGAAAGGGATAGGGGTTTTCAGGTCCTACTTCACCTTAACTCAATGTTACAAAAACATTACAAGGATAGGCATGAAAACAACCCTTTCCTTGCAAACTCCTTAATTAAAATGAAAAAGTACCTAATTAAAATTAAAACAAAATTACATAATATTAATTACTTACATTAATAACCTTGAAATAAAATGACATAAAACTCACTTGCTTGTTATCGTATTTTCAGAGGTTTTCGCGCTCTGAACTCATAATGGTTTTAACAAAATACAAAAATTTGGAGCGATCGGGAATAAGCCTAGTTGCTGTCTATTTAAAAAATCTCCACCTAAACGTCTGAACTGATTTCTATGAAATTTTTTGTGTATATTCTTTAGGTCTTAGAATCGAACAACATCTATTATTTTCCTTTGTTTTTTTTTGAATATGGCAAAACAACTTAAATAAAATCTCAAATTTTACCTCAATATTAAAACACAAAACATTCAACACCTAGATAAACAGAAGTTAAAAATATTATCTCTCACCAGTAAAGTTGGTTTTCGTTTGACAAATTCCTACTTGTTTACGTAAATGTGAAATAGAATAGATGTTAGCGTATCGTATTAATGTGAATCGACTACATATAGGTACTGATACCTATTTATATGCACTATTCTGTTATTGTTCTAATTTCATTAGCAGGCTGGGAGGCAAGAGATGTTAATTACGGACTTAAGGTGAAAGGGTACCGGCGCTCTCTCCATACAAACGTAGTCGACTGTTTCCTCCCTGGATAATGATACTAGCACAAATATTTTTGTTTCATAAAACCTATAACTGCCATGACTATGCCCTTGGTGTGTTATGTCTTGGTTTTTTTTCATTTTCTAATTATCATAGATATTGAGATTTAAAAAAACAAAAAAAAATATATAGGGGCATGGTCATGGCAGTTATAAGTTTTATGCCACAAAAATATTTGCTATAGTGTCATTATCCAGGGAGGAAACAGTCGACTACGTTTAGTATGGAGAGAGCGCCCGGTACCCTTTCCTCTTAAGGCGCCAAACGCAAGATGCATGTAGTCAATAACATGAGATTGATATATATCGTATGGAAAATTGTTCTTCTATATATTAATACTAGCTTTTGCCCGCGACTTCGTCCGCGTAGAAGTCGAAAATGGACCAAGAAATCACGTTGTCCCATACAAACTTTGCCCCCCTTTTTCACCCCCTTAGGAGTAGAATTTCGAAAAATCCTTTCTTATCGGATGCCTACGTCATACAAAAAACACCCCCTCCAAGTTTCAGGTCTGTACGATCAGCGTTTTAGGCTGTGCGTTGATCCGTCAGTCGTCAGGACAAAGGATTTTATATGTATATGATTACAAAGAGGAAAGGCTTTTTGTAGTAATATTTCAATAGGCGCGAAAAGTGAAATTTTAAGATTGCCGCGTATCACCTAAAGTAACAGGTTGTAGCTGCCCGCAAAATAAATATCAGACGAACGGAGACAGACGGACGTATAACTTCTCATGCGCGTACATAAGTAAACGCACCCATTTTTTTGTTTGTAACGAATAGTCTCCGCAACTACTGGATCGATTTTGATAAAACTTGAATGAAGATACATTGATTCATTGGGAGCAAGCAATGATATTTTATATGTCATTGATTGGGAGTAATTAACATAAGTGACTTTTATTCCGATATCCCCATGAGTGAAACCGCGGAGCGCTGTTAGTTTTCTACATTTTGAAATAATCAAAGACGAAAATTCTTTGTCGTTTTAATAAGCTTATCCAAACTTATCCAAGTATATTATGGAAATATATTTGTATGGAAAATGTAAATCCCGCGTACTGTCTTAAAATTGAGCTATACCTTTTCCTTGGATTAAGTGTTATTACTTCACTATCACTACATAGTATAAAACAAAGTCGCTTTTTCTGTCCCTATTTCCCTTTGAATGCTTAAATCTTTAAAACTACGCAACGGATTTTGATGCGGTTTTTAATAGATAGAGTGATTCAAGAGGAAGGTTTATATGTATAATACATGCATAATATAGCCGTGCAAAGCCGGGGCGGGTCGCTAGTTTCTTATAAAGAAAGTTTCACTCCAATTTCATCGACCTTTCATTTTTGATGTCGGTTAAATATGCACAAGCATGGATAGTTTATAAACCCAGGACATTATTTATATGTTAAACTGGTCCCCTTTCCTAGTCCATATCGGCCTTCGTTCAACATAATTACATAAATATTCATTGTTTGCCACTCGACTGTTAAATACAACGCAAATCAGATGTTGGTGTTTTGTTGACGCCGAGGAAAATATTGCGGTCGTTCTCTGGTTTTGTTTTTACCCGACTGTAAGGAAAGGGTTATGTTTTTGTTTGAATATAGTAGTATATTGAGTTAAATAATTATGGTGAAGTGAAAACAAAGGGTCCATCTCACTCATGCCTCCAAAAATGTCTTTCTAACAGTAGATTTCGTAACTCAAATAATATCTTAAATTGTCTCGTTGGTTTCGTCGCATATGACCAAAACGCGAAAGACCAAAACATAAATTTTTGGCGTATTGCGTATTTAAACGTTGACGCAAAAACTTCACGGCGAGAGGTTTCGTTAAAGAGCGTAAAGAACTGGCAGAAGAAGATGAAATAATGAAAACCCAAAACTAAAAAAATACGCGATTAAGACCCGGGAATAGTACATTGCGATACAAGTGTGGAAAGTTGATGGAATGATCAATCCACACGTGTATCGTACGACGTTTTTTATCACAGTTGCGAATAAAAAAAAGACTTGTTAAAATAATAAAAAGTTTTTAAGAATTTTAGGTTATGTTCACTTACTTTTTTTTGTTAATTACACTCCCGAAAGGCTAGGCAAAAGACTTTTAACCTATACAGCCTCGTCTGACATACAATATTTTTTTAGGGTTTTTTTCTTTTGTTTATTTTTCAAAGACGTTATCACGTAAAATTATCGTTCGTTATCAGACTTTAGAGAAAACCTTTTGAAAAGAAGAAAAAAGGTACCAACAAAGAGTTTTAAGCCAGCAAGGCTAAAAACTCTTTGATGGTACCTTTTTTCTATACATCAAAACAGTATAACCCAGATAAATTAAGAATGTTTCATCTGCATAATATGTCATTAGCAGTAAGATACGTATTTGACTTATCGGGATAACGTGTTTTTTAGCACTAGTTGGATTTTTTTTATCGCACGCGTGTATAATTCGTTGCATTATGAGCCTAAAAGCGGTTTAATAAGATCCACTCTATGAGCAACTGTGATAGAAAATAATTACTATGAATACAAATCGTGTGAGTTTAAAAAGTTTATTTAATCCAGTAAATTCCAAATCCTGACTGACTGATACGCAATACGCATATCTCAAGCAATTTGACACAAAGAAAGAGTTTTGGAAAATTTAACGCGTTCAAAATCGCGGGTGCAACACCTCCGTTTTCCCAATATTCCCGCAGGCGACTAACAAAAGTGTAACCGCAGGACGAGTAGTGTTATATAAAATCATTACATCATCATCTATCAAGATGAAACCGAAAGTGGTCTATCTACGAGTTATGCTGTTATTTACAACACGACTACACGTGGTGCGGTCGAAGTTGGCACTGAGCTTGAATTCTATGTGAGAACATCATTGTTCAATTATATTTCTTATTTGATACTTAGAACGGCGTTGGCTTAGTGGTAGATACTTCGACTTTCATTCTAGCTAGTCGCTAATAAATTGTAAAATTGTCTCAAAGAAACTATCAAGTGTCATTTAGCTTGTAAACCGGACAAGTGCGAGTCTGACTCGCGCACCGAGGGTTCCGTTCACATGCAATTTTTTTTGCCAGATTTTATTGGAATCGTATGGTTTGTGCCATGTAAATAAAAATAAATAAAAATAAATATTGCAGAACAAGAATTGAATTAAGAATTGGCTGCTAATTGTATAAGGCCGCCTTATACGATTCAACGAGAAGTAAGTAATAAGGTGAAAAAAACCAGGTAAGTACTTATTACAGCACAAACAAAGGGAAAATTCATAAAACCCAAAAAGTCAAAAATTAAGACAAGTTTTGTAACTTACAACATTTATGATTTTTAAACACTTATTTTTCTTTATAAACTTTTATAACATCTAATAATTCATTTCATATAAACAACTCGCTAGTTAAGTAAATTATGTTTCGTTTCTTAGAAAATGGAACCGTTTTCTGCGTTTGTGCTAGGGAACCCTTTTAAAACAACTCCAAAACCGAATTAGGTCAAAACAAGACAGTAGTCAGTTTGGTTTGTTAGCAGCTAAACAAGACCATTAAATACTTATTTTGGACACGACCCGTCGCGTCATGGCCGTTGGGTCCATAAAATACATTATAAAATGACCTTCACGATAACCGGCGTTGTGGGCTCACTTCCTCGACGGGTTTTAATTGAGTGTGTAAAATTTTGTAGCACCTTCCTACTTTAATAGTTTCCATTATCAAAGATTGGTAATATTGTTTACCTTTACATCTTAACCTATACTAGCGACCCGCCCCGGCTTCGCACGGCTATATTGTGCATGTATTATACATATAAAACCTGCTCTTGAATCACTCTATCTATTAAAAAAAAACCGCATCAAAATCCGTTGCGTAGTTTTAAAGATTTAAGCATACATAGGGATATAGGGACAGAGAAAGCGACTTTGTTTTATACTATGTTGTGATGAAGATGCTGGGCCGTGAAGAAAGATGAAAGAAGATTGCATGCAGCGGAGATGAGAATGTTGAGATGAATGTGTGGAGTAACGAGGATGGATAAAATAAGGAATAAGTATATTAGAGGAAGCCTGAAAGTAGCACCGGTTACTGTAAAAGAGAACCGTTTGAGTTGGTATGGACATGTGATGAGAAGAGAAGAGACGCATGTGACTAGAAGAGTGATGAGTATGAATGTAGAGGGATGGAGAGGAAGAAGACAAAGAAAAAATGGATGGACTGCGTGAGACAAGACATGAGAGAGATAAATGTCAACGATGAGATGACGACTAATAGGAGTGAATGGAAGAAGAAAACATACTGCGCCGACCCCAAATAAATTGGGATAAGGGCAGGAAGATGATGAGTGATGAAGATCGTTTTTTACTTGGACCACATGCTTGGACTAGGGAGACGGATAAGCTTAAAAAAACTAACATTGTTCTACGATTGACGGCCCCATATGCTAACACAATGCAATCGGTGGTAATCGGTATGCAATCATTTAAGATTTATAAAATATTTTATTTAATATCAAGATTTATACACCTCCAGCATCTGCGCTGTAGTTCTTGCTACATGAATATTGGATGAAGGAAGTACCACGGATAGCTAAAATCGCGTATTTAAATGCGCTGTAGTTCTTGCTACATGAATATTGGATAAAGGTAGTACCACGGATAGCTAAAATCGCGTATTTAAATGCGCTGTAGTTCTTGCTACATGAATATTGGATGAAGGTAGTACCACGGATAGCTAAAATCGCGTATTTAAATGCGCTGTAGTTCTTGCTACATGAATATTGGATAAAGGTAGTACCACGGATAGCTAAAATCGCGTATTTAAATGCGCTGTAGTTCTTGCTACATGAATATTGGATGAAGGTAGTACCACGGATAGCTAAAATCGCGTATTTAAATTACTTTTCATTCTATGTATTCAAAAACCGATGGTTTGTTCCTCGATAGAGTGCGAACTAAGTTTTTAAATTTCTCTGTTTTGAATTCAAATAAATAAATAAATAAAATAAATAATAGTTTATTAAACAAAAGTGTTACAAAAGTAGGAGCATAACAACGGACCTCGAACTAGGAATATATCCTGTATCTCGAGTGTCCAGAAAAGATTACAAAAACTTAGCGATACAACAACAACGCCCTTACGTAAAAAGTAATATTTCACCGCCTTGAGATAGGTAAAAATCTATTGTTTATTATACGGTATAGACTAGACGCAGATAACTGGTCGAATTTCATAAACATCTTGTAAGATTACCATATAAAATGAGATGATGTACTGCTTCTTGCCGGCCGGGGCGCTTGTTTACCGAGACTCGACCTTGCACTGCCACGTGTAATGCAATCTATGTAAACAGTATGCAATCGCTACATCTTACATAACTACCTACCTATATTGCATTGTAACTGCATAAAGTATTCGAGTTAGCTGCGCGTGCGCCCCCTCGCGGTTTCGCGGTGTTTTTTTTTCTAGGACTAGGATTTAAAGCGTATAAGTACATTACTAGCGACCCGCTCCGGCTTCGCACGGCTATATTATGCATGTAGGTATTATACATGTATTATACATATAAACCTTCCTCTTGAATCACTCTTCTATTAAAAAGAACTGCATCAAAATCCGTTGCGTATAAAGATCTTAGCATACATACATAGGGACAGACAGCGAAAAGTGACTTTGTTTTATACTATCTAAATCGGTTCAGCTGTGCTTGCTCGCGACCGCGTGTCATTGAAAAAACCCCGATAATCCCCATTAGATACGTACTTGATGCCAGAATCACAATCTCTAATGAAAAGTACTAAAATAACTTTTTATTTTCATTTCGTGCATAAAAATAAAAAGGAAATAACGCATTGTTTGATTTATTTAAAGTTTAGGAAAATTACTCCAATTAACCCAAAATTAAAGGCATTTTAGTCCGGTAAATTAACTCAATTTACAGAAAATTAAAGGAATTTCCACCACCATTATCAACAGCGGGCCTTTTGGCAAATTATGATGTTGTTACATTTTGAAAATTCAACAACGATCAAAGAACTACTTTCCGAACCTTCAAAATCGTTAGTCAAAATTGAATTATTTTGTGATACAAGTTCACGAAATTGAATTGTAAGCAAGAGGAAAAATGACTTCTTTTTAATATTATAGAGAGCTTTGAGCTATTTACAGATCCATAATTCTGTCAAGTAGACTTAGCTCTCTTACGTGTGAGACACAGTCATATATTTTCCTGAATATTTCTTAAACTAGCTGCGCTCCGCGGTTTCACCTGCGTAAGTCCTGATCCCGTGGGAATATCAAAATGAAAAGTAGCCTATATAATATATAAATGGACTTATCCAACACAAAAATAATTTTTCAATTCGAACCAGTAGTTCCTGAACTTCCTGAGATTAGCGCGTTCAAACAAACAAACAAACTCTTCAGCTTATAACATTAGTTTAGATTATTAAAAAAAACACAAACTATCAATAAACAAAGTCCGTTATTGGCTTTTATATCTCTACGTATCTGTTTTGTATGTTTCCATTAATATTTTCTCAAATAAACGCTATTTCTAGGAATCACGAATTCCACATTCCTAAGCTGCGCCCTCTGTTTCACCCGCGTAAGTCCCGATCCCGCGTGAATTTTCCTGATTAAAAGTACCCTATGTCCTTTTCCATCCCCTTAGTTTAGGGGATGGAAACGGACATGTGCCATTATGCCGATTTTCATCCAAATCTGTCCAACCAGAGTCGTTTGACTGCGAAAATTGACAAAACATAAACAAACTTTCGGATTTATAATATTAGTTAGAATTAGTATCATTCCTCCAATGACTTCATTATAAACTAGCTGCGCCCCGCGGTTTCACCCGCGTAATAATTTTCTGCGTGACTTTCTTAATTTTTTCTTTCGTAAGATCCTTCTCTTGACAACAACGAACACAACAAAAAAAGAATTATCGAAATCGGTCCAGGCGTTGTTGAGTTATGCGCTTACCAACACATTTTGCGATTCATTTTTATATATAAGACTAGCGACCCGCCCCGGCTTCGTACGGCTATTATGCATGTTTTGTACATACAAACCTTCCTCTTGAATGACTCTATCTATTAAAAAAACCGCATCAAAATCCGTTGCGTTGTTTTAAAGATTTAAGCATACATAGGGATATAGGGACAGAAAAAGCGACTTTGTTTTATACTATGTAGTGATGATATCGTTAGGTGCTTAATAGATTTCCATCACAAAGGCGCACCTATCTTACTCATAATTTATTCTATTTACAGACACATTCAATTAAATTGTATTTAAGTATTTGCATTGCACGTGGGCGCTTAGGAGCGCCATATAATGGACGTTATGTTTATTTCTTTACATACAAGATTGCTAATTTGTCAACATATTGACAAATTCTTTCCTCTCGCGACAAATAAATGTAGAAAACGGTAATAAAATGACATGTTTTTCGACCGTTTTACGTTATTTTTTGTGCGGAAACAAAAAAACCGGCCAAAGGGATTCCGTACTATATTCTATTTTTACCCGACTGCAAGGAAAGGGTTATGTTTTTCGCGCCTATCTTTGTAAGTTTGTATGTTTGTTGATATATTCTTTATTAGATACTAGCTACCCACCCCGGCTTCGCACGGCTATATTATCATGTATTATACATATAAACCTTCCTCTTGAATCACTCTATCTATTAAAAAAACCGCATCAAAATCCGTTGCGTAGTTTTAAAGATTTAAGCATAGGGACAGAGAAAGCGACTTTGTTTTATACTACTATGTAGTGATTTGTTGTTGTAGCGGCAACATTATCTGTGAAAATTTCAAGTGTCTAGCTATCGCGGTTCATCAGATACAGCCTGGTGACAGACAGACAGATGGACAGTCTTAATCAAGACTTCACTAGTAGTAGTGCTTTATGTTGAGATGGTTTCCTGTTTTAACCGACTTCAAAAAAGGTTATCAATTCGTCGCGTATTTTTTGCAGCCGTAATGTATAATCTTATTTTGTTTTTAGTTACAAATAAACCTATTTTCTTTCAAAATGTGTGAGAAACGTATTGGTTTATTCAAAATGTGTGAGAAACGTATTGGTTTATTCAAAATGTGTGAGAAACGTATTGGTTTATTCAAAATGTGTGAGAAACGTATTGGTTTATTCAAAATGTGTGAGAAACGTATTGGTTTATTCAAAATGTGTGAGAAACGTATTGGTTTATTCAAAATGTGTGAGAAACGTATTGGTTTATTCAAAATGTGTGAGAAACGTATTGGTTTATTCAAAATGTGTGAGAAACGTATTGGTTTATTCAAAATGTGTGAGAAACGTATTGGTTTATTCAAATTGTGTGAGAAACGTATTGGTTTATTCAAAATGTGTGAGAAACGTATTGGTTTATTCTTACCTAACAAAGTAAAATTACCTATGTAGCTACTTAAGTACCTAGAAAATACAATTCCTACTAATAAAATTAATATAATTGTTATAATCTATTGTAAAAATCCATTGTAGGTAGTTACTTTAATACCTAGAGTGTTTTCTGAAATAAAAATATTGAACCGATTTCCCTTTGAGAGTCCTTAAAAGGGAAATGAGTATTAGATAAAGGTACCTACTTAAATGTATTTCAAATTAAAGCTTTATTAGTGGTCATAGCAACTCTCCCTGTATTTGCCTTGCTCATAACTACATAGTATAAAACAAAGTCGCTTTTTCTGACCCTATTTCCCTTGACTGCTTAAATCTTTAAAACTAAGCAACGGATTTTGATGGGGTTTTTTTTAATAGATAGAGTGATTCAAGAGGAAGGTTTATATGTATAATAGATGTATAATATAGCCGTGCGAAGCCGGGGCGGGTCGCTAGTGTATTAGTAAATTACTTTCCTACTACCTGCGCCCCGCGGTGTTTCCCGTATTAGTGTCGATCTCTTGGAAAAATCTAAATAAATAGTAGCCGAGCGCGTTCACACACGTATTCTACACTAGCTGTGCTCCACGGTTTCACCTGCGTTAATCCCGATCCAGTGGGAATATCAAAATGAAAAACAGCCTACTTATAGCCTTCCTCAATAAATGGACTATCTAACACAAAAAGAATTCGATTCAATTCGAACCAGTAATTCCTGAGATTAGCGCGTTCAAACAAACAAACTCTTTAGCTTTATAATATAGTGTAGATATAGTTTAATCAACCCTTTTATACCTTACTAGCGACCCGCCCTGGCTTCGCACAGGTAGGTATATTATGCATGTATTATACATATAAACCTTCCTCTTGAATCACTCTATCTATTAAAAAAAACCGCATCAAAATCCGTTGCGTAGTTTTAAAGATATAAGCATACAAAGGGAAATAGGGACGGCGAAAAGTGACTTTATTTTATACTATGTAGTGATAAAGGTTGAATTTCCTCCTTTCTCCTCTTTTAAAATCCTTTCTTAGTGAAGTGCTCTCCTCCTAAAGGAGGTCCCATTCGAAGGTTCAGAGATTTCTTGACTAGTCTTTTTCCTTTATTCGCTTTAGGACTGATTCGCTTTACGGCAGAATCGCTTTATGACAGATTCGCTTTACGGCAGAATCGCTTTATGACAGATTCGCTTTACGGCAGAAATTGTACAGTTAAGTACACTAAAATAGTACCTAAGTGAAAAAAGGTATAGGTTCAAACACGAGAGGTATAAATACATTTAGACAAAGTTACTTTAATAAATGATGAGTCTTTTTCTTTTTTTTATATTTTAAGTATAAAACCCCAAGGTTTCACCCACGCAGATGTTTCCAAAAATATATTTTTATTATCCACCTACATAATATCATATCTATACTTAATATTATAAAGCTGAAGAGTTTGTTTTTTTGTTTGTTTGTTTAAACGCGCTAATCTCAGGAACTTACTAGTTCGAATTGAAAAAATATTTTTGTGTTGGATAGTCCATTTATCGAAGAAGGCTAGCTATAGGCTACTTTTTATTTTCATATTCCCACGGGATCGGGAGTTACGCGGGTGAAACCGCGGAGCTCAGCTAGTATATTATAATGGTTAGATTACAGCTCAGATAGTAAATAACCAATCTATAAGCCAAAATCTAGTGTTGCATTATTTCCTATTTTGGTACGGAACCATCGAACTCGTACTACGGACAGCTACAGGTCATTTTTTGTCCAAGCTACCCAACCTACCACCAACTCGTGCTTGTAATTCAGGCTAAAAGCCCGGCATGGTAGCCACATTCAATCACTACGTAGAGCTAGACGATCGTAGACAAGAAACTAAACGGTCGTTCCACAATCACAGAATTCACAGAAGACTAACTAAAATACAACTAAATTTCGAAGATTTCTTTGCAAATTTAACCTTTTTCGACAGAAACGACAAGGAAATTTCATCTGTAAATTATACCAAAACTAGCTATTACCCGAGACTTCGTCGAGTAGCAGTTGAATTTTCTAAAACACTTTTTTAGCGGATGCCTACGTCATAATAGCTATGCCAAATAGCCCTATTCGTCTATTAGTTTAAACTGTTCGTTTTAATTTATAAGTCAGTCAGGACTATACCAGCCATCTCATCACAGTAGCCCAAGTAGTTTTCTTCTGGAGTTCTATCCAGAACAGAGGTTGCATTTTAGAGGTTTTCTTGGCTGCATTATACTATAGTGCAGACATGGATAATCGCCGGTTTGGTATCTACATCATACTTTGCTATTAAACTTGTTATTGGAAAGGGCCTCTACGTGTTGGCTTCGGCTCCAGCACGCCTTCCAAAGGTCAGGGGCTCCATAGCCCCGTGATATTCTAACCAATATTATAAAACCGAAAGTTTGTATATTAGTTTGTTGGTTTCCTCTTCACGGTCGAACGACGACCGATTTGGATGACAATCGGCATAGTGGTAATAGTCCTTCTTCAAAGTCCTCCATCCCCTAAAGTTTAGATGGAGAAGGATTTTGAAGAAGGATGGATACTTTTGATCCAAAATTTCAATGGGATCAGGACTTACGCGGGTAAAACCGCGGGGTGCAGCTAGTGGGACATATCTCTAATGTATAAAATGTTCGTGTCACAGTGTTAGTTGCCATACTCCACCGAAACGGCTTGACCGATTTTTATGAAATTTTATATGCATATTCAGTAGGTCTGAGAATCGGCTACTATGTATTTTTATTTTGTTTCCTTTAGTTTTTTTTTGTAAATGGTAAAACAACTTTGCCGGGACAACTAGTATAAGACAATCACTACATAGTATAAAATAAAGTCACTTTTCGCCGTCCCTAATGTCCCTATGTACGCTTAGATCTTTAAAACTACGCAACGGATTTTGATGCGGTTTTTTTAATAGATAGAGTTATTAAAGAGGAAGGTTTTTAGATATAATACATGCATAATACAGCCGTGCGAAGCCGGGGCGGGTCGCTAGTAATTATAATGCTCGCTGTTACCATACTGTTTAATACCAAATATTAAGCGATTTAAAATCAGCATTCTGCGTTCACCCTTACAACAACCAAGTATCAATACACTTAAGAAAATCGGTAGATGTATTTATATTATACTTCGAAGTAAGTGTTTGGTTTGGGCAAAGGGGCAAGGTTACTCCGTGCGACAATGTTGCTACTTGCTACCGAACGACGGACGGACATTCGTAGGCTTTTTATTATGTTATCTTTGTAAATGTTTGCGGTACGATTCGACAATGTAATAACTTTATTCTGGGTTCGGTCGGTGGGGTTGGGTACTTACTTAAATGTTCCATTTCAATCAAGTTTTAATCTCACTTGGTATTTTTCTGTTGTCATCAATTTTTATTAGTAAGTCTCAGTTTACTACAAGGATGGTAGGTTTATTTTTCTATTGCCTATGGTGGCAATTACGAAAAGCTTATTATCATCATCAGATGGTTCATGAGACCTATACGTAACAGCCCTATAAGGGCCTGAGCTTCCGAGCTTTCCTGGGCTTCAACTCTTTATTCCTATCTTTGTTTATCCAACACTGCTCTTTTCTCCAGTTTTTAAAGCTCTTGGGCAACTCCGTCCATCTACCTCAGTTTTGGTTTTCCACCCTGCGTTTACCATCCAGATTTATCCAAACGTTTAAACACCCTGTCCGGTTTCATTCAGTGTACATGGCCAAGCCAGGATAGCCTCTTCGTTTTTATGACCTGAATGGTTTTGAGGTCCTTGTACAGATCGTAGATTTCATGGCTATATGCACTGAATTCACCATACGCCATCTTTACAAACAAGCCCAAAAATTCGTCGCAGTATTTTCCGTAACATAGAACAAGAATTAAATAATAATGTTCATGATCTACTGATATATGTTTTCTATTTCTAACCGGGACATTTTTACGAAAAACCAAAAAAATATCGATTTTCGATAAACCCTTGATTTGTAACCTTGTACTCTCCTAAAGCAGATCAGAATCACACGGTCCATGGAGTATGTAGTATCTAGCTATACCTACCGTTATCTGACTTTAGCCCTTCTTCGATTGCTCAGCCGCGGCCTAATTTCACGCCTATTCACAGATTAACATTACAGTTACTACTGTAGATGTTGCTTTTAAAACGTGCATCTGGACGGAGGGCCCATTTATTTATCTTGCAGAATCAATTGAAATCAATTGAATTGATTGAGTTGAAGAAAGTTGGTTAAAAATAGTGAAAACTGTGAAGCATAGCATATATTTCATAACGTGTTTTAAAACTTTGACCAAATGTCTTTGACTCTCAATGTTATATTTATTTATTTATTTTATTTTATTTTCATAGGAAAACATACAGTGATATACAACTAAAAAGATAAAAGAAAGATAAAGCACAACACCATTTACACGTTTTCGCATATTAACATCACATAAACTTGTTTCACCAAAGAGAACAGAAAATCTACAATAGACAAACAGACAATAATAAAACAGATAGGACCAGGGAAGAAACATATTAGCATTAGTAAGAAGAGAAGAACTAGAAACGAGACAAATCTTTAATATATATAAATCTCGTGTCACAATGTTTGTCCTCAATGGACTCCTAAACCACTTAACCGATTATAATAAAATTCGCACACCATGTGCAGTTCGATCCAACTTGAGAGATAGGATAGCTTACATCCCGATATTCCCACGGGATCGGGAGTTACGCGGGTGAAACCGCGGAGGGCAGCTAGTATAAATATATAAAGGTTGAATAACAAATAATAAAATATCTACCTATATGTATATATATCATAACAAATCAAGTAAGTATAAACTGAAAAAGATTAAACTAGACAACAAAAGAAAAAACGCAATCTGGTTGAACAAGGCTATTGGGGAAACGCATTCAACCACTGCCTAGTTAAGGTGTTTTTAATCGAATCTATAGATGTATTGAACAAATCAATTTCTGAACAATGAACAAAAAATCAATGTAATATACATGCATCTGTTTGCTCAAAATGCATCTCCGAAAGTTTCTCTGTATCAGGTTTATTTATGAATTCAGTAATTTATTAAATCTGTTAAGAAATGTTCAAGTAGCTAGAGTAAGACATTACCGATTTATGGCAGTTTAACTCAGGCCCTTCACTGCTCGTTTTACTGATACTAACAACGCCTTGTGAATTCAATCGTTTATACCGTAGGAAATAATATGCGAAAACACCTGAAAACCGTTTCATGTTTTGTTATAAATTATACTTTGTCTGGTACTGAACTGATATACTTTAGCCTTTAGCTAAGCAAAGACGAAATCTATTTTTCTGTTCTCGAGTCACTTGTCCAGTTTGCGGGATCCTATGACCATCTTTTTGCGCACGAGGGGTTAATTTTTAATGCGTTTTATTGTTAAAAAATAGCACCGCGGTTTCACCCGTGTAAGTCCCGATCCCGTGGGAATATCGGAATGAAAAGTAGTAAACCTTACTCTCAATGAATCAATGCTGCCCCATGTCAAGTTGCATCAAAATTGGTAGTGCAGTTTCGGAGCCTATTCGAACAAAGAAAATCTTTCCTTTTAAATGTAATATAATTTGTATTGTTCCAGATCCTGCCATACATAGATGGCTTCAACCACGTGTCCAAAATAGCAGCGCTGACCGATGTCGAGATAAGCCTCGTCAGAGCCTGCGTTCAGAACCTGGTTTATTATGGCGTTGTCACTCTGGTTCCTATATTTCAATATTGTGCTGTAAGTTAATCTTTATTTTTGTTTCCCTAACAGTACTTAAATCCTACTAATATTATAAACGTGAAAGTTTGTATGTATGGATGTCTGGATGTATGGATGTTTGTTCCTCTTTAACGCAAAAACTACTGAATGGATTTTAATAAAACTTTACATTATTATAGCTTATATATCAGAATAGAACATAGGCTATTTCTAATATATATAAATCTCGTGTCACAATGTTTGTCCTCAATGGACTCCTAAACCACTTAACCGATTATAATAAAATTCGCACACCATGTGCAGTTCGATCCAACTTGAGAGATAGGATAACTTACATCCCGATATTCCCACGGGATCGGGAGTTACGCGGGTGAAACCGCGGAGGGCAGCTAGGAATTTATAAAGATATTGTGTGAATTGTCTAAAATATAACGAAAAGTGTCGAAAAAATGACAGATGTCAAAGTGACAGATGTCAAAGTGACAGATGTCAAAGTGACAGATGTCAAAGTGACAGATGTCAAAGTGACAGATGTCAAAGTGACAGATGTTAAAGTGACAGATGTCAAAGTGACAGATGTCAAAGTGACAGATGTCAAAGGATGTCAAACTGTGTCAATTTGACATCTGTGAAATTGCTCAGCGTTTTCGTCATATATTTTCACTGGATGGGGACTAACGCGGGTGAAACCGTGGGGCGCAGCTAGTCTACCATAAAAGCTAAATAAGATTATTCCATCTTTCAACTTATACAAAAACATTTATTTGCTTAAAAACCTGTGTACAAAGGTGTTCTTATAATTGGGTATAGCATCAACAGCTTGCCCATTGCGAGCATGCAATTTTAAGAAAAAAAAGTTTTGATCTCTCTAAATACTATCTTTTTAATAAAATATGACTTAGTAACTAGTTAGGGGTCCATTAATCACGTGATGTTTTTTTTGGCATTTTGTAACCCCCCTCTTGGTGATACATGGTGAGGTTTAAGACTACCTCCCCCCCTATATCACGTGGATAGGGGGGGGGGGGTAATTTTATTATAGAAATCGCCGCTTTTCGGTTGAGTATGGCGCGTTTGCCGAAAAAATAAATACTTCTCCCTTGTGATATTTCGTGATTTTTATGGACGCCTTCCCCCCTTTTCAAGCCACCCCCCCTTAGGTACCTACACACCCCCTTAGGTACGGTCGGCTGCATAATTCCAGACCCACCGTAGAGCTCCAAAACCGCTGTTATAAGAATGTTTTCAACACAAGCAAGATTCTAGGCACCTGCTTTAGTTGAAGTTTAAAGTTTTGTAACTCATCAATTTATCAAACAAAAATTATTATAATGAAAACATTCCAATAATAGTAATTTTAGAACTCTACCGGGGGCTGCAATTATGCAGCCGACTGTACCTACACTAAACTTAACAGTCTACATTCATGATACTTTCTAGCTATTACTTTACTTTGTGTATATCGTGTTCTATGTTGTACAAATAAAGTTGTCTATATATCTTGAACCTGCGACCTCCGTTCCACTGTAGGGGTGCTATTACCAACAAGTCATAGGAATAAAACCCTGACGAGTTTTAATTATGGCATTATTTTTATCTAACAGCCCCTGTGAACAACCACTTGCGACGCAGAAGGTTGCTTCTGGGTCTCTGTATGTATTTACAAAAGAAAAGTTCCCATAACACAAGCTTAGTTGCTTAGTTTGGGGCTAGATGGCGCTTTGTTCAATAACCTACAATATTTATTTACGACTCCCAGAATCTACCGGAATCTCACTCCAAACTTCAGTGGATGATCAGTCTCCTTCACGGGCCAAAAAAAATCTCCCCGGCAAGATTTGAACCTGGAACCTCCGCTTCAATTGTTTTTTTTCGTTTTCTAGGTGTACAGTGCAACGCCAAAGTTGAGACAGTTAACGCGATGTGCTGGATTGCAACGGCAATGTGTTGAATTCTGCGCGAGATCACGTAAGTACTCAACACTTGCGTTTAATTGACAAAACAATTACCTACATAGCAAGATAAGTAGCAGTATAAAAAGTGGTCCTTCGAGTACGATATTATCGGAACGTAGCTTAGCGTAGGCCGGTGCAGCTACAAAAAGAGACGGGACAGAAAAGTTGTCGTTCTACTGCCTTCCTACGTTTACTCGCTCGAAGGCCCCGGTTTATTTGGGATCACGACAGTGGCGTAACTACAGGGTGAAAAGGGTCCCCAGTCAAAGGAGAATCCCAACTCCCAACATTTATTTAGTAAGGAAAATAGTTTTGTATTTATTTAGTTGCAAATAGTTTCTTTAAGCCAACATTTTTGAAGACTTTTTAATGTATAAAACCGTATAGTTACGCCATTGGATCACGAGTAGGTATCTTCTATGTAAGTGGGCTACATCTTAGACCGCATCGTCACTTATTACCTATTTAAAAAAAACATATGGAATAATATTTCCTTATTATTTTCCATGCGGAAGCTGTAAGATTGTCACCTTCCAAAAAGCTTTTTAAGGTTCCCAAGTTCTTTGACATATTTTTTTCCACATTTCAGCCCGTCAGCTTCCGAAAGTGAGTGACATATTTCGAATGTACGCCGGCATGAGTTACGGGAGTACGGTCCGGGATCTATGCCGGCGACTGAGGCCGCAAGAACTGGCTATCAATGAGAGGAAACTTGTTCTCTTTGGTCTGTTGGAAGGCCTTATCAGGAGAGTTTACAAGGTTAGTTGCTGACCGCGTAATTACCCCAGTTTCGGTTATCCTCCGTGGAAATTTTCATTCAAATCGTGTGAGCTGGTCAATCAGTGAAGAGGAAAGAGGAAATTGACAGAGAGGTGTTACGGTGTAGGGTTTTTCCTTCCTTGAGTTGTTTCATTAGATTTGAACTCGTGGCAGCGCACGTACCATGAATGAATTTTTCCTTCAAGAATTTCGGAATTGGTCGATTACATTCATATCAGATTCTATTAAAGACACACACACACTCTTCACATTTCATCAACGTTCATCACGTTTATCTATCTTCTTCTCTATGCATTTAAAATACTTTGTCCTAAATGACTGGACGGTCATTTAAATTTTGTTGTTTTTAGATGATTTTAGTGTAGTAGTTTTAAGTTCTATTTATGTTATTTAATTAAGATAGTCAAAATCTTTTTTAATTAAGGTTTGTCTAAATAATAATACCAAAGGTTGCCTGGAAGACATTTATGCGACACGGCCGCCCTTTGTAACACTTCGACTTAAGCTTTGTTTTTTTTATATTTAATGCAATTTAAAAATGGTGTTTACAATAAAGAATTTATCTATCTATCTATCTAAAGCCTGATTGCCTGTGATGATTTTAAACACTTAAATAAATTTAAAAAAATTACATTAAAAACTTTTCTTTTCGTTTTTCTCTTGACTGTACTTACCTGTCAAAAAGAGTAAGGGGATCGGACCGACATGATAAAGTTTATAGTGGATCAGAACGGAATTAAATAATAATAATAACCAGCATGGGGATCAGCTCAGGGGATCAGACCGGAATAACTCGTCTCAACGCACAGCCTATCGCAGATCGTAGATACCTGAAACTTGGAGGGTAGGTTGTTCTTTGTATGACGTAGGCATCCGATAAGAAAGGATTTTCAAAAGTTATACCCCTTGGGGGGTGAAAAAGGGGGGGCAAAGTTTTTATGGAATAACGTAATTCCTTGGTACAATCTTCTTCAAATTTTCGACTTCTACGCGGACGAAGTCGCGGGCAAAAGCTAGTATGCATATAAAATGCTTTGTCCTGACTGACTGATTGATGGATCAACGCACAGCCTAAACCGCTGATCGTAGAGATCTAAAACTTGGAGCGTATGTTCTTTGTATGACGTGGGCATCCGATAAGAAAAGATTTTCCAAAATTCTACCTCATACGGGGGTGAAAAAGGGAGAAATACTTTGTATGGGACAATGTGATTCTTTGGTCCAAACTTCAAATTTTCACTTCTACGCGGTAAAAAGCTAGTCATATAAAACAAAGTCGCTTTCCGCTGTAAACTACCTACGCAACGGATTTTGATGCGGTTTTTTTTTAATAGATAGAGATATGTAAGTATAATACATGCATAATATAACCGTGCGAAGCCGGAGTGGGTCGCTAGTTATTTATACTTATAGCATTTTTTTTTTCAATTTCAGTACCCAATAACCCTTCACAACGACGACACAGCGTCAATAAGAAGCGAGCACAGCCAACCCCTAATCCGGACCTACAACGGCCTGGTATGTTTGGACGAGTTGTGTTGCCAAGGTGGACTGTCCACCTCGCAGCTCGAAGAACAGCTGGAGAGGGATAGTAATGTTATATTTATTGTTAAATGATGAACTGTGACGATTAGCGATGGCGATTGACGTGAAATATGACGATTAGTGTGAGCTATGACGATTGACGTAAATTATGGCTATTAGTGTGAGCTTTGACGATTGGAGATTGTGTTGAAATATTGAGCTATAAATATGGTTATTAAAGATGTTAGTCAGGCGATATTTGATAGGATTTGTATGAGTTGTGACTATTGGCTATTGGCGATGTCATTAGCAATCCCATCGCCAATAGCACGATTGCGTTTGAAGTTAGGAGACGTGCATTATTATGAATAAAATGTATTTGTTATAGATTGACAGTGGCATGTTGCAAACGTGCTTAAAATTAACGGCCATATTGTTATATGTGTATAGTCATATTAGCAATTAGCTGAACCCCATGTGACCCAGAGCTCATTCGCATATCTGTAAAAAATATGGTATTTAGCTATTTTGTTGTTTTTTATTTTATTATTCATATACGTTGTTTGTTATATTGTATAGTATATTGTTTAAAAAAAACCGAATCATACAACATTACTTTACAGATGTGCGAGTAAGCTCTGGGTCACGTGGGGTTCAGCTAATTGGTAATGTGACTGTACCTAGCTCGTGTAAATTCTACGGTACATTTATCATTGTTTATATTGGAAATAATTTATAATATTTTATACTCCTTTCATGTCTAAATGATAAGTATAAAGATGGTGCTCGTTGTAGTTGTTTTCTTTAATTATATTGATGGTTAAAATCATCGAATGAATGACGAATTATAGATATAAGCTGTGGCAAATTAAGATTTTATTGAGATTTTTTAAGTACAGTGTAAGGCCCGACGTAGTTAGCGGACAGGACTGACATTAGAGCCTAATATCAAGGACATTAGAGCTCATAATACATATAACAAAATATTTTAAAACAGGCGGGTCTTTGCCTCTCGCGCCACGAGTTTGTCCGTCGCTTGCGTTGGCCCTTAAGTACAATCAGGCAACAAAAGTGCAGACACACCGTAGAGCTCTAAAACTGCTATAATTATAAAATTTTAACACAACAACATTGTAAGGTCGTGTTCGAGTTGAAGTTTAAAGACGTTTTATGATGATTTTTTTAGATAAAACATTATTAGAATGAAATCATTACAATCATAGTAATTTTAGAACTCTACGATTGGTCTGCAATTCTGTTACCGACTGTACATTTGGTAACAAAAGTGCAGAATCATTGTAAAGTTCTAAAAATTGCTTTTATTAGAATGTTTCAAACTCAACCAGGACTTAGGTATTTCCTAAAATCAACAGCTGAAAATCTCTTGAGACTTTTAGCCGATTTAAATAAGAATCTGAGTCGATTTTGGGATAAAATTAATATTTTAGATTAGACAGAGACCGGCTTATACGGATCTTATACCCAGGACCTTAATGTCATACTTGAGTTTAATAAAAAAACATTCTTATAATAGTTATATTTTAGAGCTCTACGGTGGGTCTGAAATTCTGTAACCGACTATACATATTAATATATGACGATCTCTGTGTAAAGTGTAAATATTTGTTTTTATATGGAAATGATGTTGTACAAATGTGTTCATTTATATTATATGTTATGTTTAATGCAATCATATAATGAAACTTTAATGATAAACATGTTTTTATGTTGTTTTTATTGAAAAATATTTACGATTAAATTTTGTAATTTTTCTAAGTACGTGCCTTTATAATGAATAAAAGGTATTTTTTTAGAAATCTGTTTATAAAATTTGTAATATTTCGCTAAAGTAATTAACTACTTGAAATTAATATTTGTCTTCGTCTAAAATTATGGTTTTTTATGGTAATTAATAAAAATTTACTTAACATTAAAAAAAACAGTAATCATTGAACTACAATTTTATAATTTAACATAAAAAACCGTAATTAATTAACTATCGATCTTAAAGTTCAAAATGCTGCTCAATATTCTCATATTGCCTTTAAGATATTTTTGTATTTAGCATTATTTGTAAGGTGCTACTTTCTAAAGTGTGTAAGGAAAACCCTGTATATTTGTCTTAGGCACATCGTAGGAACCCCCGTTGCTTACACAAAAAAAAATGACAATTAGAAAAGAAAAACCTGGTTCAGTTTGGAAAAACTACCCTTATTTACCTAGAGTTTTGTGATTTTTTCATTTTGCTCTAGGCCCGCTGCCTTTAATCGTGTTGTCCTGAAAATTCCAAAAATTGTCAGTAAGTAAATGATAGTCATTTTCCGAAATTATGCAAAATTATTGTTTTTTTTTATAGTAATGAAGATACCAAAAAGGAGGTACCTAAAATGGATAAAAGGGTTTTAACCATGTCTTGAAAATTCCTAATATTTTCAGTATATTATAGTAGTCATTTTTTCGAAATTAAGCAAAAATATATATATTTTAGGTAAGTACTCGGGTACCAACAAGTAGCTAAAACAGATTTCAGGGTTTTTGATACACACTGTATATTAGATGTTATTACATAGTCTGGTACATTATAACTGTATCAATCATATTTTATATTATGTAGTTTTAAAACGCCAAAGAAAATATATAAAGTATGTTTAATGGTCATTATATTTCAATATTTTTATATACACACTAGCAGCACTTACGGTTTCACCCGCGTAACTTCCGATCCCGTGGGAATTTCAGAAAATAAAGTACCATAAGTTACTTCTAATGAATCAATGTATCCTCATACCAAGTTTCATCTAAATCGGTCCAGTAGTTTTGGAGCCTATTCGTTCCAAAGAAAACAAAAAATCTTCCTCTTTATTAATATCCAGAAGAATCAATCAGTAACAATTTAAAAATCAGTAATCAGTTCCACTTTCATCAACATATCTATACTAATATAAGACTATATATCGTTTGCCTTTTTTTGATCACGTATATTTTGTATTTGTGTTTTATTACGTTAGTCTAGTAAATATTTCTTTTATTTGTACATCGGTCACTCAGCTCGTTAGGATTGTACTGAAAATCAGCGTTGTGGTGTTTTTGGCGTCACAACATTATGCTGAGTATAATCCTTTTTTGGTTACACTACAGGTTAAGAAGTTTGTTTAATTGTTTAGTTTTAGTTTTCTGTTATTATTTATTATATTATGTATTATTGACTTTTGAGCGTGTAGTGTAATTACAAAATAAAGTTTATTTTCTTTCTTTCTTTCTTTAAGATTTTATAGTTTTTTGTTGACATTCCTTTTGTTAGTTAGTTGAGTTATTGATTTTTGTTTAGTGAATAAAATAAAGTGCAACTACCACAAGTTGTCCAAGTATTCGACAACATTATCTACTCTGACGCTATGACGCAGACCGTTTTTATGTAGGTATTTTGTCCATACAAATGCCTCTTGAGTAATAAATTCAAGGTAAATAAATAAATATTGTAAAACATTTACACAGCGCCATCTAGCCCCAAGCTTAGCAACTAGGCTTCTGTTATGGGAGCCAGACAACGCATAGAATACATACTTATCTTTTGTAAATATATTTAAAACATACTGATCAGAAATCAGTAGGTATACATAAATAGGTTTGGTTTACACATGCCCCTCTATGTTCCTTTTTCTTAACAAAAAAGGAAATATTTCCTTTAGTAATTCTTTGTTAGAAAAAGGGAAAGCAGAGGGGCATGTGTAAAGCAAACCTAAGTTTTATTGTTCTTAATTGATGAAGAAAATAAGGGAATACGTTTGTATGGAGAAGGTTATGCTCGCGTAGCCTCCTAAGGTGAAAAGGTACCGGCGCTCTCTCCATACAAACGTAGTCGACTGTTTCCTTCCTGGATAATGACACTAACACAAATATTTTTTGTGCCATAAAACCTATAACTTTCATGACCAGGGAGGAAACAGTCGACTACGTTTGTATGGAGAGAGCGCCCGGTACTCTTTCCTCTTAACAGTCTCGAACACTGTGAACTTTTGGTAGGGGTGCTGTAGTAAGTAAGTTTTTTTAATGTTATTCAGTAAAATCATCTTAGTTTTTAAGTTGTCTATTGGTTCCAAGTTGTTTCTAGTTATATTTTTAACAATTAATTAAGGGTTTAGTTAGTTATCTTTATATACTTATCCATTGAAAATCAAATTTAAAAAGCACAGTATCAACACCAGGACCAAAATCTCCTATAACGGAGTTGTAAGACTTTATTAAATTCAAAAAACCCCCACCGATTTGTAATAGCTTTACCAAAATTTGTATATTTATGACGAAAACTAGATGTACTCAATATCTAGTCACATTTTTTGAGAATCCTATATTTCGTTTTGCTAGTCAAGCTTTTCAATTCGCGTTACCCTTATGCGTCCTCGCACAAACCATAGGTACCCATACCACGAGTCGTCATAGTATTCGATAAAGTTGTCTTAAATTATCGAGCCGATATTACAAACAAATAATAATCACCCTATCTAATTTAAAAAAAAATGCAATTTTAGAAGATGCATTTTTCCTTAAAAATATTTTCAGATAGCCCAGTGCAGGTCATGCACTATAAAAAATAAAAAAAACATTGAGACTATCTACTACTACTTATTTTTTGTGGGCCTTTCCATTTCATATAGAGATAATTATATCAAAAATGATTTCTTTTTAGGGTTATGTACCCAAAGGGTAAAAACGGGGACCCATATCTAAAGACTTCGCTGTCCATCCGACTGTCACCGGGCTGTATCTCATGAACCATGCTAACCAGAGAGTTGATTTTTTTCATTTAATTCTCTCAAATATAAAGTCCCACAAAAATAATCTAATGACTGAAACTGACTGACTGATAGATTCAGATTTTATAGAATAGGTACAGTCACATTACCAATTAGCTGAACTCCACGTGACCCAGAGCTCATTCGCATTATCTGTAAAAAATATAGTATTTAACTATTTAGTTGATTAAAAAAATTGTATATTATATTGTATAGTATATTGTTAAAAAAACAGAATCTGGTAACATTACTTACACCCTTACAACCTTACAGATTTGCGAGTGAGCTCTAGGTCACGTGGGGTTCAGCTAATTGGTAATGTGACTGTACATATATTCGCTCGATATTTTAAGAAAATAATCCTATTAACGGACCCTTAAAACTATAAGCCAAAGCGATTTATGGATTCGCACAGCTTGGCGAAGCTTAGCCCTGCACGACTTGTGGTAGGGTCTATGGCCTATCTATAATTTACATTTGATATTGAATTGTAACCGCGAGGTCTCCCAATTGTTATTGTAATTTTTTCATAATTAATATTGAGATTTATTGTGTTTTTGTTTGACTTACAATTTATTGAATTTTTGTTATTATAATTTTGATGTTATGAAGTGTTAATTACTCATTTTAATAAATATTTTATGTATCAAATCAATCTATCTTTTATTACTATTCAGGGATATTAAGTATACTTAGTTCTTATGGACAGTCTTCTATGGACATAAACCCAGTGGCACGGCTCTGTGCTAGATTGTGTAAGTCAAACAATACGTCTTTATAGGCGTAGACGTCCGCTAAGAACTAAAGTGTTCTGGGACTTGGGGCATATCCTCCCGTTCCAGTGGAATAAGACCTCAATGACGCGGCGGACGAAAATCCGCCTGCTTTTCCAATAATGTAATGATGCAGTTTTAGTTTTTGTCGAATTACTTGCTAAAAGAAGGTAAGCATTTTTCGCTATCTCTTATTAGTGTAGGGGATGGCCTTGGTGTATGCCCGTTGTCCCCATTCAATGGGGACAGCGAAACTCAATAAAATTTTAAAAATGTATTCCTGTTGTCTCCATCAACGCTTTCCCGTTATGGTGTATACGTGAAGTTATAAAATGTCAATAAACATGAAACGAGTGCGGGGTGGTGGTCCTAGTTGTATTCCTACTCATGTGGTCCTAGTATGGAACGTAGACTATAATAATTATTATGTTTAGAACGGGTGAGTCGCCAACTGTTATATTAAAATTTACAACCTACGTATTATTTTTAAGTATTAAATTAACGGGTTATGCTCTACGTCTCATAATGAGATGTAACTTGTTACAACGAACCACATCTCATTTGAGATCTTGTTAATAAAAAAAAACATTAGATTTGAAACCGACCACGAATCCAACACCACTTTTCCTTCTGTTTAAAGTAGCCATTGGTTTGTAAAAAGTACTAGGCAATCAGAACTTAGTAGAAGGTATAAATCATACGTAATGATTGAAGCGAGAAGGAGCTATATTGAAGGAGATAAGGACAACGAAGTAGTTATTCTACTTCGATCTCTGATTGGTTGAAAAGTTTACTTAGCAAATTTTGATTGGTTGCTAATAGAACCAATCAAAATTTGTTGCGTAAACTTTTTAACCAATCAGAGATCGAAGTAGGATGTCCTTACCTGATAGGGTAAAAACTTTTCAAATATTTTGCTGCGTCAATATAGCTCCTTCTCGCTTCAATCATTACGTATGATTTATACCTTCTACTAAGTTCTGATTGCCTAGTACTTTTTACAAACCAATGGCTACTTTATACAGAAGGAAAAGTGGTGTTGTTGGATTCGTGGTCGGTTTCAAATCAAATGTTTTTTTATTCACAAGATCTCAAATGAGATGTGGTTCGTTGTAACAAGCTACATCTCATTATGAGACGTAGATAATAACCCGTTAATTTAATACTTACTTAAAAACAATACGTAGGTTGTAAACATTTATTCCATGTTCCCCGCATTCGTTCCATGTTCAATGGGAAGGACATTTTATAACTTCATGTTATCCCGCATACCGGAAAAACGTCAATGGGGACAACAGGAATAAATTTTAATTATTTTTATTAAGTTCCGCTGTCCCCGTTAGTGACCATAATAACGGATAGAGAATTAAATATTAAAAACTTAATTTGAAACTTCGAAATCTATACATATAAAATGCTTTGTCCTGAAATGACTGACTGACGGATCAACGCATAGCCTAAACCGCTGATCCTAAAGACCTGAAACTTGGAGGGTGTGTTCTTTGTATGATGTAGAGATCCAATAAGAAAGGATTTTGAAAAAATTCAAACCCTACGCTACCCTAAAGCTAGTAGTTTTTTTAATAGAATAGTAATCACTATCACTACATAGTATAAAACAAAGTCGCTTTCTCTGTCCCTATGTATGCTTAAATCTTTAAAACTACGCAACGGATTTTGATGCGGTTTTTTTTAATAGATAGTGATTCAAAAGGTTTATATTATGTATAATACATGCATAATATAGCCGTGCGAAGCCGGGGCGGGTTGCTAGTAGAATATATTTTATTTGAATACATACCGCCGGCCGGTCGCAGGTAGTCGGTGGATGGAGGCGGCTCAGGACCGCTGTTTGTGGCGTCGTATGGGGGAGGCCTATGTCCAGCAGTGGACGTGTATGGGCTGATATGGATTTGAATACATATATTTTTATGGGAGAGAAGTTAAATGAGAACAATAAAAATGTCAAAGATAGTACTGCTTTATTACATTCTCTTATGTATAACATTATAAGTTACAATACATATTAGGTAAGTAAATAGGTAACGAAAGATGTGACTAGCGGGGGGAACGCTCTGCGACAATACACCGAATGGTACGCTACAACTCTCAACACGAGTCGCAGGTTCGAAACCTGCGCCCGTTCTCAGTAGTCTTACCAGTTCAACTATTGGGAGTTTCCTTCCCAATAGACCTACTAATAAGACTTTCTGAAGGTAAATTAAAACTGTAAAACAGAATTGGTATTTTTCAAATAGGTAACACTTTTTTTGTAGTTTTTTTGTTTATAAAATGCTTTCTTTAAACAAAAAACTCTGATGGAAATAAGTACTAACGTCCTTTTTAAAAAAGAAGTCTTACAAATTATGGACTTTTGTCCGCAAGACAAGTGACCAAAGTGGACGAAAAGTCCTTTTTTGACCTTTTATGTAAGTATTTAACATTTTATTTTTTTATAGAATTTATACGTAATATGAATTTAGTTAAGAGTTCTAGCATCCATTCAAACCAACACTTAAGTAATTATTTTTTTCAAAATCACATAATCCTTACTTACATAAAACATTGGACACGTTCCTTAAAAGCTCACATAGGTGGCGCTAGTTGACATAACAGTGCAATTTTTATATACCAAATAATTCATTCAATCAAATAAATAAATCAGTCATTGTAGGTAAAGGGCCAGTGTAGACGACGCACTTTTGTCCGAGTATTTTTTGTATATACCGCACATCTGGAGAAACAATAGCACAACTTACATTTTGTGAATTTTACAGGAGCAAGGTTTAAAGGTCCTTAAATATAGCAATTGATTTATTTTAAGATTATGCATTTTTGAACACTTTGGTCGAAAAAAGTCATTTTCGCATTTTTAGTAGATGTGCCATTGTTTCTCCAGATGTGCGATATTTTTTGTATAAATAAGTACAATCAGGAAACAAAAATCAGACCCACCGTAAAGCTCAAAATCAGCTATTATTAGAATGTTTTTAAACTCAAGCAAGATAGGTCCTAATAAAGTAAAGTTCTTCAACTCATGACTTCATTAGAATTAAAACATTTCAATAACAGTAATTTTAGAACTCTTCGATGGGTCTACAATTCTATTATGCCATTATGAGTTCTAAATATTGCCATTATTGGGATGTTTTCAACTCAACCAGGGTTGCTACCTGCTTGAGTTGAAGGACTTAAAACTTAAACTCAGCATGACTTTGTGGTCCTGCTGAAGTTGAAAACATTCTAATAAAATTTAGAACTCTAAAGTGGGTATGCACGTTTGTTTCCTGATTGTACAGTCGGCTGCATAATTGCAGCCCTCGGTAGAGTTCGAAAATTACTATTATTGGAATGTTTGCATTCTAATAATTTTTGTTTGATTAATTGCTAAGTTAGAAGACTTTAAAATTCACCTAAAGCAGGTGTCGAGAATCTTGCTCGTGTTGAAAACATTCTTATAACAGCCGTTTTGGAGCACTGCGGTGCGTCTGTAATTATGCAGCCGACCGTACATAGATGCTTGTTTTTTTAGTATTTACCGGTTAAGTACTGTGCGTACAAAAGTATTTCGCCTGCGCGGCCCTGTATTCTGACCAGAGAAATAAACAACCTGATCTGTGGTGACTTTAGCATTTAATTGATTATTTTTTACTAGAGGTTTCTCATTTTACTGGTCAAGTTAGAATGAGTGAAGTTATCCCGTTTAGACCTGCGCAGGTAAAGGACTTTTATTTGCCAAAAATGACAAACTAATATAAAGTTATTGATATTTAAAACCACCATGGTTATTTTACTGCCATGGATATTTTCACTACCATGGTATTTTCACTGCCATGGATATTTTCACTACCATGGTATTTTCACTGCCATGGTTATTTTACTGCCATGGATATTTTCACTACCATGGTATTTTCACTGCCATGGTTATTTTACTGCCATGGATATTTTCACTACCATGGTATTTTCACTGCCATGGTTATTTTTACTGCCATGGATATTTTCACTGCCATGGTTATTTTCACTGCCATGGTTATTTTCACTGACATGGTTATTTTTACTGCCATGGTTATTTTCACTGCCATGGTTATTTTTACTGCCATGGTTATTTTTACTGCCATGGTTATTTTCACTGCCATGGTTATTTTTACTGCCATGGTTATTTTCACTGCCATGGTTATTTTTACTGCCATGGTGATTTTTGGACTTTATGTCACCATGTGATCATGTCCGTTAAGTATCTTGTTTAAAATAACTTTTAAAGTAGTATAAAATTTTGTGTTGTCGTTTTAGGCGGACAAAAGTCCTTCGTCTGCCGGGCCCTAATGAAACACTACTACAAATATTTAAGTTCCTAACATAAAATTATACATTGACGCAAAAAATCAGTTGATAAAATAAAAGCAAAAAAAAATGCTTATTTTAAGTCAATATTGTCGACATTAATTAATTATTATGCCTGGCCATAACTATTCAAAAGTTATGCGTAAAATGGGTCAATAAATAATATATAAGCTACCGTCGTCTTAGGAATCTAATAGCTGTCGGTTTAGGGTTCCGCGACCGAAAAAATCGTGTTTAGATAGTTACATAGCTTATCAATATCTATTCTATACTTATGATAGAGGAAGAGAGAACTTAAAACTCTGTACTTGGAAGCAAATATCAAAAAATGAGTCTAAAAAAACATACATACAACCGAATTGAGAACCTCCTCCTTTTTTTTAAGTCGGTTAAAAACTGCTAAACCAATTAAAATCTGGTTTTCACTATTGGATAGCTTTTTTCGAGGAAGATATTAGAATAAATTCGAACGTCTCGTCACCCAGAACACTAGCTTCATTCCTTACTTGCATGAGATGGTACTTTAACAAATTTAGCTAAATTCTAGCGAAATGGATTTAACGAGTACTTAATCTAAAATCCTTTTCAATAACCACAATGTTAATATTATTTAATCAGTTTGTCATTTTGACAGTTGTTTAATTGAATTGAAGGTCATATTCGCTTTTAATTTTTTGCTGTGTAAGTCAACCTTAAGATAAGCACATACCACCTCTCATGACTGTTCATAGAGATCGCTTTGAGCTATAAGGCCGCCCTTTGTAGCACTTAGACTAAAGTTTTGTTTTTTATATTTAATTAAAAAATGGTGTTTGTAATAAAGAATTTATCTATGTTTTTCAATTTAAAATATTGTAATTAGGTATGGATTTTGATTTGTGTAATAGTTTAATTTTTTATTTATCTATTCTTGTACACAATTATTGAACTTTATAATATGTGAGAGAATAAACGAGTGTCCTGGTTGACTTTTAGATTTATTATTATGTATTAAGCTATGTAACTAATATACTTACACACTTTAAAACACTAGAATAATTCACAATACAAATAATTTTAGTCAGTGGGTTCCCATCAGGCAAAACATTTCAAAAGTACTTATATAAAAAAAACATATTAAATTTCAGTGTATATTTTGGCACGGCTGTGTTTAAAATATTCCTTCATATTATTTCACAATTATTGAGAAAATAAATAGATTTTTAAATCTATTTATTCGTAATTATCACTATTATTATCGATTATTCTGTCAATATAAAAATATTGTTTTCTATCGAGCGATATGGATAAAGGTTACAATATTTAAGTAATAAATAAAATCAATTTCATCATACGGAACCCGCAAGTGAAAATACGAATCGTACTTGACCTAACTCGGCTAACATTAGGTATTTTTGTACAGAAATTACAGAATATGATTCTATTTACTATCATACATAATTTTTATCAATATAATAAGCGTTGATTTACAATATTGTTCGTTACAATGCGATTAATGTAACAATAGGACTGCCCTAGCGCCATGTTATGACGTCACAGGTGGTTAGCCAACTTCATTCGAGTCAGATTTATTGCAACCGGAGTGAAGTTAGTTGACTATTATTATTTTAATTTCATTGTATTCGTCAAAGTTAAAGTCTGAATTACGGTTAAGCAATTAGAATAATGAAAACGTAGCTGTCTTTGTATAGCTCGCAATAGTCGCGAATTAGGTTAAGAAATCTAACCTAAAATACGTTTACAACTAGGTTTAACGGAATGCAATTAGTTACACTTGGTATAATCCGTTAAACCTAGGCGTAATCAATCAGTTAAACCTAGGCGTAATCAATCAATTAAACCTAGGTAAACAATTACATTTTGGTGTAATCAGTTAATTTTAGGCGTAACCGTTTTTCAGACTTTAATATAAATACAGTTGTGATAGATAAAATATTAATTACAAATACAAAATTGATTTGATTTTATATTATACATTATTGATTTCACATAGTCTAACTCTTAGACAATATAATTATATGTTCTATTTCCAACACACGCAGAGACGCAGGCACACATACATGTAATTCTGATTCACGCTTTGTCTTTTACACGCGAGTTAAAAGGCACAAATTCTAAGATATAATAAAAACTAAAACTCAAAGAAATGGTCAGATAATTGTCTTTTTTTTTGCATACAGACAAGCTAAGTCAGTTACTTTGAAAGAAGTAATCTTTGAAATTCAATTACATTGTTTTAATTAAAGCTTTTTTGACAGCAAATTCCATTGAAAGGGAACGCAAAACTGCTGGTAGAGGTGCAAAATACATTTTTAACCCTTAATTTTTTTTTCTAATTTTAACTTGCTCAGCGTCATCAGAATCACACGTTCAAAATTGCATCAATTCCAATGAAATATTTATCTCTCTTAATTCTTACTTTAATTTTACGATACAAATATGTACCAGAGAAGTGCCTTCTAATCAAATTATAAGGAACATTTTTCAGATAAAAAAATGGAAAACATTTTTCTGAGGTTGTTTTTCTTTTTGGGAGCAAAAAACATATGTAAAAAAAAATTTTTGGACATCTTTAAAAAACATATTTTTAGTTGTTGTTCTTAAAAAAACAACTGTATAAAACATACGAAAATTCACGAAACCTTATCAGAACTGGCTCAGCAATAATTTTGATCATTAGGAACAAAGAGATCACAACGCGTCTTCACATACTGCAGTACAATCTTGGGGTTATTTTGATGCAGTTTAAAAAAACAAACAAACATACAAAAAGATAGGCGCGAAGAACATAACCCTTAAATTGCAGTCTGGTAAAAATAAGGGGCCAATTTGTCTTTTACCATTTTAAAGTCCTAGGAAAAAATTGAACCTTCATTTGTCTATTTGTCAAAGTAATAAGGACACGAGATCAATGGGAGCTGAGAATTCAGTGTTTTAAAAACAACTAGTGAACAAAATGCTGGAAAATCAGTTTTACCATATAGCAATGCCGCCAGCATTATACTTTTCAAAATAGTTTGTAAGTCCACAGAAAATATTTTTGTTTTTAGGGTAAAGACGGTACTATGATACTTCGTCTTACCTTAATGATAAGAACCCATGGACGTGACTTTAGTTGCTCCATTTCAAATAATACTTTCAAATATTTGTATTATTGACCTTTGTGAGCGTGATCACAAGAAAAAAAAAACCCCATGAGTTTCTTGTGTCCTCTTCTCATTGGTGGGCGCGTTCCGAAGGCACACATCCTAACTTAGTTTTTAAGACGTTTCAATGTGATCTTTATACAAAAGTATTGAGCATCTAAGTGAATAAGAAAATTTGAATTTGAATTTGACCCTACTACTAATACTACGCTGTCTGTCCGTCCGTCTGTCTGTCACCAGGCTGTATCTCAAAAACCGTGATAGCTAGACAGTTGATTTTTTCACAGATGATGAATTTCCGTTGCCGCTATCAATAATAAAAACAGAATATAATTGTACGGAACCCTTCGTGCGCAAGTCCGACTCGCACTTGGCCGGTTTTGTCTTTTTTTAAACTGCATCAGAATATTTTCGAAAAAAAAAAAAACAGTCAGTTTTTGGTCGAAATAAACTTACGGACTATAGGATAAACAATATCGTCTATATATGACACAAAGATAAATTAAAGGGACAGTTAATTCTAACAACTAATGGAATTCTACAATAATTCCTTAGATCACTTTACGATTTGACATAAAACAGTTTTTATAGGATGATACATGTAGTCGAAATTAATAACCATATCACACTAGTCACCAGTAGCGAGGGATGAAATTTTCTTATTTTTTAGACTTGATTGAAATAGAATAACACATTTATATTGTTGTAACACATTTACATTTAATTGTGACAAATAATGGCCTCACGTTTCTGTTCCCTCTACATGATGGCCCAGCACTGGACCAGCGAGATGCCTCTACACGATGGCCACGTTCAGTCATCGTTGCCAACTTTCTTTGATGTGCGACCGAAAAACCGACACCGTGGCCATCCTACGAACCATATGCCATCAGATACCACTATACGCCAGCATGATGGCCCATCATGTAAAGACATAAGATAAGGATTTTTTTCAATTCAAATCAAATGTAAATCAAAATAGAACATTTATTATTTATATATTTACCATTGTGCGACAAGAAATTTTAATATATTAAAATAAAAAAATAAAAAAATGCCAATGTCTATACATTTGTTTATAAAGTTTTTTGTAACAAATTATTGTTTTAGGATTCAAAAGCATTTAAGATTTACAATCGTAAATTTATGAAATATCATCCCAAATAACTGTAGTCAAAAAGTGCTCATAGACGAGCGATTAAAGGGGACGTAACATTGTGGTAAAGTAAATGTCAGTTGCGCGGCCACCTTTCCAACTATGACAGTGTATAGAGAACATTTAATTGAATTAAATTCTTGATTAATTGCGATTCTGTACACATTGCGCAAATGTCCAATTAATAGAGAAGTTAACGAAAGAGATTGGCTGGTGATAAGAAGATTTATCGGTGATTTATGCAGCCAAATCATTATGACATTAACACAAATAAAGAATATTACAAACCAACATCCAAAGATAGGCGCCAATAACGTACCCCTTTTCTTGCAGTCGGGTAACAACAAATATCATATAATAATAACCTTGTAAAGTGTCAGGTTTTCCTGTTATAGATTTATAGTCATGTAAGTTACTTTTTAACATCAAATAACCTGCAAACTTGACACTACGAGATTTTGTTATATTGCATTTGTTGTTTGTGTGTTCAACCACTATCTTTTTACACAGGTTAGTAAGGTGGCCGCGCAAAAAACTAAGGCGACTACTAATGTGCCAGGGTCTATAATTAAATGTTACATACCCTTTACAATAACAAGGAACTTTTAGAATTTGTCAAATATGAAATGATTTATGTTTTTTGATCGTTTTTAGTTTTTTCTTTTTAAGTCTGTTCTTTAATCGCTCGTCTAAGAGGTCACAAGGCACACCTAATTGCTCATAACCAAGCGTCCGATGTGATGAGATTTCTATAAAATAATTTGGTCGCATAGTGCGATCGTCAATTAAGACATCCAATAGATACCAGTGTGTTCGATCGCACGATGATGTGCAATTAGGACGGCACCAAAGAGATTCTACATACCACATAATAGTAGGCATTAGTAACAATAAGGCAATGGACACTACTTGATGAAAGTTTTGAGACTTGTTCGCGTTTATACGCACGTGTTGTGTATGTACACTATCTATATAGGTACACTTACTTAGTTCATCCAGAACACATTTCTGAATGCTCGTCCCAAGCTGCTACCTGTCAATGAAAAGTGTTTGGAATTTAGTTTGCATACCGTTGTGTATCACTATCACTACATGTATAAAATAAAGTCACTTTTCGCCGTCCCTATGTCCCTTTGTATGTTTAGATCTTTAAAACTACGCAACGGATTTTGATGCGGTTTTTTTAATAGATAGAGTTATTAAAGAGGAAGGTTTTTAGATATAATACATGCATAATACAGCCGTGCGAAGCCGGGGCGGGTCGCTAGTCTAGAATAAAACTACGAAGAAAATAGAGATTTACTAATTCTATGCCACCCAAGAAAACTGGCAGATATGCGGCACATTCATGGTGGAATACCAGACGTCCGCACTAAGCGTTTTGCTTCGTCATTCCTTATTCGTACTAAAAGGTAGTGGAATCAGTTGCCTGCGTCTGTCTTTCCTGACGTGTACAATTTGGGGGTCTTCAACTCGAGAGTGAATTGGTATCTTTTAGGAAAGCGTGTTACATTTTAGGCCGCATCGGCACCTACCATCAGGCAGGTGTAATAATGGTCCAACGCTGACCTATGATTTGTAAAACCTCACTAGTTCCACCATGGAACTGTCCAATAAAACTTGTGACATTACCCGTCTGGGCTGCACCTGCGGACCCAGGTTGGCCGCTGCAAAGAGAACATGGCTAGGTGGGGTCTCTCCGGTTCGGACACTCTGTGTGAGTGTGGGAGGGCCGCCCAAACGAAGGCGCACTTGACGGCTTGCTCTCTCTGCCCTGTTAGCTGCTCTGCAGACGACCTCAACAGGGCAACATATAATGCGATTGCCGTGGCTAAGTTTTGGTCGGGAGTGCTTTGATCAAGGTGCATTGCATTGGTCGCCGTTGACACGAAAAAGAAGAAGTCTGAGATTACAATCCACTTGCAAGACTCTTGTGTCACTTTGTATCAAGGATGAGTATCTTGTCGTTATTTACCGGTTTATAACGCTCCTGGCTTTGAATACCGTTCGTAATACAAACCTTAATAAGCCCCTCCCCCCTTTTCCCCTTACCCTGAGTTTTTGTTGCGAATAAATGGATCCTATTCTACTAAAAACGTTTGTTAAACGTATTGAAAATACGGAAAAACAGATAGGAAACGTAGAAAAAACCTGTCTATTTATTATTTATTTATTTATTTGGAGATCCAACGGCTATATCACTACATGGTATAAAACAAAGTCGCTTTCTCTGTCTCTATTTCCCTATGTATGCTTAAATCTTTAAAACTACGCAACGGATTTTGAAGCGGTTTTTTTTAATAGATAGAGTGATTCAAGAGGAAGGTTTATATGTATAATACATGCATAATATAGCCGTGCGAAGCCGGGGTGGGTCGCTAGTTATACTTATAAAACATAGTGTAACAACAGAATCAATTTTTATTATATATTTTACCCGTGAGATCCTGTAAGGCAACTACGTGAGCGTAAATCTAAATAACATCTAATTAAGGTGGAATATTGAAAATATTCAGACAATAGATGTAAGTATGTTGTGTTATGTGTTACCTGACAGTCCCGACTGCAATACCACTGGTTGGCGCAGCCGGCGCACACGAACTGCGCGTCTCGCCGCCTGCAGCCCTGGCAGAGCGGCGTGTCGGGGTCGGCGGCGCCACCGTCCGTCGCCTCCGCAGCCTCCGGGGCTCCCGTCTCGTCTATCACGAGCCGCCCGGACCCGGAGCCCGACGGGGAGCCGGACGCTTCGCCTTCTGATGCTGCCGACTCGTCGTCATCCTATATTATAAAGTTAATAATGAATGTTTCAGGACAATGCTAACATCGCCGTCAAGGCTTGATTAATAGTGACCAGTAGGCTCATTCACAAATCATCGGAAGGCTACCGAGACGAATAAAACTGAAAAGATAAGGATGGCAACACGTCAAAAGTCGCGGGAGTGAAAGAGTGTTTGTGAATCAGACCCGACATGGTTCACATTGCCACCTTATCCATCAGAGCTTGAACGGCTCAGTCTTATATAAACATTAACGATATGATAAGTAAAGGTAGTGCCAGACACTCCGCAGATTGCTTGTTACCACAAGCAAATCTACCAACTCTACCTAACAAATCTACCAAGCCAACGCCGTCGGGCGTGTCGGCTACACGGTTGACGACAAGCTTTCGACTTCAGTGTAACTTGAGCTCCCGGACCGAAACAACCAGACGAAGGGCCCTCACTCTCATGATTTTAGAAATTTGGCGAAGCTTTAGCACTTTTTGTAAAGACGACCAAGGTAAAGTGGATGAAGTCTGCTACATTCGTCAACCAAGGTAATTGAAAGTGAAATCGGGCAACAACTGTCTACACGACAGAAATGGTCGAAGTCACCCCTGCAGACCAGCTGTCGAAGTCACCCCTGTAGACCAGCTTTTTGTCAATAATCTAGCACTGCCTTAAGCGGTTACCACATTGCAGAGAAAAATGTCCAATCTACCAAGATGATTTTGATCGTTCTGCAATGTAAACAGTGGTTGCAGATCTGCAGTGTATCGCATGCTTTAAGGCTGTAATTTGAACGCGTGGTGCAATAAAACTCAGGCCCAGCACAGTCTAATACAAGAGACCTTAAGACATACCAATTGTACAACTTCTTCCGTCTTCTCAGTGGGGTTGTCAGGCGGCGGAGGTGTCGGCTGGACAGGCGTTATTGTGATCTCGCCGCAGTTCTGATAACAAACGACAATTATGTTAGAGTCACAGATTTAAAACAGGGAACTAAACAGGGAAAGGCGCTCGCCATAAAAACCAATTTGTTTTATTCTATCAAAACCCTTATTTACACATTGAGCGAAATAGATTCGTTCTTTTTCATCTTACGGCGTGGCGGCGGCGACGCGATAGACGCGGAGCTGATACCGCTTAATATTGGTTTGAAACGAGCTGTATAAATCGGTTAAAACCGGTAAAACCGGCTTACATTCCTGGTTAGAGTGTGTGCCAGATAACGTCGGAACATTGTAGGAATCGGAACTAATTGATAATGTTCCGATTTTCATTGTTGAATACGTCAGATATTGAAAGTATGAGGTTTGAAAAAATCGGGCACGCAACTTCTTTTACTATTTTTCGCCATTTCTTATAGTGTAAAAGCCCCGAAGGCCCGTTTAAAAAAAATATCCTGTCAATTGATTGTCTATAGTAAAAGGAAAATGAAACGCAAACGCCATCTATCGTGTGTAGACTTATCTGGCACGCACTTCTACCTTAGTGTTACCAACATCCAAATACATTGCAATAACTTCCAAATTAATTTCTTCCCAATGTTAAATTAAAAAGGTATTTCAATATCTAAGTTTCATCAAAATCGGCCCAGTAGTTAAAAGAGATTATTCATTAAAAAGAAAGTGGTTGTAACATTTTGGCATAGTAAATGGTCAGCCATTTTTTTTCTAGTTGCGCGGCCACTGTTTAACCAATGCAATGTATAGAGAACATTAATACAAACAACAAATGCTATGTAACAAAAACTCGGTTTCAAGTTTTCATGGCATATAAAAAATTGTACCTGGGTGACCGATCATTGCTCGGTTTTTTTTTACCTCACCCCCTAACCCCCGCATACATAAACTTCATGAAAATCGTTGAATCCGTTTCCGAGAAATTGCTCGTTTAAATATATTAGATATAAATACATATTTTTAACAGCAAATTTGACACTTCACGCGATTTTTTTCTTGGCATTTGTTATTTGTATTAATGTCTTTTATAGGTATATGGTCACAGGTTTGAAAGATGGCCACGCAAAGCGACTACTATGCCACTTTCCATACTTATATGTCACTACCCCTTTACAAATAATATATATATTTTTTAATGTTAATACTACCTCTATAGACTAAGCACATAGATTAGATAGAAAACCCAAAAATAAATGGTTAAAATATAATAAATAATAACTACATTTTATATAGAAAAGCTACCTCTATTCGCTAATCTCATTTATATAAATCGTGATAATGTAGATGTGTAATGAGGTGGCATTTCAATGAGTATTGCCATACCCAAAAACAAAATTAATTATAAAATAATTTCATGCCAGATTGATTTTGCATTGTGTATTGAGAGCTTTCAAAAGTCAACTTAGTGCATTATTTTGAAAATATAACGGACAAACATTATGACCTACATGTTGTAAAGTGTAACATCACATTATACAGCTCCTCATTAAGGTTTGATCAATAACGTACCTTTACTTGCTCCCATCGGTAACTGATATCATTTCTGTCCCTTATATGCTGCCGTCCGAAAAGGAAATAGGCACGATCTATTCGCGCAAATATCGCCGTAAGCATTTTTAGCACTGTAACGTTCATTCACTGCGCTGTTCATTCAATTCGGATGGCTACTTCATGTAGTAAATATGACAGAAAAGAAGAATATGCGTAACCGATGGGAGCAAGTAATGCGTTATAGATATTTACTGTAAGCAAGTGTTAACGAGTCTTGCTCAGCTGAAAAGAAAAGATGCGGCGAGGTTCATACCACAAGATTCAATCAAATATGAACGGCGGCGGTGTGAACATAGTCGCATACCATTCGTTGACTGAGCGAGTCTTATTGCCAGCTATAGGGAGAGACTGCGTGTTTGGTCTGCAGGTACGGCAAAGGCGGGAGTAACTTCACACTCTTAAACGCTAAACCTGACAACGAACGGTATGCGCCTTACTTCAGACTGTAGTTTGAATTTTCTACTACGACGTTATTTGCTGCAACTTCTGATCGATCGGTACGCGTCTTTAGAATTTGGAAAGCCCTCAATACACTAGCTAAATATAGATATATATAAACTTATAAGCTAAATTTGGAATTTTGTATCTTTCGGCCAATTAGCACACCAATTTTTGTTGTTGTTGTTGTTACAATGAGGTGGTACCTTGGCCTGACCGAAAGTAGGCAATGCGGACGCCCCCTGCTTTCGTTCCGGTGACGTGAGTAGTTTAGCCAAAGTCGGCGAGAAACTCTGAGACGCTGTGGACGCTTGCTGCAAACGTTGGCAACACTCATTCAAGCTAGTTCAATAAGCGAGCAAATATTAAATGATAAGCTGATTGTGATCATACTGGTTTAGTGAGTACAACCTGAAAGCATTTACTTGAAACCTGGCTTCAAACTAACTAAAAAGGTATATAATAATATCTAGATTTTCTAATGTTCCTTTGATGATTTTGTGTAATTATTGAAAAAAAAACGATAAATAGAAACTGCACAAAACACATAGTCACAGTCACAAAAAACCTACGTTTTTCAACATTCTGTTTCCAAGTAAAATATTTCCGATTTTTTAACCTTGTGTTATAAAACACGAAATGTGCCACAGATAATTAATTTCTCTACAAAATTGCTCTTAATACAGGTTATTTTTCATAACCTAGCTAGAGGCAAAACTTGGGAGTCCATGTATGACTTTTAGGCTTAATTTCAGATGTATAATTTTATATCATTTCTATGTAACTCATGTATTTGTGTCAAATACAAGATTATGATTCAGACTCATAGGTGCCAGGTCTCAAATAAATATTTGTAAGTAACATAATTGTAACTAAGAGCTAAAGTCGGTATGACTTTTGGCCATAATTTCAGATTTCTATTTTTATCCTTTCAATGTACCTTATATGTTTGTGTTAAATAAAGATAATTATTCGTGGGTGCCAGGTCTCAAGTAAAACTACATAAATAAGTGTAACACTAACTTTGGTAAGGATGCCATGAAGTAAGGAGTTTTGCTGCTGAGCCTGGCTAGTGTCTTGGTTGGATGAGACTGGTAGCAGTGAGATCTCAGGATAGGGAGGCGGCGGCGGGAGGCGAGGGCTCGGCGACGCAAGCCGCTCCGCTTGCTTGTGTTCGTCGTGTTGACGTTCGCGTTCTGCTCTCCTTCGACCTATACATTTATGAACATTTTAGTATTATACTAGCTGCGCCCCACGGTTTCACCCGCGTTAGTCCCGATCCCGTGAAAATATATGACGAAAAATATGTAGCTGTTAATCATTTTTGACATTTGACAGATTTCATACTGACGTTTGACAGATGTTAAACTAACAGATGTCAAAGTGACAGATGTTAAACTGACAGATGTCAAACCGACAGATGTCAAAGCGACAGATGTCAAGGCGACAAATGTTAAACTAACAGATGTCAAAGCGACAGATGTCAAGGCGACAGATGTCTAAGTGTCAATTTTTCGACACTTTTCGTTATATTTTGGACAATTTACACAATATCTTTATAAATTATAGCCTATGTCATATTCTGATGTATAGTATAAGCTATATTATTGCAAAGTTTCATTAAAATCCATTCAGTAGTTTTTGCGTTAAAGAGGAACAAACATCCATACATCCAGACATACAAACTTTCACGTTTATAATATTAGTAGGATAGGATTCATTTCAGATAGGTCTTAAAAGGTCAAAAATAGCTCATAGACAATTACAATTATTTTAGTAGTTTATCGGTTTATTATAAAACTAGCTGCGTCCCGCGGTTTCACCCGCGTAAGTTACGATCCCGTAAATAAAAAGTAGCTTAAAGCCTTCCTCGATAAATGAACTATCCAACATAAAAATATTTTTTCAATTCGAACCAGTAGTTCCTGAGATTAGCGCGTTCATACAAACAAACTCTTCAGCTTTATAATATTAGTCTATCTTTTCTGGTGGCGCTTGGTGCCCTCTATGTGTATAGATTAGTGCTAAGGTAACATTATGTGTCAAGGTAGGCAATAGGCTACGCTCCCGGAAATAATCCCTTATTCTGCTATATTTTAGCAGGAAAAGTCCTCTAGTCGGCCTCCACTGACTGGTATATACAGAGAAGTTTAAATACTTTTTGTCCCAAAGGCGACCATTACGCGGAAATAATATAAAAATGTTACAATTTCTACACTCATATTATTATATTTATTCCAAGATGAAAATTTAACCTATAACCTTCTATGATGCAAACAAATATTCACCCACAGTCAGAGGTTATTGCTTCATTGATAGAATATAATTTTATAAGCGACAGGCATGGAAGTGTGTGCTGATGTCCTTTTATTTCATCATCATTATTATTTTATTGGTTTTTATTGATTTATTGGTCTCTCACATCAAAGGATTGAATGGCGCCCGTGCCGTGGCAGATTGTTGGCTATTAGCCCTATATGTGATCACACAGATTGGTTACACGTCACGGAAGTGAATAAAGAGGCGAAAGCAGTTGGTGCCGCATGTGCCTTTTGTCAGTTTCCTAATAATATTTGATGTAATATTCACCTTCTGGTCGGACATGATGTTCCGGCCGCGTTGACATCTGGCCAGGGTCCATTGGCCGGCCAGGTATCAGGCCGGTCTGGTTTTGCTGCATGTTCGCGAACTGGACCAGCACGTCTTTGAACGACAAGCCGTTTGGTAACCCGCCCTGGATCTGTTGCAACCTTTCTAACATTGCTTTTTGACTCTGTAACAAGTTTTACATCGAATTTAAAAATAATTAAAAAGAATTTAAAATAAATTTCTATTGTCTCAGTTATTGGACCTCCCCAGTAAATGTAGCTATCCAATAGTGAACAACAATCGCTTCAATAGTATACAATCGCATCGCTAACAAACAGACAGACATCAATATTAAGAACTATCAATTCCTGTTCTAACTACTGCTTTTTACCCAACCACTGATCGAGGATAATTTTTGACGTGATATATTTTCTATGAAAATTTCTTTCCTGCAGCACCTTGTGGTTTGACCCGGGATAAAGTCCCACAAAATTAATTCTCAAATCAAGTTTCACAAAAAACTGTCCAGTAGCAGTAGTTTCAGAGTCTATTTGTACAAACAAAAAAATACTTTCTCTTCATAGTATTAGTATCATCATTACATAGTATAAAACAAAGTCACTTTCCGCTGTCTGTCCCTATGTATGCTTAAATCTTTAAAACTACGCAACGGATTTTGATGCGGTTTTTTTAATAGATAGAGTGATTCAAGACGAAGGTTTATATGTACAATACATGCATAATATAGCCATGCGAAGAAGGGGCGGGTCGCTGGTAGTAGATATAGAAGAAACTACTATATAAATATCAGAGTCATTGTAAAAACATTTAACCTTCATATTATCTCAAAACAATAATTGCAATGAGTATACCTAGTTGTACACAGCTACAGTACCAAACGTCTAGTCGTCGACATCGCGAATCGAGGTCAAGGAACACAATTATATTGAATTATTGACATTTATAGGGTCCGCACGCTCTGTCGGTTCATGGTGCATCTATGTAGCTAGACAGAATGGTTCGAGGGCTTTACTGAGTAGGTTTCTTGGGTGCTAGCGCGGCGTGGGAGGAGTGACGTACTGAAGCTTATTGTCATGTTTTTACTACAGAGTCTACTTAGTTAAGTGCTTCCCTTATACAAAAAAAGTAAGAAAAACACGTCAATTATAACACCCCGTCGTTTTTGCATCGGGGGTTAAAAGCGTGTCCATTCCTGTTATCTGGGATCAATAGTTCGATTATGGGAAAGTTAATAAGATAAATAATGGTTAGCTGATTTGTAATGAAGGGGTCATTACAAATCAGCTAACCATTATTTATTACTAGCGACCCGCTCCGGCTTCGCACGGCTATATTATGCATGTATTATACATATAAACCTTCCTCTTGAATCACTTTATCTATTAAAAAAACCCCATCAAAATCCGTTGCGTAGTTTTAAAGATTTAAGCAGTCAAAGGTAAATAGGGACAGAAAAAGCGACTTTGTTTTATACTATTATTTATTAAGAGCCTACACTGTCCCACTGCAGAGCAAAGGCCTCTCCACCTTTCTTCTATTGATCACGATCTGTCGTTCCTATAGGAGTCAAAATCATCTCGCCATCGTCTGCCGCGTGGTCATATCCCTATGGGGGATCATTTTGTTGTTATTTTGGCCCATCATTCATCTGACAACTGTAATATAATAATAAAGAATAACATAATTAATGGGACTTACCATATCTAAGTTATTGATCAGCATGTTAATGTTGGGTAAGTTTGACATGTCAACTTTGGGTGCGATCGGGCGAGGCGCATTCATCATACTTGGATTCAAAATGCTCTTCATCCGTCGCCCTCTCCTTGGAGTAACGTCAGGGTTCCGTTGCCTATAATCCGCTATGATCGACTTGACATCCTTAGTAGGGCCCTGCCTACCCATCGGTAAGCCGAAGCCAGTAGTTAGCTGTCCGTTGATGTCACGCGGGAAGCCCGGCATAGGGCCCGGCATCATCATCGGCTGGGAAAATACTGGTTTCGGCATCGATTGAAGGTGTGCTTTGTCGTAAGGCGGCGGGAGACCACCCATAGGATTGAAAGGTGAATTTACTGGCATTATAGGTGCCTGCATCATCGGACTCATGCTTGAAGTCGGCGGTTTTAGCGCTAATCCTGATATCTCATCGCTTTTGTCTATAGCCAGATTCTTAGCTTGGTTTAAATAGTCGAATGGGTCTTGACCGTTAACGTTAACGTTCACATCCACCGACTTTTCAAACGAGAGCACTTGCTTACGTCGTAGTAACCTTAACAACATTTCCTCTTTTATTTTCTTCATGTGTAAGATATGGTTCCATTCGTGTTCTTTCTTCTGCGCCAGCTCTCTAAGGGTCTGTATTTCTGTAAGGAGTTGTTCTGTGTTCCTTTGTATTTCATCTATATTGTTCCTGGTGGTGCTCTCTATGTAATTGTTTATCATAGCGTCGTGCTGGGGGAAAGATCTCTCGACTTCTTGACATAGTTTCTTAAGAGGAGATTCTGTTTCAATGTCCTCGCTAGACCGTCGTTTTGATCCTGGCTCATTCTAGAACAAGATATCAATAGAAAAAATTACTTTTAGTTCCTGCAACTTTTCGAGAATTCCCGATCCCCGCCGGGAATTCTCATGGAATTTTTATAGCATTATACAGGATAATAATTATATAAGAAATACCAATTCTGGCTTACAATAGGGTAATTCATATCATTATAATAAAAAAGCAAACTAATTTCATATTGTGTCAAATATGTATTGACAAATCAAGATTTAATAAAATTGATAAATCTTAATCCTAAAAAAAATCAATAGATTTTCCCATTTTTAATTTCAAAAAACGTAACACAAATGTTGCCTGATGATACCATGTAAGACATATCAAGATAATTGGTATTTTTTTTATCAATTAATGTATGTAACAAAGCCAAATGACTGTCAAATTTTTCTATATACAACCTAGTGAGTTTCGAAATATTATCAACTGATTATTAGGTACCTACATTGCTTTATTCATCGAGTCTGCCTGGTACAGCCTTGGCAAAGATCAAGTGTCACGGGGTCAAGATTCTATTGATTGGCATTTTTTTCTAAAGAGCGTTTGTGGGTTGATTTGATTTAGCAGAATATAAGAATGAAAAACACTTTAAGACCGAATTTTTTTGCGATTTTACACCCTTAAGTCTCAATTCTGTGGGAATATCGAGATAAAAAGTAGCCAATATGTTAATCCAGGTCTCCAGTTATCTACATAACAAGTTTCATGGTTGACTGTCTACTGGACAGTTACATGTTACATGACGGAATAACAAACATACACACAAAAACTTTCACATTTATAATATCAATCTGAAAAATAATAATAATGCAGCAGATTGATTTTTAAAATAGCTTATTTTGTTTCGGAAAAAAACTACTGCAGGTAAAAGCCATCGCATTTAGATAGCAGAAAAACACATTTGCAAAATATTTTAATCCCAAAAAAAAATCTTTTTATTTATTTATTTTCATTGAATCAACAGCTCTTAAGTCTAATTTAACAAAAACAGATAGATAACACCAACAGCCAATAACAGATTCGCATTATTTATGTTTATTAAATACTTGTCGTTGTTGTTTGGAAATGATAGCTAATAACATTTTGTTATATTTTGTTGTTACCATTGGAAACATGCTTATTATGGGACATAATGGTGCTGGCCAAACCCACTCCACCCTCACACAAAAACGACCCAACTAAAACAGAATTTCGGAAAATCCTTTCTTATCAGATGCTTACTTCATACAAATAACACACCCTTCAAGTTTCAGATCTATACAATCAGAGGTTTACGCTGTGCTTTGATCCATCAGACAGACAAACACATCATTTAGTAATCAATGTCAAGGAAGAAAATTGTTTTGTCCACCTGCCAAAGCACGGCAAAAGGGGAAAGGATAAAACTGGGATATACTTTGACATTACATGTGGACATCTATTCCCCACCTATAGTATATTCGGATAGTATATCCACCCTTACGCCCATGCTCAGGGGGGTGGACAAAACTGACAGAGGGATAGACAATTTTGTCCTTTCCCTGTGGATAAAATGTCTCTGGCCATGGTAGCCCTGCAGTTTAGGTGCTTATACATATTCTTACCTTGGAAACATCACCATTCATTGACCTTGAATGTGATGGTTTTTCCTCAGCTTTTTGCTCAATCTTCTCTTCAACCTTTGGCACCTCACTCATTTCTACGTCCACTTCCTTTTCACTAACTTCTTTTATAGGACTAGGTTCTTTTATCGGATTTGATTCTTTTGTTGAAGTTAATTCTTTGATTAGACTCGATTCTTTTAATGGAATTGGTTCTTTCTCTGGAGGAACCACTTCTGGTTCTTTTACTTCTTCAATTGGTTTCTCTGTATCCAGAATTTCTGGTACTTTATGACTTGAACTCGTACTGGGCTCTATGATCTGTAGAATTTCATTTTTTGGAATAACTTCGAGTTTTTCTTTTGTATCAGGTTCAGATTCAGTAGGGGCAGGGCTCTTGGATTTTTCCTCTTCTGTGAAGTGACAAGTAATGGATTAAATCCATAGTTTTAACATATTTAATAATATATTTGTAGTTGTAAATTAATTGCTGAAGTTATTTTAATCAATTTTCTTGAGAAATTTGAAAGATATTGAACTAAAAATCTATCGAATCAAATATGAATTAATCTATAAATAAATATTGCAGTACATTGCAAACACAAAATCATCGAGACAGACCTAAACAAATTTATTTATTATTTATGTTGAGAATCAAACCCACAACTATCTGTGTTGTAGGACTTGCAAGAGGGTGTCCTTTATGTCCTATAGAGCTAATTAGACAAATTCAATTTAATTCCAATTCAACAAATGAAGTATCGTTAGAATCATAATATTGATTGTCCAATTAATTTTGAAAAAATCACCCAGTTTACCCAATTATTTCTTACCATCAATACAATTGAAATCTTACAGGAAAGTGTTTTTGCAAGTCATTAAAAGTAGGTATTTTCACCAGTATTATTAGCATTTCTAATTAAATTTGGCAGTGGGTCTGGGTACTAATAAAATTGTTGTGACTATGAAAAGAGTACAGTTTCCGAACCGTTTCATAAAAAACTAAATTGAACCCAATTATTAAAATCCAGTAAAAATCTTACTAGATTTTTTCTTGTAGGTAATGTAATGTCTTACTCTAATGTTTTTTTTTTTTTTTTTTTGTTTGCCTATATCGTCCCACTGCTGGGCAAAGGCCTCCCTAACATCTCTCCAAGCATTTCGGTTCTGGGCAAGGTTTATCCAGTCTGTGTCAAATGCATCAAGATCGTCACGCCATCGTTTACGGGGTCTGCCTCGATTCCGACGTCCGTCCTCCGGCACCCAATGCGTGACGACTCTAATGTAATACTTATAAAATGTAGGTAGGTTATAATAATGTTCAACTGACTTGCCTTTTACAATTTCATTTTGGGGAACCTCTGCCTCAGCCTCCTCAATGTGTGGCTCACTTTCTTCATTCAATTTCTTATCTTTGGCATCGTGATCACAACTCACAGAACTCCCCGGCTTTTCATCGCAAGGCTCCGTCGGCGGCCCCGCGTCCTCGATCGCCAGCGGATCTATCTCGTGCTCCGCCCCCGTTAACGTCGAAGGAGAACCAGCCTGATCCTTCACTGATTCCACTTTTTCAACACTTAGATCATTCATGTTTATTATTTACATATTTCCGATTAGCAAACCACAGCATTCACAATGCCGCACATAGGTTCATTGACTCCATTATGACCATGTTAGAACACCACAAACACTGATCCTATGGCTCTTCTTCTTTCTTAGGTATATCAAGGGACTGAAAGTCAACACGATTCACTAAAATACTTGTAATTTCTTTCCCATATTGAGTAATATCACGATGCGACGGTAATTGCAACCGTGAACCCAAGGGTCATTGTAACGGATTCGACGCCGATATCTCAATTGTCGTGGTTTGTAAACAGCACATTACTTAGCATACATTTATTTTATAACGCTGTTTTGATTAATCATAAAAACAGTAGTTTATTTAGCGAAAAATTAAAATTCCACTGAAAAGGGACGCAAATCGCACGCGAGATTCTCAGGGTTACAATGTAAGAGAAAGAAATACATCTAATTTTAAACAAAATGGACCTAAGAAATTACATTTTATACTGTGAAGGGTGAGTATTTATTTTAGGGATTTATCCTTGATTTAAATATAAATAAATATTAATTTTCTCAACTAAGTAAATATGCACATTACCGAATACTTAGAGCAATAATTATATTAGAAATTGCACACAAATGACATAGCAGTGTTGAATATAAAACAATAAAATAATTTAAAAACTGCAACGGCCAGTTTAATTTTCTACCAATTTCAGCATATTTATTTTTGTTGGCAATACTGTGCAAGCTTGAAACGTTTTTCATCACGCAGAATTTAAACTAAAAAAAAAAAAAAAGTTGTCAAGAATGTAGGACAAAAACAGGTTAATATTTTAAAATTACCCAATTAGTTTATTTCATGTATTTTAAATATATTTTATGATCAATAATTATCTATTGTCTTTGTATTTTTTTTTCTAAAATAGCTAATAATTTCTTGTTCCTACGGTTCCTACTTATTTCATTTCAGACACTGTCTTGGAAAAACTTGAATCGGAATGTATTGTACTTGGATGGAACAGGAAATGATTCATGAACAGGTCACTCGTCAATTAGCATTTGATTATAATAAAACAAACGTTTCACATTGTATTAAAAAAAGTTCTCATATTACGAGATTGATAAATTAAAATATCAATATTTTCAAGAATAAATATTAAGTAAAATGGTTCATAGATACTAGATTAAAATAAAAAGTAGTTGAATAAAACCGCAAACACAATCGCATTCCGCCATACTTTAGTGATGTATTATATATTGTTTTATCATAGGAATGTCGATATCGACAACTTTATCAACACAACAAGATGTGGCTTTGGTCTCGGTCTCAATGAGGATCAGTAAAGTTATAGCAAATTCAATAGAACTAGTATCCACGTTATTCTCTATGAGATAATAATGATATTCCTTTTTGAATTATCCAAATCGGACAATTACTTACGAAGATATTAAGTATTAAACATACGCTGTTTCTGCCGCCTAAATTCAAGGTGCGCGGATGCGTGTGACGTCACAGTGACGGTCCGAGCAAGTCGGCATGCGACAGTCGGTAGCTAAGCTAAGCTACTCATAGTTCACGAATCGACGGCCCGCATGTCATTTTATTTGCAATTTATTTAAATAAAGTGTTGTTTTAAAGTATATCTTTTTTACTTAATTTTATAATTGTATAATATAATGTAAAATAATCAATTTTATAATTGGTTTTTGATAATACATCTATTTCTTCGGGTATGTTAAACAGAAAACTACAAAAAGGAGCTATTTCCTTTGATTTGCCATACTATGTTTGTTTCCAGGAATTAATCTCTATCGGCAACACTATCGATTAGTGTAAAAATACAGGTTGATTATTTTTTGAAAAATCAACAGGTTCGATTCCTGGCGAGGGTAATGAATTTTTCAAAAATCTAATTATGTAGTTTTAGTTTTTGGCAAAATTGGGTACGCAACTCCTTTCAGCATTTTTCGCTATCTCTTATAGTTTAGGATTTAGCCATGAAGGCCCACATAAAACATTCACCCTGTATATAAAATCCTTTGTCCTGACTGACGGATCAATGCACAATGTCTTGTAGCCTGGGCAGAAGGTGGAGTTTTATCATCTCTTTTCGCAACGGCATACCATTTTTTACGTAGTTTTGGGTCTTTCGGCACGTTAAAAAAGGGTTTTTCGGGCGTTTAAAAAAAAGTAATTGTACATTTTGGCACCATACAATATTTATACATAGTTAGAAAAGTGAATTAGACACAAATCGAACACTTAATTTGTTTTAAAGACACAATCAACCAATCAAAACACTTGCGCGCCTTATCGCTGCCAACGGCTAGCTGCTGGCGTGGACCGTCACTGTGACGTCACAGCCTGCTGCGCCGGCCCGTCAGTGAACTTAGCTAGTAATTTGTTCATAACTTCGTCAATTTTTGTCGCAGAACAAAAACTTTTGCACTGTATGTTAAGGATTTCTTAGCTCTATAAATCTGCATTCCCAGTTAAAAACCTTACTGATTCTCATTGGATTTCACTCGCTCATTCAAAATAGTTTAGATTCTTAGTGACAGAAGGAAGTTTGTAAAGTAACCGTAACATTATTGGTCAATAATTGGTCATTATCTAAAATTCCAAAAGTATTGTGGTCTCTCAAAGGTGCAAAAATAGAAACTTTATTACTATTATAAGTGTAAGTTTAATAATACGTGAAGTGAAAAAATTACAATCGATATCGACATTTTCATAGTGATTCCATAACATCACTACACTATGATGAAAGAATATGAATGGTCGAAAAGCAAATGGCTGACTTAAATCGACGTCTTCTGTCGTCAAATAAATCCGATGTAATTAGATGAACTATGCGCTTTTTATGCTGATCATTAGCAAAATATGAATACCTAATAACTAAAGAACTAAGATATAATCGTATTGCAGGCAGAAAGCCCGCTGAAATTCTAAAAATAAATAAAGAAAGTAATCCTTAGCTAACGTAATTTTATCGATAATTTCGCAAAAAATATATTGTGTGTGGAATCGTCGCACGTCTGTTTGTTATTCAGGTGAGTCGTTTATTATTTGTTTCATTGTGCATGCCATTTTCTGGATATTGTTCGATGTTTTGTATCATAGTTTTGCATCTTAACCTAAAATTAGCAACCAATTTTGCACTCCAGATTATTTTTAGAAAAGTGCGACTAAGTGTTCTGATAACGATAAAAGTTTTGCAAAGCTTTGTTATGTTTTTGTGATGATTACTTTTTATTCGTAGGTACTTAACTGTGCTAAAATTTAACAGTGCAACTTTCTTAGAATTAGCTACGAATCAACCATGAACTAGTGTTTGCATTCGGTTTCACCTGCCAATCGCTAGGCTTGTCTACGCTGCCTCCACTCATATCATGTTTGTACTCCTACTTTCATCAACAGCTTTTGGTATGTTTTATTTACCTATCCATAAAATAATATTTTTTATTTGTAAGTAGGTATCTATAGCTATCAATCTAAGGTAGGTGTAGGTAGGTAAGTACTTTTTATAGTTGCATAAATACTAATTTATACAATCATCTTGGTGTATCCTATTGCTAAAAAAAATACTTACCGATATGTTGATCTGAATATTTGTTTATAATTTGACTTTGAAATTACTGAACCGATTTTGATGAAACTATATATCAGATAAATTGAATCCTTGGTAGTACCTAAATTGTTACAGTAGTCCCAGATCGGGACTTATGCAGCCGAAACCGCTGGGCTGAAATATAGTAAATTGATAGATAAAAACTATGATAACTATTTTTAAATTGTAGGTATTTAGTTAAACATAATATAACATAATATCTATTGCATTGTATGGACTGCATCATAGTTTACAATGTATAATTATCTATTATTTACATCCTCAAATATCCCCAGTTATTACATTATTGTAATTCAGAGTGTGCATCCTTATTTGTCATGCAAAAGACCGTTGTTCGTTCCTTGTAAAAATATGTGACTGATTTGATCCAACTCGCTATCTAACTTGAGTTTACTAGTTCACCTCAGTGACAGCTAATAGCATGTTATCATAGAGGTACTTACATAAAATACTTAACTTTCTCTTTTATATCCACTTTTTTGTTCATTCCCTTCGGCTTGTTCAGTAGCCGAAGTTCCTGGATCGGTTATCTAACACAATGTTCATTACGTTTCAGTTTGATTGTAATGTGAAGTACGGAAACCGGGCGGGGCTCCGCCCTTCGCACGAACATGGAGCGCCATGACAAGCGTCACAGCAAACATCACAAGGAAAAGCATAAGAAGCGGGTACACAAGAAGTCACGGAGCCACAGCGGTACACATGATCAATCATACGCGACAATAAACTCGAGCAAGCCGTTGGTGGAGTACTCGGACGTGAGCTCGGAGGCGCTGTCGGCGCCCGAGGCTGGCGAGATTGACAGCGAGGCGAGCTCTTTAGGGAGGCACGTCGCCGATGACCTGACGCGTCGGTCGCGCTCCATACGCACCTTCGTCGACAACAAGACTATATCGGTGACGACGGCGGCGGCCGCGCCCTCCGACCGCGACCGTGTCCGTGACCGCGGCGACCGCTCGCGCCGCGAAGACTATCTCACGCGTGACTCTCTCTCGGCAGCGCGCCGCCGCCATCCGCACCAGCACCAGCACGCGCACTCGCTCCCGCTCCCCATCGAGTACCCCGCGCCCGACGACTACGACGAGCTGAGGTACAAGAAACGGAAGGATAAGAAGAAGAAGGACAAGAAGAAGAAGAAGAGGAAGAAGCAAAGGTCGCGATCAGCGAGCCTCGAGAGCGTGTCGCCCGACGAGATGCCGGAGGCGGTCGCAGGTGTGACTGACCGGCCGGCGCGGTATGCAGCCGTGCCTGTCAGCGAGTGGGAGAAGCCCTCGTCGCCGCTACGGAACGGCTCGTGTGAACCGGTGTCACCGTCGACCCCTCCGTTGCTGCGTCACGCGCCGCTCGTCGCACTCGCGCCCCCTCACCGTGAGATCGAGGTCCACCGCACGGCCGCGCTACACCGCGACATCGCTGTATACTCGCCGCCTCCGCACGCACATCGCGAACGGACACCTATCAGGTTACTATTATCTTGTTGCTCCATCTAGAGATTTCTCTACTCATAAACTAGATCTAGCCTGGATATTATAAAATCAATACCCAGTGCAGTACCTGGTCATACTAATCCCGCGATTCCCGCGTCCATTTCTGGTTGTCATGGTGACACTGCACTCAGGTTGTCATTCATAACAACTAAACTTATCTCATCTGCTTTGCAACTATGTTTGCATTGAGTGATCTATATCGGTAAATATAACTGAACTATACACATTGTCCTTAGCAGGAATTTATAAGTGCAGGAACCCTCAATATTTCCCAAAAATCCGGACATAATCTAAAGCTTGTTATTTTCTTTGGCAGACGACGTCAGAAATCAACAACGCCTCACACGCCTCCAACCTTCCACGATACAGTGACCATAGACTCTGATAATGAAGCTGATTACGAGAGGGTACGGAGGGAGTACTGGCATGAACAGAGGGCACAGTCACCTATTATGGTACCCGGTAAGTACTAATGATATTAGGTAACTTATTAGAGTGTTTGAGCCCTTTTTAACCGACTTCAAAAAAAGGAGGAGGTTCTCAATTCCGTTGTATATATGTTTTCTTTGTTTTTATGGATGTTCTCGCATATCTTCTTTGTTTATCAACCGATTTTGATGAATCTTTTTTATTATTATCATGTTTGCGTGGCTAAAGTAATATTGAAAGGGCTGGACTGTTGTACAGCCCAGCTATGTGTTAATCCAGGTCTCCAGCAATCCATTAATTATTTTTCCCCATCCATCTATTGGTTTAAGCAGTGCGCTTATATATCTGTCAGTCAGTCCAGACTTTGAATTTTATATTTATTAATCCAGCTAGCAAAGCGTCTCTGTTTCAAAGGATCTTCGGAGTGATGAGCAAAATTGGTCCTAAAAAGCCAGTAAATTGCCTTTAAATTTCTGACAGAGAAATCGACCATAACTACTAGAAAACTATCTACTATCTCACAACTCCTAAATTTTTCTGCACGTGAAGTCTACTGTTCTGAACTACTAGTTATTAATAGGATAATAGTAATGTAAATAAATAAGAGTGTGTTTGGTCGTAGACTCTCCAGTGCAAGCATCACGCGGCAGCGGTGGGAACGCGGGCGCGGTCTCCCGAGGGGAGTACTCTCCGCGCCGGCACCGGCGTCGGTCACCGCGTCGACATCACCGCAGTCGGGATAGAGATCGGGAACGAGATCGCGACCGACGCGTCGATCTCAGCACTCAACATAGGTAATATAATCACACATATTAGGACCTTGGTGGCTGTCAGTGAGCTTCATTTATGACGACCTTCCGAGGGGGTATAAAAACAGTATTTTTGACGACCCTTCAGGTGTCGTTAGAAATTATACTAATAACCACCCTCGTGTAGGCCAAGGTGATTGTCACGGTATGGCAGCTATTTAAAATTAGCCAACGTAAATTCTTACTTATGACGATAACGAGATTCCAAAGCTAGAGACCGACCGCGCGGAATTTCAGTTGGTTTTTGGAACTCCATTAATCACCCTTATTACTATTAGAATTTTGACGCCGGAAAAAGACCCCAAATAGTTTTTTTGGGTCTGTTTCTCATTACAAGGCGCGTTCTGAAGATACATCTTTTGTTTTAAGACGTTTGCAAATAGTAACTTTTTGCCAACGTTAACTACTTTTATTCTACTTTATCGCGGGCGCTTACTATCAGCACATCTTAAAATCACAGCAATATGAGTCTCTTCTTCTTATCTTCTTCTCCCCTTCTTAAAGGGGAATCGATTAGGTAGAGTCAGATCCGCCCACTCCAGTGTGCTGACGAGTCTTTGTCCACCTGACAGCTGACATCAGCAATATAAGTTATAAGTTTGCATTGATAAAAAAATGTTGTTATGTTGTGTCCAGGTCTCACAGCCGCAGTTCCCTGAAGCGTCGGCGGTCTGGGTCGCGGGCGACGCGAGTCCGGCGCGGCTCCACCGCCTCGCCGCCGAGACATCGCGCGAGGCATGCGAGGGAACCGGAAAGGGATAAACACAGGTATTATTCAACATATTGACGAACTTTTCCATGTGTACGTGAAGATTCACGATGTAAATAAACAGCTTTGATTTGTCTTACTTGAACGATGCAGCTGTATGTTTACAGGCTCAGTCACACATAAAACAGCGTGACAGCAAGACTTGAAATATCTATAAGTACATCTATGTATTCTAGTTTATCAACTACAGCGTCAACTTAGCAACTTGTCAAGCAAGCAAATCCAAGCTGCTGTAGTTACCTGGGTCATCTTTTAACTTATTCGGCGACTAGACACCGACGTAAGCCGATCGGGAGCTATGCTATCTAAATACCGAGTTTCAATGCATTCGGTTCAGTAGTTTTTGCGTGAAGGAGTAACAAATCCACAAATTTTTACATCTACACTAATATTACATAGAGAAAAGATGTTTTGTTTGTAACAAATAGATTCTGAAACTAATAGACCGATTTTTATGAAGCTTTGTATGAAGATAAGTACTTTGAATCTTTGGAGGTATCATAGGCTACATTACTTTATCTACTTTACCTCTTTTTTTATCCCTATATTCCAAGAAAATCGGAGCTTACGCAGAGAAACCGCAATGCCTCTACGTATTACTAGGATTCCCCAGTTGCTTAGTTTCGGGGCTAGATGGCGCTATGTGTAGTATGCGACATAATTCCACTATCAGTTTGCGACAATAATACTATAAACAAGTATTGGACTTTCTTCTAATAGACGTTACACCCAAACATAAATACTTGAATTAAAAGTACTCAGTGTGATTATTTTTTTCAACATTGTTAGCTATATCAGTTGTGTGAGTGGTATAAGCCGCCACCCGCTACACCAACCTTCGTGGTTTCGATCCGCAGGTTACGTTATTATAATGTTCGAATAGTGCTGCACAGGATTGTACACTTTTCATTGGCGGTGTACTTTTGAGCGTCGATTGTACAACGTCGTACAATATTAACGTATGTATTTATTACACAGGAGTAAACACGAGTCGCCGAGTCCGCCGTCGACTGTGTTACAACGCAGGATAGACTTCAAAGAGAAAATCAGTGATACAAGCCTCTTTGCTGAACTTGTTAAGGACAAACATAAGAGGGCTAAGGTAAAGTTATGTACACTGACTAGCTTTCACCCGCGATTTCGTCCGCGTTGAGGTTGGATTTTCCAAAATACTTATCAGGCGCCTACCTCATACAAAGAACACACCCTGCAAGTTTCAAGTCTCTACAATCAGCGGTTAAGGCTGTGCGATTCAAGACAAAGCATTCTGTAGACATTAGATAATATCAGTCAGGATATTGAATTTTATATGTATTTATAAGACATGGCATGTTTATTTGTATAGAAACTCCAAGAGATTCTAAATCAAAAAGAAGAGGAATCCCAAGGGGCGACGTCAATCACATCAGCTAACCCTGAACTACCGTTGGACGAACTATCTAATGCGACCGCTGATAGCTCGGCTAATTCTACTGTACCGGTAAGTCTTTATAATACCCTTATTGACCGAACGAGCGAAGCGAGAGAGGTCTAGTGGCGAGACGGTCGGTCGGTTGTACCTATGTATCTATGTATCTATGTATGTTTGTTCGACGATAACTTGAGTACCGTTGCTCTGATCTTAATGACTTTTAGTATACGGGTAGTTGAGGTCCATAGAATTTTTAAGTTCGAACATGAGAGGGATCGGTTAGGGGGCTTCGATGATAGGGGGTGCAGTAGGGGATCTACCTATATGACAGGCGAACTATATGGCAAATATACCCAAGTGGGGTATCAAATGAAAGGGCGTAACTTCGGTGACAATAATATGGTACCATGGAAATGATCTGATGATGGAGCTGGAAGGAATCCACAGGAATGTATCGTCTCAGCGGTCATTTTTATATCAAACTCATTTGTATCAAAAAGGAAAAAAACGCTTTGACCTTCATGATTAAAAAATGACAATGTCAATAATCAAAATGACATGTTTTCTTTCTGTCATTGTCGTAAAAAATATGATTTCCAGATAATTTCAAAACCATTACATATTAACTTAGCTTTGATATTATGATTAAAATTGATAAAAAAAGGTACCTATCTATATAATAATACGGTCATCCTAAATAAAATTCAAATAATTCGTAAAAGTTTAGAGTGCAAAGTCATGCACTCTTGTGTTCGTTCTCGATGGTCTTCGAAGGATCAGTAGCTGCTTGAACCAGCTATTGATCAGCTTAACGGAAGCCGAAGCGAAAATTGGACAATCCTTCTATAGTTGACGTCGTCTGGGCCACTCAGGATGTACCTACTTACCTACCTTGGGTGAAGACTGTAGATTAAAAGCGTCTACTTAATCTACTTTCCTATAAATCGTCAGACGTCTCTTTTTGTTTCATATTCATTCAAATCAAATCAAATCAAATTTTTTTTATTTCTTTGGATGTATAATACCTTAAAAGTATAATAGACCACTTGAAAACGTCTTAAAAACTAAGTTAGGATGTGTGCCTTCGGAACGCGCCCACCAATGAGAAGAAGGCACAAGAAACTCATGGGGTTTTTTTTTTTTCATGTGATCACGCTCACAATGGTCAATATTACAAATATTTGAAAGTATTATTTGAAATGGAGCAACTAAAGTCACGTCCATGGGTTCTTATCATTAAGGTAAGACGAAGTATCATAGTACGCCTTACTGCACAATCTGTGCTTTATAAAAGTTTTGAACCTGTTAATGGACATGTCATATACCTCTTTAGGTAATTTATTATAATAGAGCACACATGTACTATTAAACGACCTGTTTATTTTCCGGAGCCTACTACCGGGCACGGTCAGTTCATCCTTATTTCTTAAGTTGAAATTATGAATATCGCTGTTTTTACGGAAAATATCAGGATTTTTGTGAACGTAGAGCAAGTTTTCGTAGATATATTGGGAATAGAGCGTTAATATATTTAACTCTTTAAATTTTTCTCTAAGTGATTCCCTGGGGCCCATTTTGTAGATAGTTATTCATTTATTCATTTATAATTATTCATTTATTTCATAATCAAGGGTTGGTTTGGTTAATAATTGTGGTGAATAATATTAAATAGTATTGCTAGCTGATCTAGAGATTCTAATTAAAAAAACTGGTGACTAATCTTTTTATTATTTTTATTTAATAATAGGTTAGGACTTATTATAGGACATATAGGTCCACCAATAATATAGGTCTCAAACTTCTCTAATATATTTGTATCGAGGGAGGAGCCTCTCTTCTCTTTACCTCTTTCGTTAGATTAAGATGAGTACATATACTTACTACATAGGTACTAAAAATTTTAGTGTTAAGTCTGATGATAAAGACCCGATGAGAAAGGTGACAATAAGAACTTAACGATCTTGAGAAGTCTAAGATAGTCATATCCATGTTTGTACTCGTTCAAACCACCTTGATAAGTAGGTATTCTATAGCTTCTGAAGAATCAGCTGACATCTGGTCTGGTGATAGAGGTGGAAGAAGGCACTCAACTTCAAAGAAATATGAACTCATCTTCTAGACAAGATAAGTCTACCGTTAATGTTCGTTAAAGTTGTCTTGATAAGGAGGCACTCTAGGCACATGAGTGTGCTCTAGGTGTTAAACAAGCAACTGATATCTGGGGTTTGGTAATATAGCCGAGTAATATATAGAAAGCTATATGAACTCATCTCTAGATAAGTTAGGTCTATCGTCTTCACTTGATGAGTAGGTAGGTACTCTAGCTACTGACGATATGGTGGAATATAGAAGGAAGAAGGCTATAGGAGTTTTTAATCACACACGATTTACTTTCATTGTAGGTACTTATTCTCTCGAGTATCAATAAAACGCGAAATAAATAAATACGTGATTGAGACCAAGAAAATTAGGCTATGGAACTCATTTTCTAGACAAGATACCTAGTCTTGTTCTGTATTCTGAGCCTATGCCTAACGCGTTTGGATTCGTTAAAAGTATAATAGAGTCAGTGATGTCCAGTGTCAGATGATAGTGATACTAGGCACCTATCATTTAAACAAGATAGACCGAAGTATTTGAAGTATTTCGCCGTTATATCATACTTTACGCTGAAAAGTAAAAATCGGTACAAAAAACTCGTGAGGTCTCAGTTCGGGGCGAACTACTAGTTTAATCTAGATGATTGACGATTGATTGCCTCGGTCTGTCACCGCACGCAATCGCGTGCTTGTATGCCTATTGTACGGTCGGCTGCATAATTGCAGACCTACCGTAGAACTCCAAAACGGCTGTTATAAGAATGTTTTCAACACAAGCAACATTCTAGACACTTGCTTTAGTTGAAGTTTAAAGTCTTCTAACTCATCAATTTATCAAACAAACATTATTAGAATGAAAACATGCCAATAATAGTAATTTTAGACCTCTACCGGGGGCTGCAATTATGCAACCAACCATAAGAATGCAAATAAATGAAATTTGAATTAACTTTTTGGCGCGGTGGACTGACATCCACCTGCGACGCAGATGGTTGCGGATTCGTTATGTAACAAACAAATATTTGTTGTATAGATATTTGTTTTTGGTTCTGGGTGTTTGTGTATGTCTAATATGTAGAAAGGTACATAATGAAATGTTTTATTCCATTGTCTAGCCATCTTAACACAAGCTTAGTTGCTTAGGTTGGGGCTGAATGGCGCAGTGCGCAATCCTTCAGGACCACTATGTTGATTTTGCAAAATGTTGAATTAGTAAAATGTTGAATCTTAATGTCCTGCTATACTTATTGGCTGGCTAATGGCTTGCCGAGAACCTATACCGTCCTCTCAGTATAGTCGATCATGTCCGAAGTAAATAAATATTGTTGTCTCCTTTTAGCCTACAAAAGAGAATGGAGACAGCGAGAAAGGAACTCCGAACGTCGAAAACAAGACAATAATCACAGACATTCCTATGCCGGGGGTTGAGGAGACTGCGCCCCTCCCTCCGACCCCGGCCGACGCTGCCCCCGCGCCCGTGCCGCCCCCGGAGCCCCTGCGGCCTCCGCCCGAGTTCGATACCTTCCAGCAGGGCTCCAACGGAGAACAGCCCAGTCAGGAATGCAATGATGAAAGTAATGTGAGTGTTACGCATCTAATATTATAAAGAGGAAAGATTTTTTTTGTTTGTAACGAATAGGCTCCGAAACTACTAGACCGATTTTGATGAAACTTGGTATAAGTATACATTGATCCATTGAGAGTGTTATAGGCTACTTTTTATTCCGATATTTCCACGGGATCGGCAGTTACGCGGGTAAACCCGCGGAGCGCTGCTAGTCTCTTATAGGCAATGTTTTTGAAAGCCCATTCATAATATACTCTGTAATCTGTATACATAGAAATCACAGGTTCGACAGGACGTTTTTCCACAAGCGTGAAAAATATACAACTAATATTTTTCTTGTTGTTTTTATGTAGAAATCCCTGACGCCAGTCGCGCCTGTGCCAAGCCCGACGCGGGCGGGCGGCAGCGTGGTCGAGGGCGTGTACTACAGCAGTCAACAGCCGGCGCCTCCCAAACCCAAGAGCCTCACCAAACTGCCTATGCCGCCTAACACACTGGTAACAAACCATTTCACGGACACCCTTCACAAATTACAACCTAAAACCGAACAGCGCATCTGAAACCTGGCCCAGCGCTCTATTCAGACATTTGACTTGACTCAAGAAGACTGAAGACAGATTTTTCTGTATTTACCAGATTCAATTTTACATCTAATAGTTAACTTATGCTCTTCTATTTTTATGAGGGCCACAGACTCTAAAAACTTGTTACGGTTTGGTTTGAACCAAACCGTAACAAGTTTTTAGAGTAACAACCGTAACAAGTTTTTGACGAATGTCCCAAACCTTTGAAGGTTTGGGACATTCGTCATCCCCAAGTTAGCAGCTGTGGCGTCTTACAATGTATTATTTCTATGCCTTCATTAAGACATCAATGGACTAACTTTGAGTAATGATTGTAATCAGGTTGATGAACTGAAGACATTAGTGAATGAGAGTCCAATGAGCACGCCATCACCGAGTCCTGTGAAGAAACCTGACAATAAACCTAAACGTACTGGCATCATGAACTTACCAATGCCTCCTGGTATGTATTTATTTTATTTACACAATTCACAATCATTTCAGTAAATGACACAAAAACGTCGCATTCATATTAATTTATACTAATATTATAATTGTGAAAGTCTGCATATTTGTTCTTTTTAGTTTGTTTGCTTGTTGTTTGTTAAATTCATACGGCTCGACCGATGTATAGATAGTTAACGGGCTGTAGAGTTACATAACTGGCTATAAATGAATAATATGGTTCCAGTGATACCAGGTTCAGAAGAGCTGAGCGGGGACGAGTTAGACGGGTCGACTCCACCGCCTGCCTCGAGGCGGGATCAATATTCCCATATGTTTGCTACTAGGAAGAATTCTAAGGATGGCACAGTAAGTGACGCTATAAAACACTTGAATTCGTTATTACTTGCGTTTGTAAAAACTGAGTGAAATTATAATTATGCTAAAGTCTGTTTGAATTTGCGTCATTGATCGTGTTATATATTTTTTTTGTCACTCTTCTAAGCATCGCCATCTGCCAAGGAGTATGGAACTAGTTTGTTTAATAATAAAGTCTCATTATGGTTATGTTTTCAGCCCGGTGCGAAACTAAAAAGGCCGCGTATATTAAAGCGGAGGGGCTCGAAAGTGGTCGCGGTTGCGACGCCTACGCATCATGCCAAAGACTGGGGCGAGAAGTGTGTTGATGGATTCCAGGTAACTAACTAGTATTTTTAAATAATTAAAAACGTTGGTCCAAGTAAAAGACCACCAACGTGTGCCAAGTGAAAGACCGCTTGACATGCAAGTTTGAAACATCCTTGCACAATCCTTACATGTAAGGGAAGAGAAGGATAAGGGAGGAATGATTTATTTTATTAAATTGAATTTTTATTAGCTCCTCACTGTTTAGCTGTTATTATCCGGAAATCCCTACTTAAATAATATAAATGCGAAAATGTCTGTCTGTTATATTTTCACGCCTAAACTGCTGAATCATAATAGAGATAGAAAGAACCTTGGAAAAGTACATAGGTTACTTTTTATCCCGATCTCGATCCCGAACTTACGCGTGCAAAACCGCAGGGAGCTACTACCTATCGGAATAAAAAGACACTATTTAAGAGGTTCAGTTATCTACATGCTAAAGGAAATATTTATTATCCATCACCCAGTAGTTTTGCGCTATAAAGCAACAAACAAAATGGCGAAAATGTAATTATTAATTAAATATTTCTAGGTAATAACTCAAATCGGCGAAGGCACATACGGGCAAGTGTACAAAGCCCGCGACAAGAACACTGGTCAACTCGTGGCACTGAAGAAGGTTCGTCTCGAGAACGAGAAGGAAGGCTTCCCCATAACGGCTGTGAGAGAAATCAAGATACTTCGACAGTTGAACCATAAGAACATTGTCAATTTGAGGGAGATTGTCACCGATAAGCAGGATGCGTTGGACTTTAGGAAGGTAAGATACTGTCAAACTCGAGTTTCAATTTACTGTTTAATTCTCGTTAAATTTCATAATTTTGGACTCTTTATGGACTGGATAATTTTTAGTTTTTCCCCAAAAATCCTTCATTTTTTGCGCATCTTTACACACTAAACCTTGCTGAAGACTTACTAAGATACTGAAATGGAATAAACAGGCTTTAAAACCCCGACTTTTGACTCTCAAAAGCCAGACGTTGCCTGACTTGGCTCTAAAAACCCAGACTTGGCTCTGAAAACCCAGACTTGGCTCTAAAAGCCAGACTTGCGTCAAAAAAGCCAGACTCAGCTCAGCTTAGACTTTTCTAAACTCAGCACATTTGGCTATACCTAATTATTTTGTTGTTATCATTGTTACTTCTTTTACCTTTGAACTTTCGGTTTGGAAATCTGTCTAATAAAATAGATTTACATTATTCTCAGGATAAAGGCTCATTCTACCTAGTGTTTGAGTACATGGACCACGATCTCATGGGACTGTTAGAATCCAAGATGGTTGACTTCACAGAGTCTCACAACGCTTCTATCATGAGGCAATTACTCGACGGACTGGCATACTGCCATCGGAAGAACTTTCTTCACAGAGATATTAAATGTAGCAATATATTGATGAATAACAAGTAAGTAACACTTTATTATGCTCTAGTTTTAGCCAGCTAGAACTAGGTGCAGCTGGAAACGGGTGGTTAAACCTAGATTATTATCATTTAGCCTTCATCATACCGGCTAGAACTAGTTGTAGTTGCTCAACTATGGTTAGTATCCTATTTAACGAGTAATTAACTAAGACCTCGCGAGTTTGTGTTGTGTTTTGTACAGATTTAATGTGAATACTTCTATGGCTTCACCCGCGTAAGTCGGGTAATATTGTAATAAATATAGTAGCTTATGTCTTATTCCAGGACTCAAGCTATCTACATACTAAGTTTTATACCAATCGGTTCAATAGTTTTTGTGTGAATAGGTAACAAACATTTACACCTGTATATTTACTGACGTGATTACGTCTTATAAATCGATGAACACTACTGCACTCACAAAAAAATGTCACGTTCTACTCACGTTCTGTTGACATGGTAGGTAACCATAGCAACATGTTACCGGAACGTGGGTGACAAGGTTACCTTAGCAATGTATTATCGTTGCTATGGTTACCATCAATGTAAAATTATCGTCTGTAAACCGACTTTACAGACAACCATTTTTTGCTATTTCAGAGGAGAAGTAAAACTGGGTGACTTTGGTTTAGCTAGACTCTGGTCTGCTGAAGACCGAGCTCGTCCTTACACCAATAAGGTGATCACGTTGTGGTACCGACCTCCCGAGCTGCTGTTGGGAGAGGAACGGTACGGGCCTGCTGTCGACGTCTGGTCCATGGGATGTATACTGGGAGAGTTGTTCTTGAAGCATCCCTTGTTCCAGGTAAGTCATTATAGGTGAGACATTCCTTCTTGGACTCTGAGAAACGAGCGTAAGACTAGTGCTATGGACTAGCGTTCGATTGCTTTTTTACGTCTTAGAAGTGCAGTCTATATAAAAAGAAAATGTGCGCTCCAAAGAGCAACTGGATTTTCTTTTTTTGTTTTCAAACATCTCATCTTATGTCAAGACACAATTCTAACAGATGTAACTAATCCAACCTTGTTTCACGAAGCAAAATAGATTTTGATTCAACCTTACAACATCTAACCTCTGGTTAGATAAGTTTAATTATTTTTTTAAACACTTTGTGAACGCTACAACACTAGTTAATGGTCTTTTTAGTAGATTAGTTTGTCTTTTTTAACACTTGAACGCTATATTTTACTTTTCATCAAACCATAAGGGGCTTCAAACGTAATTGATTCTAAACCGATGTGATTGCAGGCAAACGTTGAGATGATGCAACTGGAGATGATCTCACGCGTGTGCGGCACCCCGGTGCCCGGCGTGTGGCCGAACGTGGTCAACTTACCGCTCTGGCACACGCTGCGACCCAAGCGGTTCCACAAGCGATGCGTCCGGGAACAGTTCGCCTTCATGCCGGCGCCGGCGCTCAATCTACTCGATAGGTAAGTAGCAGTTGCGAGGGTTGATATTTATTGTTAAAACTTAATTACAGCATCATTACAGCTAAGCCAATACGATGAAGTAACTAATAAAATGAATATTAATCATCTATATTACATTGTTTCCAAGTACCCCTAAGCCACTTCTGTGAATTTCGGCAGGGTATAATAAAAAATATCATTCTCCCTTGCTACAAAATTAATAGCTAGAATGGCCTGCACCACGGGAGTGAGTTATTTACGCATTTACGCAATACTTACGATATTTTTTAAAAGGTAACCTGATAGCAACAAAAATGTTTTTAGGGTGTGAAGAACCCACATTTATTATGCTACGTCATAGAATTCATGGATTTTGACTAAACTTTTGAGTAAACAAACTTTAAAAATTGGCAAAGTGCGAGGCGAACTCGCGCATAATGGGTGCCGTACCATGCTGTATGGTCCAATTTTTTTTCTGTTTTTAGTATTTGTTGTTATAGTGGCAAAGGAAATACATTATCTGTGAAAATGTCAACTCTCTAGCTATCACAGTTCATGATATACAGGCTGGTGACATACAGACAGCGGAGTCTTAGTAACAGAGTCCCGTTTTTACCCTTTGAGTATGGAACCCTAAAAACCTTCAAAAAACTTGATTTTAATTCCAACTTACCAAGAAGTTATCACAGTTGCAGGGATGGAACGTCAGACATTTTACTAAATTATATTTTTATATAGGATGTTGGAGTTGGACCCGGATAAGAGGATCACAGCAGATGAAGCGTTGAAGAGTCCCTGGTTGAAGAATGTTGTTCCTGATCAGTGAGTTTTTTATACTTTTCACTTCTATGTTCCCTGTGTTCTGTGCTCTTTTGTTTTATGTGTATATCCCGCGCAATCCGTTTTCTAAATTTAACAGTTCGTTTTGGCTTAAAACTTTTTTTATAACAGCATGTTTTGGTTTAATTATGGCAGAAAGTGTATGTGTGATAAAAAAATCATTTTCGATACTTATTTATTTAAAAATTTAGTCATTTACGCTACTAACCTAACCTAACGCTTTTTGTTGACAAAAATCTCCTGACAAATTAAGTATTTGAGTGCTGGTAATAAGTAATAAGTATAAACTGCTTTTAGTGATGTAAGTAATTTTTTTTTATAATTAATGATCTTACTCTTACCAAAAGGCAATATAATTAACAAATTATTTAATTCCAGAATGCCAGCGCCAGAGCTACCAACGTGGCAAGACTGTCACGAGCTATGGTCGAAGCAGCGGAGACGGCAGCAACGTGAAGCCGAAGGGAAACCCAAGCAGTTCTACTCACAAGACGGAGAGGGGAAACCGAGTGATCCTCAATCTGACTCCTTATTCAAATCGGAACCTTTCAAAGACACCTTCAAGCCAGCCGAACCTGCCCCGGAGGCCGGACAAGTTAAATAACACATGTACTTTTGCGGATATTACAAATAATGGTGCTTTTAGTGAATTGATAGTGAAATACTCTGTTCATTCGTATTTGGTACAATGTGTGGTGTGGTTATCTAGTGTGAGTGTTTATCTAAAGACAGTGAAAATAGCTGTTAAGCTACATCAACTATCATTGATATTAGAGTTATTTCAAGTCAAGTTCGTACGAGGTTCTATGAGTCTGTATACATTGATGGGACGATGACGGATGCCGCGTCACTGCCACACAAATCAATACATAGACCGGACGTCAATTTGAGTTGATATATCTATAACCTATGTAACTCGGGGACTGTTTCGGCACCGGCCTAGCATATACATGCTGAAGTATAGTAGGAAGACCTATTCTACACTTGAAACATTGGCTTAGTCATTTAAACAAAGAATTTAAACCGATACTGTGATTGTAAATTGAAAATAGTAAATTGAGTTTTTGTTTGTGTTTGGTTGGTGGTAAAGATAAGCGTAGATCATACTCAGGCTAAGTTAAAACTTTAAGTAAATTGATAACTGCGACTTTAGTTTTAGCAATTACTTACAAATAGCAATATATTCTTTATTAAGAGGGCATGTTACAAGATGCACAGGAAATTAAAAAAAAAAATCGCAAATAAAATTCAGTTGCAATACAAATCTAAATATGTGGTTTTTTTGTTACGTCATTATAGAACATAATTTTGCAATACTAAAACCTGTAATTATGCTTTGAAACTTCTAAATTTAATCAATAATTCACTGATCATTTATAAAAGACACTGTTTTAATTTATTATGTTGGTTTGTAATTTATTGTAATTTATATTTATTGGTTGGTAAATATGTTCTAGATTCTAGATGATATAACTTCAAAATGTTACATTTCGATTTCTGACCACTGAGGTAAAATTTACACTGGAGGTGACAAACAAAAAGTGTTCACGCAATAATATAATAATAAATAATAATAATAAATCATTTATTTCAGGTAACAGCCTTATAAATAAGTACAGACCCATATGAAATAGATACCTTACAGACTAACATACATATAGATAATATTTTATTAAATTTAAGTTAAGTTTCAGGGTTTTCTGCCTTCGGTCTCGCCTCCCTATAGCGTCGGTATACAATGCCGGCGGGCCAGAAATCTGCCGAGAAGAACATGTCCTTTAGCGTCGCTGGAATCCGGAGCACGTAGGACTTAAAGTTAGTCTTCCTTTGGGATTCCAGTTCCACTAGTTCGAGGCTGATGCCTAGCTTCTCCTGTTCCAGCAGCAATGGGGTACAGACTGGTGACCCCACTGCTGCTCTTCACTACTGGGGTCATGAGGATTTTCAAGTTGTGGTTAAGAATTGCTGCAAACATTTTGTTTGATAGTCACTTCCAGTGAGACATAGAAACGAGTCTGACTGGGTTGTTTTGTTACAAAAAACCTTTTTTTTTTTAATTTCCCGCGTATCTGGCAACTTACCACCTTAACAAACATGTACATTACACCAAATAATCAAGTCGCGCTTATCAAAAATCTAGGTCCTATGTCCTAAAAGTAGATTTTTTACTTCGAAATTGGACCCACTAGTTGGCATTTATATTATTAAGGTGAACTCTTTAAATTTCTAGGTAATTTGTATATATTGTGTTTTGTTACACGAAGCAATGAATTGTGTGATGCTTGTAGTTTATAATTCAATAATATATCTATCATGTTATACGTTACACAAATAGGTTATTGTTTTTAAGGAAATCTTTGATTGACTATAGTCTGTTCCAAAATCGGAGATAAATTAGGTTAAAATTGAAAATACTGAAATTTAAAGTATTATATTTCATAGTAATTGTTCCCAACTATAGCACAAATGAACTGAAAAAGTGTTAAGTTGGGTCTATTGACCGTCACATCAAAACTGACAGACAGACAGACAAGAAAGTGATCTTATAAGGGTTCCTTTTTTTTCCTTTTGTGGTACGAAAATGGTATGAATTACATCAAAATTAAGACTAAAGTCACAGTTATGCCCTAAGTGGTGAACTGAGGCTAGGAGTTGAGGCAAAAATACTGACCGCAATTAAATAAAGTTTCACCAAAGAACGCGAATTAGCACTAATATAGTAAAATTAAAACAGAACCGTCAAGTTCTCATCCCCGCCAAAACTCTTTGTTTTGTCTCATAATACTAATAGATAAGTTCTACTTCGAAAAAAAACAGATGCGTTACGAAAAGAAAGCAATATTGAAACGCAAAGAGAATTGTATTTTCAATGTAGCAACACAATACAAAAATTCTCTCCCGTTTTGGAATAGACTACAAATTCGTATTTTTTATTAAACTGTACATAGTAAATACATATTATTCATTTTGAACATGTATCTAAGTGCCAACTTAGCTGAAAATATGTTAAATATTTGTGTTATGGGCATAAATTGTACTTTATTCACTTTATTCAACCTATTGCACGTCTGGTTGGATTGTTGATGGTTCAATGACTTCCATTGTGATTGTGTTCCAGATTAAATTGTTGTGTACAGTAATCATTTTATGTTATTATATTCTAACCCCTGCATTTAAAATAGGGTTTTTGCATTGAAAAACATTTTTTTTAAGAATGCCTTCTTGTTTCAGCCGCTAAATTATTATGTTATCTTTTTATACAATCCTTGCCCATCGTAAGTCGGAAACAATAGGAAGCTAATGTTACTAATCATTTAAAGTATCTTCATTTCATAAAATATAATCCAGAAATTTTACAAAAAGATATATTTTCTTTCAGAATTAGTAGTATACTAAGCCTGCACTGGGCTATCTGAAAATATTTTTAAGGAAAAATGCATTTTCAAAAATTGCGACTAAGACGAGACTCGAACTCGCATCCTTTGAATACCGTTCAAATGCGTTACCAATTCCGCCACTTAGTCAAGTACCGTCATAGTCGAATTTAAGAATCGCATTAACCTCTTTTCGAATTAAGTTTCGTTAGCGACATCTGTTAGTATGAATTTACATTACATATAACTCGAAAGTTAACCATCTAGTTAACGTATTCGACAAGAGATGGCGCTTTTACTAATCTCAATGATTTTTTATTTTCTTCAATGATTCTTAAATTCGACTATGACGGTACTTGACTAAGTGGCGGAATTGGTAACGCATTTGAACGGTATTCAAAGGATGCGAGTTCGAGTCTCGTCTTAGTCGCAATTTTTGAAGATGCATTTTTCCTTAAAAATATTTTTAGTAGTATACTAGTCTAGTCTCTTTTTTTTAGGTTTGCCTTATTGAAATACAATTCGCTGATTCTTGCCTTTTCTGTCACCGGTTATTAAATAAATCAATGCAAAAACACTATTATCCTATATCAAGTTAACACAAAAGGAGGAATCTAGGTAATATCAGTATAAATATCGTGTAAGTGATTGTAGACAGTGCCTTGGATAAAATATACCTATTTGCCCAGATATATGAAGCTTTAGCGTACGGCTATGCCGAAGATACATCACACATAGCACGTCGCATATCGAAGCCACCTCCATGTGAAATAAATGTATAGAAATAGAGACGCATGCATCACTGCGATTCTTTGATGAAGTTCATCTATGTGATCTGGCTTGTGATTGGTCCAGGTCGCGCCGCACTGTTTCGTATCTGCTTGTGCGATGTCGATGTGCAATGCATCTTCGGCAAAGGCGTATTTTTAGGCTCTTCTGCCACGAAGATACAAAGGGATTCGAGTTTTTATAAGGCAGTCTATGCGTTTGTCAAGTAAAAAAAGTTGAAAATTAGGGTTAATTTTGGTACAGTTTTCAATTATACCCATATCTTTTTTATCGGGTTGATTAAAAACCTTAAATTGTATACACCTAATAGGGACTATAGACCTCAGTATCTGGTATAAATTTCAACTTGCTAGCTCCACCCGTTCCTGAGAAAAACATACTTACATCCGAATTGAGAGCCTCCTTTTTTTGAAGTCGGTTAAAAATCGGTGGTGATACACGGACAGACAGACGGACAAGAGAGTGATCTTATAAGGGTTCCTTATTTTACCTTTTGAGGTACGGAACTCTAAAAAATAGGAAGACGTGACTGAAATAATGTTCTCAGGTACGTTAAAAAACGTAATGCTCTTTGTTAACTCCATTTTACTGCCTATTATTTCATAGCGGAGGGTGTAATAAATGAAATCGTTTTTTAAGTAGAAGACGACATTAAACAGACATACAGACAGACAGACGAACAAGAAAGTGATCTTATAAGGGTTCCTTTTTAAAACTAAAGATATATATTAAAATGCATTAAAATCAGTTATTTGTTTCGGATCCATGATGGCGCATACATGCAGACAAACAAGACTTAAGGTTTATTAAAATAAAACATATTTGTTTATTTATTTTCGTTTATTATGCATAAAATGTTTATTTACTGGTGACAACATTTCCACTGGAATCATAATGGTTCACTTAACAATCGTGTAGCTTGTATTATCGTGGCGGAATGGCCTTATTCATATAATTTTCTCCCTACTGTATATGATAAATACTACGTATAGATAAATATTTCGCTATATTGCCCAAATAATCCGGAGTTAAGGAGATAATCGTCTAAAATTCATTGGTATATTTGTTAGTGCCTAAAAATGTTACCAGTTACTTTAAATTATAAAATGAATATTAAAATATATTTTCAAAATCAGGTTCAAAAATAGTAAATATGTAATTAAAATTATTTATGAGTCGTCTTATTATAATATTTATGTAGTCGTATAATTGTAAAATGAATACGGCAGCCTTTCTCTTATCATGGGGCTATGGAGCAGCCGTGGGTACCTTTGAAAAGCGTAGTGGGGACTTGCATAGAGCCAATGTTTAACCACAAGATTAGCGCGTGCGGTTACTCTGGCAAACTCCACCATGGAATTTAGTGTTTTTACTATGCAAGGAATTAAGCCTGAAACTGCGTTACCCGTACTGCCGAAATCACTACATCACTACATAGTATAAAACAAAGTCGATTTCTCTGTCCCTATATGTATGCTTAAATCTTAAAAATTACGCAACGTATTTATATGCGGTTTTTTAATAGATAGAGTGACTCAAGAGGAAGGTTTATATGTATATAATACATGCATAATATAGAAGTGCGAAGCCGGAGCGGGTCGCTAGTTTTGTATAAAACGCAGTTTTAACAGCCTTTAGTTGGAAATGATAAGAAATAAGAATATAGAGGTGGTTTTATTGCAGAATTGAACTACTCCAGCAAAGCCACAAACAAACCCTTGTAACTTTTATACGCTAGTCCGACAAATTTTCTTACTTTGGGACCTAAAGGCATAATAAAAACACAATACCACAGTGGGTCTAGCGGAGTAACCCAGGCGCGATTACCCCTGTCTGCTCTATAAAATGCAGCTGAGGTTAACCTTTAGGATTGGACTATTGTAAAACTCAACGAGATAAACTACTTGGGCTATGGATACATTGGTTAATGGGGGACTATGGTTACTATGGCGTCTGCCTTAAGCGCTGAGCATGCTAAGCCGGTGCCCACCGGTGTCTGAGTGGCATGGTGCATAAAAACTAGAACACTAGTGTTGTCAGATGCCGGTTTTGCCAGATAATTATATGGCTAGTGTAGAAGCCAAGTGATCCAACTGACTTTATATAAGTTTCGAGATATGAAGCAAAACGCGTTTTTGCTTATTACGTCCATGTTTCTAAATGAATTGTTGTAATGTTTTCAGATTATAGGACAAACAAATCAAAATGTTAATATCTTATTATTTTATTCTTTAATACGAATACAGTTTTAATGTATTTTTAAAACTTAACTCAATTTTTACCAAAATGTCAGTTGGATCACTTGGCTTCTACACTATACATGTTTACGTTACGTTTTGTAATCAAATTGATTAAATTTACAAAAAAAATATATATTAGTTATGGGGTAATAAATCTAGTGATAAGCTGTCTTTTGGCAAGGACATCGATTATTCCGGTCGGATCCCCTGGATCTGATACCCTGGGGGATCAGTTTTATTTTAATATATTTAATTTTTAAAACTATTCCGGTCCGATCCACCGTGCAGGGGATCACAAATAAATTTAAATATTTTATTCCCTGCACGGTGGATCAGACCGGAATAGTTTTAAAAATTAAATAAAACTGATCCCCCAGGGTATCAGATCCAGGGGATCCGACCGGAATAAATCAGGACATCATTATTCATATTTTTATTTATTTTTTATATTTATATATTTTTTTCGTGATTCGCGTTTACGGGACTGTTTTTCGTACTTGTACGAGAGTTCTCGATCTCTTACGAGATTTCTCGTACGTCTGGCAACCCTGCTAGAACATTACAAGAATTCCCGCCCGAGTGGTCCCGATACCGCCTTGGTGTGCTCAGAGCGGAAAAAAGTAGCATGTCTAAATCGTTATCATTAAGACTGAATTGAAATGTAGATGATTGTCTATCGCTGCAACTCTGGATTGTTGTTATGTTTAATATAAATAATTGTAAAAAAAATGTACCTAATTTTATAAAATAACTAGCTGCGCCCCGCGGTTTCACCGCGTTCTCGATCCTGTGGGAAAATAAACTACAATGAAATTTATTTGTTTTTGTTTTACTTTTATACTTTAAGTGTCCCTAGCCCCTTCCTACTAATATTATAAATGTAAGGTTTGTGCGAAACGAAAGAAAACACACCCAAGTTCAGAGACAACGATCATTGGGGAAAACCCACTGAGTTTCTGGTGCCTTCTTCTCATCGATGGGCGCGTTCCGAAGGCACACATCCTAACTTAGTTTTTAAGACGTTTCAATGTGATTTCATAAAAATATTCCAAATTAATAAAGAAATTTCGATACTTATAAGAAAAAAAATAGTAAAGTAAGCGCGTCAAAAAGTTAACGCCATCCGAAAGTTTAATTGAGCGGGCGCGCTCGCATCAAGTCTCTCGCAGTGTTACCTACCATTTTATAAAAAACCGGCCAAGTGCAATTCGGATTCGCGCACGAAGGGTTTGAGGTTAAGTTTCCCAAAATCCATTCTTAATGCTTCCCCTACATCCTAATAGGTGCTGCTGAAAATCAGTGTTTTGCATTAATTATGCAAATACGTCACTGAGCAGTATCCCATTTGCACCACTTTAGCACACAACTCATCTCGCAATTTATATCTGTTTGTTTGTTATATGAATATGTTGTATGCTTCTTGTGGTGCAATAAATGAATATCTATCTATCAATTCAAAATCATCTATTTCACAGTAAGATAATGGTCAATCTAAATACACACCGATAAAAATTAAATTACACAAATAAAATAAAATAAAAACATACATAAGTATACATCACAAATAACAAATACCGTCCAGGAGCCCTATTTTTGAATCGTTCGCCCCGCGTTGAGCGCTCGATTTCGACTGATATTCGTTCGACATCGGAAATTCGCTATTTTTGAATCGCTCCATCGTAACGAGTGGTCTCCACCACTCGTCGCCGACAGGCGAGTGGTAGAATAAACATCAAACAATCATAGTCAAACATTCGGAAACGGTCTTTGAAAAATATTTATATCTTTTGGGATAATTTCGGATGTCCGCTGGTTTTTACCGGTAATTTACCGCAAATAACTGCGTAAAACGAATAAAAATTGACATTTAAAATTTCGACGACGAACGATTCAAAAATACAGTAAATTTGTGTCATGCGACTTGGAAGTCGAGCGTGACTTGTAGGCGTATACGACGAAGCTTGTCACACGAGCGATTCAAAAATAGAGCACCAGAGCGTCTCCACGCGGCATCGTCCACAAGAGACTGGCGGCATTCCCTCTCTGGATAGCCAGGCTCACCCTTTGAGTGAAGAAGCCGCCAGTCCTTTGGTCACCTGACGCCGCACTAAGACGCCCCGCCAGGTCCTTAAAAAATAAATGGCCACTAGGACCCCAAGCTCCCAGAGTTTCTACCCCCACGGGAACATGTAACTGCCCGCCAGGTCTACATATTTGCGGGACTATCTATCTAATTGGAACCCCCATGCATAGTTTCAGAATCGTAGGTCTTGTAGTTTCAGGGATTTCTTGATGAATCGACTTCTCTTTTTATATCTACTTGCTCGGTTTTCCACCTATAGTTTCGCATTGCTCATACAGCCAAAAATAGGTCCATAGGTCAGTTGCCATAAAATGAAACAATACATTGTGAAAATTACATTTATTTCAAAAAATGACTGAAGGAACTTACAAGTTTAAGTATTTATTTAAGGCAATTTAACCTGTAATTAAATCATTTATTATGTCCCTATAGGACACTATATGTCGGACATAATGCAAAATTAACTAAGTATAAAAATATAAATATGTTTGTGCTACATAACTTACAAAGTACCTACATACTGTGTCTTTATTGACAAATAGAAACTGCGAAATATTTTCAAAAAACACGTCCAAAGTTTTTTTATAATCTTTATTAATATAATTTATCAGACAAATAAAATTCTAAAGCATTCATTATTCAAATATTTTTTGTACAATAAATAAACAGTAGGTAGGTAAATCAATTTGTAAACCTAAACCGGGCCCAGATAGCATAATATTTCTTCTAGCGACTTGGTCAGCCAATCATAGTGCGTGCTATGCTAAGTCTCTCTACGTAAAGCACTGCGATTGGCTGAAGAAATAATAAGCTAGCAGGCTACCGATAGTTAAGGCCGCAAAGAGACCCTTCTGATAATATGTGCCGTAGCCAGGTGGAATGCCTTTAAATAATTTCATTATTCCAAGGTTTTATCATTAATCTACTAATTTTGATAAAGTAAGGCACCTTTTATTCAGCTTTTTGTGTTTTATTTTATGAAGAATAAAAATGACGATAATTTTTAGATATTAATGACACGTTACATGGCAATACTTACAAACAAAACTTTGTACGTTCAAATCATTGTTCTATTACATTTATTTAGCTAAAATACTGGTAACATTTAACTGTATGTAAATTATATTAATGTTATCCGCCGAAAAATACACTATAAAATATTATAAAAAAAAGAATAATAAAATGAATAAATTCAACAGTAATAAATATGTGCCTATTGGTATTCTGAACATTGATATTGATCATAAAAATAATAATATCCTTATAAATAAATGATACCGTAAATTACATTATTTGTGTAAAAAAATGTTAAAAATATAGTTAACGCATTTCGTTGTTTTGTTTCTAAATACTGGTTCTTCTAAGGAGTGGCCACCTGTAATTGAAATAAGTTTTAGTTAGAGAGGTTACATGCAGTGTGTCTTCTCTGTCTGGGATCAGTCAGGCTTTCAGGAAGTATCAGGAAGCGGTGGTAAGATTGTGTTGACGATGACTCGGTAAGAAAACATCTTGGCGAAGCGAAGGAAGGCCAGAGACCGAGCGAAGTGCGAGGAATTGTTGAGAATGCCAAGAGTTAGGAGGTAACCAAAAATAATGCTTTGACATAATTTTTTTTTCGTTTAATTTCTTTGTAGAATAAACTGTTAGTTGGATCCAGAACTACTTTGTTTCTTTTTTTAGACGAAACAAATGACGCGTTCGGAATACAGTTTAACATGAGTTTAGAGAGAGATTCGTTTACACTCCCTACGGAGCACACTATTTACAGTAGACGACGGATCAGTGAGGATATATGGAGCAGTACGTTCCATATAATATCCCACCGGTAGCGATAATTAGAAAAAAAAACTCCAAATATCCCTACCATTGGGGATATGTCAGTAGGGATATATAGTCCAGTAACTTTGTCGTCTGAATGTATGGGCTGGTGTGCGTTAAATCGGGTAGTTCTGATTTTTTGCAGACTTGTTTATAATGTTGGCCTTATGTATAATCCAAGTTTGTGACCTCGAGCGGCGAACGCAACTCTGTCATAACCCTAACAGACTAGTTTTCGAAAAAGCTTTCTTCAGACGTTTTTAAAGAAGACTTTTGCTACAACATGATATTAGAACTGTCTCTGTAAATCCAACAGTTTCCGAAAGCCTTTCAAAGTTTCGCCTCTCGACCCTGTTTTGTATTAACCCTAACAGTTTTTTGATTTTATTATATAAACGGTTAAGGCTACAACAAAACTGTCAATGACTAATATGTTCCTCATTAAATTCTCTATAATAATTGTCATAGAAGTATGTAATTAAATTTCCTTTTATTTGATTCCAAAGTGGTGCTGCTAGGAATGATAGTTTTCTTAAAAACAATGAAATAGTTTACAATTTTTTTTTATTGAATTTCGGTAAATGATCAAAACATTGTTCTAAATAATTATTTTTTGGATTTCTTTAAAAAAACGTGCTAGAGTATGAATTTGACTAGCAGTAAACAAAAATATAAAACAAAGATACCTGAAAAACGCATCCAAAGGGTAGCTTTCCCAAAAAATTAAAACACGTGCCAGAATTTCGTAGCACTATGGGAGTAGCCCAGGGTTTCAAGGATGCAAACTCAGATATCTAGACTACTCTCGGAGGGTCTAATAACATATCAAAAAAATATATAACATGCGCTTTTTCGATGTATAGCGTTTTTTGTGTCCATTTTAACTGGCTTAATTGGAAGAAAAGTAAGCATATTTTGAAAATTTTAAGTCCTATCAAAACTTTTGTCAAAGTTGCGTTCGCCGCTCGCGGTCACAAACTTGGATTATACATAAGGCCAACATTATATTATACAAGTCTGCAAAAAATCAGAACTACCGGATTTAACGCATACTGTGATGTATAAAGTTACTGGACTAATATGGAATAGGGGGATTTTGCAAAATGCAAAGTGCTCAAAGTCCATTAACTATCAACTATTCTGGCCAAGAGAAAAGAAGTAAGGTAAGCTTACCACGAGCAAGTTGCCGCTCTTAGCGCGTTGTATGGCTGGCTGTGGTCCGTTCGTCACCTCGATGGTGCCTCCTTGCTTGCCGTTCACCAGGTTATGGGCGATGCTATAAAATTGTGATTGGTTAAAACAAATACACGTAATTCTGATTTGTTGTTAAGACTTATTTACAAAACTCCACGGATCACCCTTAAATAAAATAAGTTTCTGTCAAAATATTCAGTTATCTATACTTCTATACTAATATTATAAAGAAGTAAAGTTTGTGTGTTTGTTAAATTGTAAGGGCTTTTACGTGGTAGTCCGTTTTGCAAAGTGAATCGAAGAAAAAACGGTCGAATGAAAGCATTTCTTACGAACGCTGCCTTAACTATGAAAGATATATTTTTGAGTTCTATAGAAAAGATAGCTTGTAAGTGAATAATATGCAACCTTCTTTGATCTACATTTCTCTTTAACGGCTCACTTGACATTTACACAGTTTTTATAAATCGATGAACACAGGCACTCACAAAAAACTGTGACGTCATCGCTCACGTTCCCGTCGTCCGTCTTGTTATTGACAAGGTAACATCACATTTTCAACATCATTTTTTCCTTATGACGCTATTACGTAAAATTATCGTCCGTAAACCGACTTTACAGACAACCATTTTTGAAGTGAAAACTTCTTATGGCGCGTTGGGCACTTTTGTGGGTGAGCATTTTCAGCCGTTCTCGCGACAGACGACAGATTTTCTCGCGACAGATGAGATTTTACACAGATATACCTACAGTTTTTTAATTTGGTTGTGAGTGTATTAAGACGTGTATTAATAATATGGTATTTTTTAACGGACGACTATTGACGGACGACAAATGTCGGACGGTTATTAACGGACGACTATTTGTCGGACGACAAATAGTCGTCCGACTATTTTTTTTTTTCATCTAAAACTCTTTTTGCGTATGTTCTCGCGACAGATGAGATTTTACACAGATATACAGTTTTCACTTCTGCCTGCACTCCCGGAGTGCGCTGTTTTTTTTTCTCTTATATCATGATAGATCATTAGGGGATATAACTTACGTCCTCGTGTCCACAATCTCAATGATCTCCGGTTTTTTGGTGTAGTCTGTGACGATGGTCAACGCTTCGATTAGCTGTGGCACAGAGATGATCAAGTCACCCTGAAACCAAAACAACATACTTTATGTAACATGCTTAAAAAAAAGAAGAAAGAAAGAGAAAAAAAAGAAAGATGCATCATCAAGATGTTTGATCATGCTGCGGCATGGAAGGAAGATGCTTCATTGGTTATGAGTTTTATCCTGATTCCTCTAAATCTGACATCAGATCTATTTGCATTCCACGGAGGCTGGAGAGGCTTGGCCCTTCAAAAAGGAGACCTTTGTCCAGTAGAGGGAGGTTAGCTTTATCCAGATATAAAATGATGATGGCTCAATGAAGTTAGTTCAGAGGGCTTTAGTGAACTATGAAACTTCGTCATACCTTAATGATAAGAATCCATGGATGTGACTTTAATTGCTCCATTTGAAATTAATATTGACCTTTGTGAGCATGATCTCAAAAAAAAACGCCATGAGTTACTTGTGCCTTCTTCTCATTGGTGGGCGCGTTACGCAGGCACAGTCCTAACTTAATTTTTAAGACGCTTCTAAGTGATGTAATGCTTTGCATGAATCTTAATGAATAAAAAAAATTACTTTAACTTGCTGCAAAAGACTTGCTAAGTCGTTGTATGGTAAAGCTCTTTATTCTTCAGTAGAAGATAGAATTACCTTATCCTTCTTCAATTCCTGCGGTATCTTGATCAAGACCAGGGTATCAGTTTCGTTAGTGATGACGACCCTCAGTTTGTCGAGTGGCAACCGGTGCTTCAGCTTGTATGTCTTACGGTTGGACGCGTCTAGGACGTAGAGCGCCTTGTCTGAGGCGAGGAGAGCACGTTCTCTGGGCTTGTAGCCGCGACGGTCGTATTTGACAGCTTCACATGAATACTGGAATATAATTAAGACTTTGTTTCACACTAGCACACGTAAGTCTCGATTCCTTCACACTAGCACACGCAAATCTCGATCCTGTGGAAATATTAGGATAAAACGTAGCCTGTTATTCCAGAACTCCAACTTGTACCAAGTTTTTTTGGTTTATGGGTTTGTTAAAATACATTAAATTACTAGCTGCGGTTTAATCCGCGCTTCTCAGTGATATTAATTACCTACAAACACAATACATAATTGTTCTTAAGAACTACAAACATTATCAGCCCTTTACCCCTTTATTAAGGTTCGGATTTCCAAACATCCTTTTCTTAGTGCTCGCTTACGAGCACCAACTGACTTAACGGACTAAGAGGAGTTCCTTTTAGGAAGAAGGAACAACCCTTCGAAGTTTCAGATTCGTATCGTAGCTCTTGTAATTTGGTCAGTCGATGCTCGCCTTGAGAACCTTATACCTACCGAGATAGCCTAATTAATGGGTAGGTAAATTTCAATCAGTAGGCACAACAGGAAGCCGTTGAATCCCCTCTACAGAACAAATATTTAAACTAAATCACTACAACATAGTATAAAACAAAGTCGGTTTCTCTGTCCCTATATCCCTTTGTATGCTTAAATCTTTAAAACTACGCAACGGGTTTTGATGCGGTTTTTTTTAATAGATAGAGTGATTCAAGAGGAAGGTTTAAACATGCATTATATAGCCATGCGAAGCCGGGGCGGGTCGCTAGTCAATTATAAATTATAGTGTGAAGTGTCTTACAATAAGCTGTTCTCCAGTAGGCCAAGACGGAGACGCCATGAAGGTGTTCCTCAGGACTTGGTGTTCGGATGTCAGACGGTCTTCCAGGAACCGGGGACCCACACTAGCAGGGTAGCTGTTCTTTTTACCTGCGGACAATTAGTGGTTACAACAGCGCCAAGTGAAAGTCACAGACCAGACATCTTTATTCAAGAGGACAGAAAAATGAGAAACAAATATATACTTTTTTGATTTGAATGTGGACTCACCCTTGAACATCTTCTCAGCCAAGACCTTGAGCTCGAATTGTCTCTTGTTCTGTGGCGTAAGAGCCAGTCTGTATTTCCTTGCCAATACTGCACGATGTAACCTATAGAAACGATAATTGCTTTTTACAACAGCGATAAAATTAAGCGAGCTACTAAATGCGTATGAAAGTACTGCTCTACCAAATCTGTCGCTAAACAGTTTACCTACTTAGATATGACTGTTCCAAGTAGGGTTGCCAACTTTTTTTTGTACTTATAAAGTATATTGGTTGGTATAGGTAGTAAATATAAAGTACACTGTATGGAAATAAAGTATTTCTTTACCATTGCTACTAGAAAAGTTACCAAAATCTGTACTAATATTATAAAGAGGAAAGATTTTTTTGTTTGTTTGTAACGAATAGGCTCCGAAATTACTGGTAGTATTTAATTTGTTAATAATAAATAAATAAAATTTAATAGATACTATACTTACCTACTACTATTTTACAAACTATGTAAAATAAAGTATTTTCGCGTACTTTATTTTCCTTATAAAGTATAGAGTACATTTAACCCGAAATAAAGTATATACTTTATTATATAGTACGGTTGGCAACCCTAGTTCCAAGTGACATTACTCAGTTGTAGATGTAGTAACATCTGTACCTATTGTTACCTTACCTGTGCAATATTTTAGAAGCCTCTTGACAAGTAGCAGGGCAAGGTGGCCAGGACAAATCCAGGAGCTTCTTGGGAAGTCGAGTTGAAAGCCGTTTCAGCCAATTAACTTTAGCGATGCCAAGGAACCGACGGTTTTCAGGGGTTTCGGGGCCATTGCGGGTTATAAAACCTGAAAGTCAGTGATTAGGGTTGAAATAGGATAGGCAAGGATAGTTTAAGCACCTCATCATTTAATACCTACAGTTTCCGTTGCCACCTCGATAGGTGTAAGTAATTACCTTTGATAAATGCCCTAATGACGTCAGCAGCCTTCCTCCTTCTCTGCCTCTCCCTCTGCGCCAGGAACCTCCTGACCCACTTTTGGATTACGATCGCGGCCAGCCTCATCTTCAGATATTGCTTCCTTTGCCAATAGCCGCGCCATCTTGATTGGATAATGGTGGCGATGTCGTTCTTCTTGATTTGATATGCGTCTTCTGTCTCGAATAGGGTCTTCGGGAAGCGAATGAAGATCTTCGTGCTGTCAAAAGATTTGATTAATTGATTTGATTGATTTGATACTAATTAGTGATTACAGATCTAAAATACGCGATAAATACCCGGAAAAATAATTACTGATTAATTACTCAAAGGAATTATTTTAGTGGAGGTATGCGTATATTCTTCAGAACCAAGTAAGCCACATTTGTTGGCCTAGAAGTGGCTAGAAGATACTACGTGACATCATGACGTCACGTTGACTAGTTAGGCCCCGGCCACGAAGGCAGCGGCGCGACAGCGGCGCGGCGAGCGGGGCGAGAGCGGCGCGATTCAATGCATGGGTTTAGACGGAACTGGCCACGATGGCAGCGGCGCGGCGAGCGGGGCGGGCGCGGCGAACGAGCGGCGAGCGGTGCCGCGTCAACTCCATTGACGTAGTGTTGTGCTTTTCATTTTACTCGATAACTATCGACTATCGGTTTTCAATTGATTTATTGGTGGAAAATCAGGTGCTTTTAAAGTGTGGAAAATTAACAATTAGGTAGTTTAATTATTGACGTGACAACGTTTTATAAATTGGTTTGCCGGGTGACACTTCAAGAAACTGCGTTACGCTCCGCTGACGTTATGCGCTCACAATGAGAGCGAGTGAGAGGCACGCGGGCATGGTTAGCCCGCCTAAGAGCGAGAGAGACAGACATAAAAAGTGAAAGGCACGCGTCCCTTCCACTCGAGCACAGTTGTTGTCACGTAAAACTTTCGCCCGTATACCGACTTTACAGGCAACCAGTTTTTTTTATCTAGGAATGGATCGAATTACAGAGTTTGTCATTGTTTTTAATTTATGTAAAATAGCTGTTGCCCGCGACTTCGTACGCGTGGTAGTTTTGTTTTATATACTAAAACCTTCCTCTTGAATGATCATAAAAATCCATTGTATAGTTTGAAAGATCTGAGCATACATACAGACAGCGGGATGCAATTTTGTTTTATGCTTTGTAGTACATAATACAATTTTTTTTTCTTCTCAAACCAAATATCTTTATTATAAACATTCGTCATTGTGTGTCGTTACACACTACAGACCGACTGACAAAGAAATTGGTATTAAAAAATGTTGTCGTCTTCGTTGAGACATTTCGGTCGCGAACAAGACATTAAATTTCTCCTAATACAACACGTAACAACACTACGCCGCTCGCCGCGCCGCTCCCGCCCCGCTGCTGGCTTCGTGGCCGGGTCGCCGCTCGCCGCTGGCATCGTGGCCGGGGCCTTAGATTCGTGTTGACTAGATTACGCTATTAGCACCTACAGTTAAAGTGACATTTTTTTTTGTGGTACTTACTTGCCCATCCTATAATCATCTTTGTCGTACTTCAGGACCTCGACCAGTTTTTGCACGCCATCTCGTGGCTCGCCGCGGAAGTTCGGCCACGTGTCGTTGCTCAGGCACTTGTATCTGAGAAATTAATGTAATAATAATATACCTAATTGTAATTGTCCTTGCCTGCATTTTATAGTGCACACAGGGATAATCGCTGGTTTTGTCCACATCATACTTTGATATTACATTTTGTTATTGTAAAGGGCCTCTAGATGTTGGTTTCGGCTCCACGCACGCCTTCCAAAGTTCCTTCCAAATACCTAATAACTTCACGGTCTTTAAAAATAAAGATAAGTACTTATTGACTTACTTATCAATAAAATTGTATTATTTATTTATTATTGTATAATAGATCTTACAGAGGCATAATAGTCTACATATTATGAGCCCTGCCTGGCATTGCAATTGTGTGGCGACAGACCGAGGTTTTTCTTACTATAGCTACTCGATAAACAATAAACTCGTCTAGGTATGAGGTAGGTAAGTTAGTATTTGAATACTTGTGTTAGTTTGTTTAGTTATTTATGTTTATTAAGAACTTGGAACTGGTTTCGATCTCCCTAAGACATAATTTGTCTTCGGGTTAAGGACATGCGTATTGTCCGGCTTGTCTATCCAAATACAGTAATTCGGTATTCTATAAATAAGCAGTCAGTAAGAGGTACCTTTCCAAGAACACTTCGTAAGTTCTTCTATAAGCGAATCCTGCTCTTCTTACACGGAGATTCTCCATCAGGCCAAGATATTTCACCTGATGAGAGATGAGTTTCTCGTCGAATTGCACTGGAACAAACGCAATTGCACATGAGATCCGTAATTGACACAAGCATTAAGTTGCTTAGCTTGGGGCTGGATGGCGATGTGTAATATGTCCTGAAATATTTTTTTTTAATTGGTGACAATGTTACATAATGATTTCCAAAACTAATAAAATTCTTTGAGAAAAACTAGAGAAACGCACAGTCAAAATAGCTGTGTCTAGAAAAGTTGAAATTTACATGAAGGTACACATGGGCATAGTATGCAATGTAAAAGATTCCGATGGTAACCTGCTGTCCGGGTATCTCACTGTGAGCTGCTGATTAAGCAGCACAAAGAGGTGCAGCCACCGGAACTCCCATTCAAGGAATTGTGCCACTGTTTACGCCTGAAGAAGTCTGCAAGGCGCTTCGCCGCATGAAGAATCGGCCAGCTTTCCGGATCAGGGACGGCTGGTGCGATGTGTGCATACGTGGAAGGTGTTTCGGCGGCAGCGGCAAGTCAAGTAATCGTCGGCACCGTTCGCTGTTCGGCTTGCAATACCACAGATTCCACACCTGTCTGCTTAGTCGTTCATGTGGTCGAGCAGACGGACCAGTTAAGTACTTGGGATCCGTGCTTCACGCGTCCGGCGACATCGATTGCGACGTCAAATCACGCATTTCAGTGGCTTGGGCCAAGTGGCGTGAGGTGACTGGTGTCATTTATGATCCCGAAATGCCGGTATAACTAAAGGGACAGGTTTATAATAATAATAATATTATGTATAAGCAATACATTTATTTCAGAACAATTCCATATACAAATCACATAAATTAAATTAAAATACAAATCACATAAACCAATCAAATAAAATCATAATAAGCAATAGCACAACTTTCACTGCTGCGATACCATCACATTCAACTACCGACACTACTGTTAGACATCACCGACACTACTGATAAACACCAACACCTCTCTTCCTATTTACGCTGCAATCTAAATTGTTATTCACTAGTGATGTATTCTTTAAGTTCATTAACTCATGTTTACTGCATTTCTCCTTCGAAACAAAGAACTATTTTATTGTTCCAATGTCATTTTGAATCAAATGTAAATCTTTAAGAAGTCTTGTTGGATCAACATGATTAAAATGCACAGGCTGCAATTTTTGTAGGTCTCTTGCAATTCTCTCGCTCTCTCGCAATATTGTAGTTAATTCCGGATCTGTTATTTTTAAAAGGCTAATAACATCATTCAAATCCCTTTGTGTGCGTCCTTCTCATTTACGATTTATCTTATTTTTAACTTGTTGTTTTTTATTGAAATAGCAAGCTAATTACGAAGAAGGTTGTCTCTCCAACATTCGTGTTCTGGAGGTGTCTGGATCCTAGTTGTCAAGTTACTACGGCAACGATCGTAGCGATGATAGCGACGAATAGTATGACGTAGATAGGTATGGTCGTATGGTAGATACTCGGGTCGGGGACGTCATCTAGTTTCGCTGTAAGCTGCGATGTGATTTTTGTGTTCACGGCGTGTAATTATTCTAAGTCGATGGAGTTTAGTGTAATAGAGATTTCGTCGGCTGGCTCTGGGGTTTCATATGTAGGTATTTCACTAATTTTCAGTGGGTGCCCTTTCAGATGATCGTCAGTGTTGGTAATAGTGAGTTCGGGCTTGAGATGCCCTGCCAAATGCTATCTTGAGATAGCATTTGGCAGGGATGGTGATCAGGAAACTACCACGAATACTTCAGTATTGCTCCTGGCCGCATGATGTCTTCATCTTGGTTGTATTAGGGAAGCTGATTGTATAGTAGGCGTCGTCCAGTTGTTCTAGCGCGGTTTGGTTCAGAATTAATCGTGTCGGGTGACAGGAGGAGCCGAGTTCTTGCTTGACTATCAGATGTTGGATGCAGTCTGGTCCGTCGTGGAGTCTGTGCTTGGAGTTTTCTTGGCAGAGATACCATTTGTCGAACTTCGGACATTCTGTCTCTATGTACTTACTTAGAGTCTTTCCCAGATATTGCTATATAAGGTAATAAGGCTTAGGTTATTTTTATTGGGTATAATGGATAATTTATATAGGTGGTAGTGGTAGGTAGTTTGATAGGCGCTTGTTGAACGTCTTGTTCATCATCATGACCATAATAATAAACCGTTCGACTTTTTTCTCGAACGTGTTTAGATTGAAGACCTCATTTCGGTCAATATCTTTAGTGTCGTCTCTACGGAGTTCTTCTAGATCGATGCCACCAAAGTAGCGCTGAAGTGGTTTGGCTTGCGGCGGCCGTACATTGTAGGAGAGGTAAATTAGATCATGGTGGGAAAAAATATCCGTTGAAAGTTGACCATGCTTAGCAACGTGAGAATGAGAAGAAACTAAGATTAGATCCAGAAGAGAAGGGGTACAGTTCGGACTGTGATGAGTGGTACTGAGCGGAAGTATAGTGAGGTTACACTCTGCCACCACAGATTTAAGCTTGCGCGCCCTTTCCAGATAACTGTTTTGAGTTTTTTTAAGGCAGGTGTTAAAATCTCCCATGATGATAGTGTGATTGTATTGTGGAACCAAGTTCACCAACAAATTTTTAAAAGAAGTAAAAAAGTTAATCTTTTTATTTGGGCTGTAATAGACTCCTATCAAAAGCTTGCTATTGTCCATCAGTACCTCTAGGAACAGGTGTTCACCAGCGTTGGACGAACAAGGATGAGGGGAAACACTGATCACTTTATAGGGAATATGGGCACGCAAGTATATGGCTACACCTCCCCCGCGACGATCTTCACGATCGTTGCGAATCAATTTAAAACCTGGCAAGGGACAAAACGCTGACAAATGGTCGGGTTTTAGCCAAGTTTCAGTCAATATTATGGCATGAAGATTTGTGTCACTAAAAGTATCAAAGATATCAGGATAGTGTGACGGGAGGCTCTGTACATTTGAGTGAACGATATTTAAGTTCTGAGGGACATCGGAAAATTGAGCATCAAGGGCAACGGAAAGAGAATTATGGTAACTCGACGGAGAGCATAGCGAGAAAGATGACGTTAACTTTGACATAATATTACAAAGTTTGTCGAATAATGTTAGTAAAGTATCAACAGAAGGAGAACATGGCTCTAACTTTGACACAATATTAAAAAGTTTGACAAATGATGTTAGACAAGCATTAAAGGCATAGGTAGGAGAATTACTAAGACTATAACTACTATCATCACTCGACGGAGAGCATGGCGAGGAAAATGACTCTGACATTATTACAAAGTTTGTACAATAATATTACAAAAGTTACACGTGTATAGATTAACTTGCCCTTATCTAATTATTATAAAAATAATTGATAATGTGCGTAGGTATGTACGAATGCAATCAACAAAATCTACTTTTTGACTACTTTTTGTTGTTGAATAACAATATCTATCTTATTGGTGTACCACCTGGCGATCCAAACGATGTACTACGTTACGATGCATTTTTCAACGCCTTATATAGGTTTTTTTTTTTTTTTTTTTTTTTTTTTTTTTTTCAACATACCTCCTTTTATTCCTAGGCTCTCCGTGTAAGGAACAGCAGAGATTTTCCGGTAAACATAACCTCAAAATTAAAAAAAAAATGTTCGTACCTATTTCCAAAAGTCGTAGAACAAAAGTTTGATAGTGTGCCTTGACGATTCCTCGCTTATAGCCCGGGTATTTAGTATAATCACACCATCTTCACACACACAAATGTACGTAAAATTGCTTGATCTACAGAATGCCATAACTGAGCTTTCGTGCTCTAATCACGTCCACTGATGACTTTTTAACTTTAGCGTTTGTGAAGTGAAGTGAAACAATGAGAACGACAGATAGTATTGGCAGCATATCAGCTTATCGACTTTTTATACAGTTGCATACCATTGGCTTTACCGCTCTAACTTGCACAAAATGTAGGGAAAACAACAAGGATGGCACAAGGTCACATGCTAACTTACAAAAACATACCCAAAGCAGTGACGACATGTTTAAAAATAAGTATCGCGTCAGTCTCGTTCCCGCCCGCGCGCGTACGTTTGAGTTGGTGAAATTGGAATCAAAATCAGTGAATTAGGGAATAATAATTAGTGAACATACATCAACAAAGTCTAGGGAACACGGGTAAAATAGTGTTTTTTGGGGAAAATAGTATTTTTTTGGGTTTTTTGCCTTGAGTGTTGTATGTCAATAGAAGCGGAATTTTATATTCTTTTTAACGCTATGATTTTATTAAAGAGTTGCCATATAAAAAAATGGAAATTTATCTGTTGGTCCACCTACAGCATATAAGACGGCTCTATATCAACGTGGCATACTAAATATGGGGATATCAATCGTTGTCTGGGGAATAATTGTCTATACTCCGAAAAGGTGTTAAAAAATTCTTCCTCCGTATTAAAATTTTGAGGAATATTCTTGAAAGCTCTTCTGCCTGGCAAAGCCCACGCATATTCAATGGAATTGAGATTGGCAGACTGCGCAGGCCACTCTAATACCGTGATATTGTACTCGCTGAACTCGTTCACAACCAGCCTTACGGTGTGAATGCGTCCATTATCTTGCATGAACATGAAATCTTGGTCGAGCCACTATTGGTGGGGTATCACCATAGAGCAAACAACCTCATCACGATATTGCTCTGCATATAAAGTGTCTGGTGCCATAACGAGATCTGTTCTTTTACCCAGACGAATTTCAGCCCTCAATATGATTATTCCGCCTTGGTAAGGATGAACTTCCTGTAGGTTTTGAAGTCAACTCTGGTGACCAAGAAATATCAAGTAAAATGATATTATTTCAACGAAAATGTTAAAGTATTAAGAATCACTAGTGAAACTACTTAAAAATGGAACTAGGGAGAATAAGTAAAAAAGATCCAAATGAACCCAGAAGAAGCAAATTAACTTGATACCCCACTAGGGCATATTATCTGCTTACTTTTGGTTGTTAATCCTGACTTATATCCTCCATAACTTTCAGACGGCTAAACCGATTTCGATCAAACATAGCTAAGAACACTCCCGACTAATTCACCTTTCAAACGAAAAAAACTAAATCAAAATCGGTACAGCCGTTCGGGAGCTACGATGCCACAGACAGACACACACACACAGACACGTCAAATTTATAACACTCCGTCATTTTTGCGTCGGGGGTTAAAAAAACGGATAATTAAATATTAACCGGCGAATAAGCATGTATTTTAAGATTAGCATTTTATTACTGTTCTGTTCTGTTCTGTACTGTATTCTCATTTACTGATATAGGTAATATGTGTAGGTAGGTAGGTACCTATTGAAACAGTGTAGAGATGTATCAGTGTTGCCTCCGAATGAATAATAATTATTATCGAAAAGAAAACGGTCGAATCGAACCTTTATTTTGTTTCGGAAAACCTCAGAGCACAAACTTTTTATGGAACCTAAGATTAGTACTGAAATCAAGTCAGCTGATTAATGTCTTCACGGTAACGAAATTCAATTATGTTTCAACAAATATCCCGTTTCCGAGACGCTTTTAGAGGTTTGGTGTGAAGGGATTATGTGTTCGCCATAATGCCCCTCTATCGATAGGTATTGAAATGCACTGCGGCAATTTAAGTTACTATATCTGTTGTGTCTAAAGGCTTTGGAAACTGTTTCAAAAGCTACCATCATGGGTATGTGCGGTTTGTGGAATTTTCAGATAATGTTTACTCAAAAATCAGCTGTTATGCCTATTGCCTACTAACTATGGACAAATATTATGCCGTCTATTTATTACAGCTTTTATTTAGGTTTCCCATATTATTTAAGTGGCTATAATTACCTATTGGTATACGAATTAAAAACAGAAAATGTGCAAAAAAGAGAGTTGGAAAGAAATAGCTGTAAAAAGAAAACTCAAAATAGCTGACTTCGTCTCCACCTGAGTCCCAGCACATTTCTAAGTGAAACATTGACAAATACAACAACGACGACGTGTACAATTTGGGGGTCTTCAAATCGCGAGTGAATATGTATCTTCTAGGAAAACGTGCTACATCTTAGGCCGCATCGACACCTACCATCAGGCAGATGTGATAGTGGTCAAACGTTGACCTTTCTTAAGTAAAAAATTAAACTTACTTGGTGCCTTATTATCATTGGGCTTGATACACCTGATGTATGAAGGCTCCTTACTGCTCAGGATCTTGATGAGCTCGTTTAGCGAGTTCTTGAACTGCGTGATCGCAGTCTCTGGACGTTTCTTGCTTTGTAGTTTTACATCCTGTGAATGTATGACACTCGTTACATGAGAAACATTCGTAGGGTAAGGTCTTTGATAGAAGAGAATAGAAAAACATTTATTTGGACAAACAAACATAACACTGACATGTCACTGACAGAGCCTAAGAACAAAAAGTAAAATGTAGAAAGATAAGAGAATACAATAGAACTAAATCTAAGTATAGATCTGTTCACTCACGAAGGCGCGCCCTTCCACACCTTATGAACATAATCTCTATATAATTCTATCTCTGTTGTATGCTGTCGCTACTGATAGTCTTCACACACACATTAAGACATCTTGTTAGCACGTGCGACACTCATATTAATGCACACCGAGAAAGTTTACCCTGGATGAATAATCGATTGATGGAAAGTCTAGTATTAGTGTTAATCGACCGATAGGTAAACCTGTTGAAGTTTTGTTTAGTTAGTAGTAAAAGGATTGTTTAGTTTAGTTTGAATATTTAAGGATTAAAGGCAAAATAATAATAGTACCTACCTACTAAGAGATCTAGAATCAAATCAAATTATTCTATATTCTATATATTGTACTAAAATGTCATTAATAATATCATACCTTGAAACAATCGCTAACAATATGATTCCGGCTGGTCGCGACCAGGCTCTGGATATCTCTGAACAGCAGGTCGTTGTTCTTCTCCAGGAAGGTGTTCACGTTGTATGTCACCTCTCCCGCGTAGTGGACCAGGCAGAACTCCTGTCAATTTATTGAAAGGATTTTAGGATGGATAAATTTTTTAAACTCACACGATTACAAAAATTATAAATAAATAAATATTGCAGGACATTCCACACATCGCCATCTAGCCCCAAGCTAAGTAACTAGACTTATGTTATGGGTGCTAGACAACGGATATACTACTTATATACTTTTCTTTTGTAAATATATACTTATAATACATAGAAATAACCATATCTAAGCATAAATACTTGTCAAATTTTCACGATTTGTATTCAGTAATTATTTTCCCGGGTCTTAATCGCATATTTGTTATTTTTATTTCTCTTACCTCGACGTTTCGACTATATTACAATAGTCATGGTAGCGAGGAGACCATGACTATATTAGGACCATGACTGTATTTAGGATGGATATTGATACTAGGACGCTTCCTTGTGTGTGGTTGCATTCAGGGTTATTAATAATATTAGCAAGCGATTGAGTGACGGTCATTTCTGTGCACCTAAACAAACAATTTTTGTTCTACGACTTTTGGAAATTCGATCATTTTTTTGAAAATTTTGAGTTTGTGTATCCGTAATTTCGATAATCAGCAGATTTTTTAAAACAAAGGTCATTTAGAATTAGCGCAAAAGATCTTCGTGTAAGGAACAGCGGATTTTTAGGTAAACATAACTTCAAAAAAACATACCTAACAAACATAAAACATAACTTCCAAAATTCGTAGAACAAAACTTGTTTGTTTAGTTGGTTCAAGAAAGACAATAATCACAAGTGGTTTCAAACAGTAATGATGGGTGATGAAATTTCACACTTACATCACGACCCATAATCTTCTGCGTCTTGATATCAGTTTTACGATGGGACTTGTAATGCTGATGACCATCAAGACGAGCATTCAACTTCTCCAGGAAGCTCAAATCAGACGCGTCACCAGGTCTAAGACATTCATCGTCAAGGATGGCTATTATCCCTTTATGCCTTTCCTCAATCAAGTCGCAGATGATGATGTTGTTGAAGTATTCGACTGGTTCCCATTCGATGCCTTCTCGGAGATATTCCTCTTGTTCTTGCTTGAGGGTTAGCTGGATGAACAGTTGTTGGAGCTTCTCGTTGCAGAAGTTTATGCAGAATTGTTCGAAACTGTAGGAAGGAAGTTTTATATGATGAGTTGTGAAGCTATATAACCTGATGAAATTGGAAAGTTTATCAGTTTGGAAATGCAAGGAAAATTCTATTGAGTTGGGTGATGCATGGATGGAATGACTGATCGGCTTCCTATAATCGCTAAAGACTCTTAGTATTTATCAGTTTTTATGGTTAAATTCCAATCAATTCGAGGACTTTCCGTTCAAGGATCAGACTTTCAAACAGTCTATACTAATATTATAAGAAAAAATTGATTGTGTGTTGGTCTGTTTGACTTGAATAGGCTCCGAAACTACTGGACCGGTTTTGATGAAACTTAGTATGATGATACATCGATTTATTAGGAGTGTCATTGTCTCCTTTTTATCCCGATATTCCTACGGGAGCAGGACTCACGCGAGTGAAACCGCAGAGCGCTGCTAGTTATAAAGTAAGTGCAATAGGTCAATCTTACCCATTTTTTAAAACTTACCTATTCTTAGGGAAAATCTCAAATCCATAAATATCCAAGATGCCAATAACGGAGGACCTTGCATCCTTCTCCATCGGTGTCAAGGAGGAGTTGATCCTGGAGACGAGCCAGCTGAAGTGCTTGTCGTACATCGCTTTGGCGAGGGCATCACGTGCGTACTGCGCTTGCTCCAGGTCTAAGGGAGTGCTGACGACGTCACCTCGAGCGTCGATGGTGCGGCTGGTGAGAACCTCTCGAAGCTTTGATGCGTCTAGTCTGAGGAGCTGTTGAAAAAAAACAAGCTAATGAACAAGCTGAATTTGTTAAGGGCTATAAATAAGAGAAAACGAAAAATGTTGAAAGTACTGGTGTGCCTGATTTTGACAAAAATTAGAACTTAAAATAATCCGCGAACGTACATAAAAAAAATATATATATACGCGACGAATTGAGAACCTCCTCCTTTTTTTTAAAGTCGTTTAATAATAATTATTAAATATCTGAATAAATTCCCTAAGTATGTCCAAAAGGCTCGCAGTATTGCCTCTTTGGATGGCAATGCCGATCCGTTGGCCAAAGGAGCAGCCAACCCTTTGGTCGCCTGAAGCTAATAATAATTTTGAAATCTATACATAAATAATATCTTTTCTCCTGACTGACGGATCAACGCACGGCTTAAACCGCTGATCGTACAGACCTGAAACTTGGAGAATGTGTTCTTTGTATGAAGTAGGCATTCGATAAGAAAGATTATTCGAAATTCTACCCCTTAGGGGGTGAAAAAGAAGGGCAAAGTTTGTATGGGACAACATGATTTACCCTTTACTCAACGGTCGTAACTGAAATTTGATAACCAGTTACGAACATGGATTTTTTTTCTTCCTTGGTGTTTTATGCGGACGAAGTCGCGGGCAAAAGCTAGTACTTTTATAAAAATCTAAGGCTTCCGGCCCAGACAAAATCAAAAGGTATACCTATATTTTACATTATGTGGTATACAGGGTAATTGGAAATTAACTAGCACGGCGTTAAGGGCTTCTTCTGTGCACCTTAACAAACAACTTTTGTTCTACGACTTTTGGAAATTCGAACATTTTTTTGAAAATTTTGAGGTTAGGTTTACCTGAAAATCAGCTGTTCCTTACACGGAGAGGTCAGTAACCTTAAAATTTTACTTATTTTTTAAGTTTCATCTACTGTTCTTGGTGTGAATGACCTTTGTTTTAAAAAATCAGCTGTTTTTCGAATTTACATAACCTCAAAATTTTCATTTTTTAGAACAAAAGTTGTTTGTTTAGGTGCACAGAAGAAGCCCTTAAGGCCGCGCCGTGCTAATTAATTTCCAATAACCCTGTATATGATAATATTTGGACAATACCTACTTCTATTTACAGCTACGATAACAAAATTGTAAATATCGCTACAGGAAGGATATTGCAACATTTTAAAACCGGCCAAGTGCGTGTCGGACCACGGGCAATGTAGGGTTCCGTAGTTGTTCGTCACAATATTTTAATTTCGAAGGTACTATTCCTACATTACTGTACTTGTTTTCCATCTAAATGCGTTATACATACTACTATATCAAAAAATAGCCATTCAACTGGATGCAGTTATTTAGCTGTGGTAGGAGGGACAACTTAACTCTAACAAAAAATGAAAGTTTAATATTTTGAAAACAGATCCCAGGATCAAAATATAACTTTCCCCATACCCCTAACTAAATTAACCCATATCCCAGTTTTATAACACCTATACGATACCTCACGACATGGGATTGACGAGAAAAGGGAGCCCAAATAAAATAATATATTTTAGATTTTATTTCACTATTTTGTACGCGTAAATCATATGTATATTCATACCAAATTACTGCATTCTAGCACTAAAGGTCTTTGAGCTAAGCCGCGGACGGACGGAAGGACATGGCGAAACTATAACCCCCTTATTCCAAAACGAGGTTTAAGGATAGTCCGAGATGTAGATTTAAACCTTACATTTAGACACCGATTTACTCTTGAACGTTAATCTAAACACTATCCCTATTTATTCTATAAGGATAGTGTTTAGACTATAGTGTCCTATATAATCTATAGAGTTAGTGTATAGACTATAGTTCACAAGTAAATCTGTGTCTAAATGTAAGGTTTTAATCCACATCTCGGACTATCCTTAAACCACGTTTTAGAATAAGGGGGTAAGGGTTTCTTGTTAGAACTACGGAACCCTAATGTACCTACTAATTTATGTATGTACCAATTATTTTTATCACTCGCTCGGTTAGTACCTATGTGATGCTGATAATATTTATTATTGCAGTTTTTTAGTGATAATGTGTATTAATTTAAAAATTAGTTGATATTTTATGTGCTTTTTCACTCAACTGCACACAATCCCGGTAGATGTCGCTGCGAGTCTAAAGTCTAGATTCAACTTAGTGCCATGACCCATGACTTAGTAGGGATCACAAAACATACTTGAAACGCGTTTTTTTTTAAGTTCTCGTAACCCCACTGGTGGACAGTTGCAGTGGGGTCTAGTCTATAGAAGATTTTAAAGAAACAGATTCTGTAATAAAATACCAAACTATAGCTATTGGCCCCGACTTCGGCCGTTTAAGGTTTAAATTTTCTAAAATCCGTTTTTAGTTGATGCCTACGTTTTAACAGCTATCTTTAACTGACTTCAAAGAAGGAGGAGGCTCACTGCTGAGTGACTAAAGAGCGTTAATATTATTATAGCAGTCAGTCAGAACTTTGAATATTATTAATTATTATCTATTTATAGGTAGACTAGCGACCCGCCTCGGCTTCGCACGGCTATATTATGCATGTATAAACCTTCCTCTTGAATCACTCTATCTATTAAAAAAACCGCATCAAAATCCGTTGCGTAGTTTTAAAGATTTAAGCATACAAAAGGATATAGGGACAGAGAAAGCGACTTTGTTTTATACTATGTAGTGATTATTATCTATTTATAGGTAGACTAGCGACCCGCCTCGGCTTCGCACGGCTATATTATGCATGCATAAACCTTCCTCTTGAATCACTCTATCTATTAAAAAAAACCGCATCAAAATCCGTTGCGTAGTTTTAAAGATTTAAGCATACAAAAGGATATAGGGACAGAGAAAGCGACTTTGTTTTATACTATGTAGTGATAGTGATTCTAGGAAGGACGTTTTTTAAAGCAAATTCTATAAATAGGTACTTAAATAAAAATGGTTGTCTGTAAAGTCGGTTTACGGACGATAATTTTACGTGATGACGTCATAAGAAATCTTTTGTATCGTTGACTTACCATTTTGCATACTTCAATACGTTGCTATGGTTACCTTGTCAATAACGTAACGTAACGCAACGCATTACGTCACACTTTTTTGTGTATGCCGGTACATCACTACATAGTATAAAATAAAGACACTTTTCGCCGTCCCCATGTCCCTATGTATGCTTAGATCTTTAAAATTACGCAACGGATTTTGATGCGGTTTTTTTTAATGGATAGAGTGATTCAAGAGGAAGGTTTATATGTATAATACATGCATAATATAGCCGTGCGAAGCCGGAGCGGGTCGCTAGTTATAAAATAAAGTCACATTTCGCCGTCCCTATGTCCCTTTGTATGCTTAGATATTTAAAACTACGCAACGGATTTTGATGCGGTTTTTTTTAATAGATAGAGTGATTCAAGAGAAAAGTTTATATGTATAATAGTCGTTAGTTTTATAAGACGTCTTAAATGTAACATGTTCACACGCATGTTAAATCACCAAATTAACCTTGAAAATTTTAAGATTACCACAATTATTCTTACTAAATAATGATCATAGAATTAATCGAATCAAGTTATTAATTGCCTAATCATAATCAAAGTCTAATCGTTTGAATCTTCCATTATGTTACGTCATTGCGTTCTTTAAAACAATGCCCGATAGAACATTGGTTTGTGTAAACATTATATATTGCTATAACAATGGTCACTGACGTTGTACTTGTCATTTTAACTATACGTACATATTTAAATACATCTATACTTATATTATAAAGCTGAAGAGTTTGTTTGTTTGTCTATTTGATTTAAAAAAAAATTTTGTGTTGGATAGTCCATTTATCGAGGAAGGCTATAGGCTATTTTTATCTCGATATTCCCACGGGATCGGGTGTTACGCGGGTGAAACCGCGGAGCGCTGCTAGTAATATTTATAAAAAATCAATTGGCTTGCGTTAAATAATGATATTGGCCTTTAAAAATCTTATGTTTATGTTGTTTAATCTCATGATTATGTTGTTATTTGCATGATGTTTATTTAATTTCTTAAATTTGGACACCTTACCCTTCACCTTCCTAAACTTCTTGGCCATCCATAGGTTGCCTGGAAGAGATCGCTCTGAAGGCCAATTCTCGTAAATAATATTGTTTAAATTACATTTAAATATCATCCCGATTGCATTTCGATTGCAAAAGATACCTTCAACGTCAGTTTTTTTTTACAAAAAGCTAACTTTGATGGTATTTTGAGCTACTTTGAGGGTATTTTGAGCTACTTTGAGGGTGTTATTTCTGATCGAAATGATATTGAAATGTAATTTGAACAATGTTATTTACGAGAATTGGCCTTCTGAGCGATAAGGCCGCCCTTTGTAAAACTTAAGGCTCAAGTTTTGTTTTTATATTTTATGTAATTTAAAAATGGTGTTTGCGATTAAGATTTTATCTATCTTGGTGATTTACAGCGCTAGCAATTTTTAATCCAAGCTTTCGAGGGGGGTGTAGTGCCTGGCATAGACTTGCCCATTGCGCAGCACCTCTACCACCTTCTCAGCTTAGTCGAGCAATTTCAGAGGATAGAATTCGTCAATACGTCTGCAGCCAACTAAGCCGCTGGTTTCATCACGATGTTTTCCTTCACCGTAATAGCAAACAAGTTCTTTCCTCTGATCTGAGAGGGTAGTATAAGATGTGGTATAAGTTCTGGGTAAGCCTACCCAAAAAGGACCCAATTAAAGGAGTCTGGTTGCGGAAAAACAACCCGTATACTTGTATAGTTAGAACCATTTTACGGAAGTAAGATCTGCTGGCTAATTCACAAATCGTCGGAAGGCAACTCTGAATAATTTTGCTGCTCGTTCAGTCCCGCGACTTTTGATGTGTTGCCATCCTTTTCTTTTCAGTTTTATTTGTTTTTCTTCCGATGGTTTGTGAATCACACTCGTATTCACAATCAGTACTTAAGTTGCTCTTGGATGAGTGAACTTCACTCTAGCCAATCAGCGTCTTATTTGCGGCTCTATGCGTTCGCGCGCACTATTCAATCTCATACGGTTGATTGTAAATACGGGTGTCAGCCCTCTGAATTTTCTAAACTAACCTCAGCCACATTCCCGCTGTTAGCATCATGTGACAGTATCTCAGCGTTTCCCTTCTCGTTCTGTACGAACTTCACGTTGCCCAAGTGAAGGACAGACGCTATTATCTCGAAGATCTCTGTCTGTTCAGATTCTCTCAGCTCAATTACTTTCATAGCCTCGCGGACTACGCGGAATTGTTCTGCGTCATTTGTTTTTTGACTAATGTGGTTGCCCTGAAAAATAATAACATTTTTTTTAATTCCTAAATCCTACTAATTTTATAAACGTGAAAGTTTGTGTGTATGGATGTCTGGATGTATGTATGTTTGTTACTCTTTAACGCAAAAACTACTGAATGGATTGTAATGAAACTTAACAATAATATAGCTTATACATCAGAATAGAACATAGGCTATAATTTATAAAGATATTGCGTGAATTGTCTAAAATATAACAATGTGTTGAAAAATTTACAGATGTCAAAGTGACAGATGTCAAAGTGACAGATGTCAATGGGACAGATGTCAAAGTGACAGATATCCAAGGGACAAAATATTAGTGTCAGCTAAAGGGCTGGCTGCTGGCTGCTACTTTGGCCAACGGATTGGCATTGGCATCCAAAGAGGCAATGCAGCGAGCCTTTTGGGTCAACCTATACTTAGGGTAGGGTCAAGTCGGGTGATATACATATATTTCGTAAATAAATTTAAAAAGCGTCTAAAAATCATCAAATTAAAAGTTCAATTTTTATTTAAGTAAAACCCGTATTGCGTAAAGTTTCCGTAATGTGTTATAAACGTTTCCATTCTATGAAAATTACTTATACATTTCCAGATTCAACGTTTTCAAAGAAATTTTAATTACTACTTACTTACCTAATTGATCAGTTATAAAGAAAATTACTTAAGAGCGTAGACAACGTATACATATGGTGAATTAAATCATCTGCGAAAATTTCAACTGTTTAGCTATCATGGTTTATGAGATACAGCCTGGTGAAAGACAGATAGACCAGTGAAGTTCTAATAAAAGTGTCCCTTTTCTACCGTTTGGGTACGGAACCCTCAAAACCCGAATTCCGAGAACAGGTCCTTTTTTTCGGCGTAGGCCATTTTACGAATAGGTCCAAGGTTTCTCACTTACAGTATCCGTTGTATATTTATATGCCTCTGGCCTTCCTTGCAGCTTCAAATGTCCCAGCAACTCGTTACCACCGGCCAGTAGCTGGTAGAATATATGGAAGTTCCTTTCCCCAGCCATCTGGCTGACTACCCTCGACTTCTCCAGCAGATAGTTCAAGATATGACCACCTTCTGGTGCTCCTTCGTAGTTAAACTGTAAATCAAGGACAATAAATGCCAAACTGGTTTGCTTTTAATGAATATATTATTCACAGGTGAGAATGATGATGATGGCGAGTCCATATAATCATTTACACTTTTCCCATTGATTCTTCAAAAACTTGTAGGGCACTCTTCCCTTCTACCGATCAAAAACTTAAAGAGCACTCTGCCCATTCAAAGTAGAGGCTCAACGCAGACTTTTAAAATTGCTTTTGTTGTAGTTGCTAATCATTTTATTTGAATTATTGTTTAAGCTATTAATTAAGATAAAGTATTTTAACTCAAGCGTAGGACTTTAATTAAAGCCCTGCTTGAGTTGTAAACATTTAACACATAGCAATTTGATAACTATACGAGTAATTGCAGATCCACCGTAGAGTTCTACAATTACTATATTTGGAATGTTTTCATTTCAAAGTTTTGCGTGACTTTAAACTTCAACTTGTGCAGGACCTTCGAATCTTGCTTCAGTTGAAAACATTCTAATAATCGCACTTTTGGAGCCCTACGATGGGTCTACAATAGTAAATCAACGGTCAAAAGTCTCTGGCCACCGTAACGTTTACAATCCAGTGCAGCACTATTTGATCATTATAACAACGTTACCTGTGGATCGAACCCACATCGGTTGGTGTAGCGGGTGGCTTATACCACTCACACAACTAAAGCTAATATGTTGAAATTTGAAAATAATAATCACACTGAGTTACTTTTAATTCAAGTATTTATGTTTGTGTGTAACGTCTATTAGAAGAAGGTCGTAAGTCCAATACTTGTTGATAGTATTATTGTAGCAAATTGATAATTTACTTATGACCCATACCATACTGTACAAACATGTTAACCTTATTTTCAATTCTGAGCCCTAAATATATAATTTACCTGTATATCCATGTATTTTCCAAAGCGACTAGAATTATCGTTTCTATGTGTTTTAGCATTTCCGAAAGCTTCTAAAAGTGGGTTCGTTTGTAGCAGTTTGTCTTTCACATTTTCAACGTTACGGAGGTGGTTGGTCCTTGAAGCTATGTATTCTAGGACTTTCTTTGAAGCCTCGGTCTTGCCGGAGCCTGACTCTCCTGGGGGAAGAAAGGTGGAGATTAAGGTCTGAGATGTGAATGATGACGTGTTGTTGCGTTGTTGGTTTTTTTGGGGGATAGGAGATGATTTGTGGTAAGAACAATTTAGTTTAAATACTATAAAAAATGACAAAGAAGCTTTAGGATAAATTGCCGAAATCCAAAACTATCCAAAACCCAAAGAAATAAATAATTATATATAATTTATAAGCACTTATTATACCTACATGCAAAATCACCCAGACCAGGAACAAATATCTACAAAAATATATGTTGAAGGCGGAAATCGAATCCGAACCTTTTTGCGTCACAAGCAGGTGTTCACCAGTGGGTGGAGTGCGAGTTTTTCCGTATAGAAAACGTTACTATCACGTTAGCGTCAACGACAAAATTGTATGGAAAGTTGAAAAGCGCCCCTAGCGGACGTAATGCGAAGCTATAACTTTTCATACAATTTTCTCGTTTACGCTAACGTGATAGTAACGTTTGCTATACGAAAAAACTCGCACTCCACCCACAGAGGTCATCAAAATGAGTCTCAGTCGTAAATTAAAAAAACCAGCCAAGTGCGAGTAGGACCCGCGCACATAGGGTTCCGTACTATTACAATCTGTTTTTATTATTTGTGTTATAGCGGCAACAGAAATATATCTGTGAAAATTTCAACTGTATAGTTTAGTTTAGTTTTAGCACTTGGCCACATTATTTGGGCCACAACTGAAAAGTTACACGATTTATGAGGTACAGCCTGGTTACAGACAGATAGAGTCTATATTGTCCCGTTTTTACCCTTTGGGTACGGAACCCTAAAAGGTTAAAATATAGATTAAATATAAACAACAATTACCAGATATAAGAATACATTGTTCTCTGTGTTCGTAGACTAGTGATCGGTATGCGTTGTCAGCTATCGCGAATCTGAAAACAATACACAAAAGTTAGACCGTTCTTGTAGTCGCGGGCTTACTCTCTTTCTCTTTCTTCCTCTTTGGTCGAATCCTTTTTGCGCAAAGTTCTCGTTGGGGATCCTACTTGTACTTGACTTGTAGTTGCAGTTCGCGGGCATAGTTCGCGGGATTATTTTTCGCAAATAGATCTCTTTAGTTGGGTCCTTTTCGCGCAAAGTTCTTGTTAGGGGCCGTCGTGTGAAGACAAACTAAATTAGTTAAGTAGGTAGTTAATATTATAATTATTGTATATCGTTAATAACAAGGTGCAATTCAAGGCCATCTATTGAAACATTTCAGTATATTATCAAGTACTGATAACGATTGATATCTATAAAATAATTCAACGAATTGATAGTAATAATATAATGTTAATAACATAGTCCTTGAACACTGAGTTATGTTTGTTTTACTGGAGATGTCCTGACGTGTGCAATTTGAGATTATTCCAGTTGCGAATTTCTTCTAGGAAAGCGTGGCATAATATGTCATACCGTATCGTCATAATAATCATAATCATCATTTATTGTTTCACTGACCATCAGGCAGCTATGACGCTGACCTACCATTTGTAAAAAAAAGTATGAAGTTTTGAGTCTAACAAAGCTTCATCAATCAAAACTACATTGTTTTTGTTAGCCTATTTGATCCTAGTGCTGGGCAAAGGCCTCCTTAACATCTCTCTAGGCAGGTTTAGCCAGTTATATGTCAAATGCAAGAGATGGAGCCCATCCAGCCATTCGGTCGGGATGCATTCATTAGTTTACACTGTAAAATTGTTTTAAATAAATTTATATTTATATATTTTTTTATTTATTTGACTCACATGACCTGCCCAATTACAAATATACAATTTTTTTTTACAAATTTTGGATAGGTTTATTAACCCTAAAAATAACAGAAAACGACGCACGCCCGGATGAGGCGTTAACAGATCGTAGGTATAGATAGAGCTATGTAACTTACACATGAGGAGGTGCTTCGAAGAAGGCTTTCTTGTAGTACAACCTGGCCTTATCTTCCGTGTAGATTGGCAGGTTCTTGTACGGGTTCACAGATACCAGCACGTTACCGATGTATGTCTGTAGACAATAACAATAAGGTATGTAAAATATAGCTGCCTGAAGATATTAAGGCCATCATCATCAGCCGGTGTCAGTCCACTGCTGGACGTAGGCCTTTCCCAAGATACGCCACTGAACCCGATCTTCGGCTTTTAAGAGGAAAGGGTACCGGGGGCTATTTCCATACAAACTATTACAAACGTAGTCGACTGTTTTGTCCCTGAATAATGACACTAGAGCTAATATTTTTCGATTTTTTTGATTTTTTAAATCTTAACTTTTATGATACTTAATTAGAAAATGAAAAAAAAACAAAACATAGGGGCATAGTCATGGCAGTTATAGGTTTTATGGCACAAAAATATTTGTGCTAGTGTCATTATCCAGGGAGGAAACAGTCGACTACGTTTGTATGGAGAGAGCGCAGGTACTCTTTCACCTTAAGGTACCTTCGGGTAATTAGGACCTGAACTACTTCATAGTATAGTCAGACTGTCCCTATGTTTGCTTAGATTTTAAAACGGACGGATTTTGATGCGGTTTTTAATAGATTGAGTGATTCAAGAGAAAGGTTTCAGTATATAAACCTAAACTACCAGCACGCGTATGAAGTCGCGGGCTATAGCTAGTCTTATATAAAATGAATCCCTATTTTCTTTTGTCATCGTATCACGCATGAAGCTGGATCGATTTTGCTAATTCTTTTTTGCTGTGTTTGTTATGATCAGGAGCAGTTTTATAGAAAAAAAAATCGAACGCGGGTGAAGCCGCGGCGCGCAGTTAGTATATATAATTCTTCGTTTGCGTTGCAGAGGCAGTGGTTTTACTACTTCCCGCTAGAGGGCATTGTTCTGTTTATTGATATGATAGATACATACTTCTAAGAAAGTTTTTATTATTTCTTATCAGTATATCAATAACTGATGAATATACGTTCCAAATAGATTGGTTCCGTCAATAAAATTAGTTAGGTATATATTTTTTTTTGCTTTGTTATAATTAATAAGATAAGTAACTGCACTAAGAGCCCCTAAAAAGTTTTTTTAAAACCTTAATATTCATGTTAAAATAACGAGTAAATAATCAAATGAATTGTTTTTCAGATTGGCAATAGGGCAAATATTTAAATGACTTTTTTGTTACTAGTTTTCCTTATTATTATTTTTTTTACAAATTATTTTTTTAATTAAGGTGCCAGGTGGCACTTAATACACACTGGTACCTTAGGAAAATTTGAGAGTTTTTTTGAAATTCCTTTTTTTTCTATATTTATTTATTATCTTTATATTCTATTCGTCACTCCTCACACCATAACACAAACCCAGATCAGCGATATTATTATTAAATACTAGGTTTCCTAAGTTACCATGACACGTCTGGTCATATTACCATGATGTATGACGTCACACAATATTACCGTGACACTTTCGTTTATTTTTTTGTGAATGCAGGTGTTCCATCAATTTATTAGACGTTATCACTTCAAAAACTCTCACTACGTGTACAGTACTTACATAAATGATGCTCTCATTGAATCGTTTCTTTAAGTTGTCAATAAAGGCAGCCTCGGACCTATAGTCCTCTAAAAGCACGAAGTCCTGGACTCCGACGCGGTCCCGGTGCTGCAACGCGTGCTCCATCACTCCCTGGACCGAGAACGGCCGCTGGAGTCTGGGAACAAACGTACACAATGGTTAATTTATTTAAAATCAAATTCTCTATTCAAAAATTTTATCGTCTGCAAAGTTTATGTTGAAATCCAAACGTCAAACTAATTTTAATTAAACAAATTATTGTATTGACAGAACAAATTTTAATGTAGAATGGGAACACTATGACGTCCAAAATGTGCCAATTTTTTTTTTGCGCTATTGTGACGAATTAATAACGTGTCACACATCGAAAGCGATTCAGCCGTTTAGTCACAAAGGTACAAATACAAGGAAAAAAATAACACAACCCTCTTACACTCGGATAAACCACAATTAGCATTGAGGTAAAAAAATCAACACGATAAATCATTACTTTTTGAGCCACGAACATCTCTTTTCCGAAAAAGTTTCATTTGTTTACTATTCAAAATTCAATTTAGAGAAACACTCTCTTAAATTAGGAAGACCACATGGAGTTTTCTTTCTGTGAACACGTTCACAAAGGTCAGGGTTACAACATTCTTGGAATTAGGTGACCACAAACACAAATACCGCAGAAACTAACTCGATTTGCTTAAATTTCGACAAGTCGTTGCTATTTTGTTCCAAGCCAAGTTATTGACTGCCACTGACTGAACTGATAAACTTGCTGTAGGTATAAGAGGTGTGAGAAAAATTACGACACGTAGCTTCAAGAATGATAGAATAACTTTCCACCGGTAAGTGAAATAATATTCCATTTTGAGTCTCATGGAATTCAAAGAGACAAAATGTTCGTCAAAAAAACAACAAAAGGGGACTAACGTGTTTACGTATAAATATCGGTAGTAGTGTCGACTCTTGGCCCTTACTCAATCTATACTATCTAAACCGACGATTTATTTGTGTTTTGTTTGTAACTAATAGGCTCCGAAACTACTGGACCGATTTTGATGAAACTTGGTACGAGGATACATGGTTTCATTGAGAGTGTTAAGGATACTTTTTATCCCGATATTCACACGGGATTGGGAGTTACTAGGATGAAACCGCGGAGCGCTGGTAGTTGATCATATTATAGCAAAGTTAAACGCTCCTGAGGATCTAGTTTGATTCAATCTACAATAATCTGCAAGTAAAAAGAGCTGCAGGTCTAAAATATCTACTTTCGAAGACGAAATGTATCCGAAACGTAATACGAATTGGCCGTTTGAGTATTCGGGCATGAGTCTCGTAGAGTTCAGTGGACAGAAAAAGTTCGTCAAAAAAAACAACGAAAGTTCAGTTGGCGGATAAAGAACGAACGTCGCGTTAGGTACAAATTCGGTTGAAGTGTTGACATTAGCGCCGGAAAATATAAGAACACATTTTACCTCAATTCCAGAATTCTAAACAATAACACTTCAAAACACTTCCGGTCCTTATATCCCATGCTAAACCCTCTCCGTTCGACAATCAACTACTAACTAAATCTAACAATACATTATTGATAACACATTAGTTAAATAAATAAACAAATTCGTTTGTAAACAAGAGAAAATAGGAGGCCCATTAGGACTGTGGGAATTGTTAATTAAGATGTCTCTAATTACGGTTTCATTTTGTATTCGTTAGCAGTAAAAGCTTGCTTGTAGGTTTAAGTAGACAATAGGCATGCGTGTGTTTCAACGAGATTGTAATACGAAATGAAGTTTAAATAATTTTCAAATAAAAATAAATAATCCTCTATAGACGCTAGAGAAGAGAATAATTTCTTGGTTATCTACTATAGGTAGATAACCAAGAAATTAATTAAATATAAAAATTCTTAAAATCATAAGTTGTAATTTATTAAGGGCCAGTCAGTCATAAGTAGTAATAAAATAAAAATCATCAATCAATCTTATGTAGTAACATAAAATAAAAAGTAGTAATATAATAAGTAATAAGAAACGTCTGCCACCTAAATTAAAAACTTACTTAAAACAAGTCAAAGTCAAGCTTTATTGTCAACTAGCGACCCGCCCCAGCTTCGTACGGCTATATTATGCATGTATTATACATATAAACCTTCCTCTTGAATCACTCTATCTATTAAAAAAAACCGCATCAAAATCCGTTGCGTAGTTTTAAAGATTTAAGCATACATAGGGATATAGGGACAGAGAAAGCGACTTTGTTTTATACTTTGTAGTGATAGTGATTTGAAAATCAGCTGTTTCGTGTAGTAAGAAGTCATTGACCTTGAGGTTTTTTCATCAAACATTTAGTGTCTCCACCGCAAACGATGCCAGCTAAGCTACGTAAAACTGCGAGCTTAGTTAAAGTAACTTAGTTTAGTTGGCCATACACGGTCGGCTTACTAGTCTTTATTTACGTAAACATCAGCTGAATAAAACTAAAGAATAGGACATCGTAAAGTTAAACCAATCGTGATGATATTTGTTAATGTCAGATGTGTTGACATTCCGTGGAAATATCACGACGATAGCGATGTTACCTTCGACGGGATATCATTTATGATTTTCTTTCTGGATTCTTGCCAAATTCTAGTCTACCTGGCATTTAAGAGGAAAGGGTACCGAGGGCTCTCTCCATACAAACTATTACAAACGTAGTCGACTGTTTTCTCCCTGGATATAATATGGCCATAAAACCTATAACTGCCATGACTATGCCCCTATTTCTTTTTTGTTTTTTTCATTTTCTAATTATCATAGAAATTAAGATTAAAAAAAAAAACAAAAAATATGGTCATGGCAGTTATAAGTTTTATGCACCAAAAATATTTGTGCTCCAGGGAGAAAACAGTCGACTATGTATTACTTTTGGAATGTCTCAAAATATATAAATGGGTTGTCTACTTTAAAATGTTGGTTTTTACTTTTTCCTAGCTCATTCTTCCACTGCTGCTGCGCTCTGCCCATAATTTAACAATTTCGCGACCTCATTTTTCATTTGCAGTGAATTTTGGAACGCAAAAAAAATAATGTAGATATGTGTTTTAAAGTGCCTGATGTTTTGCATTTCACAAGTGAACAGAAATAGTGTATCCGTCTTCAACTTGAGTTAAGTAGGTACATACCTACCAAGGTGATTGACTTTGCATTACCAAAATAGTACAATAGTTCACCTATTCTATGTCACAATCAATTGTAAAGTCTATCACATTGAATTACAGTCCACAGTCTGTTGAAGAGATGACGTGATTTGAATTTCTAATGCTTTAAATTTTGTTTTTATTCGTGTCGGATTCTGTTACGAATATGGATTGATTATTAAGTAGGTGTATCAAGCTTTTCGAGGTAGGTACCTACTTATTGATCATATAGCAAAGGCAAAGCAAATGGTTAGTAATAGTACCTATAGTTTGATTCAAGATCTGCACGTAAAAAGAGCTGCCGGCCGGTCTAAAATAACTACTTTCGAAGACGAAATGTATCCGAAAACGAATTGGTTATTAACGGACTTCAAAAAAGGGGAGATTTTCAATTATTTTTCTTTCTGCCCTTATCCCAATCTATTTGGTGTCTTCTTCTTCGTCTTCTTGTTCCATTCACTCTTATTAGTCGTCATTTCATCGTTCACATTAATCTCTCTCAATCTTGTCTCCGTCAACTCATCTATCTTTTCATTTCGTAGCGTATTTTTATTGTCATGTTTATTTTTTTAGTTTGTTTAGATGTTTTATTGTACTGGCTAGTCGTAGCCATCACACCGTTTTTACCGTATTCCATTAGTAGTATTAACACTATCGCAATTTTATACAAATAAACGCAAAAATAAGGAAACAATGTAATACTTCCTTTAGAATTACAATCAACAAACTAACAATGACATAGTATGGATGTATGAGTAGATACCTAGTATAATAAGCCCCCTATATTCCTCTTTCCGGGCAACTTGAAGCAGTGGGTCATTGCCACGCTATCAGAGACCTAGCTAGACTTACGTCATTGTTTGTGACACACTTATTTTATAAGGGTATTGGAGCCGGGTTTAACTCTTAAACTTTAGGTCGTTGTGCTGGGATATACTGCATCCTGGGAACGGCTAAGGCTTTGAATAGATGGGCGATGCCAACAACCTTAATAGGCTTCGAAATGACAAGGGTTTTTCGGCTTAAAGTTGTACCAAGATGCCTGGAAGATCTTACTTACAAATTGTATACAAAATTGGAATAAAAACAATTACTTATTTACAATTTTAGTTTTGGGCGACGACGGGTCTAAGGTGTTTAGCATCACCTAATCCCTTTTTAGTAGATGCCTGTTGTAAATATTTTTTTAGACAGAAATAAATGAGATTTAAGTAGTTAGTAGTCTGCATACAGAATTAAGATGCTCATATTTACCTAGATTCAGAGATTTAGTTTAAAATAATAAAGATTTCGTGATAATCATGACCAGGATAGTTAAACGAGAACTGAAAAAACAAACAGTGAAATCAAATCTACCAGTTCTTTCTCTTTTACTCTTATGAGCAGCATCATCTAAAACAATTTTAAATAATTAGGAAAACCTCATTTACATTTTGCAGTAGGTACCTATATCAATTTGTTTGTGCTATTAATTTAATCTCTTACTCATTAAACACTGACGTCTCTCAAAGTATTATTTGAGGAGATGAGTCAGATTATTGCGTGCACATAGGTGTGGTCCTCACCTTATAGGGCGAAAGTGTCAATAAAAACTTTACATGGAGACTCTTTCATTGGCTTTTAACTGAATGGAGTCTTCGTATGAAATATATTTAGCATAGAGAAAGCCAGATTTCAATTGGTTAAGCAGTTTTTAATTGTTTAACAGAGGAACAGACAAATATACATTTTAAAAACTATAGGTATTTATATTTTCGTTCCATTAGTTTCACTAAGTCCCCTAGACTCATGGTTTTAAATTTGCTTCCACGTACAGACTTTTTGTCCTCTCTTCCTTTATTATATCGTATGAAATATATTTAGCATAAGAAGACTTGTTAGTATTTAGATACTCGTATATATAGCTATAGGGAGAGGATTATTGCCACAAGAAACCTTTTTTTTCTGTGTATATCGTGTTACACATATTATGTTCCATTTCTGTTTTATCTATCTCTAAGCAAAGCAAGCATCTATTTTCTTCTTACTTTCTGCAGCGATCAACCCCTTATGCGTCGTGGCCTTCTCATCAATCTTCCTTCATTTCGTTTGATCACCCGCTGCGCTGTACTCTTCCATGACCAACTTGAAAGCTTCCTCCACTCAGTCCTTCCAGCGCTTCCTTGGTCAGTCCCTTATTTGGGGGTCCAGTTAGAGATGGTCTATACTTACTGATTTGGTTTTCATCCTTCCTCACTGGAGAGGATGCTCATCTCAACCACTGTGACTTACAAAATCTATGTTTTTGGCGTCAATGAGAGCCTCTGGTTCAGAGTTTCATTACCACAATACCTTTAGATTAGCTACGCTTGTTGTCAGGATATGAAGTTGATATACCAAAGCTCCGTTATCCACGTATATTAATTATGTACTCGTATCAATTAGAATGCAAACGCTAAGTTACCGCGATCGGAATAATAAACAATCGGATGCAGGTTTATATCCAGTTTCAAATGAAAGTAGAACACTTTTGTTATTGTTTCGTTTGGAAATAAACTAGAGATAATGTTCTAAAAGCTTTGAATATTTTTCTCAATGTAGGCAGTTTTTGACATGCTTAAACCGCCAAAAGTAGGGAGTCTCTTCCGAAAACCGTTTTTAATTACTGTTAATTTTATTCAAAGTTAAATTCCATAACTGAGATGATGCAATTTGATTTAATATATTTTAATTTAATGTTTTTAATGATAAAAATTTGCATGTCAATTAGCCGGGTACCCACCTAGCGCACAGGCTCGCGCGGCAGCTTCGCGAGCCAAATGCCTCGGCTGATGTGGACGTGCCTCGGGCGACCACGGGCGCGCGTTCGCTCGCCCGAGCACGGCTCGGCCCCGAGCCATCTGTTGTCGGTAAACTTGACGCGCTCAAAGGCGCCTCAGTGAGCGCTGTGCGTTAGGTGGGAACAACGAATACTCGCGGACTTAAGATGGCTCAGCCTGCCTCGCGAGGCTTCCTCGTGTAAATTGAACAAAACTACTGAGGCTGCCTCGGGAGCCATCGCTCGCGATCTGGACACCGAGGCTGCCGCGCGAGCCTGTGCGCTAGGTGGGTACCCGGCTAATAGTCAATAGCCGGGTACCCACCTAGCGCACAGGCTCGCGCGGCAGCCTCGGTGTCCAGATCGCGAGCGATGGCTCCCGAGGCAGCCTCAGTAGTTTTCTTCAATTTACACGAGGAAGCCTCGCGAGGCAGGCTGAGCCATCATAAGTCCGCGAGTATTCGTTGTTCCCACCTAACGCACAGCGCTCACTGAGGCGCCTTTGAGCGCGACAAGTTTACCGACAACAGATGGCTCGGGGCCGAGCCGTGCTCGGGCGAGCGAACGCGCGCCCGTGGCCGCCCGAGGCACGTCCACATCAGCCGAGGCATTAGGCTCGCGAGGCTGCCGCGCGAGCCTGTGCGCTAGGTGGGTACCCGGCTATTCGCTTAAGTTAAGAACCTGTACGGCCTACATTATTATATAATTTTTTTTTTATCACAGTTGCTCATAAAGTGGATCTTATTAAACCGCTTTTAGGCTCATAATGCAACGTATTATACACGCGTGCGATAAAAAAAAAACCAACTAGTGCTAAAATAATACGTTATCCCGATAAGTCAAATACGTATCTTACTGCTAATAACATATTAGGTAGATGAAACATTCTTAATTTATCTGGGTTAAACTGTTTTGATGTATAGAAAAAAGGTACCATCAAAGAGTTTTTAAGTCTTGCTGGCTTAGAACTCTTTGTTGGTACCTTTTTTCTTCTTTTCAAAAGGTTGTCTCTAAAGTCTGATAATGAACGATAATTTACGTGTTATCGTCTTCGTAAATAATTAAAAATTGAGTTTTGTTTTTATTTTGTTTTTTCTTTAGGTACATAAATCTATTTTTTCCTTACTAATTACATTCTGTTTTTAACCGCCGACGCAAAAACAAAATGAAAAAAACCCTAAAAAAATATTGTATGTATAGGTTAAAAGTCTTTTGCCTAGCCTTTCGGGAGTGTAATTAACAAAAAATAGTAAACATAACCTAAAATTCTTAAAAACTTTTTATTATTATATCAAGTCTTTTTTTATTCGCAAATGTGATAAAAAAACGTCGTACGATACACGTGTGGATTGATCATTCCATCTCGGCTTTTGCCACGCTCGCGTTCCGCTCGCGCGTCATAAACCGCCTCTATGGAATGATCAACTTTCCACACTTGTATCGCAATGTACTAAATTTACCAACCAAAGGGCAAATAAATGAATTGTACCTACATATTTTACTCATTTTTTTGTACACAAGATCGGCTTACATTTGTCCTCATTTCACCAGATGGTGTCGCGACTATGAGGTCGAGGATGTATGCTCACATAGAAAGAGAACGGCATGCTTGAATAACATGATGGAACGTGACGATTTTTCGTGATGTCCTGGGATCAAAAGAAAGCTTTTTGCAGCAGAGGACTTTATCTTTTAAAATGTAAAACGACATGGGGCTCTATTTTTGAATCGCTCGTGTGACATAGCTTCGTCGTATACGCCTACAAGTCATGCTCGACTTCCAAAACGCATGACACCAATTTTCTGTATTTTTGAATCGTTCGTCGTCTAAATTTGAAATATCCATTTTTATTCGTTTTACGCAGATAATTAAGAAACCGGTAATTACCGACGCACGTCCTAATTAATCCCAAAAGATATACCTACTTAAATATTTTTTGAAAGATCGTTTCCGAATGTTTGACTTGATTGTTTGACGTTTATTCTACCACTCGCCTGTCGGCGACGAGTGGTGGAGACCACTCGTTACGATCGAGCGATTCAAAAATAGCGAATTTCCGATGTCGAACGAATATCAGTAGAAATCTAGCGCTCGAGGTGGGGCGAAAGATACAAAATTAGAGCTCCTGGAGCCCTATTTTTGAATCGTTCGCCCTTTCGGAAACGATCTTTGAAAATATTTATATCTTTTGGGATTATTTCGGATGTTCGTGGGTAATTACCGGTTATCAATTTTCTGTGTAAAACAAATAATAAATTGACATTTCAAATTTTAATGGCGAACGATTCAAAAATACAGAAAATTGGTGTCATGCGACTTGGAAGTCGAGCACTACTTGTAGGCATATACGACGATGCTATGTTACACGAGAGATTCAAAAATCGAGCTCCAGAATTAGGTACTTTTACCTACTTACCCAAATGAGTGGAGGTAGGTACTATTTAAACAATTAAATTTAAGCTAAGTTTCTTGTTAGGTATTTTATGGGTATTTTCCTAGTATTTTAACGAAATTAGTCACGTTACATTGCACAGAATAGGGTGAAAGTATGAGTAATGCGTAAAATACTTAGAACCATTGTTTTTCCTTTAAGTAATTTAGTGAACAATACCTAGTTTTTAGGTCATAGGCGCGTAAAACTTGCGAATAACCGCAGTAGGTATAAATAAAAAATGTTATGTTTCTTAAATTTTCTTTTTAATAAAAGTGTTAGGGATCTTAGAATAACCATTAGAACAAGAATAAATAGTTTTAAAAATTCATATCTGTCTGATTTAAGTTTGCTTTTCCGTCTGTCTGTTTGCTTTTTCAAAAAACAGGGTCCGTCTTACGAAATGAATCGAAAGTATGAGTAACACCGCAGGGCGTAGTTAGTTAGTTTCATCGACCACTACCAATAGACTCCTAATGAAGGGTCTATAATGTTCACCACGCATAGTCGATTTGGACTCTATCTCAAAGGACCCTTTCGAATACAACTTTAGTGGGAACCAAGGAGTGGTGCAGTCCGTTACTCGCAGTTTTTTATTTTTTTTGCTGTTGTCGTCGCGAGAATCGGTTTAGAAATGGTGTCATGTTCAACAAAATGGTATGGGAAAAATAATAAAACATCCAGCTACCAGAAAGATGGGATAACTTTCCATCAGTAAGAGATTTAAACTTTTATTTTGACTGTCCCAACTACAAAAGATATCTTGGTAGAACTTGTTCGTCAAATAAAACAGGCTCGCGTTGAAGTCTTTTTGCAGTAAAACCAAGATTTTTATGCGTGTAACAAAACAAAAACTAACCAAATTTCGGTGCGAAAATTCGGTTTTAGTACAGACACTAGCGCCTCTACTCAACTGCACAAATAAGTTGGTTTTAAAACAATTTTATTTTTTTGATGCGGTATACAGGCAAACTAATTGGTAAGGAACTTTGTTTGAAACATCGATACAGCGCCCTCACTCAATGGAAAACGAATTGTGCTATTTTATCAAAAATATTAAGCACGTGTCAGTAGTGGTGGGTATAAATGAAAAAAATAATATCGATTCGATAAAACTTAGAACTGACATGTTTTGTATAATACATTAATGAATTTATTTGTCAAAAAGTATTTTAACTGACTTAAAAAAGAAAGGTTTGCGTATATTTAATCGTCGATTACTCGAAGACAGCTTGAGGATAAGGTGGGTCCATAAATAAAATTAAATGATGTAAGTCGGCTCAGTGGTTAATTATTTATATTTATTTAAAAATAATACATTCGTTGCAGTTTTTTTTTTCAATAATTTTATAATACAAACATCGATAAAATCTATAGTATCGATATTTAGTAATTACTTATTACCAACACTATGACATCGGCAGTTACGCCCCCCGCTACCTCATGGTTTGGTGAACTACGTCCTAAACGAAAACGAAGCGATGTTGTACATATCTATTCGGTTATATGATCGATGGTTAGTTTCCACTAAAATTATGCAATGTTATAACAAGTACTTAAAATAGCGAAATTGAAACACATTTGAAAGGAATTCGAATATATGGTTACCTTAACATAATTTTTTTGTTGACGATGAATTTTGCTTCCTTCAAATTAAAAAGGAGTTCGATATTTGAGAAATGGCTTCATCCTACTTTTAGGTATCTACTGTTTGTATCATCATTTTATTGTTAAGTAACTGTTACATTTGAATAATTTAATCGTAAAAAATTGGTGCTTAACGGTTTCTCTTGAAATACTTCTCCTATACCGGTTTTCGAAACGGCACCCCTATCGCACGTAACCTGGATGCACGTAACCGATTACAATCGCCAGATGTCGACGAAGTTTCGCAAGCCTCACATATGACGGAAATAAAAGAAAGTCGGAAAAAATGTACACAATGAATTGTGCTTACAGTCGTTGTGGACTCACCACTTTGCCCTAGGTACTACTGGTAGGTCCACAATTTTTTTAAGTTTAAAGATAATTGTTTTTCACCGTGGACCCACACTATGTTTTTTAAGCTATTGCATAGCTTTTATCGTGAGCTTTGAGCGCGGCGACCGAATCAAGAAATTCCGAAAATAAAACCTAACACCCCCCACTCCGCCTACCATGTAGCTCGTTCGCTATGCAGGCAGTAGCTTTACCGCTGCAGTCCCTGAGTGCCACAGGGTTTTTTTTATTTATAGGGTGTGAATACACGTCCTCTGGGAATTAGTTTGGAAAAATTACGGAAAAAGAAGTTGTAGTTCTGGCATAGTAAACTATCAGCAGTGATTGCTAAACTTGGAGCTAGATGGCGCTGTGTATAATATCCTACAATATTTATTTAAAGCTTAAGGTTCAAATTCCTTAGCTATACAGAGTTATTGGTAATTATATAAGAGAACTGTTGAGGGCTATTTCTGTTTATTACAATCAACTTTTGTTCGACGACTTTTGGAAATTCGATTATTTTTGGCAAATTTTGAGGTTATATTTACTCCAAAATCAGCTGTTAGTTACAGTTACACTATTATACTTATTTTTTAAGTTTTATCGACTGTTTTGAGTCTCAATGACTTTTCAGCTGAGTTTCGAATTCACATACTTAACCTAAAAATTATCGAATATCCAAAAGTCGTGGAACAAATGTTGATTGTTAAGGTGCACAGAAGTAGCAATCAAACTTCAAACGCTTTCTTATACAATGTGTTTCAGCGAAGGGGTTCTAATACAAAAGGGGGTTATCCTAGACGTCTAGGCGAACAACTTTTGTTCTACGACTTTTGGACATTCGAACATTTCGTTCAAAGTTTTTGTATAAAACAGCTGATTTTCAAGTAAAAATTCCCTAAGAATTATCGAAAAAAAAAGTTCGAATTTCCAAAAGTCGTAGAACAAAAGTTGTTCGCCTAGACGTCTAAAACAACCCCCTTTCGTATTAAAACCCATTCGCTGAAACACACTGTATAATTATTAATTACCAATAACACCTAAAACCCCTTGGTTCATGTTACATTAGTAACTCTACCATGTAATGTGATACCTTGACTCGGTGTCGATCGCACGCTGCGCGGGCGCACCGGACCGGTTTGACGCGTGCGCTCGTGTCACTCTTTATTATTTGTGGTTTGGCATGAAAGGAGCTCTCTGTTTATCAGGTTTCTAAATTATTTAAAACCACCTGCGCTCGCGGTTTCACCCGCGTAAGTCCCGATCCCGTGTGAATTTCGGGGTCAAAAGTATCTTATGTCCATCCCTTTAACTAACACTATGCCGATTTTAATCCAATCCAATCCAATCGTTTGACGGTGAAGAGATAGATAGATAGATAAATTCTTTGTTGTACCTAAGCACCATTTTTAAATTAAGTACATTATATAAAATAGAAAACAAAGCTTAAGACTAAATGTTACAAAGGGCGGCCTTATCGCTTGAAGCGATCTCTTCCAGGCAACCTTTGCATGGACAAGAATTTGAGGAAGGTAGGGTGTCCAAACTTATAAAATTAAGTGGGTTGCAAATAACAACAAAAACAATAATAATCTATATCTATATCTATATCTATATATCTATATAAATAAAAATCAATTGCTGTTCGTTAGTCTCGCTAAAACTTGAGAATGGCTGAACCGATTTGGCTAATTTTAATCTTGAATTATTTGTGGAAGTCCAGGGAAGGTTTAAACGGTGAGAATTTAAAGATCGGACTTACGCGGGTGAAACCGCGGGGCGCAGCTAGTAAATATATATACATACATAATGTAGGTACAAGAGAGAACAAATAAAGAAATACACAATACACGCGAGTGAAACCGCCGGGCGAAGCTAGTTCGTTATAAACAAAAAAAAAATCCTTTTTATAAACACTAATATTATACAGAGGAAAGATTTTTTTGTTTGCTTGTAACGAATAGGCTACGAAAATACTGGACCGATTTAGATGAAACTCGGTATGTAGGTAGCTGGAGACCTGGATTAACATATAAGCTACTTTTATTCCGATATTCCCACGGGATCGGGAGTTAAGCGGGAAAAACCGCGGAGCGCTGGTAGTCATTAAATAGTGTAAAACAAAGTCGCTTTCCGCTGTCTGTCCCTCTATGTATGCTTAGCTCTTTAAAACTAACACGGATTTTGATGCGTTTTTTTAATAGATAAAGTGATTCAAGAGGAAGGTTTTGGTACATAAAACAAAACGCGTGCGAAGTAGCGGGCAACAGCAAGTATATTATAAAAAGGCATCTTTAATCAAATAAGTGTAGATTAGTGTAGTCATTATTTATCAATCTGTAACAACGATGAATTACATAACTGATTTTTCGTAACTAATCCATAATTCTTTGAAATGTCGAATCGATCTACGTATTAAGGCCACTAGTGCATCTAAATTGAAATATATTTCGCAATATTTAGCTATTTCACACGTTACATTTTAGATTGTTGTTTTTTTAGAAGGTAGTTGTGTAATTTTAATTTATTACCTACCTATTAAATTAAAAAAAGTGTGATTTTTAATACTTTTGCACGTGAAAAGAACAGACAACAAAAGAGGATCGTTAAAGTTCAATACGACAACAAAAGTACAGCTTAAGTTGAAAAGTTTAGTTTAAAGGCCTTCCACTCAAGCAGGGCTGTCTTTAAAGCCCAGCTTAAGTTGAAAACATTCTAATTATAGCAATTTCAGAACTCAATGGTGGGTCGGCAATTATGTTGCTGACTGTACAAAATATTGTACATTTTGTAATACTTAGTAGATTGGTTTTGGTGTTTTTGACTTGAAAGATAGGTTTGAAACTAAAAGGAATTTTCGTTTTCAAATTATAGCAATACTAGCTGCGTCCCATGGTACCACCCGCCCGCGTAAGTCCCCGTCCTGAGAAAATTTCGGGATCAAAAGTCTCCTATGTCTTTCACCATCCACTATCACTAAGCTGATTTTCATCAAAACCGGTCCAGTCATTTGACTGTGGAAAGGGAACAAACAAATATACAAATAAGCACATAAATAAACTAACTTTCTTATACAAACTTATATTTTTTTCCAACAGTACTTAAATGCCTAGTACAAACACGCTAAATACAGTATTTTAATACTACATAGTACAGTTGGCAACCCTAAATGTCTAACCTTTTAAAAAACTAGCTCTAAAATGTCACAAAAGAACGTATACCTTGTTAATATCAAACTAATAACGCTACAAACGTGTAACATATAAAGACCTAGACACAGAAAGAGGTCTAGACAGGCACTGGACCGTATGACCAACATCCAACAGATTAAGGATAACCAGGTTTCTCTACAGACAGTCAGACGTCACGTTTCTATTGTTATTAGAACTGGTTAGGGCAGATATTTGTTTCATTTTGTTAGTAGGTATATGGTTCTTGAACCGTAAGTATAAATGCTTATGAATTGAAATAATATACGTTGGACTCGGTCGTTCATTGAAATATTTAAAACTAGCTGTTGTCCGCGATTTCGTACGCGTGGTAGTTTTGCTTTCTATACTCAAAACCTTCCTCTTGAATCACTTTATCTATTAAAAAAACCGCATCAAAATCTGTTGCGTAGTTTTAAAGATTTAAGCTTACATTAGGGACATACAGCTGAAAGCGACTTTGTTTTATACTATGTAGTGAAGTTATGTAGTAATAAAGAATAAACAATAAGTACACGAAAATCTACTGGTTGTAATGCAAATTACGTGCAGAGCCATTATGAAAAAAAACAATAAAAAGCGATGATAGCCGTAGGTCGTTCCGTTATAGCAGCGCTCCGCGGTTTCACCCGCGTAACTCCCGATCCTGTGGGAATATCGGGATAAAAAGTTACTCTCAATGAATCAATGTATCCTCATTACAAGATTCATCAAAATCGGCTCAGTGGCTTCGAAACCTATCCGTTACAAACAAAAAAAAAACAAAAAAACTTTCCTCATACTATATTGTGTAGTTAAGAAAAGACGAGCGAGAGGACAAAAAGTCTACTTGGAAACAAATTAAAAAGAAAATGATCAATAATAAATAAATTAAAAAACAACACTGCTGTGAAAACAGTGTTAAGAAAACCATGTTATATACCTTAACCAAAAATATATAATTTTAATTTGGGAAATTTATATACTTCAATTTACTCAAGAATATATGGAATTTAAAAAATACATTGTTTGACCATTGAGATAAATATTAATTATAAATCTATGTGTTTTACAGCTGTTAATAATGGAGTTGCCACATCTTGAAAATTCTTAAAATTTCCGTAGATTATAATATGGTAGATTAGGATAATTTTGTTGAACGTTGTGTTGAACGTTTGTTTTATCAGTTTGAAAATCTACAATAATCCACATTATCAATGATTATATACCTGAGTTATATATGTACCTAGTACATGCGTATTGCGTAGGTACAGGTGTTTGGAATATCTTTATCTGTCATTCTATCACACTTTTTATCTGCAGGATGCAATCAAAATACTTTCTACATTGTATCATTTCTTTACGAATGCAAAGGTGATTTCATAGATAAGTGGTAGGGTAAATACATAGATATGGTTTCTTGAAGCATGAAATGTTCTCTCCCTATAGACGCTTTCTTATTTCTTGTTCTTAGTAAATATTCTTGAAAATAATAAGCAATATTCTTATTTTAGGAAAAAAAACTGCTTATCATTTTAAGTTTTTTTTACTAAAATCAAGAATTTATTAGTAAGTAAGTATCAAGAAATAAAACTAGCGTCTACAGATTTTTTTTCTGTATGCTACCTAACAGTTAAGTACTTGTATTTGTTGTTGACATGGCTTTAAAATTCAACACTTCCGGTGAAATAATATATTGAAATAATTCTGTTACGTCGGTCATTTTAATATTTAGCAAGCAGCATGTAGATTTATATCTATCAAAATCTGGGCCAGTCAAAGTGGTTGATCGAAAATTGATAAAATGGTATTTCATCTATAATATATATACAGGGTTATTGGTAATCATTGCCACTTCGGGCCATAGGGCCACTTCTGTGCACCTAAATAAACTATTTTTGTTCTACGACTTTTGGAAATTAGATCATTGGGTGCTATTGAGGCACTGCTTTTAGCTTGTGGAATGGGTAATAGAAAACAGGCACACCACTTTCTATCAATAACTATCCTATTATCCTTTGCCGTTGCTAGCTGTCTCGAAATAAGCACAAAATATCGCGACGAAAATGTGACGACTCCGGCCTACATCTGGTAAAATATTACTAAAAGTCTTTGTTGTTAAGTAAACAACTTTGTAAGCTTAAATCGGCAGGAACAAGATGGACCTCTCCTTAGTCGTTAAATCTCACATCACGTAGTTCCGACGAGGCGATGACATCATCACTGATTCAACTCTCGACAAGGATCATCAGCCAAAATATACTTAACTTGCTGTGCGCCGCAGTTTCACTCTTGTAAGTCTGGGATTGAGTTCGGGATTAAAAGTAAAGTAAGTGTAACCTTCTCCAAAGTCCCTATCTCCATTTTTTTTAAATAATATATTTGGTTAGGTCCGCGATTAACCAATTTCTCACACTATGGAAAGTGATGAAGCAGTCTCTGATGTTACGCTTTCCTAAAAGATACCTATACGCTCGTGACTCAAAGACGCCTAAAATAAACGGGAAGTGAATAAAGGTAGGAAGCCGGCAGTAGATAAAAACTTTTCCGACTCGTCTACCTTTTAAAGTTCATAAAAATCCGTTCAGGGGAATGGAATCAGTTGCTTGCGTCTGCCTTTCCTGACGTGTACAATTTGCAAGTCTTCAAGTCACTATAGTATCACGCTGCAGTACCTGGGACGGAGATGCCTTGCCTACTTATAACATTCTCTGCTTAGTCGACCGTGTCTAAAGAAAATAACTGAACAATACGTCTGGAACCAACTAAACCGGGAAGGAAAACAAATCGTAATGATCGAAGTCACAAACTGATTCATGAAATAAATAGGAAAATTAATCTAAACTTAGATCAAACTATTAACATAACCAGAAGGTATATAAGTATCTAATTATCAACCTACTTCCTGATCTTCAAGGAATCCAAGAACATCGCGAACGCGGAGATGGTCATCCATTGACATTCACAATGCAATCAATATTCGCGGCCGTGCCTCACGGGCTCACCTTGAAGGCCAACACAGACTAGAAACTTGTCGATAGTTAAGACTTTGGCTTAGGGCACTATCATTTTAGTTATCAGTATCACTAACAAAGTCCTCCGCCGCGTCTGTCTGTTAGTTATAAACTCAAAACTACTGCATCGATTTTTTTACTGTTTTCACAAATGTTTATGGTGGATTTCGAGGAAAGTTTTTTTGTATATAAAACAAAAATACCATGCGTGCGAAGTCGCAGGCAACAGCTAGTTTAAAATACAAACAAACCGTGGCAGTGGCAAATTCCTACTATAAGGTACAATCTTAGTTGCCTTGACTAGGTATAGTTTATCATTAAAATATGTCAGCATGTTGGAATTCTTTCAAAAATCATTGAACAGAGTAAGTGCTTTAACCGTTTTGGGGTATTATTCGCTTGACGGGTTCGCTGTGTCCGATTAGCAAACAACTGGTGGCATCTTCTGTCTCCCAGGCGCACAAAATTATTCGGAGCGTAGTTTTATGCTGCCTCTCCAAGATCGGCCATGATGGACAACTACAGAAGGTGGTATGATTGCGCAGCTGTCCACACGCTCGGGAATTCCACATTTGTTCATTGTCGTCTGTTTGACATTGACGTGGAAACAGTAGCAGTAGTGTACCGTAAACAAATACGAACTGAATGCGGCTAACATGTGGACACGTCTACAATCATGGCCGAACTTCCGAAAAATTGATACAGCGGCGATCATGCTCGATCGTCGCCGATCATGGGTGAATACAGGCGAATAGGCCATCTACACGTTTGTGATGGCCTCCGATCATGGAGAGGCCCCATCAAACTAGACAACACAACTGTGGATCACCATGGGGTACACAGAACCATTACCTTGATTTATCATACTAAACTACCTATACTATGGGGCACTATAAACATCGTGAAGAGTGTTTGTTTTTGCCCGAAGAAAACTTCGCGATGTAACAAACTCTCTATTAGCTAGAAATGTCACGAATTTTTGACGAAGTCTGATCTGACAGTACTCTTAGGATTTTTGAAAACTGGTCTTTAGGTTCCCGTACCCAATAGGGTAAACGAGGCCGTTTTACTGTCCGTCTGTCTGTCACCAGGCTGTATCTCATCAACCGTGATAGCTACACAGTTGAAACAAAAAACAGTAAATAATGGTACGGAACCGTTTGTGCGCGAGTCCGACTCGCACTTGGCCGGTTTGTAAATGGACAATCGACCGATTGATCTAAGTATTTAGTCTACGTTCATGACGTTTTGGCAAGACTAAACTTTTAAATGTCTTAATTACATTTTGCAATGTTTGACGGTTATTAACTTTAGATTTGGAGCCAAACTATTGCGATATAATGTATTGATTTCATACAGATATGTATTTTGAAAGGTAGGTATGTTATAATAGAATCAATGCTGTAATCATTTGAAAAATTAAGGAATAGTACATTGCGATACAAGTGTGGAAAGTTGATCATTCCATAGAGGCGGTTTATGACGCGCGAGCGGAACGCGAGCGTGGCAAAAGCCGAGATGGAATGATCAATTCACACGTGTATCGTACGACGTTTTTTATTACAGTTGCGAATAAAAAAAAAGACTTGTTAAAATTTTAATAATAAAAAGTTTTTAAGAATTTTAGGTTATGTTTACTATTTTTTGTTAATTACACTCCCGAAAGGCTAGGCAAAAGACTTTTAACCTATACAGCGTCTGACATACAATATTTTTTTAGGGTTTTTTTAATTTGTTTTTGCGTCGGCGGTTAAAAACAGAATATATTAGTTCCGGGTTTCATTAAAAACAGAATATATAAAAAAAATAATATTTATGTACCTAAAGAAAAAACAAAATAAAAACAAAACTCAATTTTTAATTATTTTCAAAGACGTCATCACGTAATATTATCGTTCGCAGACTTTAGAGACAACCTTTTGAAAAGAAGAAAAAAGGTACCAACAAAGAGTTTTAAGCCAGCAAGGCTTAAAAACTCTTTGGATGGTACCTTTTTCTATACATCAAAACAGTATAACCCAGATAAAGGAGATCATTCATGTTTCTAACAAAAAATACCCACAAAAAAAAATGCCGGCCAGTAATAAAAAATATTTGTATCTTGTAGAGAATAACATTTTAAACAATGTTTACTAAGGCAACAAAGAGCTACGATCAAAAATCGTTGAGTTATTTTACATTGAAAACCCAAAAAATGCATTTTATAGGGATCCGTTTGACCACTTTTAAGATCCCACTATAACTTCTGAAAAGGGTTATTGGATATACCTATGTATATAAATATAATAAAAACAGACAAAACTTATCCATTTACTACTTATTTTTATATTTTTTCTGTAGTAATATCTTAGAAGTGGTCAAATGGATCTCTACAAAATGCATTTTTTTGGGTTTTCAATGTAAAATAACTCAACGATGGTTCATCGTAGCTCTTTGTTGCCTTATTAAACATTATTTAAATTGTTATTCTCTACAAGATAGAAACATTTTTTTTTGTTGCCGGCACGTTAATTTTTGGGTACGATTTGAACGATGTCCTTAAGAATGTTTCATCTACTATACTATATGTCATTAGCAGTAAGATACGTATTTGACATATCGGGATGACGTATTATTTTCCAACACTAGTTGGATTTTTTTTTATCGCACGCGTGTATTACTTTGCATTATGAGCCTAAAAGCGGTTTAATAAGATCCAGTTTATGAGCAACTGTGATAAAAAATACTTCTAGGCTTCACTCAGATTGTTAGCTTCTCCTAGTCTTAGCAATGTCTGGTGAAGAGAATAGTTATTTTTTTAAAAGCCCTATTTTATTTACTACTAGCAGCGTTCGCGGTTTTACTCACGTAAGTTCCGTGAGGATAAAAAGTAGCCTATGTAACTCCCAATGAACTAATGTATCCTTAAATAGAGTTTCATTAAATTCAGTCGAGTATTTTCGGAGCATATAACCGTTACAAACAAAACAAAAATCTTTCCTCTTTAAAATATTACTAGCAGCGCCCCGCAGTTTCACCTGCGTTAGTCCCGATCCTGTGGAAATATCGGGATAAAAATTAGACCATGTTACTCCTAATGAATCAATGTATCCTTATAAATCAATCAAGGGCTACTACATTCGAAGAAATTCAAATAAACCAGCACCAAAGGGGCTTCTAATTTTAAGCAAAGCACGAGCTGTGGTTGGTGCCTTGACAGGGCATTACGGAAAGAACGACATGCATTTAAAAATAAAGATAACTTCAAATAATGACTGCAGAGCCTGCGGTGATGTCAGGGAAACTATGGAGCACATTCTATGAACACCGTGGTATTGCGATAAACAGCCTATGTTACTCCCAATAAACCAATGTATCCTCATACCGAGTTTACCTGCCTATACGTTACAAAAAAAAAAAACAAAAAAAACTTCATCTTTATTTTATTAAGAGTGTAGGTAGATGACTAATATCAAAAGTTACTTACTAAAAGTTTATCTTTGTACATTAATCACGAAATGTTAGAACAACACAAACATTGTTCTTTAACGATGTCAACGACATTGGAAACGACACGACACTATCAAATAAACTGTTTTTATTTAATGGTTAGCTAAAATAAATATTTGTAGATATTATTTTTACAAGTGATTGGTGGTGATAGGTCAGCGTTTGACTACTATATTTTCGATGGTAAGTGATGAAGCGGTCCTATCGCTTCATCACACACGTGCTACATCTTCTAAGATGTAGCACGCGCGTCTAGAAGATATCTCTTCACTCGTCATTTGAAGACAGGCAAATCAGGAAGTCAGGAAAGACAGACAGTTGCCTGCGTCTGTAATGTCAGGATTTTCGCTTTATAACTTGTTCTACGACTAAAAGTGCCTAGAAAAAAGTTGTAGATAATCTTTTTGCAACAAAAAAAGACATCTAATATTTTTTGAGACTCATAGTTTATCAGATAAACCATAAAAAACGTTTAAATCCGTGGGACAAGAGCTACAATCCCTCAAACTTGGATTTAACTTTAAACTGACCCCCCCCCTTGATACCTAAAAAATAAATTTGCGTCCTCTGACAAATGCACGCTAAGCCCAAAAAAAATTAACATATCATTGGACTAAAAATCAAACTCGTATTTTGCATTGCACTGCTCGCTAGAGGTTGTTGGTTACTAAAAATACTTATTCTTGTCTGTCAATTCGTGATTCAATTCGACAATTCGGCCTCCGAAATAAAGTGTAAGGTAGGTACCTATATTTCTACCTAATGTTTATTTCGTGTCATTAACAAGCAATTAAACACCTATGTCAGGTCAATGCTATTGCACTTGGCTTGTGACACAGCGTGCTTGCTAGCTATCTATCTACATATACATATAAAATGCTTTGTCCTGACTGACTGACGGATTAACGCACAGCCTAAACCGCTGATCGTAGAGACCTGAAACTTGGAGGGTGTGTTTTTTGTGTGACTTAGGCATCCGATACGAAAGGATTTTCCGAAATTCAACCCCTTAGGGGTAGAAAAAAGGGGGCATAGTTTGTATGGGACAACGTGAAGCTTTGGTCGAATCCTATTAGAACCATTTTAAACCTCTAGGCGGACGAAGTCGCAGGCAAAGGCTAGTTAATCTATATAAAACCTACCTGCGCTCTGCGTTTTTACCCGCGTAAGTCTCGATCTCGATGGAATATCAGGATCAAAAGTATTGTATGTCCTTCTTTATACCCTAAACCACTATGCCGAAGAAGTTAAAAAAAAAGAAGAGGAAAGGGTACCGGGGGCTTTCTCCATACAAACTATTACAAACGTAGTCGACTGTTTTCTCCTTGGATAATGACACTAGAGCAAATATTTTTGGTGCATAAAACTTATAACTGCCACACCATGCCCCTATTTTTTGTTTTTTTTTTAATATTTTTTAATTTTAATTTCTATTATAATTAGAAAATGAAAAAAAACAAAACATAGGGGCATAGTCATGGCAGTTATAGGTTTTATGGCACAAAAATATTTGTGCTAGTGTCATTATCCACGGAGGAAACAGTCGACTACGTTTGTATGGAGAGCGCGCAGGTACCCTTTAACCTTAAGAAGTTAAAAAAAATAAAAAGGAAATCAAAGAGGAATTCAATAGGGTAAGTTGTTCATTGTGTTGTTGCTAGTGTGTGTCTGTATGTATTGATGCTGTATTGTTAATGTGTGATTATTCGTATTATATTTTAGTTTTATTAGGTATCTAAGTATTTTAGTTTTAGTAAGTATTTTAGAATAATGTATAGTTGTAAGGTTATTTTTAAATAGGCTTAAGCGCTGCATCAGCGATAGTAGCGGTATTTTATAAGATACAAATAAAAAAATTTGCCGATTTTTATCCGAATCGGTTCAGTCATTTGATCGTGAAGATAAATCACATGAGTAATTACTCGTCGCGCCATAACTTGATAACGGCTGGACGGATTTGGCTAATTAAAAAAAAATATATTAATATCGGTGCAACTAGTCACGAATAGATAAAGCCAGACCCTTTTTAACCGACTTCAAAAAAGGAGGAGGTTCTCAATTCGTCTGTATGTTGTTGTTACAGACGAATTGACGATTGTCACGGGATTAAATTAAACAGGTAAAACAGCGGGGAGCAGCAAGTATTAGAAATTGTGTAGGCAGTGCAGGTAACATTATTCTATGAACCAGTTTGGACTACTTTGGATCCATCGCCATTATGACCCATGACATTTTTTAATCCCACTCAATGAATAAAAGGCATAATAAGTACCTACCAGCCCACTGATCAAGTAGCGATATTGTAGCTACCTATCTATTTTGTATTTCTTTGTTACCAGGGGAAAGTGTTGTGCATTAAAGCTTGATTTTCTTATCCATGCAGCTAGTAAAAATTTGGTTTAAGAAAAGTTAAGTTTTTAAGAACATATTAATAAGAATCAAAGTTTATAATGAAGTTAGGTGGGAACAGGTGAACACACATATATACGGGTCAAAGACGTGTCGAATGTCTTAAAAGGATTTCGTTTTTAAGGTTCCGTACCCAAAGGGTAAAAACGGCTCCCTTCTGCTATAATAATACTTGACGCCCGCGCGCCCGGCGAGGTTTAAGCATAGTCCGAAAATGAGCCTTCAACCATTTCATTGCCATGCAGATAAATATATAAAATGTCGCGTTAATGGATATTTTATAGCGCGGCGCACTTCGACCAATGGTGCATCACTATCACTATCACTACATAGTATAAAACAAAGTCGCTTTCTCTGTCTCTATGTCCATCCCTTTGTATGCTTAAATCTTTAAAACTACGCAACGGATTTTGATGCGGTTTTTTTTTAATAGACAGAGTGATTCAAGAGAAAGGTTTATATGTATAATACATGCATAATATAGCCGTGCGAAGCCGGGGCGGGTCGCTAGTTACGTTATAAATAATGTTTTGGAATAAAGGAGAGAGTAAATAAACTACGTCATGAAGATACCTATTCACTCGCGACTTGAAGACCCCCAAATTGTACACGTCAGACGCAAGCAACCGAGTCCATTCGCCAAAACTCCGCACCGCGCTACAAATGACCCAGTGAAGCGACATTTTATACATTTTTCTGTCATTTAGCTGCATGCCAATGATAATGGTAACGAATTGAAAGTAGGTCGGAACAGGGCGCGCCTCTCGGCTGTCCTATGGGAGCGGCGTGTAATGGTGCAATGTTTACCCCCTCGCCTACTGTCTACTGGTCACTTTTATGTTGCTTCTAGCCGTGTGTTGGTAGTAGGCTATTCGTGTTACCTATCACGTATTAGTGCGGTTCTGATCCTAGTGTCAAAATTAATGGGATTTAAACTAGTTTTATTAACCGACTTCAAAAAAAAAAGGGTGCGTGTACTTATGTACGCGCGTGAGAAGTTATACTTCTTTGGCATTATTATAAAAAAAAAAAAAAAAAAAAAAAAAAAAAAAAAAAAAAAAAAAAAAAAAAACAACTCGTCCGACAAAAAACTCGTCCGACAAAAAACTCGTCCGACAAAAAACTCGTCCGGCAAAAAACTCGTCCGACAAAAAACTCGTCCGACAAAAAACTCGTCCGACAAAAAACTCGTCCGGCAAAAAACTCGTCCGACAAAAAACTCGTCCGACGTGAGAATTTTGTGTGACGTGAGAATTTTGTGTGACGCTTTTGTAAAATTTCACTCTCATCATTTTTTCATAACGCGCCTAAAGAAGCCGTGAGAATTTTGTGTGACGCTTTTGTAAAATTTCACTCTCATCATTTTTTCATAACGCGCCTAAAGAAGTATAACTTCAAAAGGAGGAGGTTCTCAATTCGGATGTATGTTTTTTTTTATGGATGTTCGCGCATATCTTATTTGTTTATCAATTTTTTGATGAATCTTTTTCGGTTGTTAATGCGAGTATTGGTTGGTACATGGTTCTAATGGTCCTCTTCAAGGATAATATTCAATGTTACGTCATAATTTGTAACGGATTTTGTTATTTTAAGATAAGTGAATTTAAAGAAGTCGTATACTGAGAACTAAAGTACTTACCTGCGGAATAATACTTGCCACCCTAATTAAAAACAACTACCTAAATATTTTGTAGATATAGGCAAAATTCGTAGGTAGGTACTTAAAAACAAGTCATTAGATATAAATATTTGCTTAATTTCAATCTGAAAAACAATTCATTTGTTTATTTTCTTGTTTATTTGTCACTAAAATCAAAGCTTTTAAAAAACCTTACAGTGGCCCTTTATTACCTTACATAATTAGTTTAAACAAGACGTTTTTAAGTATTTTATAATTAAATGTCTACACGATTTTTTGTTGGTTTTGCCGTCCTTTTACATCAAACTTATTGCTTCTAACTTTGTCTTCTTATCGCCATCTCCAGTATAACATACCAACTCATTGTCTCTAGAAGTGTCGTTTCGTTAATTTCTATTAACATTTCCCACCAACATTTTTCCCTGTTCTAGAACAGTTAATTGCTTGAAACATTGTTCCCAAGTGTTGCCAACTCGGATTTTGAAAAATGCGTAGACCCCATTAGAAAGTTCGTAGATCTACTACTTTTCTCTGAGTGAAATAAAGAGGAATAAAATGAGTGTTTTATTTAACTCTGCATTTAATCCGCGCGCGGATTCAATTAAATCGAAATTTGATAGATATTAAAAGAACAAAACAACAGTAACTCGAATCGTAATATTTTTAGGTTAAGTTTATCTACAAGGCGAGCTGGTGAGACGAGACGTTTCGTTTTACACAGTCACAGCTCTATGGAATGAGAACTTTGTTTCACTGGTGTTTAAAAATAATGACGAACGTAGTATTGTGTTGGCGAAGCGAGTGTGCTTTAGTATAAAATAAAATGGAACATTTACATTGAGATAAATAGTATTCTTAATCAATGCACATGTATTATATATTTTTTCGCGAATGAAAAGGAAATTATGCACATTCAGCTATGAGTTTCGTTTTTTTACTAACTGATAGAAAATACGTAGATTCTAGGACTGAAATTCGTAGGTTTGCAGGCCTAAAGTACCTACGTAGATCTACGTAAAAAGACGTAGAGTTGGCAACACTGGTTCCCATTATTGTTAACAGATTAATGATGAGCGAATGTCATAGGTTATGCAACTGTAGAAATGTATTACAAAAGGCACTGTCTTTGTTGCATTCTTGTATAAAACAATGATCTTATCATTTACTTTGGTATGTCTGATTTTCTAGAGTTTCATATTTTATATACTAACTTCATAAAAAGGAAGAGGTTCTGAATTAGTCGCGTATCACTACATAGTATAAAATAAAGTCGCTTTCTCTGTCCCTATTTCCCTTTGACTGCTTAAATCTTTAAAACTACGCAACGGATTTTGATGCGGTTTTTTTTAGTAGATAGAGTGATTCAAGAGGAAGGTTTATATGTATAATACATGCATAATATAGCCGTGCGAAGCCGGGGCGGGTCGCTAGTTATATATATATATTTTGCTAGCAACGCGCGGTTTCACCCGCATAACTCCCGATCCCATGGGAATATGAGGATAAAAAGTTATTTCCAATGAATCAATGTATCCTCATACCAAGTTTCATTAAAATCGGTCCATTAGTTTCGGAGTAGTAACGAATACGTTACAAATAAAAAATCAAAAATTATTTTTATAATATTAATATCCTTTTTTAATTAAAATCCTTTGTATGTTTACAGGTTGAAATTATTGTTTTGTTTAAAAGGGGATCTTTAATCTGAAATGAAATGAAAAAATTAACGAACTTGACGAAAAATAAATAATTACCTATCTTCTTGACACTGGCCTTAGGCAGAAATACTACGATGCCAAAACTTGAAAAAAAAAAAGAAAGGATGTTAATTATCTTTTGCGCTAAACACCCATAGTAAACACCTACAATTTATTTAATCTTGTCGTGAAAGTAATATAATCTATATAAAAGTACCAATATTTTGTGATTACAGGTAATCTGACTGAATTTTCGCAGACTGATAAAAAAAACTTTTGGATTAGGCGTTAGATAAGTATCTATGATAAAAGTGCTGAAACTAACCTAAATATAAAGAGTTAATTTTATAAATTAAAATATTTTGACATACCTACTTTTTACCTACTTCTTTTAAATCAATTTTTAATAATCATGTCTTTATTTGTTTCAGTTAGATCGTGCTTTATCAGCTGTTTAGGTATGTTAGATTGACTAACTCCTTTGTGAATCAACTTATTTTATTTTTTATTAATCGGTCACTGGTAAAAAAATGGATTTCGAAAATCGAATTTAGTGGTTTGGTTTGTCTATGTTAGTGAAGGGAAATTGTCGATAAATTTTCAAAGTCGACAATTTGCTTTGATGTTTTTTTTTAATTATTATTTCTTTCTTTTATTAATATTATTAAAAGGCGAGCGCGTTATACGCTGCGGTTATAAGTGAAAATAGTAGGTATGCATAACTAGTCATGGGCGAGTTGTTTGAGGTAGGTACAATATTCAGAAAGAAAATTTCTAGAATATTGGTCTTGATAATTTCAAACTATAGGTAAACACTTAAATCAATATGAGGGCCTACTTAACCGTTCACTGAGTCATATTGTTTGTCCCGTTATGTAAATATTTAATTATGATGTCATAAATTTATTAGATTCTATTGTGAACACGTCTACGTCTGTTTCAATAAGCGAACTCTTTTAAAACATTTACTATTCATAACTGTAATAATTCTGCGTTGCTAGTAGGTACTTCTAGTTTGGCATGTATTATAAGTTTTAAAACTTAGGATTACGACATTCCAATTTTAATTGCATAATTAGTTTTTTAAATAACGAATAAAATTAAAACTCGATTTATATATTTTTATATTTCGTAGCATCAAACTTTGGTTTATAGAATACTAGCGACCTGCCCCGGCTTCGCACGGCTATATTATGCATGTATTATACATATAAACCTTCCTCTTGAATCACTCTATTTAGAAAAAAAACCGCATCAAAATCCGTTGCGTAGTTAATAGATTTAAGCATACAAAGGGATATAGGGACAGGGACAAGGGATATAGGGGCGACTTTGTTTTATACTATGTAGTGATGATTTATAAGGTTGTTTATGTTTAATTTTGTATAAATACATCAAGCTAACTTAGCTTATAATTATGCTGTCAAATTGAAGTCGAGAATTTGACATTTCAATTCAGCCCAAGTACTTTCAGGACACGATTGAAAAGTTCCAATCCATTGACTCATTCGCCAAGTCTTTTGAAGTGATAACGTCTAAAAAATGATGAACACTTGCACACTCAAAAAAGTGTGACGTCATGCGTTATTGACAAATAACCAACTATAGAAACGTTATTGACAAGTAACCATAGCAACGTATTCAAGTCAATAATGTCAACGATACAAAAGATTTCATAGGACGTTATCACGTAAAATTATCGTATGTAAACCGAGTTTACGGCCGATAATTTTACGTGATAACGTCTTATGAACTCTTTTGTATCGTTGACATTATTGACTTCACTACGTTGCTATGGTTAGTTGTCAATAACGTTTCTATGGTTGTCACAGACAATCATTTTATTAGTGCAAATGCAACTATATTGTCATGGAAAGTGAAATAATAATAACACTCATGTAAAACATAAAGAAAAATAAAGAAAATGGTAATTTATAGCATTAAAAGAAAATGGTTCAAATAAATAACAACATTATACATTATTTGTGCCATGTTCGACACATTAAACTAATGTGTTCATTTCATGTGAACCACTTGTGTTTACGAAAGATAATAAAAATAAGTAGGTTGTATAGCAGTTTAGAGGCTTATGCCACAACATGACTCATTTTGACGTCATATTTATGTTTACATTTAATTTTTGATTTTTTTTTTCAATTCTCTGGATGCTTTTATTTTTTTCTTTTGTATTATTTTAATGAAGCGTTTTTTCAAAAAAAACTTTGCAAAAATTTGTAAAAGTACGTAAAGTATGTACCTACCTCTAATGGAAAATGTTTTATACCTAATATTTCGGTTTTTTATTAGTTATTGCCTTTTTTACCTTAATTCAAATCAAAGAGCACTTAAAATTTTACAAGACAAAATTTATAAATATAAACTTTAGAAAAAGCAACTAAAAACTCTTGTGTCCCTTTGAAGACTTCTGCGACGTGTCGAGCGAACACCCGCTTGCGACGCAGAAAGTTGCGGGTTCGATTCCCGCCTCAAACACATATTTATGTACGTACAGATATTTTCGTCTTTGGACTAGGTGTTTATATACGTGTGTACATTATTAAGTATAAGTATATTTACAAAAGAAAAGTATATAAGTATTATATCCATTGTCTGGCCACCATGACGCAAGCCTAGTTGCTTAGCTTGGGGCCAGATGGCGCTGTGTAAAGTGTCTATTTATTTATTTAATACACCGACCACCCTTTATTTAAAAACTATCGTCCATAACACTATATCTATTCTGTCTATGCAATCGTGTACCAATTTAAAAGAATTTAAATTACAAATCAACCCTCTTAAAATAAATCGTCAAAAAATAATGCAGAAAAGAATACGCAAGCCAACACCGGCTCCAACAGGCCGAACTAAAAAACTCACCTTGTTCAGTCCAAAATTCGATTACAATTCAGCATTCACACACATCCCAAAGTATAGCACGGGCACCAAACTTTATCCCAAGAAATACATGTGTACCGATCGATTTTTTTATCATCCGTTATCTTTTCAATTTCGACTGATAATTTGTTTATCGATAACTTATTGATTGGGGTCACAACTTTCCCAGCCCTATTTTCATTGGCAAGTTATGTCACTTTTCCCGCTTTTTTAGAGAAAAACTTTTTTTTTTCGTATTTGTTGGCCACGAATGCCGGTGACATGAGTCCGTATCGCGCGTCGGCGGCGAACTGCGGGACCGGTCAAGAGCGAGCTGTTGCCTCGCTTTGTTTTGTAAGAGAAACTAAACATGTGTGAGATTATTTCACATTATTTAAGTGTATTACTTACCTTTGACTGAAGTTTTACGTAAATAAATAAAAAGATCAGTGCGAGTCGGGCTTATGCGTGAAAGATTCTGTACCATTATACTTGTATTCTGTTTTAGACAGAAATACATCATCTGTAAAAAATTTAAGTGTCTAGGTACCTAGTACGGTTCATGAGATACATAGTAACAGACAGACAGACGGACCGTGGAGTTTTAGTAAAAGGGTCTCATCTTTTTAGGGTTCCGTAGCCAAAAGATAAAAACGGCTTTTTGGCTACGGAACCCTGAAAAGATGACGTTTTCAATTAGGAGAATATAGAAATACTTTTATGTAGATGTATGAAAAATATATTGTATTCTATCGATATTTAGATACCGTAACTGCTGGTAATAAGGACAACAAAAAGTTTTTTATAACAAGAAAATAAAATAAATGAATAAATTTTTATATTGGAAAATAAAGCAAATATTTATTTAAGAACTTAAGTAGTTTTGCTTTTTCTTTTTTTTTTTTACGAATATTTTGTTTATAATTAAAGTGAAAGGTGGCTTTTATTACCCACCTTTAACTTTTAATTGTTTTAGCGATTTCAAACCTACTTAAAAAGGGCATTTTGGCCGCCAAGTAAAATATGACCGTCGTCTTCTATTTACCATGAGTTTAATTAGAAACAATGAAGCTAAAGTATCGAACGCATTGCATTATCAATTGATCTTTATTGACATCTTTCCCTATATCATTAGCATCATAGTAGTTGGTAGTTTATATTAATTTAGTATGAGTATTTAGTTCAATCAACATAATCAAATTCAAACATGTATTTTCTAAGAGAGTCCAACATAACATACCGCGTAATTTTCCAAACAATGTACAATTGAACAAACATGAAAAAAATAATCATACAAATCTGTTTACCCGTGTCGGAAGAGTTTAGTAACTAATACCGCGACACGAGAATTTTATACAGGGTGTTTTTTTTTGAGGGCCTTCAGGGCTATACCCTAAACTATAAGAGATAGCGAAAAATGCTGAAAGGAGGTGCGTGCCCGATTTTGACAAAAACTAAAACTAAAATTGTTGAAAACTTCAAAAAAAACCCATTTCCTTTGATTTGCCATACTATGTTTGTTTCCAGGAATTAATCTCTATTAGCAACACTATCGATTGGTTAATATAAAGGATGATTTTTTTTTTTTGCAAAATTAACAGGTTAGATTCCTGGCTAGGGTAATGACTTTTTAAATAATATAATGATGCAGTTTTAGTTTTTGTCAAAATCGGGCACGCAACTCCTTTCAGCATTTTTTGCTGTCTCTTAAAGTTTAGCCCTGTAATTATGTTAAAATGCATCCATATTTTTCCCTTTGTCATTGCATCAAGCGTGAACGGCTGGATCAATTTTGCTAATTCTTTTTTGTTGTGTTTGTTGTTGTCAGGAGAAACTTCTTATGAAAGAAATTGCACTGCGGGAGTGTCGACAGAAGTGAAAACTTAAAAAAAAAAATTTAATCTTATTTACTAAACAACTACAAAATATATGTACATGCATATATGCACACACTGTAGCTGCGTCTCGTAACGGTGTCGCGAGTTCAGAGATTTTATCTCATCTAAAAATATGCGTACCGCGCTAAAAAGAAGTTTTCACATAAAAAAATACGTGATGTTTTCACGAACCTCTATGTTTTTGAAGTCGGTTAATATTAAATTGCTTTTTCCTCAAAGCTAGTTAGTAGAAGTTAGGTACCCAATACACTATACAATGTGTTACGGCGAGGGTATTGTAATACGAAAGGTGGTTGTTCAAGACATCTAAGCGAAAAACTTTTCGAAGTCCGAAGATTTACTAAAAAAATAGCAGTTTCTTGAAGTTAGAGGTCATTGACCTGTAAGATTTTAAATTTGTTAAGGCCAAAAATCTTAAACCCTTAGTAACACTAATGAGACTACTATCAAAATCTTTAAACATACATTTTTACCTACAATATAAACAATACCTACCTTCACGCTTGATTCACCACTAAAACCTGTCGCTCGATAAATGCGATAATTTTCCGATAATTCAGAATTATCTTTGACGTAAACAACGAAATCTGCGATACAGTGATAGGTACAGCCCAAAGTGTGCAGATCGATTTTCATACCGAAGGTCGTTTCGGTTTGAATCCCGGCTGTCCTTGCACCAATGGAGTTTTCTGTGCGCTAATTGACATTGCTCTTACGGTAAAGGAAAACATCGTTATGAAACCTGCGGCTTAGTTTGCTCCAGACGTATTGTTGTATATGTTAGTATCCCCCATCGCGACAGAGAGATTGTTAATAATTTCATTAGTAGATATACACTGTGTAACTTAGGTACACAGTGTGTGTCTTAGGTAGGTACTTACATGAATTTACCCCCGGACTATACCCACAGAATAATCCCTATATATATAAAATTCTCGTGTCACGGGGTTCGAAGTTGAACTCCTCCGAAACGGCTTGACCGATTCTCATGAAATTTTGTGAGCATATTCAGTAGGTCTGAGAATCGGCCAACATCTATTTTTTATTTTGTTTCTTTCAGTTTTTTTTTGTAAATGGCAAAACAACGTTTGCCGGGACAGCTAGTAAAATATAAAAAATAGTTTAAAGTTGAGACTGTAAACTAACAACACAATTATTTTATAATTGAACATTACTTAATTTTCAGTAAATTAGGTCAGTTTACCTGATTTTTAATTTTCAGGCTCAATATTTTAATACTTAATGTCCTGGGGGTACTTTTGTAAGAGTGTTTACAGGGATTACAGGGGTTTTGTAACACACTGTATACATTTTCTTAATCAGATGATAGTAATTTTATAAGTGGTATGATTACTTACTCCTTGGTAGCAGGCACTTGAAGCAGAGCACTTTCAACATCTACGCGACCCGAGTTATCAACAATATTTACGCCACCGGTGTTCTCGGCAACTTTTACGCCGCCAGAGTTCTCGGAATTTACGCCATTCTCGGCAACTTTTATGCCTCCAGAGTTCTCGGAATTTACGCCATTAGAATTTTCCGCCACGTTCACTGAGTCTTGTTCCGTCATTGCGAAAAATCACTGACACTCACAACCTATTTCATAAAAAAAATTAATAATTTCTTACTGGCATTATAGGATATAAAAACCGAACCCTAAGCCAGTAAAAAAGTATTAAAATAGAAAACGCAATTTTGAATTTCGAGTACTAATTTAGTGACGCGACACGTTCCGGAACTGGGTTATCGATAAAATTAACTTTGAAAAAAATTGATTAAATTAAAAAGTGATTGGAAAAATTAAAGAGACGTGGCAATATTACCGTACAAGGACTCAATTCAAAGTGAACATATTGTTCAAATTATCTGATACAATACGCAGTAATCCTTTTATCATATGATAGGTGCTTAATGTTCGATTGAATTCAATAATTTTATATGATTAGAATTGTTGATAATTATATTATCAGATAGGTATTTATTACCTATTTATGAAGTAATAACACTAATAGGTTTTACATGAAAGTACCAATGTTAAATTGTTAAATAGTAAAGATAGTAATAAGAAACCAGCCAAGTGCGAGTCGGTCTCGCGCATGAAGTGTTCCTTACCATTATATTCTATTCATTGTTGTTCTAACAGAAATAATCATCTGTGAAAATTTCAACTGTCTAGCTATCACGGTTCATGAGATACAGCCTGGTGACAGTCAGACAGACAGTCGGGTTCCGTACGCAATGCTAAAAACGGGACCCTTTTACTAAGACTCCACTGTCCGTCTGTCTGTCACCAGGCTGTATCTCATGAACCGTGATAGCTATATACTTAGTTGAAATTTTCACTGAATTACTGATGATCTATTTCTGTTGCTGCAACAAAATCTAAAAACAGAATATAATTGTACGGAACCCTTCGGACTTGCACTCGCCGGTTTTTTTTAAATAGTCTGCGTAGAAATCATACATTTCGATCTCTGTCTCTGGTTAGGTTTTTTTTTTGCAAAAATGTAGTTTGTTTTTTAGTTACGCTATTTTTTAAATCTTTATCGATAAAGTACCTATAGCTAAACGTGTAGGTTACATCCCTATTATAAACGGTATAGTGGACGATTATAGTACATTGCGATACAAGTGTGGAAAGTTGATCATTCCATAGAGGCGGTTTATGACGCGCGAGCGGAACGCGAGCGTGGCAAAAGCCGAGATGGAATGATCAATTCACACGTGTATCGTACGACGTTTTTTATCACAGTTGCGAATAAAAAAAAAGACTTGTTAAAATTTTAATTATAAAAAGGTTATGTTTACTATTTTTTGTTAATTACACTCCCGAAAGGCTAGGCAAAAGACTTTTAACCTATACAGCGTCTGACATACAATATTTTTTTAGGGTTTTTTTCATTTGTTTTTGCGTCGGCGGTTAAAAACCGAATATATTAGTTCCGGGTTTCATTAAAAACAGAATATATAAAAAAAATATATTTATGTACCTAAAGAAAAAACAAAATAAAAACAAAACTCAATTTTTAATTATTTTCAAAGACGTCATCACGTAATATTATCGTTCGCAGACTTTAGAGACAACCTTTTGAAAAGAAGAAAAAAGGTACCAACAAAGAGTTTTAAGCCAGCAAGGCTTAGAAACTCTTTGGATGGTACCTTTTTCTATACATCAAAACAGTATAACCCAGATAAAGGAGATCATTCATGTTTCTAACAAAAAATACCCACAAAAAAAAATGCCGGCCAGTAATAAAAATTATTTGTATCTTGTAGAGAATAACATTTTAAACAATGTTTACTAAGGCAACAAAGAGCTACGATCAAAAATCGTTGAGTTATTTTACATTGAAAACCCAAAAAATGCATTTTATAGGGATCCGTTTGACCACTTTTAAGATCCCACTATAACTTCTGAAAGGGTTATTGGATATACCTATGTATATAAATATAATAAAAACAGACAAAACTTATCCATTTACTACTTATTTTTATATTTTTTCTGTAGTAATATCTTAGAAGTGGTCAAATGGATCTCTACAAAATGCATTTTTTTGGGTTTTCAATGTAAAATAACTCAACGATGGTTCATCGTAGCTCTTTGTTGCCTTATTAAACATTATTTAAAATGTTATTCTCTACAAGATAGAAACATTTTTTTTTGTTGCCGGCACGTTAATTTTTGGGTACGATTTGAACGATGTCCTTAAGAATGTTTCATCTACTATACTATATGTCATTAGCAGTAAGATACGTATTTGACATATCGGGATGACGTATTATTTTCCAACACTAGTTGGATTTTTTTTTATCGCACGCGTGTATTACGTTGCATTATGAGCCTAAAAGCGGTTTAATAAGATCCACTTTATGAGCAACTGTGATAAAAACTTTATTCCAAAACACCAATATATGAATTTATTTTTGTTTGACACCTACTACTGCCACCTAGTGAATAACTTAACTAAATAGGTTGTAAGCTACTCGCTCATAGATGTCGCTTTATTTAACTTTATTATAAGGGTTTGTACAAAAAAATAATATTTTTCAAGTTTATTTACGATTGATTAACTAAAATACATACGAAATATACCTAACCTATTTTATATATATTTTTACAGCGTCTAAATAATTAAGTAGGTAAGTACTTACTAATTTGGAATTAAAAATTAAAATATTTAAATTAAATCTAAGTTATTGATTTTAACATCATAGCATATTTTTGAATGGAGAGGCTCGGTTGTGCGGGTAAAGCAACGCCTGACGCGTTCATTACTTCGATGGGTGACCGATTAACAGTGTGGTACAAAATGCTTTGAAGACCAGTGTGGGGCTGTAAATTTCCATACCAAAAAGCGGTAACGTTTTCCCCCCCATTAACTAAGTCCGATTTTGATAATTTTTGAAAATGTTCTAGATCTAATGGAAAACTAGGTTTAACCGTTTTTATTTTAAAGAAATATTGCCTAAGATAAAATTTATTAGTATATGAATATCTATATTTTTGACTTAAAAACTGTATCGAGCGTTTCAATTGTTTTTTAATAGACTAAACTGAATTACGAAAAAAGAAAAACGTATAAACCTAGAATAAGATGCAGTGAATTAAATGAGACCAAAATTTCATTTTGTGAAGGATAAAGGGGAAAACGTTACGGCCCGCAACATTATTTAATAGCAAAATGAAGGCAATCAAGACAAAACGTACGAACTTAAACTGTCTCTAACTCACGATACGGGTCATTTTTGAAAATACCTACTCGCGCCACGTATCGAAAACTCATGATTCTCTTAACGAGCCCCTTCGTGCTCCAGAAAACACGCTAAGCGCTAAGCTAGAAAACACTTAGCACTTAGCAAGCACTATAGTTACGAAAAAATGACATAGTTGAAAAATCTTATTTTTTGAGCAACGGGGAATTTTCAAGTGAGAAAAAGCCTGGGTTTTGAAAGTTTTCCTAGAAAGCGCCTCTCAAATATTTACCTTTTTTTTAACCTTTAACAAGTGCGTAATCTAGTTTGATGCCTGAGGCTCAGCATGTAGGTATTAGGATAAAAAATCCTTGTGTTAAATATCGCAAGTCTTTAAAAAAACAGAAATACAGTTATTATCTTAATAAAAATTCCCCATTGCAATCATTAAAGTAAATAAGTAATCTTATAGAATAATCTTATTAACTATGACGGCGTTAAAGTAGTTTCATCAGTAGAAGTCACATTTTCATCTTCTCTTTGATACAAATAATTCGTCTCTGGCGTTGTACTGCTTTGGCCATAAGAACTGCTAGATTGGCCATAGTTCCCCTGGCCATAAGTGTCTGATTGGCCATAGTTACCGCTGCTACCCTGGCCGTAAGTTCCAGACTTGCTATAGCTACCGGATTGGCTATTTTTACTTTGGCCATAGCTACCGGACTGGCCATAATTGGCAGATTGGTCGTAATTGTTCTGTCTGTTAGATGGGTTTGTCTGTTGATCCCGTGAAGGTTGCCGGTTCGAATCCAGTTTGTCGAGTTGGCTGACGCCGCTGAAAAAGGAGGTTCTTCTTTAACAAGGATTCCTAGAAACAATCACATTTATGTTGAGTTAAAATGTTCTGAACGTTTTAACTAAGTCTAGCTTGACTTAGCAGTGAAGCTATTCAGCAGCATTTTATGTGCATCGGCCTGATTAAGCAGCATTTTGTGTCTAATTTTTATGCCCTTCACTTAACTAAAGCGCAGAAAGTAAAGACACCATATTTCCTGTAAATCCCGTAGTCCCTCTCCCTCCAAAGCAGGCTTTCCCAAAGTGGGCGATAACGCCCCCGTGTGGGCGCTGCAGGCCTAAAGGGGGTAAAAGACCCAAAAAAAATGGTTGCTTTGTGTACTACCTACTTCGCTCAGGTTCAAGTTAACTCTTGCGGGTTATAGTAAAAGTCTCGTTTAGAATTAATGTTTAATCTCCGCTAATATAGCTCACAATAATTAATTTCATATTATGTTATAGTGGTTTTTAAGTAGGTGAAAAATGTGGGCGCTATAAAATAATTTATTCTCAAAGTGGGCAGTAGACAAAATAAGTTTGGGAACCCCTGCTCTAAAGCTAAAGCAACCTCGGACCAGCGGACATTACCCGAAAAAATATTTAATAAGAAAGAATTGGAAACTAAGGATTTAATTGTTTGTGAAAATTACCCTAATATGCTAATTTACGCTAAGTTTGGAGCATTATCAAAATGTGACAACCCTATTTTTTACGCCCGCTGCTAATGTGTAGCCTTGCCACGTCTTGAATTTTCCTTAAATTATGATGTCCATTATTCCTAAAGTAAAACTGTTTTATTTATTGTTTTTATTGATTTATTATGGTATTACCTACAAGATGGCCAGAAAACCACCAAATAGCAAAGCTTTGCCTGTATTTTAGCTAAGTGCAAAGTACGCTAGGCTTGGTGTTGCTTAGCTTAAAATATGAATAACCCTTATTAGCGAAAAAAATGAATTAATAAAATTGTGACTGGAGTTTACTCTTTATAAAATACATGTGCTGTCATCTATTGTCAGAGTACGTATATTTAAATACATAACGCTTTTTGTTAACGCTCGACTTTAAAACTCATTTCCATACCGGTTTTAAAGAAAAACTGCGTATTTCCTAAGAAAATAAAATAAATGAAAAATGATGGCGATTGGTTGATTGATTAAATTGTGATATAATTAAACTTACCTTTCATCTCTATAAGGTCTTCTTTCACCAACGCTATGCCATCCACTGGCAGTGCCAGAACCGTACGCCAAATCCTGTCTATAACCCGAGCTTTGGCCATAACTGGGGCTTTCGCTGTATGAGCCATAACTAGCGGGGCTGTAACTGTAACCGGAGCCATAGCCGACCGGGGGGTTAACGGCCGGGCCGTAACCGTTAGCCGGGGCGTAACTGGCTGAGCCGTATGAAGGGCTTGGAGCGTAACTGGCTGAACTGTATGACGGACTTGGGGCGTAACTGGCTGAACTATATGACGGGCTTTGGCCATATGATGGGCTTTGGCTATATGATGGGCTTTGGCCATATGATGGGCTTTGAGGGTAGCTCGAGTACCCAGCGCCGCCGCCGCCACGGTATGGCTGTTCTCTGTAGCTTCCAGCGCTTTGCCAGCCGCTTTCTTGTGGTCTGAAATTTATAAGAAAATTATTTGAAAATAAAGTCGATTTACGGACGATCATTTTACGAGATTACGTCATAAGAAAACATTGATGGTAACCATAGCAACGATTATACGTTGTTCTGGTTACCTTGTCAATAACGCTCACGTTCCCGTAACGTGATCTAGACGTTACACTTTTTTGTGAGTTCAGTACGGTGCTCATATCACGGTAAAAGTGAAAATGATTAGGTAATTATTGATTAAAGATTTGGTTAAATTTTTAGGGTTTTTAACTGAGTCTATAAAGGTATATTTTCTTAAAAATAAATATGATTTCAAAATTCGTCTGTGGGATTCATAGCTGCGACTAAATGCGATATTTTTTTCTATAAATGACTAGCATCATCAACAATATCGGGATAAAAAGTAGCCTCTGCGTTAATCCAGGTCTCCAGCTATCTAGATACCGAGTTTCATCGCAATGGGTCCAGTAGTTTTTGTGTGAAAGAGTAACAAACATACACAAACACACAAACTTTCACATTTATAATATTAGTAGGATAGGATAACGCGGGATGCGTTATCCTATCCTACTAATATTTTAAAATCTTAGAAATTATTTAAAATCATCAATCATCAGATCCTCACCAAATTATGGGGACAAATTTATGGGACCACCCCTGAGGTATCACCTTTCGAACACAAAAAGAATCAACTCAATCGGTTGACCCGTCTTCGAATGATCGCGTAACATACATACAAAAAAAAACTGCCGCGGTAAAGCTATGGCATCGTGCGATCTTCGTACAGTCGTACCATATACAAACATAAACGTTAAGCGAACGCTCGGCGGCTACATGGTAGGCGGAGTGGGGAGTGTTAGGTTTTATTTTCGTTACGGAATTTCTTGATTTGGTCGCCGCGCTCAAAGCCCGCGATAAAAGCTATGCAATAGCTTAAAAACAACATACAGACGAATTGAGAACCTCCTCCGTTTTTGAAGTCGATTAAAAATCGGACGAAGTCACGGGTAAAAGCTAGTAGTATATTAACGTAAGATATTCGTATTTTGTTTGGAGAATTATTTAATGACAATAGTGAAAGGATTCAAAGGCCTATTGTTTACCAAAAATTACATAATCAAAATTGATGTAGATTTAGAAATGTTAGATGATTTTATAATTTTGATCAACCAATCACCTTCGAATTAAAACAGTGATATTTAAGATGAGCGCACACCTAGCCGCACCGCACGCGCTGCAGTCGCCGCAGCGAAGGAAATCCCCTTCTGCTGATGACGTCACCAGCCGGAGCCGCGCGCATACAAACGGAGACTGCGGCGCGTGCGGTGCGGCTAGGTGTGCGCTCACCTTAATTTTGACTATTATCATTTACATCTAGAGCCATGCCATTAAACCAAGCTATTTAGGATGCCATAGATAGATTAATTCTTTATTGTAAACACCCTTTTAAATTACATGTTGTAGTGCCAGGGACTTGTCAATACGTTTGGAGACAATTACCGCGGGTTTTATCACATTTTCCTTCACCGTAAGAGCAATAGAAACAAATATATTTTTGGGCTGCATTATGTATTCATTATTTTTGATTTAAAAAAATATCGGCCAAGTACGAAAGGTTCCGTACTATTATATTGTTTTTAGTATTTGTTGTTATATTATGCGGCAACAGAAATACATCATCTGTGAAAACCCGTTTTCACCCTTTGGATACGGAACCCCAAAAAAACTATTTTACGCAACTCCGCGACCTAAAAAAGGGTAATGTGTTTATTAGTCTATGTTGTTATGTAAGTCCTTTGTGGCACTCGCTCTTTAGAGATTTTTATTTTGTAACTCGCTACTTTAGAACATAATTTTCCAAATAAGTACTAAACCTTAATTATGTACCCCCGTCCTATTTTTAATTTTAGAACTTTACCAATTGATTTGGGTAAAGTTCTTACCTGCCGTACTCAGGTCGTGCCCAGGGCGAGGCCGCCGCCGCGGGCGGTCCCGACGCGTCCGGGCGTCCCGATGCGAAGTAATACCCCCGTCCCGCCGCGTCCCAGCCCGACTGACCGCGGTACGTCTCGTCCCATGGCCTGAAACTGATCACACGTTAATATTTTGGCCAAAAGTAAAATAATTTAGGCTTTGCCGTAATCGGGTAAAAAATGGAGCTAGCGTGTTAGCGGTTACCCTATACTTATTATTGTAAGAAACGTTTGCTTAAAATTTGTCTCACGAAATTAAAAACTATAGATATGTTGCCAATTATTGAAATATATGCAATTTACAATCTTTTATCGGCTAGTCATAAAATTGAATAAGGTGATTTATTCATAATTCATAAAAATACGTTTTGGGAATCATTATGAATTACTTAATTAGTTGATTTGAGGTAATGAATTATTTATGAATGAATTTAGTTAAAATTTCCAATTTGGTTAGATAAAATGTACAAACAAACCTTATCTAGACAATCATTAATTTTAGAAATTCGAAAAATCTAGAAAAAGATCCTTTCCAATTTACTTTCTTAATGTATGTGAATGAGATTAGTCTGCCCAATAAAAACAACTGATATAGAATCTTTATCGATATTAAACTCGTTTTATGGCCGTATTAGGATTATTTTAATATTAGCAAATCTTGAATTTTGATAGACTTGTTTTTTCAATAATCTATTTCGGTGTGTATTTAACCATTCATCTTTAAATTAGACAGTACCTACATAAGGAACCTTATTATTCGACATAGTTTTATTTGACACTAGCTGAGCCCCGCGGTTTCACCCGCGTAATAATTTTCTACGAAATTTCCTTAATTTTTTCTTTCATAAGAACCTTCTCCTGACAATAACAAACACAACAAAAAAAGAATTGGCCAAATTGGTCCAGGGGCTCTATTTTTGAATCGGTCGTGTGACAAAGCTTCGTCGTATACGCCTACAAGTCACGCTCGACTTCCAAGTCGCATGACACAAATTTACTGTATTTTTGAATCGTTTGTCGTCGAAATTTAAAATGTCAATTTTTATTCGTTTTACGCAGTTATTTGAAAAGCGGTAATTACCAGCGGACATCCGAAATTATCCCAAAAGATATAAATATTTTTCAAAGACCGTTTCCGAATGTTTGACTATGATTGTTTGATGTTTATTCTACCACTCGCCTGTCGGCGACGAGTGGTGGAGACCACTCGTTACGATGGAGCGATTCAAAAATAGCGAATTTCCGATGTCGAACGAATATCAGTAGAAATCGAGCGCTCGACGCGGGACGAACGATTCAAAAATAGGGCTCCAGGCGTTGTTGAGTTATGCGCTTACCAACACATTTTGCGATTCATTTTTATATATAAGAAGATTATTGACATACTTATTAAATTTGACATTAATACTTTTCATAAGTCTTGTGTTTTTACCAATACAGTCGTAATCATAAGTCGTATTTATCGTTCTGCTTTGGACCTTACAGATTAGACATTTTAAAATTTTCCTGAATCCGGAACTGTCTTTTTAGAAAAGTAAATCGTATTTAGGTATACCAATGTAAGCTGTATTTAGCGCCCTGTTAAGTAGCTCTCCGTCCCACCCTGGGCATTGCAGCTTCGACATTATATTTCCTAAATCCGACCCTGATTTTTTTAATTTCGCCCTATAAAGTAGCTCTCCGACCCGCCCTGGGCATTGCAGCTTTGACATTATAAAATTATCCTGAACTCGACTCTGTGTACCAATATTATGAGTCAAGCCAGTACTTATTATTTGAGCCAATTTGCGTCTTCTCACGCGAAACCAAGTAGCAAAAAATATAACAAGCGAATTGTATTAGAAGATAACATATTGTTTTTCGCCTAACAACTCCCATGATGGATACGACTCATACAACGTCTACTTAATTTAGTATTCGTAACGGTTCAGACACATGTTGAACTGTGAGGTCGGGAACCTCAGGAAGTAGGGGTCATCTACCGTTTCGGACTGTGGTAATGTTCCTGAATTTTACTCTCATTTATTCAAAGTTAGAACGTGCAAATAAAATAGACAGTCAGACCACCGAGTGATCATAACTCAGTTTTATCCGTCTTGGGGTAGGTTCATTTCCAACAAAAAAAGAATCATCTCAATCGGTATAGCCGATTGACGTATTCGAGTAAACGGTGAACATACATTTAAAAAATACCTATTTGCGACAAAATAAGAACCTTCTTCTATTTTGATGTCAAAAATGACGCCATTTGAAGAAGATTGAGATCAACGTTTTTCGTTAAACTGGGATTGCTTATTTTTAGGAATAGGAAAAAACGGGACCCCAAATGACTCGATTATCTGGCTGTCTCTTTGAAGTAAGCTGATTTTTTTTTCACGTACCTACTAATTAAAATCGCTATCTATCCTGCCCTGGGCATTACGGCTTCGACATAATATTAAATTTTCCGAAATCCGGTCCTGTGTTTTTACCAATGAACCTACTCGTAATCCAGATCGCTATTGATCGGGGTGTACGTTGGTGAAAGAGCCCAGAGCAAGTAACCAACGTTTGTCCCGAGATTCCGCCTTTAAGACCTAAGATGTCGGTAAGGCCATGGGAGGAAGGTGGGAATGATCGGGGTGTATGGAGGAGAACGAATGGGAGGCTGCCCAGCAGTGGGACAAAAATGGCAAATTATTATAATTTCAAAGCAAGATAAATAGATTTAGCCATAATTTTTTTAACAAAATTTCGTAATTAGTACCTACCTACTAAGAATATTTTTATTTAGTTTTTCCGGAATTATTCATGTACCTAAGTAATTATTGCTAAATGAATATAAACAATGAAAAAATACACGGTTATGATTTATCGCCAATTTATCAAAATGATGTACGAAAAGGCGCGAAGTGTCCGCAAAGAACAATACTTGTAGAGATCGTATATTGCAAATTGGATAATTGTACGGAACCTTTGTGTTATTTTACTGATTTATCTTGTCGTTAATTTTGATGAGAAGTTTCCGAAGTTAGAGTTTCCGTCCATATAACCAGCAGCAATGCAATTGTACGCACCACGTCACCGTTTCAGTGACAAAAGTAGATCAACAATTTTCTAAAAGAAAAAAACTCATCTGCAAACTAAAATTGCATGAATTAGAAGTCTGAAACTTCGCATGGGGTCCCTTTTTTAAGATTCCTATATATGCTAAAAGGTCTAATAAAATATTTTCGGAAATTCGACTTCTAAAGGGGTAAAAAGTTCCAAAAAGGTTAGTCCATTTTATATAGTTATTTTATACTTTTTGGTCTTTGATAACGAAATATGTCAGATCAGACCCTGGTTACCATTGAAAGACAAACTGCTCGTCAAGACGATTCTAACGAGCCCAAACTCGATGGGGTTGTGTCGTTTCATTGCGAAGTTCCTATGACCACCTTCCAGTTCCATCATCAGAAAAACTAAAAAACACGCTTTAAAAAAAATCCAACTTAAAATAGAAAATAAAATTTAGGATTAAGAATACTGTAAATAGTAAGCGTATTACATTGTGATCAGGGCCGGATTAACCATCTCGGGGCCCCTAGGCACAGCTCGTTTCGCCCCCACCCCCTTTTTTATACCACTACAACCCAATTTGGAAATTTATACTGTCTACATTACGAAATAGAATGAAGGTACCATCATCATCAACAACAGACTTCAGTCATCACATTGCAAAGGTATACGCCTTTCTTCAAGTGAAAAGATTTTCGCCACAATCTACAGGACGAAGTATCGGAGTCATTTAAAATGCCATTTAAATTTATTTAACGCAACGCGCCAGAAATACCCGTCGCTTAAAACTAATATTGTTGATTGTAACGAATGTGTTTTGTTTTTCTGAAAAGTGCTGAGATGGAATTATTGTAGGTGAAATTTTTACCGATATTTTGGGGTAATTTCGAGGCGAAAGTTCTTTGTCATTTCAAAGCTATACTAGTTTTAGTTTTTAATTTTAGGATAGCTTCAAAACTATAGGAAATGTTTGGCTCAAAATCACACCAAAATGTCGGTAAAAATTTCACCTACAATTCCATCTCAGCACTTTTGAGAAAAACAAAACACACTAGTAACCATCAAAAATTTTCACCAACGAAGGCGACCGGTGCCAGTGCCCAGTAGTAACTATTTAGTAGGCTGTGTACCAAGGTCGTTGGCGTATGGTCCTTAAGTATAAAAATTAAATTATGCAAGTTAATAAATTAAAGTGTCTAATACAAAAAAACAATTGTTAGATTAATTTCAATACAATTAAAAAAATCAGACATTCACCGTCACTCTTATAGTGTCAATAATGTTTTACTTACCTTATAATGTGAAAAAAAGTTTCACATTTACCGTGGTTTCATAAAACCACACAATCCCCTTTTTTTTTAATTTTTTAATCGGGAGTGCTGGGCCCCTGGTCATTGTAGGCCCCTAGGCACTGGCCTAAAGTGCCTTAGGGATAATACGGCACTGATTGTGATTGCAAAAGAAAAATAATGAAGGTGTAGCATCACAATGTAACACGCTGACTATTACCAAATTTATTAAATTTTATTTTCTATTTTTTAGTTAGATTTTTTTAAGATGATGGATACAGATGTCCGTGGTGTGATGATTGAGCTGGACCTATGCTTTCAGAACTTAACAACGACAACAACAAGTTATGTCTATCGTGATTGGATTCTCTAAATCATCCAATGTCAGATAATAGTGATACTAGGCACCTATCATTCAAATAAGATAGACCTGTCGTATTTGAATCATTTGTTTAATTTTGCAGTTTACTTTAAATAAATCAGTATGAAACAGCGAACGATCGTAAAATTTATATTTGCCTTTAAAATGTGGTCGGCGAACTATCGGGGCAGGCAACCGTCTAGTCTATATTATGTGACTGATCTCGGTCACTGACTGTGACCATGATTAATCATCAATAGCACCTACTGACTGTCAGGCAGGTACCTAACCTTACATGCTCCATATCAATACAGCACGCTTTCACCAAAATCCCAGATGACACGGTCCTCGATCAATATAATGACAACGTAACAGTAAACTATGAAAATTGCATAGTTTCGCGGGTTATTGTACTGCTTTATGCTGTGGGGTATTTGGGTAATAAAGGGCTGATGGTGTGGTTATAATAGGTATTTGTTAGCCTTGTTGGTTAACGAGGCGTTGAAGTTATTAAGGTTACGAAGGGCCTGCTCGTCGATAAATGACAACGATTCTCTGTTCTCTACACCACAGAAAAAAAGGTATTTCAAGCAAAAAATAATCCTCTATCTATTTAGGTAGACGCTAGAGAATAATTTCTTGTCTTTATTAAGTTGTAAAATACAATATTTTAATGAATGAAGATTGCTTTAAACCTGCTGCTTTTCATTTTTTAAGTTTTTTTACTTTACGGTTATTTGGGCAGTAGCAAGGGGTCCATACAACCCAATTTCTGTCAAGTTACCTTTACGAAGATAGCTTAAAACAGTTTATACCGCTAATTCCAAGTTTAACAAAAATAAGATTTTTATAAAAAAAAATGACTTTATACATGAGATAATGTAAAGTCGTCTACCTACCACCCAATATTTTGCATGCGTATGCTCACCTTTCATGTGGTCCTCGTCCAGCAGACGGTCCATACCCTCCATATCCATCATCAAACCTATCATAACTAGGCGCTGGTCGTCTGTACCCATCGAACCTCGGATACGGATCATAAGGCGGCTCATATCGATCATACGGGTTCCTCTCATACGGTCGTCTGAACTCATCATAGTCTCTCTCTCTGTAAGGGTCTCTCAGGAACCTGTCGTAGTAGTCAGGCCTGTATCTGTCTCTGTCATCGTATTTGTTCCTGTTCTTGTTACGACGGTTAGGTCTGTCCTTTTCTCTGTCGTTGTCGTTCCGTTTGTCACTGTCCCTGTCGCGATCGCGATCGCGATCGTCTGTAAAAATAATTATAGATTAAGATTTTAAAGTGACAGTTAAAACCTATTGATAGATATGTCTTTCTAGAGGCAAGAGTTTTCCCCTTGAGGATGTGGTTTGGTCAAGAATCCAGTGGCCTCTTCTTTTTTGTCTCTTTTATAGGGTCCAGAGAAGGATATTGATTATTTCTGGTAAAACCGCGGAGCGCTGCTAAAATAGATTCTTAAGGTTTTTTTAGGATGTTCGTAAAAATTACTAATAACCAAATTTAAAATCTAACATTATTTTTAATACGCGCAGAATTTGTGTTAATAATAATTATTGTCTATGCGACTATTGGCCGAAAATACCGTAACAATTAAGATGGCGGCCGCGGGGGTTTCGACCCCACACACTTTTATTAACCTTAACATCTAAAATAATAAAATTACATCCTCAACAACAAACCGCTAAACCTAAAAAAAGTATAAGATTTCAATGGACTATTATTAATTTTTAGATCTCTATTACCTGTTCCATTTTTATTCTGATTCCTATCATTATTGTAATCGTCATCATAATTATTTTTCTTATTATCATATCGTTTCCCAGACGTCGGCCGATGACGTCGGTCGTCATCTCTACTATCAGCATCGTCATCTTCGTCAGACCTGTCACGGTCGTCACATCGACTGCATCTAGATCGATCGTCACGGGAGTACTCCAGCCGGTCGTAGAGCGGTCTGGCGTAGCGATAGTCGTAGTAGCTTCGCAGTTGACGGTTTAGCTTGTCGGTTGAGGTTGGAATGAGTTTGGAGAGGGTTGTCTCTTCAGCGTTTGTTGGAGGGTTGGTGAAGAGGATTGTTGCGAAGAGTGTCTGGAATTATAAAAAAATATTTAATGTACCTAACGCTCAGTTAGGCTTTGTGTTGGCCTAGTGGCAGATACCTCAATTTTAATTCTGAAGACCGTGGGTTCGAATGCCGGTTTTTTGGATGGTTTTTTCTTACGAATTTTTGTGTGATAATTAAACATTGCTCTTATGGTGAATGAAAACATCGTGATGAAAGCCGCGGCTTAGTAGGCTCCTGACGCATTGACAAGTTCCTTCCCTGGATATTGGTCGACTAAGTTGAGAGGTTGGTATATAAATATACGGTGGATGGCGCTGTATAAATCGTTGAAATTGGATGTAAAAGGCCTATATTTTTATTTAAACCTTTTCCTTCCTTTTTGTGTGGCAATTGTGTCTTTTGGGGTTTAAATATCTATTTATCAGTCATCAGTTCAAACACCCGCTTGCGACGTAGTAGATTGCGGGTTCAATTCCCGCCTCGAACAAGTATTCGTGAACAGATACTGATCTGGGTGTTTGTATGTAGTGTTTTGATTTACTTGTTGTTGTTCTCTTTTGAACTTTATGTCCAAAATTTAAGTAGGTAGGGATCTTAATTGAAAGCACAAGTGGCCAAAAAACTGAAGGTCATAACTTATGAATTTATATCGGTTTTGGAAAAAAATATTTGTGGTGCTATAAATAATTTCATAGGTAAGTAGGTACATAATATGTAAAATTTATGTGTAAAATCACCAGCTTGAGTCCGAAAACCCGGAAATTAGTCACCGAACTCTACAAAAAGTAGACAAAGGTGCATCGTTACTATAATTTGAAAATGAATCACAAAAATCTAACCTACTTGAGTAAAGACTACAGATGTTTCGATTTGACGACCACTGTAGCGCGGCGACCGCCTGAAACACAGACGGCTGCAGGTTCGATACCCGCTTCTAACAAATTTATGTAATACCGTATTTGTTTCTGGTCTAGGTAATTTCTATATATTATAAGTATAATAAGTATATATTATATTAGCCGTTGTCTAGCAACAATCACACAAGCCTAATTGGGGCGCTGCGTAGATTGTCTTACAATATTAATATATTCCAACTAGTGGTAATTTAAATATTTGACAACCACTGTATGAAATATGGGTTCGATTCTCTCCGTTATGTATTTGCTAGCTGCGCCCCGCGGTTTTGATCGAAGTTTTAACTAATAATCGGACTCGTTAAATAAAGGTCTGGGCGGATGGGCCCATGTAGCCAATGAAGATGCGAACTTACTATTCGAATTGAATTGAGTAATTTATTTATTTGTATTTCGACTGAACTCGTAAAATTAGGAAGTATATAAAATGTGTTACCCGCGTAACCTTGTGTTTGATCCAATTCTTTTGTCTCCCCGATCGCTGGTTAAGATACCAACACTGTGAGGGTATATTACATCAGTGACCTTTTAAAACAATGGTGAAAACGTCCTTATCTGATGGAGTTTTTGTTGTGCTATTATAATTATTACAGTTCCGCGTCAAATGGGCCAGTTTGATGCATTTTAAGGATCTACGCGTAGATACCGAATTGGTAAAAATAAGCAACTGATTGTTTAACGGAAACCTTCCTATATTATATCTAATACAAACTCTTTGAAAGTAACCTCTTGACCTAAGAATGTTTTTTTAAGTGTCAGAATTTTCGACGGAACGCTGCCAGTATTTTTTAAATCAAATGCAAACTCCTTGAATGTAACTTCTTGAGCTAAGAATGTTTTCATTTTAAGTGTCAGAATTTTCGACTGAAAACTGCCAGTGTTTTTTTGAATCAAATGCAAACTCTTTGAAAGTAATCGCTTGACTTAAGAATGTGTTATAAGTGTCTTAATTTTCGACGGATCGCTGCCAGTATTTTTTAAATCAAATGCAAACTCTTTGCCTGCCGGCCAGTATTTATAAAATGGAAAGTCTTTAGATCCTTGGACCCGATGGGCGCATAACTAACTCTTTAGTTTTAAAAAAAGTCTGAACACATTCGTTCTGAATTTTCGACAGAAAGCTTAACCGCGGGACGCTACTAGAATTCTTATTTAGCTCATTAGGTATGCGAGGTCCTACTCATCCAATATCCTAAACGTTTTAAAACTAACTTCAGTTCTAATGAGGTGCATTGTTTTGTAATCGTAACCCTAACTAACTTCCGTTCAGTAATCGCTCTACAATTACGATTAGACAAATGCTTGACAGTTTAAAGGTTAGCATTATCTTGTGTTTGTATACGTAGGGTTGCCATTGTCACACATATTTATTTTATTTATTTTTTTACACAATAAGCTTATATTGGATCTCATCGACGATGAGATTAAGGATAAAGCATGCTCGTCTAGAAGGAGAACGGCAGACTTGGATAACACGATGGAACGCTACTAGTCACTTGGCACCATTGTCCAGGTGTTAAAAGCCGCTGCCGGCCAAGGCCTACCACCGCTTTCTTTTTCCTTTGTGATTGCAGTATCTTTCAACACCAGCTGAACGAAGGCTTTTGCCTTCTTAGCCGCCGTCCACCCGGTGCTGTACCCACTGCTGGGTCTTGACCCAGAGCGGTAAGACATCATGGGCTAATAAAGTTAGGATAAGAGTCAGCGTTAGACGACTTTAACACCTGCCTGATGGTAGCACGCTTTCCTAGAAGATACCTATTCACTCGCGAGTTGAAGACCCCCAATTTGTCAGTCGTCAGGAAAGACAAAGACAAGATTCCATTCCCTCGCTGTACGAATAAGGAATGACGGAGCAAAACGTTTAGAGTTAGCCGACTTCAAAATACGTGTGCAATATCTCTTATTATTACATTAGTAAGATTTAGTTTCGATCAACTAAATTGAAAGACACATTGGTACAGCTTAGTCCTGTTTTCTTTCCAGCGTCCTTGGAGCGACAGATGCCATGTTTTGATCGTTTTTTTTTAAAGCCAGCGAAGTAATTCTATGTGTAAAACAATGCGTTGGCAGCCCTGTGTTACAAAATCTATGTAATTTGGTTAGAATTTAAGGTCATTTGCAGATATCATGACTCATTTCCAATGAAGGTAACAAAGGTGGGTAGGTAGCCTAGGCCTACCACTTTTAACAGGGTCTGTAAATTGGAATCACGAGACACTTTTCATAAAACAAACGATAAAAATATATAATAAATAGGTAAATTAAATAAATATTGCAGGACTTTGTACCTACTTAGCGCCACCTAGCTTATATCTAAGCAACTAGGCTTGTGTTAAGGTGGTTAAACGATGAATAAAATCCTTACCTAGCTTCTTTTCCTAATACTAGAAACACCCATACCTACATAAATATTTGTTTGAGACAGGAATGGAACTCGCAACCATTTGCGTCGCAGACGTGTTTTCGGATTCTTAACTTAACATAGCCTTAATATAAGTAGGTACCTACACTTATATTAAGGCTATGTCTATAATAGAACCTACTTGTTTATTTTTAAATTAAAAATATCTTCTCAAAAGCTCTACGTACCAGTAAAAAGCGTTCCATCTTGAATTATTTTAAAAATGCAGTTCTATTTTCATATTACGCTGGCTGTATACAAACGACACTGACCGCACGATAAACCAGTTTCAAGAAAAAAGAATCACCTTCCGTTCCTATACATTTTCTTTTTATTATTTTACCGGAAGTTTAAAACTTTTGAAAATCGAATTGTTGAACTGAAACTTGTGTTTTTTAATAGGTCGGTCAAAGGAAGTGCGATGCGCGAACGCGTATGGCGTACTGACCATTGCCGCTTGCGCCCTCGGCTTATAATAATTATGGTAATTTGTTGGTGTTTTTTTGTTGTCCATCCATCTGTTGAGGCCTATTCGAAGGCTGATTTGCTATTATTTCGGATAATGATATAGGTAATGCGCTGAGAAGCTGCTGTGGATATGTAGGTAGGTATTTACGACTGTCTCTTAGTGAAACTTTAGTTAAGACGTGCGACTGTACCTATGTTAATAATTACATACATACAAACAAGCAAGCAAACATACAGGTGAAACTTATAAAAGCGTGTTAAAAACCTTATATTATGAGAATGTGGGGTTATTACTTTTTACAGACAAAGATATTCGCCATATTTTCTTACTGATCATGATCCTCTAGCTAGAGTAAACATCTTCTCTATATAAGTATACTAGCTGCCCTTCGCGGTTTCACCCGCGTAACTCCCGATCCCGTGGGAATATCGGGATGTAAACTATCCTATCTCTCAAGTTGGATCGAACTGCACATGGTGTGCGAATTTTATTATAATCGGTTAAGTGGTTTAGGAGTCCATTGAGGACAAACATTGTGACACGAGATTTATATATACAGTGGTGGTCATATAATTAAGAACGATTTGAAGTTCTAGAAGTTTTTTATTTAAATCGTCTCATACACAGAAATCTGTACCTTCTGAGAAGCAACTAGTTATGTTATAAAATAGCCACATGAATAGAGCAACGTAGCTTATGAATAAAGAATAAAATCGCTAACTATTTTTTACACATTTTATATATTTGACTAAAGTAACACATTCAAATAGTACTGAAGCTGGACAAATAATTAAGAACGATTTATTAAACAGCCCGGAAATTGTTTGGTATGACACTTACATTTAAAAACTCACAATAATATGTAGTGAGGAAAATTTTAAAAGAAATTTAATACATTTTTAACTAAAATTAATAGTCAATAGCATATCCACGGCTTTTAATTACTGCTTTACACCGGCGAGGCATTGACTCTATTAATTTTTGACATTTCGCAAGAGAAATAGAGTTCCATTCTTCTAAAAAAACGTCGTACAGCTCTCTTAAATTTCCACACTTTGTATTTGAAACCTTTTTCTTTACTTCGAACCACAGATTCTCTATTGGGTTTAGATCTAGGCTGTTAGCTGGCCAGTCTAAGACAGAAACTGATTGCGCTGTAAGGAATTCCTTAACGGTGCGTGCAGTGTGCTTTGGATCATTGTCATGCTGTAATGTCCAAATAACCGGTAGAACGTCTTCAGCATAAGGTAACATTGTTTCTTCCAGTATATTTTTGTATTGGAACTGATCCATGTTACCTTCTATCAACTTTACAGGTCCCACACCATGTCCAGAAAAGCACCCCCAATTTTCGTGTCCTTAGGGTCAAATGCTGTATTCGGGGGACGTCGTACATATCGTTTTCCATCAGAACATACTCTATTTATTTTCGTCTCGTCAGAAAAAAGTACATTTTTCCACTGTCGCACAGTCCAGTTTTCATACTTTCTCGCAAATGCAAGCCGGGCTTGCCTGTGGCAAAGTTTCAACATGGGTACCTTTCTTGCTATCCTACCGTGCAATTTTTCTTCTACCAAACGTCTTCGAATAGTGCGTGCTGAGATTGCTGAAGGGTTGTTTTCACCAAAATATTCTTTTCTCAGCTCATTAGACCCTTTAAAAGGATTTTGTTTTGCCATACGAACGATGTTTCGGTCATCTCGAGGAGTCGTTTTTCTCTGTTTAGGTACACGTGGAACATTCGAAGTAGTTTGATACGTAGCATAATGCTTTACAGCGTGGAAAACCATCGTTTTTGAACATTAAAAATGGTCGGCTATCTTTTTATAAGACCAATTCTTCCGGCGAAGTTTTATTATTACTTCCCTTGTAGATTTATCACAACTTTTATTTTTTCCCATTGTTTTTTCATAAGAAGCAAGGTTTTTTCATAAGAAGAAAGACTTTTAATCTTTCCAGCACTACATGGCGTCAAAATTATACAAACAGTAACAAATCGACTGAGTGTTCTCTATTTAAATTTGAACAAAGGTATACACTATTTAGCGTTCTTAATTACGTGACCAGCCAGTAAATAGGAATACTATGTTTAGAAGTAGTGTAAAAAGTTTGTCTATTTATTTTTAAGCTAATCATGTGTATCAATAAATACAGTGGTATTATGGAAAAGTTTTACGATACCGAGATAAATAAAAAAAAATACATGCAATTAGTTTTGCGTCCTATTTTGAAAAAAATCTTCCTTTTATATCAGCGTTCTTAATTATATGACCACCACTGTATTAAGATAAAATTCTCGTGTCACGGGGTTCGAACTTGAAATTTTGTTAGCATATTTAGTAGGTCTGAGAATCGGCCAACATCTATCATCATTTTTTTTTTTTTTTTTTTTAATAGCAAAACAACGTTTGCCGGGACAGCTAGTATTTTTATAAAAACTTAGTTGTGCTTTACACATATCCCTCTGTTTTCAAGCAACTAAATAATAAAAGAAATGTAACCTCTAAAAATCTAAAAAAGACACAGAGGCATGCATATTGCATACAGCAAACCTTACAAAAACCGGTCAAGTGCGAGTCGGACTCGCGTACGAAGGGTTCGTACCTTGTTTGGGAGCACCTCTTAAATATATTTTTTTCTGTTTTTAGTATTTGTTGTTACAACGGCTACAGAAATGCATCATCTGTAAAAACTGTCTAGCTGTCGCGGTTCATAACATACAGCCGATGACAGACAGACAGACAGTGAAATCTTAGTACCTATCGTTTTTACCCTTTCGATACGGACCCTAAAAATGCTTGCTTTTTTTCAGAGACATTATTCAGGAACTACTACTATTGCTATTGTCTACTATTGCTATTTATTATTGTGTACTTTACTGTCTCAATATCTGAATCTTAAATAAAGTAACTTATATTTTTTATTTAAAATACTAGTGTTAGCTTCGGGTGACCAAAGGGCTGGCTTCTACCTCGATAGTAGATAAACATCACCATCCAACGAGGAAACGCAGCCTGCCTTTTGGGCACCCTTCCTAGGAATTTACTCCCATTTGGACTTTAAATAATATTGAAATTTAATAAAAATTAAAAGTAGGTTGTTCAATTAATTTAGGTTTCTATTATTAACTTAATTGTCATGAATAATATTTTATTCCTTTGTCTCTTCAAGTGAATAAATTATTAGTCCAATATTAAGTAGGTATAAATTAACGTAACTTCATTGTAAAGGTTAATATTCATTAATTGTTAAAATAGAATTTAATTATCAACATTATCGTATAATTTTTGCATTGTTCCATCTTGTAATTTAAACACAAGGAACTTAATATCACATTTTTTGTAAAAAGCTATTTAAGGCGAAGGATAAATAATTTATTGCCTTTAGAATAGAAAAGACAACGTGAATTTTCATCTTGAGTTTACCACACAGTGCCAAAATGTAGGAATAGTAGCTTGTATCACAAGGGAGTAAAATAATACATAACGCAACTTTTAATTCCTATTATCCCCAAATTGGCTAGATTATCAATTTGGGGGATAATGCTACGAAGATTCCCGCCTCATTTGGGGAATAGGGGGAATATCCCACTTTTTACACAAGAATATTTTGAATCCAGGGTGGAGTAAAGGATTCTAGAGTAGAATCTCGCGAGCGTAGCTATAAATGGTAAATAACACACAATTAAATAAATAAATATTTCAGGACATATTACACATCGCCATCCAGCCCCAAGCTAAGCAACTTAATGCTTGTGTTATGGGTGCCAGATAACGGATAAACTACTTATATACTTTTTTGTAAATATATACATATTATACATATAGGAAACACCCAGAACCAGAAACAAGAATTTATGGTCAGCATAAATACTTGTTCCCGGCGGGAATCGAACCCGCAACCTTCTGCGTCGCAGTCGGGTGTTCGCCCGACGCGCCACAGAGGTCGTCGAAATCGAGAGTCGTCGAACAATTATCTTACCAACATTTTTTCTAATATTATAAATGCAAAAGTGTGAGCGTTAATGTGTTTGTTGTAGGTACTTATTATAAGAACTTACTACTACTACTACTACTTGGACTTATTTATAAGTGACAAAACATAAATCATAATTAAAATCATCATCATTTCTTTACATTGTATAAAATAAAGTCACTTTTCGCCGTCCCTATGTCCCTATGTATGCTTAGAAAACTACGCAACAGACTTTTAACGGTTTTTTTTAATAGATAGAGTGATTATAAAGAGGAAGGTTTTTAGATATAAAACATGCATAATACAGCCGTGCGAAGCCGGGGCGGGTCGCTAGTAAAAATATAGGCAATAATAATTTTCCTTGATTTTCCATCAACAATTTTAGTTCGAGGAGACTGGCATTTTGTTCGTCTACCTTCGCCTTAAGTAACTTACTTTGATATGTCTTTACTTACATACCTAGCAATGATTCTGATTAAAAATTACGACGTCTATTGGGGAAGAGGAAGTGCCATTGTTTCATATTAAGATTAACTTACTGTTTCCATTGACTTGATTTGTTACAATTATAATTTTAGAACTATGCATCCTGATGGGCTAAGATGATCACACAATGGATGTCGGAGAGCGGACGTCGAATCGAGGCAGACCCTGAAAAAGATGGCATGATGATGTGGATGCCTTCGACGGCGAATGGCCAAGTTTAGATCAGACTTAGAATTGTGTGAAGGACATTGTGAGTAGGACGAAAAAAGGTACAAAATTCAATTTACATTAAAATCAACCCCTAAAGAAAGCCTCAATGTATACAATTTAACTAAAGTTAATAAACAAAAGAGTTAAGATAGCGTTTATTTATTTGTTTTGTAATTTTTAAAGATAACCAATAAAACAAAGATAAAAACACAACGGTTTATTTTCTGCACGTTCTTGTCGAAAAAAACCTCTGGTTTTTTTTTAAAGGAAACAATGGAAACAATTTACTTAAAAACTAAGTACAATCAAATCAAAAACGGTAGAGCAGCGAACCGAATCTGACGCGTCATTGTATGCTTTGATAATCATCCGACCGTAATGCGTGGGGTACATCAATCATTTACCTATTAACAAATATCACACGTATATTTTTTGATTCGGTGGCGAAAATATGAACTAAATTACATTGTTGGAGCCGCTTGCAGCAACATTATAGAAAAATTGAGAGTTCATACATTTTTGACAGAGAGCGAAAATTGTGTGAAAAATGTACATCTACTTAGTTAAATTAAAACAACGAAGTTATGCCCGAACAGCAATTAAAAAAAAAACAATCGAAATGAGAAACTCCTTCTTATTATTTAGTCGGTTAAAAAGGACAAGTCAAGATTTAATAAGAATAGCTGCGCTCCGCGGTTTCACCCGCGTTAGTTCCAATCCAGTGTAAATATCAAAATGAAAAACCTACCTCGATTAATGGACTATCCAACACAAACATATTTTTTCTATTTTTCTCTAGCAGTTCCTGAGATCAATGCGTTCAAACAAACAACGGAAGATGAATAATTTTCCCCATTTTTCGACATTTCCCACTGATTCTTCACTCCTATTGGTCGCAGCGTGATGTTATACCTATAGCCTTCCTCGATAAATGGACTATCCAACACAAAAATATTTTTTCAATTCGAACCAGGAGTTCCTGAGATTAGCGCATTCAAACAAACAAACAAACTCTTCAGCTTTAGATAGTATGTTTAGTTTTAAAGACGTTTGCCAGTGGTCAATTGTTTTTAAAAAACTACTTTAGAAATTATGATTTCGAATCATGGTCAGACTTCAATATGCTACTGCAACGCCACTACCAAGTGTAAATATAAGTTTGTAGAACTGTATACGATATGTCACACTTTTACAATAGAATTTTTACAATGGCAACATTGGTTTTATGAGTTAATATGTCGATTATGTTAAGGTTAAATACATTTTGGTCTAATTATTTAGTAAGACCCTGGTTTCAGGGGCGTTGTTAATCGATATAGGGCCATCCGTGTTTTTTAAATGACATCTGGTTAACTCTCACGTTATTAAACATCTAGCTATATGTCTAATATACTTTATAGTCGGAGATCCCTTTAAGGACGACCTTTATCGATCTGTTTAATGGATGAAAAGTATTTAATATAAAACTAGCGACCCGCCCCGGCTTCGCACGGAAGATCTAAGCATACATAGGGACATAGGGACGGCGAAAAGTGACTTTATTTTATACTATGTAGTGATGATTAAATAGGTCAATAAATACATTGCAAATGGGTTGCCTAAAAATATCATTTATTGGCCTATTTAATTTGATATAAAATACTTTTCACACCTGCAGCACTTTAATCACGGATTAAAGCCCTATTAACCTCAACTTAAAGCAAGACTTTATTCCCAAGGGAGGAAGGATTTTATGTTGTATGAAACTCCCAAGGGAATAAAGTGATTTGAATTTGGAACATTGAAATTCGTGTGAAAATTCTTTGTTTTAATTTTGAAGGTCTCAGCAAATAGGTTTTATTTATATTAAGTAATTTGATTGGTCTACAAAAATCTAGCAGCCCACGATTTATGTTTTTTATTTTGATTGTTACGTTAGGTCTAAGCAAATAGGTTTTGCCTATAATACCTACCAAATATTTACCATCATGCTACCATATCATTGCAATTGCCAGAGAGAATGTAACAGTTATAGAGTGGTTATGTTCGAACTTCGCAGTACTACAATGTGACACAAACTATGACATATACAAATCTACATTTATGCTAGAAAAAATTGAACGAAAAGAAGGTTATCTCTTTCTATAATGTCCACGACAATGGGACTTGAGCAATGTTAGAAAGAGATGTCACTATAATTAGAATGCGTGTCATCGTGCATGTCAGAAAGTACCTGAGGGGATATGGGGCAATCAGTGGACTAGTGGTTTATTTTTTCAATAAATCTGAACATTTTTCAGATTTGGGGAGGCAGAAGTTCGACATAAACCAAATTGATTGTGTAATTTAATTGTATTAGGAATAATAAAAATAAATAATTAGTTAAATGAAATTCAAAAGTCATTTTTTTTTATTCTTAGCATTTATTTTTAATAAAATAATATAACAAATATTTTTTTTACTCAAATACCTTATTTTAAAATGAAACTAATTTATTTTTAATTACATCGAGCACGTTCTTGAATATCTATTCGGCATCCAATCATCCTCGTATCTTTGAGTCCTGATTATTTTAACCCATTTTTGTTTCATTAAACCGTCACTAGGTAAAATGTAATCGAATATGAACAATATTAATTCCTAGGTGTATCTACCTCATTTTATCCGCGTAGTCATGCCCTATTCCGCGAGAATATCGTGATGAATAGTAGCCTATCTACTTCTACGAACATCTACAACCAATAAGTACATACCAAGTTTCACCGCAATCGGTTTAGTAGTTTATGCGTGTAGGAATAATATACGTACTTAGATACACACACATTTACATACCTTCTCACATACAAACCTTTGCATTAATAAATAATAATAATTAAACAAATAATTACAAACAAAAACTGACCCAGTTGGCTCATTGGTCATCCGGACTGCCGGACTGCCAAACACAGGGTTGCAGGTTCGATTCCCGCTTCAGACAAGTATTTATGCTTAGATATTTGTCTGTGGTCTTGTTGTTTTTATGTTTTATAAGTATGTATTTACAAAAGAAAAGTATTTGAGTAGTATATCCGTTGTCTAAGTACCCATAACACAAGTCTAGTTACTTAGCTTGGGGCTAGATGGCGATGTGTGGATTGTCCTGCAATTTTTATTTATAAATAAATTTTGTAGATTTTTTTACCCCATTCTCCCCTAGCAAACAACTAAAATACATGTTGAAAATTGTGTTGTTGAAAAATAATTTTAAATAAATTACACTGTTAATTACGAATGAAATGATTATGTTTTTGCCTCATGTGTTTCCAGTATAATTTGTACATCTCCTAAATACGCACAAAGGCATGTTATCTCGCGAAAAACTGTGAAAATTATTTAAATGACGTCTGGTGGGTGATCATAAAGGAGTCGGGAACCCGACTGAATCAACGGTTGTCAATTACCTTCCGTTCATGTAGCCAACTTTATTTTGCAAAGACGTATCTACCTCTGGTTGACATATCTCTGGCAATTGCCCCATTTTTTTTAAAGTGGATTTTTTTAATGTGGCCAGGGAAAAAAAAATTGGACTGACGGTATGAAAAGTAGAGTATGCACCTCGGGATAAAGCATGTCTTCGTCTTGGGCGGCTTGAACCCCTCGCTTCACTCAGGACTCTACTTAACTCCCTCGCTTCGCTCAGGAGCTAACTTTAGACTCCCTCGCTACGCTCGGGAGTTAACCCGAGAGTCCCTCGTTACACTCGGGGTTCAATATGCCACCCACAACATAAGACATTGCTTTATGCCCTTGATGCATAATCTACTATTTCATCCATTAAAAAGATCGATGAAGGTCGTCCTTAAGGTAAAAGGGTACCTGCGCGCTCTCCATACAAACGTAGTCGACTGTTTCCTCCCTGGATAATGACACTAGCACAAATATTTTTGTGCCATAAAACCTATAACTGCCATGACTATGCCACTATGTTTTGTTTTTTTTTCATTTTCTAATTATCATAGAAATTAAAATTAAAAAAATTAAAAAAAACAAAAAAACAAGGGGCATTGTCATGGCAGTTATAAGTTTTATGCACCAAAAATATTTGCTCTAGTGTCATTATCCAGGGAGAAAACAGTCGACTACGGTTGTAATAGTTTGTATGGAGAAAGCCCCCGGTACCCTTTCCTCTTAAAGGGATCCCGTACTATTAAAATTTAAAAATATGGGGATATTTTCTCAATTCGTCGCCTACATTTTTTATGCTTACTAAGATAATTCCTTTGGTATCCCGCTTTTTTAAAGGGGATACCTCTGGGGTGGGGGATTATAGGTATTTTCGGAGTGTAGAACAGGAATTCTACCCGTTTTCATAGACCGTAGAAATATGCACTAAAACGGACAGACAGAGAGACGGACAAGAAAGTGATCTTTTAAGGGTAAAAATAAATTTAAAAAACCGATTCAAAAAAAGGAAGAAATTTACGAAATAACCCATCGTACTAACACTAACATAATGGAACGTACCTAGTACCTACTAAGTTGATAGGGTTTTTATTCCCTTTTTTTGAAGTCGGTTTAAATTATTTATATTGGGCGCCAATTTGTACCAACTTATAAAATACCATTTTGCAATCTCCAAGAAAATCATGCTTTCATTATGCTATGCTTTATTTGCAATTATAATAATTTACAACTTCCTCAAACTAAATATCAAATTACGTACGACAGGTCAATTTTTCGTGAAATCTCTATAACAACTCCGTAATTTGCGAAATTCGAGGGCGTGACGGTCAGCGCTCTCTAGCGGGGAGTAGACAACATTATAATTAAGTACCTGATTTTAAAGTAAATGTTGAAATACATAATAAGTATTTTTTTCTTTTTTGCTTGCGTGTTCCCTCTTCACGGTCAAAAGACTGGACCGAATTGGATGAAAATCAACATAGTTGTAGTTTAGAGGATGGAGAAGGATATAGGATACTTTTGATCCCGAAATTCCCGCGGGATCGAGACTAACGCGGGTGAAACTGCGGGGCGCAGCTAGTAATAAATAAAGCAGAACAATTCACACAGCGCCATCAAGCCTTCAAACCCCCCCAAGCTAAGCAACTAGGCTTGTGTTATGGTAGCTAGAGAACGGATAGAATACTCAAATGTGTAATTTTCTTTTCTTTTTAACCCCCGACGCAAAAACGATGGGGTGTTATAAGATTGACGGGTCTGTGTGTGTGTGTGTGTCTGTCTGTGGCATCGTAGCTCCCGAACGGATGAACCGATTTTGATTTAGTTTTTTTGTTTGAAAGGTAAGTTATACTTATTATACATATAAAAGATTTATGTGCGCTAATCGACATTGCTCCTACGGTGAGGAAAATATCGTGATGAAACCCGCATCTTAGTTGGCTCCAGACGTATTGAGAAATTCTTTCCTCTGTACACGAACGACTAAGCTAAAAGGGTAGTATAATATGTGGTGGGTAAGCCTACTCCATCCGCACGAAGGACCCATCTAAAGAAGTATACCTATAGTTGCAGAAAACAACAAGTACAAATAAACGAGCCTGTTAGTCGTTTTCTCAAGGTGATCATAATATTTCCGGTTTCCGATCATCAATTTTTATTTTCAACTTCATTATTTACCCATTTCTTACATTTGACACATATTGACAGCGAAGCAAGCGGAGTAAGATTAATGGGACCTTCGAAATAATGCGCGAAAATTACTTTAATAACGGTAGTAAAATAAACAACTTAGATGTCCATAAATTATACTTTTGAGAAAAAAAGCTACTTTGAAATAATTAACTTTATTTATTTACTAGCTTTTGCCCGCGAAAACGTCCATAGAAATTTATAAATATATTTTCTTAGCGGATGCCTATGTTATAATATTAACAGCTATGTATGACAAATTTTAGCCCTATCCCTACAATTGTTTGAGTTGTGACTCAGTCAGTCAGGAGTTTAAAATTAATATTCTTAAAGCACAACACACGATTGGAGAATTGAGTAAAAGTAAACATAAAGCTAGGAAGTTAAATTGCACAAAAGGGGCGGCATAAGTGCTGAAATAGGTTTCTTCCAGGCAACCTATGGATCATTCACGTCCACTTGAAAAATCCACTCTGTAGAACACCAAAGTGTCCAACTTACAGACCTACTGTGATAGTGTCTGTCCAACCTCAATTTGTTTAATTTTTCTTTGTAAATATTGGATGGGAATATTGTGACATGCATTGGACATGGACAACGGACGGTAGGTCAATAACCGGCACCCCTGCGCATAAGTAGTTGCTTTTGACAAGCGTTGTCACCTGTCAGGGTTACCCCATAGCCAAAGCAGCCATTGCACAGTGGTAGCACATGAGTAGGTAGGTGGTAGTTAGAGGTTTTTGCTACCCGCGTCGTGCGTCGTTCTTGTTTTCTGTATTCTGAGCTAAATTGGATATCTTCGGTGACATCTTCTACTACTTATATTAAAGGAAGAGAGGACAAAAAGTCTGTAAGAAAACCACAAGAGTAACGAGTCTGAAACTTTGCATTTTTCCTTTTAGGACGTGGGAATAAGGGTTTTTTGGAAATTCAACCTCTAAAAAGTGCTGATAAAGTTTGTAGTTCGTTGTAACTATCATGTATTCTGTTGTTGCTTTGCCATAGGTACACTTTGTCGTTAATTGCAGATGGACTTCAAGAAAAAGAGGAGGTTCTCAATACGACTTTTAGTAGGTATAATTTTCTTATTCATACAAATGACAGGTGCTAGGCCGCTATACGGGCCGATATGAAAATGAAGATCGTTAAACGAAATGCATTATAATATAATCAAATCGTAAGCATTCTCTTTACAAATGAAATCCAATACAATTAACTACATAGTTAGTTTAAACCCACCCCACTATTCGCTACGAAGGAGCTATTAGGGGTGAAAATTATACTACCCTACTAACCACTAACCAAACACCCTGGCTGAAAAACAATTTCAGTCCAAGCCACGCGCTTACGTGTGACACTTGTGTCTGTAAAAACAATACATTTCCGGATCCGATAAATCAATTTAAATACTTTTAAAGTGAGCGAATTAAAAATCAAAAACGATTTTATGAAAAAACATGATATCAAAAGAAATGGTTTGATTAATATTGATTAAAGAAGAATTATTTAATATTGTAACAAGTGTAAGTTCACACGAAGTACGATTTAATATTAATACGCGGCAACTTTATTGACATTTGACTTTTTTTTAACCTTATTTAGCCTTGTTATGAAATTATGTGGAAGGACCTATAAATACTACAAAATGCCTATGATTTGAAGGTAGTTAAATGTTAGAAAGTGAAGCGGCACCCGCATATATTAGAAAAATTGTAGTCATTTTATAATTTATAGCCTTGTTGGCAAACAATAAAATATTTTTACGACTATTTCACTTAAAAAAATAGAAACCCCAGTGTTAATTTAATTCACTTTTCATAGACAGTGCAGTCGAATATTTGCAAAAGAAAAAACTTAGTAGAAAGAGACAACAAAATGATTTCAAATTCCTAAAAACTTTGAATATGAAATTTTATGAATATAAAAATGTTTTCGTCAAAAAACTATGGCGTTGAAAAATCTGCAGTTATTTCAACCTATACCTATGAAAAGTGATGGAGTGTACCGAGCTGGTTCTCCTTTGAAGGCGCCACCTTCAGCTCTCTCGAGGAGCGTCTCCAGGTCCGCTGAGACACTGATTGGAACTACAAAATGTGGTACGTTGGCTTTTACATCAGTAACTTTTTTATCCATGCTATTTAGAGCCTGGGACACGTATAAAAAGTGGGCTTGCCCAGGACCTATATCACCCTCTCAACTTACTCGACCGTGGTCAGAGGAAAAAACTCGTCTATATGACTGGAGCGAACTAAGCCATGGGTTTCATCACGATGTTTTCCTTCACCTCAAGAACAAGTTAATAGCGCACATAAAAATCCATTGGTGACCGGCCAGCCAGGAGTCGACCCTACAACCTTTGAAATCAAATTCGAGGTATCGACCACTAGACCATCTCCGCAAGTGGTGAGAGTACGTTTTTATAGTTTTTAAGTTTATATTGCAAAGAGATTCATCAAAAAGATTTTACGGGAGACATAAGCGATGATCAGCGCAAGGTCCCCGAATACTTTAGTCGACTTCTAAAACACCAAAAAAAAGAAAAGGTGGGATCTTCTTCTTTTAGGGTGCCTCTCCAACTAGTGAAGGTTGGCACTCGTCGATATTCCGCAACCAGGTTTTTTTCCTACTATCAAATTTTTCCAGCAACTTTCCCCATCATTACCAATTGCAGGAGTTCATATCATTGATTCCTAAAAAGGTGTCCTAAATAAACTTACCTTTAAATATTTGCATCTTCAAAAATTGCGACTAAGACGAGACTCGAACTCGATTATTATTATTTGTTTGTTATATGTCCTATATCACGGGACTATGGAGTCCCGGACCTTTGGAAGGCATGCGTGGGGCCGAAGCCAACACGTAGAGGCCCTTTACAATAACAAGTTTAATGGCAAAGTATGATGTGAACATCAAACCGGCGATTATCCCTGTCTGCACTATAAAATGCAGCCAAGGACAACCTCCGGTTTGAATAGAACTATTGATAAACTACAGGAGAAAACTACTACTTGGGCTATTGTGATGGGATGGTAGTGGACTGATACTGGGGAACTATGGGTACTATGGCACCTGCCGTAACAATGTTCAACAAACATGTAAAAGTGGCAGGCGGAGACTCGCCAACTCTCAAACTGGGCCACCCTAATCAGCTGAGTAAATTAAGGGGGCAACAGGGACGAGAGTGGCTTAATTATTATTATTATTTTCAGATAGCCCAGTGCAGGCTTAGCACTTTAAAAATAAAAAATCATTCAACTTACCTTTGTTTGATGGTTTTTAAAAGCTTGCGTTTTTGACCAACTCGATAAATAGGATCTTCTACCGAAGGTCCTATTTTATCGCGGGGATTCTTTCGAATGCATGAATTTAATATCACCTGGTACTATTTCAAATATTTCTCTATTAAATCAGGAAAAGAGCTTCGTACCCGCAAAACTCGAAGCACAGAACAACCCGGCGGTATGGTGAAGGGATCCAGCACCATCGGCTTGCCCTCATTGGCCAAGAGCTGGCGAGATGACGACAGCATACCTACCAGGTCTAGGAATAACAGGTAATAAGAGATATTAAGAACTTTATTCTCACAAAACTGGCAACACAGAAGTGGTGCGGGTGGTATTATTAAGGGATCGGCCTGCCTTTGTTAACAGGCGACGATATCATTGGTAATGAGAGACAAAGATATCATGATTTAACAGCTCGAAGCACGGAACAACCATAGTCCAGCACCATCGCCATGTTTTCGTTAGACAAGAGGTGATGAAATGTCAGTATGTAGCTATTAGTTCTAGAAATAGAAGGGATGAAAAGGGGAAAAGATGAGATTTAACAAAACCATATACATACCTACTTCTTATGCACAAGTTCGAGGAATGTTAAGCACTGATATTTCTGACGTGAACTTTCAGAAGCATTAAGTAAAGCATAATATATACCTTTATTATCTAACCAGATTGATTGCAAGAAAATACTAGGTACCATTTTGGAAGCTATGGCTAAGTTTAAAAAAAAAACCAACTATTGTAAAAATCATTTTCAGAATAAATTCCAATTCAAAAATTCAACTGGACATAACAAACTATGTGACTGTGGTTAGTAATTTTGATTGATAGCCTAGTAGAGTGAAGCTAGTCATTGCGCCACTTCGTGTAAGCTAAGCCTAGAAACTTACCTACCTCACGCAAGTTCATTGAAGCGGTGAATCACGACTTATAGATTAAACTAGCTAAGTGCGACACGCAACTTGTCAAAGCTTTACCTAAGTTTCTTAAAACACTTGAGGTAATTGCGCCTTTTAGAAATTTTACAGGAATTAGTTTTCACCCGCGTCTTCGTCAACGTAGGGCTTGCCTTGTGGGTTTGTCATATAACGCTGAAAGGGTTTTACAATTTTAGTCTGATCCGTACTTATAAATATCAGGTTTTTTTTCTTTCTTCGGTCACAGACTGTAGTTACGGCTGTGCATTTGCTCGCCAATGTCGAGTCTTTTTGGTGATTTTCAATATCATGTACAAAGTTAAAAGTTTCCTAGATTATCGGGGTTATAAACTGATATCTCTTCTATAGGAAATCTGTAAAAATGTCAGTTTAACCAAATCTCACCGCCCAAGAAAGTTAGGCTATACTCTGCTGTCTCAGAGTCGAAACTCTACTGTGTAAAATTTAGATACGGATTTACCTAAAGATTCTGTGTGCTATTTATTCATAGAGAAAGCTCGAAGCGTAAACAAAATATTAATTTTAAAAATTCCAATAAATTAACAGGAGCTCAAAATCTAACCCCCAAAATAGCATACGGAAGCAAAAAGCCTGTAAGTGGTTGTTTTTTACCATACAAAAGATAACAGATCAAATTCCTTTTACTACATGTTTACGTTCATTCGGTAAAGCAATTAGAGGGAAATAGGCAAAGGTTAATTTACCGAACTATTCTTTAACAATGGACTATTGATGTGATAGTTCGTTCTAAATTACAGGTTTTTACAGGGTCAGAACATTATCAATATATCTAACTTTATAATTACCTTTTGGTGTTCTAAGCACCGCTACGGGCTAAGCGTGGGTTTGAACCCCAGCCACAGAAAAATATCTAAGCATAAATACCCAAGTAACGCACAGGCAAGACAACAGTGAACATTTAAAACAATACAGTTTGTATAAGAGCTTTAATAATATCCAAATGCTGAATTGAGGTGAGTTTGGACTCTTATTAACGCTTGATAAATTCTGCATTTCTGTTCTACCTTTCTTTAAGCTTATACTTGTCTGAGGTGGGAATCAAACCCGCAACCCTGTGTTTGGCAGTCTGGCATGGCGACCATTGTGCCAACTGGGTCGACAAAACGAATAGAATACTTATACCTACTCGAAAAATAATATCTTGCGACAGTCGGGTCAATGTGACAACTCTCTAAGTCATCCAATATTTACAGTACCTATACGTGGTATGATGATGTACCGTATTTTATTGACCAGTGTCTAGACTATAACGCGTAGGCGTATCTGTAAATACTAGTCTCATAATACGTCTAACGAGCCTGGGTATTATACCATCTGGTGGTTTAAAATTATACCGACGTATTTATGTACTAGCTGCGCCCCGCGGTTTTACCCACGTTGGTCCCGATCCCGTGGGAATATCGGGATAAAATGTATGCTCAATCTAATTTTATCTTACAACGGGGGTTGACAGAGTCACATTTCGACCCAGTGGGATCTTTTGTGTTTACCCCTACCTTATTGTTTCTTACTCTTTGAAGAAGTGGGCGATTAACGCGGTGATCCCACTAAGAGGAAGAAACCTATAAACCTCCGGTTTAGGATACGCATTCCCAAGGAAGCTCACACGCTTCGCTGCTAAGACGTAGCATTCACACAGGATGTGCTCCATAGTTGCCTATCATGTCCTTGCTAACTCATCAACCTTCTCATTGCCTAATACTCCTGCATGGCCTGGGACGCAGATTAGTTGTTGAAGTATGCTCAAGCTCCCATAGTAAATATCAGGACCCCGGCTCGGCGGAGTGATCCCTATGGCTTGGAGTAAAAATACCTCTACGATAAGCTCTAATTAGGTAGGTAATTTAAAACTAATTACCTAAGCAAATGATGTATATCAGTATCAACTTAATAATTATCGCTTTACAAATTAAGAATCATTACTAAGGCCAACTACCGAACCCTAGTGGTCAATAGGCCCTTGACATTTGGCTGCCATTTTACAAAATGGCGCCTGCTCGAACTGTCAATCTGGGTGAAAGGCGGGAAGTATTTGAATATTAAAGATGTTGTGTCGGGTAACTCGTTAGGGGAGATTGTTTGGACACACCCTTCCTTGAAAAGACTTCGGTTTCATGGTTTCATGAATAAATTGAGTTTGCTGGATTTAAAGTAGGTTAGGTTTTGACTTTGAAAAGTTACTGTAATCTAATTACATAGATTGGTACTTAGAACTAAGAAGTTATGAAACAGGTGACTATTTCCCTTGTAAAATATTTCCATCTGTCCTAAAATTGCTATTATTAGGATGTTTTCAGCAAGGTTTTAAAGTCCTGCTTGAGTTGAAGGACTTATTAAATAATAACTAAATTACTTGCATACGGGCTGTTTTTCGCAACCAAACCTCTTTAGTTAGGTCCTTTTTGCGTGTCGATGGAGTAGGCTTACCCAGCACTACACTCTCTGAGCTTAGTGGCTGGCTGGAGGCATAACGTTTTCCTTTAAGAGTAATGTCAAAAAGAGCACATCAATTTTTCGGGTCCTTTCGCACCGTGGTGTGAATTGCCCAAGAACTTTTTCGTAAGAAAAATCCATTGATGCACGGCCGGGCGGGATTCGAACCCACGACCTACAGAATAAAAGTCGAGGTATCTACCACTAGGCCAACATCACGCTTCATCACAGCTATCACTACATAGTATAAAATAAAGTCACTTTTCGCCGTCCCTATATCCCTATAATATGTCCCTTTGTATGCTTAGATCTTTAAAACTAACGCAACGGATTTTGTTGCGGTTTTTTTAATAGATAGAGTTATTCAAGAGGAAGGTTTATATGTATAATACATGCGTAATATAGCCGTTTGAAGCCGGAGCGGGTCGCTAGTAATAACGTTAAGTTACCTACTAAGTAACAAATAAAATATAATGATAGCAATTTTAAAACTCTACAGAGCCTCCATTTTGTGTAACTCGAATTATGTTCAAATATTCAAAAACCTTGGTCTAAAAGGCACTTTTTCTAAGTCTTTCATTGTCAGTAGGTCAAATAAATTATGCATAATTTCGTAGAAAATGCTGCTTTCCGCTTTCAAACAGTTGTAAATTGTTTGCACTTTAACGTTTGTGCATATTGAATCAAGAAAATGTTGGAACAAACAAAATTATCACAAACCTGTAATGTTTTATGTAGGAATTTCTAAGGGAATATGTTAGTATCTACTTAGGCGCATGTTTTTCATCGCTACAATAACCTATACGTCAACAACTAAATTTATTTCAAATGGAATATTTCGATGCTATTGCAAGCATCATTTCCACGAGACTGAAGTTTGCGGCGGGTAGGTACATCTTGATCCTATAAACTAAGATGACATCACCATTTTTTCAGCTTTCTTGTACTCTTTGATTTTTTCAACGTATTGTGTGTTGTACAAATAAATTGTTTATCTATCTATCTATCTATTTTTATGGTTACGTACCCAAATAGTTAACTGTTTCCTTCCGTCTGTCCGACTGTCTGTCACAACTCACCAGGCTGTATCTCATAAACCGTGAATAACAGTTGAAATTTTCATAGACGATGTATTTCTGTTGTCGCTATAACCACAACATCAAAAAATGGTACGGGACCCTTCTCGCGTGAGTCCGACTCGTACTTGGCCGGTTTTTCACCCGACGAAAGGGTTTTGGTTTTAAATTACATAAACCTATTAAATTCATGCCATGAATGCGCCCCGCGATTTCACCCGCATAAATCCCGCAGCCCGCTCCTACCCATGGGAATGTCTGAAGAAATATATTTGAAGAAATAATTCACTAAATGTAATGAAGGTTTCGGCCTCACCATTCGTCCAGGATAGCAGCAATTTCTAGAGGCGCTTTTTCTCCAAGTCCAGATACTAAAGAATGTTTCAATTGCAGCGGAAGCAGCCGGGCTGGTAGTGTGGACCGCAGCACCCGAGGATCGAGCTCCACCCTCAACTCTGACGAGGATAACATCAATGTTGTCGTCAGGTCAGTTCCTCATCACACCGGTGATACTAAGACGTAGGACTTTTTAACACTGGAGTATAATTATAGTCTTCAGATAGATATAAAGTGTGTGTTATGTTCGAAGTCAAAATCACAGCCAAAACTTATTCCCAAGTTAAGATGTGTGAGAAGAATACATAAGAAACTCATAGGTTTCTTATTATTTTTTGTAATCAAGCTAATAAACTCCAAGGTCATGATTACAAATAATTTTGAAAATATATTTTCCCCTATACTAAAGGTACAAATTCCGTACCACTGAATAATTCAGTATGTAATTATGTAGGTAAGTATAGCAGATCATATATCAAAATATTAAAACACAACAATCAACAATGAATCAATATGACACCAAAAACAAATATCTACCTACCTACTTAAATATAAATTGATTTATTCGTAGCAGTCATATCTTTTTGTGATCATTACTAACAGTTTGGTTCAAGACGTACTTAGTTTTTAAAGTGTAATGTGCTCATTATGTTATTCCCTATAAATTTAAAACGGCAATCTAAAATTGGGATAACCTTCGTACTCGCTACGGTGTTTACGCTAATCTGGCAATTAGGTATATGGCGCGAGTCGCAAAACAAAGAAAATGATAAAAGTTCCATGAAATTCATATTAATCTGGAATTCACCCAGATCAATACCTATCCGAGACCTTGTGAAAGGACAACAAGCATTCATAGAGAGAAATTGCTCCGTAAACAATTGCTACGTAACCGCAAAAATAAAATTATTAAACGATATAACAGACTTTGACGCAATACTCTTTCATTACCCTAATATAGTTCAAAATAGATCCCATCATTATTTACCGGGAAGACGTTCTAAGAAACAGATATACATATTTGAGAGCATAGAATCTTCTTTTTATTATCCTGCACCTGAAAATAAATTTTATGACAATTATTTCAACATGACTTGGACGTACAAATTGGATTCGGATTTGTATTTTGGCTATATAGTTGTTAGGAACGATAAAGGTGAAGTTATTGGACCCAATGATAAAATTCAATGGTTGAAAATCGATGAAATGTTCCCCATTAACGAAGCACTTAAATACAAACTGAAGAGGAAAAATAAAGCGGGAGTTTGGTTCGTATCAAACTGTCGAACTTGGAGCGACAGAGGTGTCTTCATGGATGAAATAGAAAGGGAACTAAACAACTACAACTTGTCCGTCGACGTATATGGAGGCTGTGGAAGCAAGCAATGTCCGAAAAACAAAATGGATTCCTGTCTTAATATTGTAGAAAAAGAATATTTCTTTTATTTTGCGTTTGAGAATTCGTTTAGCACAGATTATGTAACTGAAAAGTTATTGAATGCTCTGAAACATTATGCTGTTCCTGTTGTGTATAGCGCTGCTGATTACAAAAGGTAAGAAAAATTGTCTAAGTAGACTAACAGTGCCCGTGGTTTTACCTAAGTAAGTCCCGATCCCTTAGGACTATCGGGATAAAAACTTAGTTATAGCCTATAGCCTTCCTCGATAAATGGACAATACAGCACCATTCAAAATAATTTTTAAATTCGAACTAGTAGTTCCTGAGATTAGCCAACCAACCAAACAATAAAACAAACTCTTCAGCTTTATAAGTTAGAGGATCATGACTGCTTCTCATACGTGCTTCCATCTGCAGCAGTCTTCGACTTAGCACAGTGCAAAGTTCACTGATGGGCATCTCCAGCTGTTCAGACACTTAAATCCACGTTTTAGGCCTCTCCGCATTATTACACACACATCTTCTTCTTACCTTCAATACTATACTCTATTTAATAATTTACATAAACTTACTTAATATTATAAAGAGGAAATATTTGATTGTTTCTTTGCATTGAATAAACTCCGAAACTGCTGGACCGATTTTGACGAAACTTGGTATGAGGATACATTGTTTCATTGGGAGTAACATAGGCTTTATTCCGATATTCCGAAATCGGGACTACCGTGAGGCATAGCTAGTTCTATAGTACTTTTGTTTAATTACAGATTCATGCCTGACGGAATTTACTTGGACGCGGTTAAATTAAAAAAGAAAGAGTTAGCTCAACAAATATATTGGGCTGTTAATGATAAGGACATGTACTATAATTATTTCAAATGGCACAACCATTATTCATATGAAGGTGTAGAAGATTCTCCGGACACTGATCCTTATTGTAAACTATGCGAATATATAAATAAATGGAATGGGACTAAAGTTGTTGAAAATTTAACATATTGGTGGAACGAATTGGAGCGATGGAAAGTTTATGAATGAAGATAAAGTCAAAAATAAAAGCGTGTTAATAAATCAAAAGATTTTTTGGGAAAATTTTATTGTTGTTATATTTCTACTAGAACCCAGTAAAAATAGTTTTAGTTATTATGAAATCGGGTACGGTGCTTCTTTCGGCATTTTAGCTATCTCTTATAAGACCTGAAGGCCCATGTAAAAATTCACCCTGTATAGGTACTAATATTTGCAGCAATTCGAAATAGAATATCTCGAAAATCTAAGAAAATAGTTAACTATTAGTTTATTCTGTACAGTAGATACAAACTATGTCACACAATTTGTAAGCTTACACAAACACCGAGTGACCGAATCCCTTTCCATTCAGCCTTTTGTTGTTTTTGAATTGAAGGAAATCGATATAATTTCTTATCAACTAATGTGTCAACAACCTGCCTTACGTTTTTAAGCCGCAATTTATTTATTTAATACTGAGTTACAACCTACATGGTAATAAAAACATATTGTGGAAAAATATTGTGTTTATTTTAAAAACAATTGTAAGACAGTAGATTTAGGCGGGAGATGTCAGAAACGAAGAAAGTCAATTTAGATTTTGGGTCAAAATCTAAATTGACAGATTTTAGGTCAAAATCTGAAAAGGTGTGTCTTATTTGTTCTGTTTCTGAGTAGGTCAGATTATTAGATTGCCAGAATCTCAGCAACGTAGGTAGATGAATACATGGGAATGTATTCATCTACCTACGTTTTTTAGTTATTCTGAAAAAGTTTGAATAATAAATAGGTCAGCGTTTGCCACTATCTCACACAACGACGGTAAGTGACGATGCGGTCTAAGACCATAGCACGCTTTCATAGAAGATACCTATACGCTTGTGACTCAAAGATCCCCAAATAAACGAGGCGAGGCCTTCGAGAGACGCAAGTGAAGGTAGGAAGACGGCAGTGAAACATAAAACTTTTGTGGCTGTACTAACCTACGCAGCAGCAAGCAGTAATGAGCACGGACAAGTCCACTTGGCGATACGACTTTAGGTCGGTGGGTGGTATCAAGCCGATTCCTCTCACCAGGAAGGTTCTCTAATTCTAAAACAGATAAATAGGTAACTGAAATCTTTCAGTATCAATCAAACTATGTACTTATTTAAGTAGGTACCTACTCATGATGGGTAAGTAGATAAGATAAAAAACTTAAAAATCAAAATTAGTTTTACGTAATAATGACCCAGTTAGAAATAGAACATAATCTTCCAACTACTGAAACCTTAATTAGGCTTTGAAACTTAAATAATGACTGTACCTAAATTAACAAAATAACGTTAAACGACGGGTTTAACTAAACCCATTTTTATCGAATAAATAAATAAATGTTAACGAAATTGTTTCCAAGAATGTTTTAATAGGTATTTAGGCACCTTAGTTCAAAGTCAAAGTCAAAGGGCATAGGTACATAGTACCTACATCAGAACCTAGTCATTGTACCTATGTAGATGTTAAAAGTTCTAAGTAAAATAAATGTCATTTGCTTCAATTGTTCAATTCATAATACCTATTCGATGGCGATTGTAATAATTACTAACTCAATAATGTAGGTTTTAATATTTTTTTAAATGTTTTTACAGCAAATTATCATTATCTCCGTCTGTGATTCTTTTAGAGTTCGTCCACTATGCGAGCAAGAGCGGTCACGCGGCGAGCGCGTTATGCTGGAGTTTCCAGGCAAAGGGCAGGTGATTTGTCAGAACACAACAGCTAGCCAGAAGCCAAAGGTCTTCTCATACAATGTTGTCTTCGAGCCTGCTGCTACTCAGGTAAGGACTTCGAAAAGTAGCGACAGGCATGCAACCTTCTTGAACGTACCTCTGACTTTGCAAATTATGTAACCTCCCTCGATTGTCTTTTTATAAACTACTAGCGAACCGCCCCAGCTTCGCACGGCTATATTATACCTACATATAAACCTTCCTCTTGAATCACTCTATCTATTTAAAAAATCGCATCAAAATCCGTTGCGTAGTTTTAAAGATTTAAGCATACAAAGGGATATAGGGACATAGGGACAGAGAAAGCGACTTTGTTTTACACATCACTATGTGACCTCTTTGGAACTCGGTTTGCAGATAGAAAACCTCTTTCAACTCCTTTTAAAAGACAGATATGGAACCTTCATCGTATTTTATTTTATGTATGCAGCCAGTGTTAAAATACTATAACACATTGTAACCTTCTTGGAGCCGTCTTGCATGCTTTTCATATAGAAAACCTCTTGATTTACATATTGTCCTTTTTACACATGAATCCAAGAACGTTGTTAGTTAAATTAAATCTATGCTTGAATCTTATTGTTGTATCTTCTAGGAAGATGTTTTAGAATATTCCGGTGTGAAGCGGCTGATCGAGATGGCTGTCGAAGGATTCTCCTGTACCGCATTCTGTTACGGACAGACGGGCAGTGGGAAGACTCATACTTTAACCGGACCCCCTGGATTGGTAAGTAGATTATTTACCAACCTTTTATCATTGTACCTTTATAGTTTAAGGTTTTTTCTTGATAAACGAATAACAAGTCGGATGGGTAAAAGTTTCTAAAAAAAGTTCGAATTTTCAAAAGTCGTAGAACAAAAGTTGTTTGGCGGTTACCACATTGCAGAGAAAAATGTCTAATGTACGGTCGGCAGCATAATTGCAGACCCACCGTAGAGCTCCAAAACGGCTGTTATAAGAATGTTTTCAACACAAGCTAGATTCTAGGCACTTGTTTTAGTTGAAGTTTAAAGTCTTTTAACCCATTAATTTATCAAACAAAAATTATTAGAATGAAAACATTAACAACGTAATTTTAAAACTTTACGTTGTTAATGTTTTCATTATATGAAGGAACGGTTGAGGGCTACTTCAGTGCACTTTAAAGCATGCAATACACTGCAGATCTGCATCCACTGGTCGGACAACCACTGGTTACATTGCAGAACGACCAAAGTCACCTTGGTACAGTCGCCTGCATAATTGCAGACCTGCAATAGCCCTCAACCGTTCCCTCATATAATTATCAATAGCTGTACAGTAAGGGTCATAAGAAAATGATCAGTTTGCTACAATAATACTATCAACATCAACAAGTATTTGGAGTTACGACCTTCTTCTAATAGACGTTACAAACAAACTTAAAGACTTGATTTATTTTCAACATGTTAGCTATGTCTTTATTTGGCAGAGTGGTATAAGCCGCCACCCGCTACACCAACCGACGTGGGTTCGATCCACAGGTTACATTGTTATAATGTTCAAATAGTGCTGCACACGATTGTAAACGTTACGGTGGGAAAATACTTTTAACCGTGGATTGTACGTAAATTATGCCTTCCGCGTGGTCAAATGTATCGATTTAACTACTATCTATACTTTATACCTAGTTATCTACATGCATAGCTAGAGTTGAAGGTTCATTCATGAGCTAGCTAGTGAAGATATATGCAGGTTACACATAGAAAAGGTATTTAGACAATTATGGCTTGTAGGTACCTACCTACCTAATTTAGCTATGTGATTGTAATAGAATTGTTTTCTTGAATACCAACTTTCAAATTGGTATAAGAAAATTTCTTTTTAAAGAACGAGTCGTGATTGCGAGTTATTTTAAGAGGAAATGGTACCGGGGGCTCTCTCCATACAAACTATTTCAAACGTAGTCGACTGTTTCCTCCCTAGATAATGACACTAGAGCAAATATTTTTGGTGCTTAAAACTTATAACTGCCATGACCATTTTTTTATTCTTTATTTCTATGATAATTAGAAAATGAAAAAAAAAAGCAAAAAAAAAGGCATAGCCATGGCAGTTAAAGGTTTTATGGCACAAAAATATTTGTGCTAGTGTCATTATCCCAGGGGGGAAACAATCGACTACCTGTGTATGGAGAGCGCGTAGGTACCCTTTCACCTTAATATTCGACGTTTCGATCGGGTTGCACTGACCATGGTTTAGGGAAAACTAAAATAATTTACCTATTATCGCGTAAAAAATGAGTAAATGAGATTATGAAGATAAAATAGTTTCATTTCGTACTTTATCGTAATATCCAAATTTTCCCGAATTGACTAACGTGCGTTAAGTTAAATAACGAAGAATAATAAACAAGAAACAGTATAGTTAAATTCCATTCATTTTGTGGAAGAGAATAATCAATCGTGTCGACTGGGCAATGGAAAACACCGTGATAGATAGGTGAGGTCCTCAGGTCATTTGTTTAGTTGCGTGTCTTTAGTTGCCTAAGCTACGTTTGAACCTGTGATTTTTATATTATTGTAGCTACGCCCCGCGGCTTCACCCGTCGATTCCGATCCTATGGGAATATCGGGATAAAAATTAGTTTAGGACTCCAGCTAACATACCGAGTTTTATAGCAATCTGTCCAGTAGTTATTGCGTGAAAGAGTAACAAACACACAAACTTTCACATTTATAAAGATGTCTAAGATGGAAGGGAATATTAGGTATAGCCGAAGGTATAGGTACCTTCTAAATAGGATGTTTTAGGGGTAACGATAAAATATGAAATACCTTATAGATGCGTCGACCAGCGGAACCTTAAGAGGTCGAAATTCTAAAAACCATTTCTTAGTGACCACTAAGCAACGGTTTTTCCCATGCAAAGTATAAATTAGGATTATCAAGACGAAAAGAAACATCCATTAAAATTTTAAAACGTACCTACTATCATTGTTAATGGAAGCCATCAGTCATTGATCGATATCGCCTGACCATCAATGTGTTATGGTAATAAGTCGTCATTGCATTTCACATAATAATACCTACCTATGGTCATTATTTTCCCGGGTTTTAATCACCTATTTTTCTGTTTTTAGTAAGTATTTGATGTTATAGCGGCAACAGAAATACATCATCTGCGAAAATTTCAACTGTCTAGCTATCACGGTTCATGAGATACAGCCTCATACAGACGGACAGTGGAGTCTTAGTAAAAGGGTTCCGTTTTTTTTTTTCAGTTTGGGTACGGAACCCTAAAAAAGGAGGCGTTTTATCACTATCACTACATAGTATAAAATAAAGTCACTTTTCGCCGTCCCTATTTCCCTTTGTATGCTTAGATCTTTAAAACTACGCAACGGATTTTGATGCGGTTTTTTTTAATAGATAGAGTGATTCAAGAGATTCAGAAATCATTTATTGATTGACTGTGTTTTTATGATGTTAGGTTTACCTACTTACTAGTACCGCGACACGGTTCCACCCGCGTACGTTTCAATCCACCAAACATAATTCAAACGAAAGCACAAAATTCCAAGGGCAAAGGCTGCAGATATTTGATTGCCACGTTCCCCTTTAAACTTCGCGTGTCCTAACACATTATGCGGTGATTTGTCCAATGTCCATAAGTCCAGTCTATCTCTCTGTACCCCATAATTACATACTAACCAACATTTTTATCATTATTAGCTTTTCGAAACTGCACGCGATTTGAAACCTTAACAGTTAAGATATATGATTTAATAATGTATTTATGTATGGTAATTAGTTATGTCTTCTTCGCGTGTCTAACTGATCGACAGGACGTATGGAAGTTTAGAAATCAATTTTTGTACTATGTTATTGTATAATGTGTCTCACATGAAAATATGGACTTTATATTTTAATCCTCTCTTTACACTTCCTCAAAGGTTAAGTCAAAAATATGCCAAATTAGATTAATAATATCTACTCATTCTCCCTAACTAAGTAGAGGCCTAACAACCGATTCTAAAACGATAAAATAACGATGTTTATATCAGGAAAATGCGCCCTAATGCATTTCCCGTCGAGCAGCGGGGTATGTGGGTAGGTTAGGATGGTGGGTGACCAGAGGTTTACCCACTAAAAATCTGACGGTGTCCCTTCTCTCCACCATGAGTCGCGTGCAGAGGGATTCGCTTGCGCATGCTTAACCACATACACCCGGCGGCGGTTGGTCTCGACAGACCCTATTCACTGAAAAACCCATTCACAAGAGGCGGCGCGGGACACGCTGCCGCCATCTCGGGCCCTTGAACTGGTGACGGACCCCCCCGAGTGGAAGATTGTCATTTCTGACTCTCATCCTCCTAGAGCGCCAGGAGCGCGCGCGAGAGGTCCCTTGCTTGATCTCCCTTTTGCGCTCAGCTACCTCCTTGGCCGACATAAGGGCTTCGCAAAAAGCTCTTATTGCCTGCCATGACTCGTAGCTGTCGACCACCGCGGATACCCTTACACTAATCCTACCCTGAACCACGATGAGCCAACGATATGTATATACACAGTGTAACAAGGGGGGTGGATCATCGGTTGCTGGGGGGTGGGGGACCTAAGTACCTGTCGATTTAACCCCCCTGTATGTTCTGCAATAATTAGTGGTTCAAAAGTTATTTGGGTTTTAGTGAAATTTTAGTCAAAAATCAGATTTCACCGTGAACTTCGCAATTACAGCCAAACTATCAGGTCTGCGATTCTGCCTTTTTTTGTGAAACAAGTTCAATAGTTGACCTTTTGTACCCCTACACCAAACAGAGTCTTAGATTTATAAAACTCAAAATAAAACCATTAAAGTAAGATTTTATGTTCAAAATAGAATGTTTGCATTATCTTTGTATGGTTCTAAAAAAATATTTCACAGAATATTTTTTTCTGCAACCTATCTTAAAAACTACTGGCTTTCATAAAGAATAAACCCTCTAAGTTTTATTCGGCTAGAGCTAGGGCATCATGTTGAAAAATGTAATTGATAGTCTAAAAAGTGAAAATAATCGATATTATTTTCATACAAAAAACTGGTACTTAGGTAAGTAAAAAAAATTATAAATATATATTTTTTTTCATTTTTTATTACCAGTGCATATTATTAGTGTAGGTATTTTATTTGATTAATTCATGAACTTTCGTATAATAATCTTGTTATTCTACTTTTAGCATAGCGTACGCTTATCAAATTTTGTATGAAAATAATATTGATTATTTTCACTTTTTCGACCATCAAGTACATTTTTCAACATGATGCCCTAGTTCTAGCCAAATGAAACTTTCAGGGTTTATACTTCATGAAAGCCTACATTTTAAGATAGGTTGCAGAAAAAATATTCTGTGAAATATTTTTTTTAGAACCATATAAAGATAATGTAAACATTAGATTTAGAAAAAAAATATTACTTCAATGGTTTTATTTTGAGTTTTATAAATCTAAGACTGATTGGTGTAGGGGTACAAAAGGTCGACTATTGAACTTGTTTCACAAAAAAAAGGCAAAATCGCAGACCTGATAGTTTGACTGTAATTGCGAAGTTCAGGGTGAAATCTGATTTTGACTAAAATTTCACTAAAACTCAAATAACTTTTGAACCACTAATTATTGCAGAACATACATGGGAGTTAAATCGATAGGCATTGAGGTCCCCTACAACCACCACCAACCAACAACCGATGATCCACCCCCCTTGTTACACCGTGTATATATAATATTTCTTTCTAATGTGCCTCGAATACGCAGAACCAAGTTTGGGATCAATATAAAAATTGCCTGCCTATGTCCTTTTCCAAGGTCCCATTTATTTCGTATAACAATGTTCATTTAAATTGGTACTTAGTTACAGCAGTTTAGGCGTTAAAACGTAATAGACAGACATGACTTTCGTATTATAATATTAGTAGGGAAGTAAGAATGAATAAGGAGGGTAATATCATCATTTAACATTAAACCGTCACCCGCTACACCAACCGATGTGGATTGTGGGTTCGATCCATAGGTTACGTTGTTATAATGATCAAATAGTGCGGCACAGGATTGTAAACGTTACGGTGGGCAGAGACTTTTGACCGTTGATTGTACAGGTGGAAAGCGGTGCTAGTCCACACTCACCTGAACACGGGCTTGTGGTCCGCTCCTTCGTGTACCTGTACCGCTTGCTCCAGGACCGGCCGGAGAACCACTTCATCCTGAAGGCTTCATTCTTGGAGATTTATAACGAGAAGGTATGTATTCCACACTTTAGATATAAGGAAGTGCATAGGTGGGACCCGGCTTGTCGCCATTCCATTCAATGGAATTGGCGCATCCTGCGTGGTGGCTGCAGAAAATTAACTGCAACAATAGCCTTTCCAAGAATCCCAATTAGGGATTATAAATTAGCAGACGGCTGCTCTTAAAACCTTATAAAGTTAAAGAGATTTATGTGCATAAAGTATGGTATGGTAAGTACGATAGTTCTTAAATATAAGTTAGGTTTCACGGGTTTCACATACTTTGCCAACATTTGGCATACAAATATAAGATATAATGATGATGGACTATTGCCGAATCACTTTACAGTATGACCTGGAATAGACTTACTGCGCCGACCCTGAATATATTGGGATAAGGTCAAAGAAGACTCACTTTTTAGTGCTCATATTAACATTATTTTATGCTTAATCACACGTTTCTAAAGGGCCTAAGGCCGAAACCGATGGGTCCAGAAACAGCTCAAATTTTGGCATTACGTTGTCCGTTATAACCAGATGCCTAAATACTGGTTTGTATTCAATTATTCCGGTTTCTGTTCAGGTAATAGACCTACTCAATCCTGGCACGGCAAGGAAACCGCTGCAAGTGCGATGGTCGAAGGAAAGCCGGAGTTTCTACGTCGAAAACCTTTTCACAGTGGACTGTGAAGAGTTGGACGATTTGTATGCTGTTTTGGAAGAAGGTATGTGGCTTTAATTGAATTTAACTTTTATGAAATTACCTTACATGCCCTTGGACTAATATTTATTACGTAAAACCTTTAATTTCCTTAAAATGTTTGTAATAAGTGCAAAACGTGCTTCATAGTATATTTGTTTTCAGTGAACATTTTACGTATAATTGTATCTAAACATTCTTTATTTTATTTTTGTCCAGGTATGCGTAACAGATCAGTAGGCGCGCACGCTATGAACGCGACGTCATCTCGCTCGCACACGGTGCTCTGCGTGCGTGTGCGCCGCGCTCCGCCCGCCACTGACGGCTCCCATCCCGCTCCCACACACGGGAAGATCAACTTCGTCGACTTGGCTGGCAGTGAACTCACCAAGAAGACACTCAGTAGTGGAAAAACGCTCGAAGAGGCTAACAATATCAACAGAAGTTTGATGGTTTTAGGTGAGTCAGATACGATATCCCACTTCTGATCTTAGCTAGTTTATCAAGGGTCCAAAGGGCTGGCAACTTCTTCACTCAAAGGGTGAGCCTGGCTATCCAGAGAGGGAATGCCGCCAGCCTCTTGGGGACGATGCCGCGTGGAGACGCTCTGGACGGTATTTTTTATTTGTGATGTTTATGTATGTTTTTATTTTATTTAGTTTATTTTATTTTTGTAATTGAAGTTTGTTTTATGTTAAATTTTAATCTAAATAAAGGATCTATCTATAGTATATAGGGTCAGTTAACTCCCAATAAAAACTTTTTAGTATTGGGAAAACGCTTAAAGAGGCTAATAATTTTAACAGAAGTTTGATGGTCTTAGATGAGTGAAATAATATACGATATCCCACTTCTGATTTTAGGCAGTTCATTACATAAAATGGGCATTAAATAAATTTAAATAAATCTGAATCGAATGTAAAGGTATACTAAAAAAATAGATTAGATTGACACCATTCTGACAGTTTTAGACGAATCCCACTTCTATGTTGCAATGATCCATTTAATTTGCTCATCAGGATACTGTATAGCTCAGTTGAGCGACGGAAAGAAAAGGGGCCACATCCCGTACCGAGACAGCAAGCTTACCAAGCTGTTGGCAGACAGCTTAGCTGGTAATGGCGTTACACTTATGGTATGTTGAAAAACATATAAGAACTCTCTATTGACACTAAAGTTTCTTCAACTTTTTCAACACGAAATGTCCAACGACCCTATTGGCGCGCGATCATTTTTTGAGTCAAATTGGTCAGTGTTTTACTTTATTTTATGTCTAACTTTCAGATAGCATGCATAGCACCTACTAGATCAAATTTGAGTGAAACAGTCAACACTCTACGGTACGCAGCGCGAGCCAAGAAGATAAAATCAAAGCCAGTTATTAAAATGGTAAGAAAACCAATAGGTATATTACTAAGATATTTCTGAAACTTTGAATAAATTGATGAGCCTGGCACAGTCAAAGAAATTAAACATGATAAAATATATTTAAAATTGGCTACAGACGTATGCGTAAGCAAAGCATGTTTGTCAAATTCCATACAAAGTCTTTCCAAAATGCCACGACGAGACTTGAACTCACGCCCCTAAAATTGATAGAGAAAGCTTGTCCAATTGTCCGTCAACGCTTATGTTATTTTTTATTTCTATTCTAGGATGCACGAGATGCCTTAATATTAAGTTTAAAAAGAGAAGTAGAGGCGCTTCAAGCTGAGAACCAGCATTTGAAGACTGCGTTACACGTTCAGACTGACTATAACCATGATTTTGGTAAGGTTACAAGATAGATACTTAGATAATTTTACTTTCACATCTTTAAAAACGATTCACAAAAATTAAGAAACTTCTGTTTTTTAATTAGTTAGAAATAGATGGCTTAAACCATCCATTTTAATTCGGATAAGAGCTCAGACAACGTTCAAATTACTGAATCAATTTACAACTAACAAAGCTATAGCTTCGAATAAAGCAAAGCTGCATAACATGGCGGACAAATATCATTCTACATATTTGTGTATTTTACCCCACTGTCATAAACATTCTACGATTTTTTTTAACCCTTAAATTTTTGGGTTAGTATTTAAAGTAAGATATGCCATTGGATTTGTTCCAGCGAACCGTCGAAGTCCAACCCGAATCGAACCGAACAAACTTTACCAACTGCCCCAGACGGAACTGGTTGACCTGATCCAACTGCACATGGAAGAGAACACGGCGTTACGCAGCGAAAACACAGAGCTGTTTGGAGTTAGGGATCAGCTGTTGAGAGATCAGGAGTTGCTAAGCAGGGAGAATGAGAGGCTGTTGAGGAAGCTTGAGGATGTCAACTCGTAAGTACCCAAATCAAACAAATTATACCAACTCTGCACCAAATAGAACTAGTGGAACTGATCCATGGCATAACGCATCGAGAACATTGAGCTGTTTGAAGTTAGGGATCAGCTGTTGAGAGGTGAGGACTAGCTGAGCAGGGAGAATGAGATGCTGTTGAAGAAGTCAACTCGTAAGTATTCGAATCGAACAAACTATACTAACTACGCGCCAAATTGAACTAGAGGAACTGATCCAACTGCACATGGAAGAGAACACTGCGTCACGCAGCGGGATTAGGAGTTGCTGAGCAGGCTGAAATAGAGGCTGTTGAGGAAGCTTGAAGATATGAACTCGTAAGTATTCGAAGTCAACTGAACAAACATTACCAACTCCAAGTCAACTTCACTTGGAACTACTGAAAGTGATTTAGCTGCACATGGGAGAGAACACTGCGTCACGCAGCGGGATCAGCCATTGCGAGATCAGGAGTTGCTGGGCAGGCAGAAAAAAAGGCTGTTGAGGAAGCTTGAAGATGTCAACTCGTAAGTATCCGAAGGCAACTGAAGAAACTATAGGTACTTCTTCACTTGGAACCACTGAAACTGATTTAACAGCACATGGAAGAGAACACTGCGTTACGCAGCGAGAACACTTGAGCTGGGTTGGAGTTAGAGATCAGCTGTTGTGAGATCAGCAGTATACACACTCCATGAGTGTAAGGTAAGTAGAGATAACAAAAAGAGCATTAAAATTTCGTGTTTCTCTTTCTTATCATACTCGTTTTGCCGGTCTGTTCGGTTTTTGTGCGCGAGCTTGTGACTCGAGACTCCCTTGCGAAATATTCGCTTTATTAAAAACATATTAATTAAAATCCTCAAAATTTTGTAGGACCATGTTCGGACAGAGCTGATATGATGGTCTGATTTGAGGTCAGTTAATGCATGACGTCACTATGAATTTGACTTCTTAATCGCTTAATAACAGAAACACAAGAAACGCATGAACTTAACATATGCACATACATATGGTATTCAACCAAATTATAAAATAAAAAATACATAATCTTAAAATTTGTAGCATGTTTTTTTATCAAACAACTAAACCAAAGGTTTTTAATCATTTTTTTACTGTAAATAAAAGTTTTCGGTGAGCCGATAGGACGTGTTCCACGTAGCTTAGTAGGTTAAGAGCACCGCTACGTTACTGGAGGTCGTGGATTCAAGTCTCACCATGTAAAAAAAGCTTTGGAAAGCATTTCAATTTGACAAGTGAACTCTAAAACAAATTACTTTATTTTTCAGTGTATGCGTGAGGTCGCCTATAATACCAGCTAGGCCAACATATTCCGGCTCCAGTGAAACCAACATTTGGACGAATCCTGTTGGATCATCAGCTAATAGTGTGGCCAGTGGAGGGAGCTAATTTTTCTACTAATGTTCGTATTAGACAGACCCGAAATTCACTAGGAAGCAGCTAATATAGCTAAATATTAGCTGCTTCTCAGTCAAAAATGCAACAAATAAAATGTGAGTCGAGTTTATGAATTAACAAAAGTTTTAATAATTGCGAAGTTATTTTTTAGACTGTAGTCTTTTTTAATAAAAAGATGTCAAAATTTTGATTTTCGTTGGCACCATCATCACTACATAGCATAGTATAAAACAAAGTCGCTACCCGCTATCTCTCTGTCCCTATGTATGCTTAGATCTTTAAAACTACGCAGCGGATTTTGATGCGATTTTTTTTAATAGATAGTGATTCAAGAGGAAGGATTTAGTATATAAAACCTTGCGTACGAAGTCGCGGACATCCCAAAGTCCCAATCAGTTGCCTTGGTGACAGATTGTAAATATGAACCATCACTGTAGTTAAGTACCTACATTAAAATTTGGCAAGAACATGAATGAGAATGTCGTAACGGAAAGTTTTAGATTAAAATGAACCCTGAATAGGTTTTTGTAAATGTTAAAAGGGAAAAAAAATAAAAACTAAAATTCGGATTAATTACGAAATAGATTCGTAATAAATAAATTCGTAATAAAAATTGTAATCTATAGAAACTAATATAAAAATAATAATTTCTGGTTTTTTTGTTTGTAAAACTTTTGAACAAAATATAGTTAGCAGGAACATTAAATCACAAATTACACAGACGCTGTTAATCACAATAATTATAAGCTTAAATATAATATTTTTGTTTGCTGTATAGTAGGTAAGTAATATTAGGAATCAAAGATTTTATGGAGTGGAAAATACATATTTTATTTGTTATATAAAATTGTTGTTTGTTTTAAACCTATTTATTCTAGAAACTTTACAGGATGTTTTAAAATAATATGGTCAAAGTTTGAACATCAAAGTTGTAAGTTTGAACAGAAGTTATAGACTATCAAAGAGTGGTTCTTTGATTTATTAGATAATTGATAAACAAATTATCAAGTATACCCTATATATTTTGCATACCAGCCTGCCTAGCATGAAGACCAAAACACGATACGATAAAGCGATATAACTACATCAACTCTCAAAATATGATAGGTAAAGCCGCCATGTCGAAATTTTATCATAATTTTTATCGCTAGTTATATCGCTTTATCTTATCGTGTTTTGGTCTTCATGCTAGGCTCGCAGGATATTTTTTTCTCCCGTTTTATCTGCCATAATGCTGTGTCCACACAATTTAGTCTTTCCAGTTACAATCACATTAATTACAGATTACCTTTTCACATCAGTCCTTTTCCAACATTATCAATAGGTACTACTTGGTAAATTCACAATACATCCACAATAATTAACCTAAATGCAGTAGACCTATTGCTAGTGTCTTCTAAAACCATATTTCTTTCTCTCATAGAAGAGATCTGTCTTTGAACTTCCTAAGTTGACAATCTTCGGGCAGCCGTCTCGCTGAAATGAAGAAAAGCAAAGGGATGAACTGATGAGTCCAATTTATTATAAACGAAAAGTGACTATGTAGAGATAATAAATATTGTAAGGCAATTTACACAGCGTCATCTAGTCCGTAGCTACGTAATAAGGCTTGTCCAGAGAATGGCTGTAACTTTAATAATTGTTTTTAAGGGTGCTGTAGTGCCTAGAACATAGATAGACTAAACTTGGCCAGCATAGCTTAGGCAGGCTTAGCTTAGGCAACTAAGTCTGTCTGGACTCAAATAATCCGTGGGTTTCATCACGTCTTAGTTGCAGTTGTAGGTACATATTGATTATTATAGCTAAAAACACCATGAAGTTATTTGTTTCAACATATTAAGCCTACTTACATCTTTCTCTTGAATGGTACACTCCTTACAATAGTACGCGTCAGACACGCCGGGGCCTCCACAGATCACGCACCGTCCTTGGTACGAGCCGTAGTTGCATTCGTCACAGATTCTGACCAGGGTACACGGACGTACGTACGAGTCGCAAATCACACATTTACCGTCGCATTTCTCACACAAACGACCAATAGCTGAAACGATTTTGTATATTAGTGTCAGTAACAGCGTGGAATAAAGAAAAACATAAACAATCACATTGAGAAAATTAGGGACTTACCAACGCCGGGTTGTTTGCGGCAGAAAATCAAATCGGGATGATGCTTAGCCATATTTTATGGGTAAATAGTTGCTTCTATTATTTAATTAACCGATACGACTTCAGTAGAATAATATGTGATATTAATTATTGAATTATTTGAAAACAAAAGCAAAAAATAACCTCAAACAAACACCCACCCAAGCTTCGCAAAGACAACTGACTGACATTGACACCTTTTCAACAGTTGACATTGATATACAATTTTAATTTTCTATAGTCCGTCACTGTCATTAAGAGTTACGAGACATTGACATTTTCTTGACGCTTGACGTGATAAACAAACAAAATCGCACATGTTTCGTGTCACTTCGTGTTAGTTTCGTGAATTTTCTGAATTATATCAGTAAAAATGACTCCAGAAAATCCCAATAGTGACGAGGAAAGTAGTAATTCCGAAGAAGAGCAAATCGAACAACCTGTGGAGACCGCCAATGAGGAAAAAGACGAAGATAATACGACTTTCAAAGACCTCGTAAGATTACACTTTTAAATTATCAATTATTTTATGTTTCCCCACATTATTTGAGTTAAGCGAATAGCATATCCCTTATTTAGAACTGCTCTTATCTATTTAAGGCTCAGTAATTCGTATAATACCTAGATTATCATTAAAATACCACGTATAAATTATAGGTTAAGTGCGCGTTATATTTATTCACCATAATAAATTCACAGGGTGTCGTAGATGTACTTTGCGAGGCGTGTGAAGAGTTAAAATGGAAGAAACCTTCAAAGATCCAAACAGAAGCCATTCCCGTGGCGCTACAAGGGAAGGACATTATTGGTCTAGCAGAGACAGGGTCTGGCAAGACAGGTGCCTTCGCCCTACCAATATTGCAAGCATTGTTAGAGAACCCGCAACGATACTTCGCACTTATACTGACACCGACTAGAGAACTTGCATTTCAGATATCTGAACAGTTTGAGGCACTTGGTAAGAATCAGTTTTTTACTAATAAAGTTAAATTAAAACGTGGATTCTACAAAACGTAAAATGACCATGTGCCAGACCTAGACGAAAAAGGAGAAAAGAACTTAATGCCTAATCAAAACACTGATCGGAATGACCGCGGTGTGTGGGTGGAGGGGTTAAAGGGAGGCCTTTAGCTGCAATGGGACAAATATAACAAATCAAATAATAAAAGTTAAAAAACAAGAAACATCCTTGTTTTTTTGTATTGCAAGGATTCAAACCAACAATCCTACTTCTACTTAGATTCATTTAAAATTAGTATGTTTGTTAATCTTTTATAAAAACCACTGAACTGATTGTGAAAACTCGCAATGTCTAGATCGCTGGAGACCTATATTATTGCATTGTCTACCCAACAATACCACAGAATCAACTAGCTAGTCTATTAAAAATAAATTATATCCACTTATTTAATAGTATGACAATGGAAATAGACGAAATATTCTTACACAATATCAATAATAAATTACTTTAAAAGAAAACACAATTTTATGGTTTATATTTCAACATTCAGGTTGTGAAATCGACAAAATTGGGTGTGAGGTCATTTATGTCAGAGTGAGTTCCTGAGTATGCATGGACAGGGTATTGCTGCAAAATATGCTCCATTGTCTGGACCTCCTCAAAACCTCCATTATAATACAATTTTCCTCATACCCAGGCGCAAGTATAGGAGTTAAATGTGCAGTAATAGTAGGCGGTATGGACATGGTAGCACAAGCATTACAACTCTCCAAGAAGCCACACATCATCATAGCAACTCCAGGTCGATTGGTCGACCATCTAGAGAACACTAAGGGATTCAATCTCAAGGCTTTGAAGTACCTTGTAAGTATTATAATAAGGGGAAAAAAACTGAAAATTGTCTATGATTAGTTAAAATCGATGAATTTTGTGAAGATGAGGTTGAATGGGCTAAATGGGACCGGGTAAAAAATACATTCTGTTGACCAGAGACAACGATAGCTATTAAGCTATCAACATCTATCAAATGATTTGGAACTATCTTAGAAAAAAAATTAGGTGCTCATTAAAAAAGTTTGTTGAATGGATGTTTGAAAGAGCTAATGTCAGGCAACTACTGCCTGCCTAGCATGAAGACCAAAACATGATACGATAAAGCGAAATAACTACATTAACTCTTAAAATATGATAGATAAAGCCGCCATGTTGATTTTTTATCATAATTTTTATCGCAATTTATAATAAAAATTCAACATGGCGGCTTTATCTATCATATTTTGAGAGTTGATGTAGTTATATCGCTTTATCGTATCGTATTTTGGTCTTCATGCTAGGCAGGCTGGGCCGATTTTATAACGATTTTACTGTTACTAAGATACATAGTTGTCATGAAATAAAGACTACTATTATTTAGAAATCACCATGGGATCAGGAATTGCACTGATAAAACCTAGACGCTCTGTTAGTAAAGTAGCTGATGATGATAGTTGATGATAAAATATTGTCTATATGTATGTTGGTCTGTAAGGTATCTATTTTATATGGGTCTGTACTTATTTATAAGGCTGTTACCTGAAATATACGATTTATTATTATTTTAGCAAAGAGTTTGGTTGTTTATGGTTCTCTCACCATTGGCAAATCCACGGCGTTATTATTAACATGTGAAGAAACCGTTACTAAAGTTGTAGTTAGCTACATCCATCAGAATTGTGTCAATTTGGAGTAAGAGTGCGTCCCTAGTCCAGTTTACCAGACTAAGCTGAGAGAGTATTGGTGCTGAACAAGTCTACTCCATCCTCACGCAAAAAGAGGTCTAATTGCGGAAAAGCCGGTATACAAAATTCAGCCTACCAGATTTTTATCAAGTACTAGCTGCGCCCCGCGGTTTCACCCGCGTAACTCCCGATCCCGGAATATCTAAATAAAAAGTAGCCTATAGCCTTCCTCGATAAATGGGCTATCCAACACAAAAATAATTTTCAAACCATTAGTTCCTGAAATTAGCGCGTTCAAACAAACAAACTCTTCAGCTTCATAATATTAGTTAAAAAATATAACTTCTTTCGTCTTTAGGTAATGGACGAAGCCGATCGCATTCTAAACATGGATTTCGAAGTGGAAGTGGACAAGATACTTCGTGTAATACCAAGAGAACGTCGCACGTATCTCTTCTCGGCTACGATGACCAAGAAGGTTCAGAAATTGCAGCGGGCCTCCTTGCAGGACCCTGTCAAAGTGGAGGTGTCAACCAAGTACCAAACTGTGGATAAACTGTTGCAGTACTATGTATTTATACCTGTTAAATATAAGGTTAGTGTACAATTTTTGTTATGTATTAAAAAATACTATGTAGTGATTATAGCACATGTAGGTACTCTACTTACTTGTATGAAACTCCCTACTGCAGCGCACACTAATCGGAATCGTAACGTAATTGCCTCGCCTCGGGACAAGCTCACGAACCGCGGTACGGTGCGTGGTCGACTTGCCGTTCCCGCGCTTACGTCTCACCGTACGCTATCTTACGACTCTCCGTACCCTAGCTTGCGTTTCTTCATCTACACTTCACGTTCGGATACTGACTAACCGCGCGGCGGCACCTCGCCTAGCCGTAGCCGAGTTGATTCGGAGCTGCTGATCGCTTGGCATCGCGCTTACGTTAGGTTGACGGCGGCGAGGCGATACAGTGACGATACTTTTCCGAGTTGATGTGTGCTACGACCCTTACCCACTATTAGTGCATAAATATTTTTCGTTATGTGTGCTACTGGTCATCCACTGGTTTGAAATGAAATTAAAGTCGAAATATCTACCACTAGCACACAATTTTTTTTTAAATGTCATAGGGAAGAAACAGTTGACTACATTTGTATGGAGAGAGCGCCCGATACCCTTTCTTCTTAACATAACTTTTCAACATTCACACCATAAATTCGTCCACAGGACGTATACCTAGTCCACATCCTGAACGAGATGTCAGGCAACACATTCATAGTGTTTGTGTCGACATGCGCGGGCGCGCTCCGTGCGGCGCTGCTCCTGCGCAACCTCGGAATAGCAGCCGTACCGCTACACGGGCAGATGTCGCAGAACAAGCGGCTTGCATCGCTTAACAAGTTCAAGAGTAAAGCGCGTTCAGTGCTTATTTGTACAGATGTTGCTTCAAGGTGAGTTATCATCTATATTAATACTAGCTATCCCGGCAAACGTTGTTTTGCCATATAAAAAATGTGGTAAATGAAGAACCGCTCGACTGATTTTGTGCAAACTTCACATAAACCATCTACTAAATAGTCCGAACAAAGCTTTAACATTTGCTATGGATAGGTGAGCCTGTTCTTGAGTTATAAAATTACAACGAAAAGTGGCATTTTTTTTATAAATCGATTTTATAGAGGAAAGATTCGATTGTTTGTTTGAAACGAATAGGCTCCGAAACTACTACGATTTTGATGAAATGAGGATACATTGATTCATTGAGAGTGACATAGGCTACTTTTTATCCCGATATTCCCACGGGATTGGTACTTACGCGGGTGAAACCACGTAGCGCTGCTAGTAATACATATAAATAAATCAACTCGCTTTTGCAGAACTTCGTCCACGGTGGGTTTGAAGTTTCCAAAATCCGCCCAGTCATTCAATAAGCGCTCAGCCTTAGTTGAACATGCAAATCTTTTATAAAAGTGCCTTTTTTTCGTTCCGGATCAAAAATCCCCTTTGGAACTCCCACAAGACTCAGAAGGCGTTTGATTCTCGCGGTAAAACAAAATATTTGTGACATGCCCTTTGTATTTGTTTCTGGTCTGGTTATTACAAAAAAAAAGTATAAAATAAGTAATCTATCCAATAACTTCCCACAAGGGTTGAAACATCCAGGCGAATTTATTGATACTTAATGCTTTGATATATTTATCAAATTTAAATACAATTTACAGAGGTCTAGACATACCACACGTGGATGTAGTTATAAACATGGACATACCTCTACACAGCAAGGACTACATCCACCGAGTGGGACGCACAGCGCGCGCTGGACGCGCCGGTAAAGCCATCACTTTTGTATCACAGGTACGAAATATTGAAGGAAAACTACTAATTTTCATTCATTACCCACCACACTACCAGTCCGGTACTACCGGTAGTGTCGTAGGGATTACCTTCTACACTACTCGCCAGTAGTGTTAACATCTCCGTGCATATCATCACTTCACTACATAGTATAAAACAAAGTCGCTTTCTCTGTCCCTATATCCCTGTATGCTTAAATCTTTAAAACTACGTAACGGATTTTGATGCGGTTTTTTTAATAGTGATTCTAGAGGAAAGTTTTTATGTATAATCACTACATAGTATAAAATAAAGTCACTTTTCGCCGTCCCTTTGTATGCTTAGATCTTCTACGCAACGGATTTTGATGCGGTTTTTAATAGATAGAGTAATTTAAGAGAAAGGTTTATGTATAATACATGCATAATATAGCCGTGCGAAGCTAGGGCGGGTCGCTAGTAATACCATAAAAAAGAGAAAAGGGTGGGCTCTTTGAATCAGCGAGTGTGCGGCATTAGCCGGGTACCCACCTAGCGCACAGGCTCGCGCGGCAGCCTCGCGAGCCTAATGCCTCGGCTGATGTGGACCTGCCTCGGGCGGCCACGGGCGCGCGTTCGCTCGCCCGAGCATCGAGCCATCTGTTGTCGGTAAACTTGACGCGCTCAAAGGTGCCTCAGTGAGCGCTGTGCTTTAGGTGGGAACAACGAATACTCGCGGACTTATGATGGCTCAGCCTGCCTCGCGAGACTTCCTCGTGTAAATTGAACAAACTACTGAGGCTGCCTCGGGAGCCATCGCTCGCGATCTGGACACCGAGGCTGCCGCACGAGCCTGTGCGCTAGGTGGGTACCCGGCTATTGACAACGGCCTCCTAAATTCCATTTTAGGGAGGATAGATTGTCCAATATTGAGGCACTGGAACTTCCTGCTTAATAATATAGAGCATAGACCAGCACTATTTAATTTAAAGTAATTTTTTATTTGTAACTATCGACCCGTCCCGGCTTCGCACGGCTATATTATGCATGTATTATACATATAAACCTTCCTCTTGAATCACTCTATCTATTAAAAAAACCGCATCAAAATCCGTTGCGTACTTTTAAAGATTTAAGCATACAAAGGGAAATAGGGACAGAGAAAGCGACTTTATTAATTTTATACTATGTAGTGATAGTGATGCAATTTAATTTAATTTTAATAACTTAATATATTTCAGTTTTTAATAATTTAGTTTCAATTTTAATATCTAAAATATTATGTACCTATGGATTGTTTGTGGTCCGAAATAAATGTTTTTTTTTTTCCTTTTTTATTTTTTTAATACCAGCTGTCAACCATTGCTCTATAAAATAGTCGTTGGTCTGTAAAAAGTACTAGGCAATCAGAAGTTAGTAGAAGGTACAAATCACATTTATTACGTCATCTGTCTTAAATGTTTCTCCTCAAAAAGTATGTGATGGCCATAAAAATTAAATGTCTTGCCTGCCCTTTTGGGAGAATAAAACAAAAATTGCCCAAAAAAAAAATTGTAAACATGAAAATAAATAATCTAAAATTCTTAAAAACGTGCTCAAATTTTTTTTTAGTTTTTAGTATTTGTTTTTATAGCGGCAACAGAAATATACATCATCTGTGAAAATTTCAACTTTCTAGCTATCATGGTTCATGAGATACAGCCTGGTGACAGACGGACGGACGGACGGACAGCGAAGTCTTAGTAATAGGGTCCCGTATTTACCCTTTAGGTACGGAACCCTAATAAAACTAAAAAAAATATTCAATTAACTCGAGCATGATTTAACATTAGATATCTGACAGTTTTTTTGTAGGATTACCCTCTACTAAGTTCTGATTGCCTGGCACTTACAGACCAAATTACTATCAAACAATTTACACAGTAACGGAAAGAGAGGTGTTCAAGAAAGAGAGAGATAGCGTTATAAATGTGATGTATACCTTCTACTGACTTATGATTGCCTAGTACTTACAGACCAATTCCAACATTTTGCACGATAAAGGATAGGAAAAGCATGAAGAAAGAAAGAGATAACGTTATAGGTGTGATTTTATACCTTCTACTGACTTCTGATTGCCTAGTACTTTTTACAGACCAACGACTATTTTATAGAGCAAATGGGTGACTAAGCTGCTATTATATGCACGGAGATGTTAACAATACTGGCGAGTAGTGTAGAAGGGAAAAAAATCCCTACGACACTACCGATAGTGTCGACTGGTAGTGCGATGGGTAATGAATGCTAATTTTAATGTGTACTTGTACTTGTTGTTTACTGCAACTAGACCTCTTTAGTTGGGTCCTTTTAGACTTTTTAGAGTGAGAATGGAGTAGGCTTCGGCAACGTCATTGGAACATACATTTTCCGTAAATAATCCATTGGTGCACGGTGAGCCTGGATTCGAACCCACGACCTTCAGAATGCAAGTAGTGGTATCTACCAATAGGTAAACACCGCTCATCGGCCCTGAGGCTATTTTTATCCCGATATTCGCACTTGACTTACTTTAGTTTAGTTTTAAGGGACTGTTTCCGCATTTAGCCTCTTAATTTGGGCCATTGTGCGTGTGAGAATATCCTACTGTCACTCCAACCATCCCAGGTCCTCCCAGAAAGGTCTTTCCGGGAGGTCTGCACAGACCTCCGAAAGAGATGCCGGCGATTAAAGAGGCCGAGCCCGTTGATCTGCCACGCTACTTCACTCAATAAGCACGTGCTGTGGGGTTTTCTTCCGTCTCCGTGCATCCACCGATGGTAAATAAGTGTTTGTCTTAACTTGTTAACAGTACGACGTGGAACTGTACCAGCGCATCGAACAGCTGATCGGCAAGCAGTTGCCGCTGTACAAGACTGACGAGAGCGAAGTGATGGTGTTGCAGGAACGCGTGGCTGAAGCGCAGCGGCTTACCAACATTGTAAGTATAATATTACTAGCTACGGTTTAGATTCTGTGGAAAAATCGGGATAATTAGGACTCGCAGAGCGCATTTTCGTAAAGCAGCCGTTTTGTTCTTAGTGGACTTTGATGTCCCAGAAAATAGAGCCTAATGGTGAACACCAGATTTAAAAAAACTACAAGTATCCCTACCATTGGGATAAATGGAACAGGGGAATTTTAATGGGTTCAAAAGTAATAGAAGGAAAAACAGACAGACATGAATTCTAAAAACTAAACTCGTGTTCTACTGCTTATAATTGTAAGACCCCTAGACTCCAAATATTCTAAATGCATCGGAACTAGATTTTTAGTGTCCATAAATAATAAATTGCATTTTATAGCCCCTTTTTTTAGCGCATACTTTGCTATTTTGATGTCTAACGTTAGTTTTCTATCAATGTTTTCAACTTCTGTTTGATTGTCACCAGGAAATGAAAGAGCTTCAAGATAAGAGAAGTGTAAAGGGCAAGAAACGTGGCGCAGACAGCGACGACGACACCGAGGAGGCGGCCGGCGTTCGCAGGCGTATTAAGGGGAAGTCTAACAAGTTTGTAGGCAAGAAGAAGAAACGCTAACTTAATTATATATTGTTACCTAATGTGTTGTTTTACTTTAACACCTCATTTAGTTACTTATTTAGGATGTTTTCTAGTTGAACAAACACACAGATTTTAAAATGCTTCGAGTTTATTCTACGAAGTAAACAGTCATACGTCTCAAGAATAAAAAATAAATAATAAAAAGATAGTGACGGCCGCCGCCACGCTCCGACGGTACATAACTACGACTAAACGTTTCCAGAGAAATCACAACATATTTTTAAATTTTTTAATCGTTATTTATTATTTCTATACAAATAGAACTGTACAGATATTTTTAAATTATCCACATTTCATCTGCTCTTCACGATAGACTTTTTACAAAAGTGAAAACTATCAACATAACGCACGGAATAAGGAGATCGCGCGCTGCGACCGGCGACAGTCGCGAGACATCGGCGCAACACGGGCGCGACTAGCTACACGTGCTATACATACACACATACACCACGACACGACACGCCACGCTACGACACGACACGCCACGCCTTACATTTCACAACGAATAAATAAGTACAATCAATTTATAGTATACCTAATATCCGAACATAATAAATATTATACAGCTGGCAGTGATTTACATGCTCATACATAATTTTACATTTTTTGTTCAATTTAAATGCACTAATCGATTAAAATTAAATATACAAAGTTCGGCGGGCGAGAGACCGCGGCGGGGCGCGGGCGGAGCGCGTTGGCGTGACCGTGGCTCTGACGTGGCGCCGACACCGACTCGTCCACTTACAATAATTGGAAAGTATTCCGATGTCTATACACAAGTAAAACAAATGTCCCGGGGCGCCCTCGCGGCGGCGCGAGCGGCGCGGGCGGTGCAGGCGGCGGCGGCGGCAACGCGACAAGCGGTGTACTGACTAAGAGATCATTGTGGAGCCGGCGCGCTACCGGCCCGCCACCGTCCCGTCCGCCAGCAAGCAGCCCGCGGTCCGGGCACGAAGCCGCCCCGGGATTCCTAAATTCGATATCACATTGAGTTTTTACTACGATAACAACCTTCGAACGGCTGAAACTATACTTATTGCATCACATGATCTTTCGCATCGTTGCGGTCCGTTTGGCGCCGGTCGTCGTCGTCGGTCCGAGACGCGAGGCCGGCGCGGGCGACGGTCACGGCGCTGAGGGCGTCGCGTGCGACGGTTCTCGAAGCTTCGTTTCGCCGTCGAACGATAATTTGGAAGTTTGAATGAACACGAGTCCCGATCACTGTTATTATAAAACTAATAAGAATACTGTCGCATCTAGGAATGGTAGTTCGGTTCGGCCGGTATAGGTATGTCGTCAGACACTCGCGAACACGATCGCGTCGCGGCTGCCGATGGTCGCAGGCACTTCACACATCACTCTCTCAGTTCAGGTCACGGTCCTCTAAGTACTTGTATTCGAACGTGAAGCCCTCCTTCTTGCGCTGGCCCCACTTCTCGTAATCGAAGTATATGTACGTGCCCTGAAATATAACACACAGACACACATATTAAATCTAGTCTATTTCTACCATTCCAATACATATGTATGTTGTCGAAGATCACACCTGTTCATACTCCTCATTGATGACCTTGGGCTCCTCGTGTCTCTGAAACCACATCATGTACTTGGTGTGGAACCGCCAGCTTTGTTTCTTGAGCGCCTTAGCGGCGAGGTACTGTGCCTTCGTGCCCTCCATGTAGTAGAACACAAAGAACAAAGTCTCCGTCGACAGCCTCTGGAAGAACTCCACTGAATCTGAGTGAGGAAGTACAACCTGGAACACAAGATATATCTAATTAGAATAGAGCAGAGAAATAAGAAGTCAAACACATGCTTTAGCATATAGGTAGTAATAACCTCTAGGAATGGATTCATAAACCAATTCTAACATTTGCTTGATATTAAATGTATTATCATCTATTCAAGCTGAATCAACGAAGAACAAATCTAATTATGGCTGGAAACGCTCATGACATAAAATGAAAGATTTGAAAGATTCAATTAGAATCCCGTATTTATTATTACACTACTTAAATTCTGGGTAATGCAGCTTTTTATTTGTGAAAGAATTATCGAAATTGGTGCAGCAGAAACTGCTTCAACCCACGATTCGAGTGCAAGACAAAAAGTAACATGTCGTTTCCAAGATTCTATCTAACGTTTAGGAGAAAAAAATGTATATACTTTAGAACTTAAAATTTTAGGTCTGGAATATAGATGTATTTGATTAATTACCTGATTGTAGTATATGGGTGTCTGGCAAATGTTTCTGGGCAGGTAGTGCCGTGTCCGTTCCGAGTCGGACGGGTGCGGCATGTGGTAGAACGATGACTCCATCATTTGGAATTGTAGCTGATGCTCCTGGAATACATCACCATGTTAATAAACAACCTATATAATACATTTATTTGTTTTTAGTGTTGGTACTACAAGTTATAATTAACATGATCTTGTTCAGTTGAAGTTAGAAGTTTTTTTTCAGTGTTTGACCACTATCTCACACGATGCTAAGTGACGATGATGATACACCTATACGCTCGTGAAAACGTGGGCCTTCGAGGGCCGCGAGTAAAGGAAGACAACAGTGAAACTTATTTATGATACTTACAGAATTTAAAGGCAAGGGTCCTAAAGGCGCGACGCCTAATAACGGCGGAATGTGTGCTTGCGCGAGCGCCACTCCTCGTCTCGCACTCTGAAACATAACACACAATAATATAATAAAAAAGACTGACTCGGGCAAGGAGTAGTAGATACCTCGACTTTCATTCTGAAGGTCGCAGGTTCGAATCCAGGACAGGTCGTTCACTAATAGATTTTTCTTAAGAGGCGAGTCCCTAAAAACGTTATTTACTATTTTAAAAATATTGAAGAACTCCCTGCATTGTAAGACACTAAAAAGAATTCTCGATAGCTTATTAGATGAGTCTACAGTTTCACTATCAGATATTTTGAAAATAATCCATAGTTTTTGAAAAAACAATTATTAACTTTGATGAAAAACATCGAAATCGACCTTTTCTATTTTAAGTATCTGGGCTACTTCGTTGTTATATTTGAAAATATTTTTGGTTAAATTGTGAGACAAAAGTATAGAGAATGCATTCATCATTGCAGTTTTTTACTTATTGAAACCAAATAATAATAATCAATGCCGAAACATAGATATTTTTTTTGGTTAAAATCATTCCTCGCTGCCCATACATTTTAGTATGAAGCAGTAGCTCGCGACATTTCGCTTTATATTAGACGTCACGGCGCGCAAAACTGACAGTGTCATCTCAGTATTCAAGGTGAGAGCACGTCCATTTGTTTCCCGACATTTATTGTTTGACCTGGCATAAGGGTGGGGTGCGAGTGTTGCACACGACAACTAATTTGTAATTGTACCTATTCTTCGAGAAAGGAGTCGAAACTAGGTATAATCCGCGCACAATGAGAATAGGATGGAACCTTGTCAAAGTAAATCGAAAATGACAGTTTATAAATACATATATAAATAAATATTGCAGGACATTCCACACATCGCCATCTAGCCCCAAGCTAAGTAACTAGACTTGTGTTATGCGTGCTAGCCAACGGATAAACTACATATACTGGGTTATTGGAAATTATACTAGCAAGCCGTTGAGGGCTACTTCTGTGCACCCAAACCAACAACTTTTGTTCTACGACTTTTAGAAATTCGAACTTTTTTTCGAAAATTTTGAGGTTAGGTTTACCTGAAAATCAGCTGTTCCTTACACGGAGAGGTCAGTAACCTTAAAATTTGACTTATTTTTTAAGTTTCATGTACTGTTTTTGGTCTGAATGACCTTTGTTTTAAAAAATCAGCAAATACCTACCTACTTATAAAAATTTGTAAATATATACTTATAATACATAGAAATAACCAGACCACAGACAAATATTTAAGCATAAATACTTGTCTGAGGCGGGAATCGTACCTGTGTGGCAGTCCGGCATGGTGACCATTGTGCCAACTGGGTCGTCTTCAAGTAGCGTTAGCATAAAAGTTCTGAATAATGGGTAATTCGTTTTGTTGTAATTAGTTATTTTTTATTTATTCATATTTAGTGTAGCTACATATATAGTATAGGCATTTCTACTGTATGTGAAGACTTCACGGACAAACATACATACTGACACATATACGGGTCAAACTGAGAACCGCCTTTTTTTGAAGTCTGTTAAAAATACACAAAAATGTTTCATGGTTGTAATCCTTTCAATATTATATTTTTTTTAGTTATTCCAATTATTATTCCCCAATGCCACTCATATGCGCTTCATGGGAATCATCATCAGAGCTTTGACTTTCTTCAGAAGTATCGCTTTCTGAAAAAAATGAAGTTGATGCAGCCAAAGTTCCCTCACCTCGGATGCGTGACACCGTGTTTTAGATATGCTTGTTGCTCGTTCGGTTATTGAAGTGAAAACTTCTTATGGCGCGTTGGGCACTTTTGTGGGTGAGCATTTTCAGCCGTTCTCGCGACAGATGAGATTTCGACAGATGAGATTTTACACAGATATACAGTTTTCACTTCTGCCTGCACTCCCGGAGTGCGCTTTTTTTTTTTTTTTTTTTTTTGTATTTTTGAACAAACCCATAGGTTCGTCAAAAAGATCTCTTGACAATACTATCGACTGCCAGAACTATTTGAGGTGGTTGACTATTCAAAGTTTTACCCCATTTTCCACTCATTATCACTAAATCACTAAAATAATCACACAATAATTAATTACATAAATCTAGCATTTATAATAAAACAAACCACAATTTATAACAACACAAACCACGGTCGGAATTTATTATTTGTTTATTTAATCACTTTAATAAGCACAGTCCTTATGTGCTCGTTTTATTTATAATTTTGGAGAAAACATTTTTTTAAATGAAATCGCCATTGCTCCATAGACACACACACACACCACAGACAATAATAATTTTTCTTTAAATCAATGGGTCTGTTTCAAATCCGCGACACTATGACCGTGCAAATAACTAATTTATACCTAATTATTATTCAGAACTTTTTTTCTAACGCTACTTTTCTGTCATTTTCGATTTACTTTGACAAGGTTCCATCCCATTCTCATTGCGCGCGGGTTATAATGTGATATTGATTATTTATTTTAACCTAAGAAATAACTGTTTCTATATTTCATTTTAATTTTTGACATAATTATGACAGGCAAACATAGACAAAAAATTAAATACTTCATGGACTGTGTTTTTTTACCTTTCGATATAGGGCATTACAACAAACAAATAATGCCTTCACACCAAACCTCTAAAGCGTCTCGGAAATGGGATATTTGAAGAAACGTTTATCCTACGATTTTATAAAAGTTCGCGGTGCACTTTGAGACCCATACCCTTCGATAGAGGGCATTACAGCGAAAAAATTATGCCTACACAACAAACCTCAAAAGTGTCACGGAAAAGGACGCGGTGATACGTCTTGTAGAAATACTTGGTCACAATGCTTTTATTTGAATATCCCGTTTCTGAGCTGTTTTAGAGGTTTGGTGTAAAGACATTATTTTTTTATTGTAATGCCTTTTATCAATAGGTATGGGTGTCAAACTGCACAGCGGCATTTTAAATTACTATGCCGGTTGTGTCCAAAGATCTTTACATTTCGATCTCTAATTGGATATGTTTTACAAACAATTTGCGGGAAAGAAAAACTCAACTAGTATTTGACGTTCCTGCCTTTTGCAGGACTTTTTTTTTTTTTTTTGTTTTCTCTAAAGAAATTAAAATAGGAATTTATTGAGCTGTCAAAAATTAAATAAAAATATGGAAAAGGTATGATTTAGGTAGGTAGGATGTATTAAAATTGTAGCTTATTTTTATATTTTAATCCTATATATTGTAACTTATTTTTATTCAAGGTTAATAATAATGGGAAAAGTAAAAGGAAATTACTATAAATCCCAAAAAAAATAAAGGAAGATTTAAGACAAACCAGTAACTATAATGTACTCATCTTTTTACCAAACTATATCGAATATTATAAAGATTGGTAGGTGTTTTGCCTGATTAATTTATATAATAATATATGATGCCGATACCGACACGTTTTAACCTGTTTCTTAGTAGGGCACATAGGTACATACGAACGTTTATGTGTGAATTTTCAATATAAAGAGACGGATGTAATAATTATTTCGCATAATTATTATTATAAAAATATATAAATATAAAAATTATTATAGTACAGAACATTTACTTATTGACAATTTCGTTATCAAACAAAATACCCAAAAAACGTACACTCTGACCCCACCCTTTCCCGCCAGCTACTTACTACCGGACTGCAGTTTTGCGATGTGACAAGTTAAATACTACATACATTGCGTGTTTTCTATGATATTCATAAACATCCTACGAAGACGAACGCTTGATGAATATGTAACTTGTACAAAATGTACGATGCATCGAAAGTAGATTTATTTGTTTCCAGGGTGCGTAATTTTAATACTGCGTTGCACCTGTGTGGCTAGAAAATATCAATGTGTGTGTTCTATCAGAAGTTCCCACGGTCAAGGATTACAGGCTTAAGAAAAACATTGAATTGCTCTTACGGTAAAGGAAAACATCGCGTGACGAAGCCCGCTACTTAGTTGACTCTTAAGACGAATTGACAACTTTTTTCCTCTGGACACGGCTGACAAAGCTGAGAAGGTAGTACAGGTGTTGAGCAAGCCTACCCCTCACACAAAAAGGACACCTTTCCTTGCGGAAAAAGCACAAGGGAGACACTAAGGAACTGACCATTCCCGGAATGACAAAGCGAACCGCTTAGTACGGGTATCAGAAATATCCGCCATGAATCGGCGTCGTTTTCATACAGTAAAATGGAGTTAAAACCGACAGCCCGCTATGCAGAGCGTGTTTGTCTGACGAAGAGACCATCCCCTCACGCAATCCTGGAGTGCGAGAGCCTGGCTGCATACAGGCCCCCAGGAGGATTCTGCATTTCTGGTCGGAGCTGGGTTGGCTGGAGTAGCAGATGATACCAAAGTGCGGAAATCGAAGCCAACCTTAACCTGATGGAGTATATTGAACACAAGTTACCTGTGAGTGGTTGTGGTCAAGACCGGCGCGCTGCACCGCTTCTTGCGCCATCGCTTTGAGGGAGGCGGTCGTCGACCCCGTCGTGCCCGAGCCGAGCCCGCTCGACGTTACGCTCGTTTCGCTCACTCGACCACTGCAAGTTGCATACATGTTACGTTGGAACACTTCGCGAGCTTATTTGTACCGATGACGGCACACCCAGTTAAGAGGAAAGGGTACCGGGCGCTCTCTCCATATAAACGTAGTCGACTGTTTCCTCCCTAGATAATGACAGTAGAGCAAATATTTTTGTTGCATAAAACTTATAACTGCCATGACCAGTTTTTTGTTTTTTTTTTTTAATCTTAATTTCTATGATAATTAGAAAATGAAAAAAAAAAAACTAAGACATAGGAGTATAGTCATGGTAGTTATAGGTTTTATGCAACAAAAATATTTGCTCTAGTGTCATTATCCAGGGAGGAAACAGTTGACTACGTTTGTATAGAGAGAGCGCAGGTACCCTTTCACCTTAATAGAACGTAGATAGTTGTGCAGTGGGTCCAGAAGGTATCTATATCAAAACTTCACATCTTTATTTTACTAGCAATGGGCCGCGGTTTCACCTGTTAAGTCCCGATCCTGTGCGAATAAAAGGATATCCCCAAAAATCAATATGGCGCCCTCTAGACGACGCCAAAAGAGTATAGAACCCGCAACCCTGTGCTTGGCAGTCCGGTATTGTGACCAAGTAATGAGTAGAAACGTACTTATTGACGACATGCTGCGGCGTGTGTATAGGTTGATGTGAGACAGGCTGCGTGGGCCCGTTGACGGTGATTGGCGACGCGCCCGCGGAGACCACCCCCGAGACCACGCCCGGTACAACCCCCGCTACACTCGTGGCCGCTATGGCTGACGTCAACGCTGTGCTGATGCTCTTTGACGTCTGACAACAAAATATAAAATTAACAACACAGGAACAATGGACTAACGATAACCAAACTTCATGGTGTTTTAATTACTTAATTTACTTGTAGGTTGGCTTGCTGCTTGCATAACAAAAAATAAAAGCGTTTAAGAGGAAAGGGTACCGGGGGCTCTCTACATACAAACTATTACAGACGTAGTCGACTGTTTTCTCCCTGGATAATGACACTAGAGCAAATATTTTTTGGTGCATAAAACTTATAACTGCCATGAACAGGCCTCTTTTTTTGTTTGTTTTTTTTAATCTTAATTTCTAAATTTCTGATAATTAGAAAAAGAAAAAAAAATAGGGGCATATTCATGATAGTTACAGGTCTTATGGCACAAAAATATTTGTGCTAGTGTCATTATCCAGGGAGGAAACAGTCGACTACGTTTGTATGGAGAGAGCGCAGGTACCCTTTCACCTTAACTGCCGTACTCACGAGACTGGGAAACGTATGCTAAGGAACGCCTTGTCTCGCTCTTGTGAGTGCTATGCAACGTCTGCGTAAATGTGACAATGTATTAGCATAAGTTTCTCTTAGGCACGTCTCTGAGTGCGGCAGTTGAACCTTAACATAATTAACAAAGTGTCAAACTGATTAAATCATTATCAACCTTGTGATCATTGAAATAGAATTTACTTTTAAATTACCTGTTAAATGCAAAATTTGTTTTAGCACAATCTCATGCAAGCCTTTATTCTTGCAAGTTTAATTTGTTTTTAACAAATAAAAACAATTAATATTCTCAAGTTACTACGTCTTCTAAGGATATTTATTATCTTACTAGTTGTCCCGGCAAACGTTGTTTCGCCATTTACAAAAAGAAAAAAACCGAGAGACTTTCATAGAACATAACATTTTTCTGAACCGGCACAATGTCCTCTATTCGTAGGTGCCTGCTTATCCATTGATTACGGGATACCTTGTATATAGGGATGGATTTGATAAATACCTTCTGTAATAGAATAGACAGTTAAGTTACTTACAGGCGGCGCTTGCGTCGGTGGGGGCGGTAGGTGTGTGACTGTGAGCACAGACGATATCGACACGGGACCATTTTCCACTACTTCTGTAACAATAACACAACCAAACATTACGTTCACTATAAGTCATTAAACGAAAATTTATAGTGTATTTTTTTAAACTATGACATAGTCGCACGGCTGCATAATTGCAGACCCACCAGAGCTCGAAAAGCAAGATTCTAGGCACCTGCTTTAAAGTTTGAAGTTTAATTTTTAACTCATGAATTTATCAAACAAAAATTATTAGAATGAAAACATTCCAATAATAGTAATTTTAGAGCTCTACGGTGGTTCTGCAATTGCAGACCCACTTTAAACTTCAATTAAAGCAGGTGTCTATGGTACAAATGATACAATGTAGGCAAATACATTGTACCATTTCAATGTCTCACCATAATGTGATAGAAACCACAAGAGAGTCACAAGAATTGAAAACGATTTCCTAGAAGTTTATTTTAAAATTCGATTTTCCGGTCTTCGTAATTTATAATAGAACACATAATATTTCTCGATGTCATAGGAATATTTTATTTTTTTCCAACATCGTGAAGTTGGCAACGAAGACCTAAATCGTAGTGGGCGAATAATCGATTCCAAATCAAATCGATCATTAAACGATTATTTTATTGACGTAAAACGAAATCATTTTTTAATTAGTCAAAACATTAGTAACATGTATTTAGTTTAAAATCGATTTAAATTATTAAATACAATTTTAAGGCGCAAATAGGAGCTAAGAGAAAAATGCTTTCATTAATCTTAACCACCTTAAGAAATTTTAATAAAAATAATATTTTAGAACAATTTTAATGTCGCCTAGGAATCTTGTAAATTTAAGTCATTTATGATGATAAGAAGAATGAATCCTTGTACCAATAGTTTCATAATTACCGGTCCAGTAGTTTCAGAACAAATTTTTTAAAGATAATTTCGAAGTAACGGCCTGTCAAATTCTTTTTCTTTTTAGTTTTTCGTAAAAATGGTCAAGTTGGAAAACGCATAAGTTTATGAATTCAATTTTCGCGCAAGTACAAAACCACCTTAAAATTTTAGCTACTAGCTGCGCCTCGCGGTTTCACCTGCGTAAGGCCCTATCCCGTAGGTAATATTATCGGGATAAAAAGTAGCCTATGTGTTAATCCAGGTCTCCAGCTATCTAGATACAGAGTTTCATCGCAATCGGTCCAGTAGTTTTTTCGTGAAGGAGTAACAAACATACCTACATACACACACACACACACACACACACACACAAACTTTCACATTTATAATATTAGTAGGATGAATACGTATCCATCCTACTAATAACCTTATTTTCTTTTATTTATTCAAAAACTTTAAATATAGTTAAAGTTAAAGTAAATACGTCACCTAAAACACCCATTTGATCACTTGATTGTTATGCAATACGTGAAACTAAGTATATATTTTATTATCGAAACAATAATATTACTGATAGAACAACACACAAGTCACGAACGAACGTGTCTGTTACATTGCAAATATATGATTTGTAGACATCTAGTTCATACTTCAGGGGATCTTACGCCGGATGCAAGAAAATACGAATAAATCAATTAGATTTTCGTAAAAATGATAAAGTTAGAAATAAATAGTCTGCGGCTAAACCACAAAATTTCCATCTTTATTTAAGCCTTGAAATTATCTTAAACTAGCGACCCGCTCCGGCTTCGCACGGCTATATTATGCATGTATTATACATATAAACCTTCCTATTGAATCACTCGTATCTATTAAAAAAACCGCATCAAAATCCGTTGCGTAGTTTTAAAGATCTAAGCATACAAAGGGAAATAGGGACGGCGAAAAGTGACTTTATTTTATACTATGTAGTGATGATACAAATAAGAATTAAAAATAAGTAAGTAACATATACAAAAATATATATATTTTCTTCTAAAAGTATTATAAGAAAATAATATAAGTTAAGGATTCTATTCGTTTTCTGGCACCCATAATACAAGCCTAGTTGCTTAGCTTGAAGCTAGATGACGCTGTGTGAATTGTTTCACATTTTTATATTTTATTTACAGTACAGTAAAAACTACATTTAGTTTTTGAGATAGTTACATAGCATAATTAAGGTTTTATTAGTTCAAATATTGTTCGTGTTTATTATGCGTCAATTTGTTATTTTAACCTTACGACTACGTTTCTAATTAGGTACGTAATTTTTATAATAAACGTCTACTAAACTATAAAACAAAAATTCGCGCGCATCTGATATCCAACCCAAGAAATCGTACAAAGTAAATTAGTTTGCAGTGAACGAAGTTGTTAAATTGATACACGGTCATGTAAAATGCATACGAAAGTATAGGGCGGACACTTGGAGACTGTAGGGTGCGTATGTTTATAGTTTTGAAAAGGATAAACTTATGAAACGCACGGTTTTAATTCATATTTTTGTTTCGTAAAGTTTGATACAACGCACTTCTTGAAAAACACCAAGACTCTTTTGTGGCTACTTCTTATTTAAGGGCGAGCAGTTTTAAAACGTTTGTAAGCGGTCAATTTTAACTAATATTAAATCAGAAAAAAAATGGTCATTGAACATTTTGAAAATTGGCCAATTTGTCATAAGCATTCTTAGACCATTAATTGAATGGTCTAAGCGAGCATTTTATAAATTTTGACACTGTTGCCATCTGGCTCCTTACACTATGACATCATGGCATTTAGTACCCCTCGTGAAAATGTTACCCTTTGGGTACGAAACCCTAAAACGTCTTGTTCATGGTAACCCTACATTGCACCCCTTTCCTGCGTATGAGTAATGCAAGTGAATTGAATAACGATTAGCCCTCGGGACGTTGTTAGACATATCGTTCTAACATAATCGCTTCGATGACTCAGCATTTCATATACATATTATTGCAGTAATGTCAAGTTTGTAGTCGTCTCCATGGTGATTTTAAAGGGTACCCATTTAGGATTCCGTACACAATGGGGAAGATAAAAACAGGAAGGATCCTGTTTTAGTAATAGGAATTACTAATTAGTAGTGTAACAAAAATATATTTTCGTGAGCCCCTCCGTGCTTCGGAAGGCACGTTAAGCCGTTGGTCCCGGTTGCTACCTCTAGTAGCAGTCGTTAGGTCAAGTTAGAGGCCTTAAGGCGATCTGAAAACTCTAACAATAGGTGAGCCACACCACTATACGAGAAGAAGAAGAATTACTAAGACTCCACTGTCTGTCTGTCTATCTGTCACCAGGATATGATAGACAGTTAAAATTCTCACATATTATGATATATTTCTGTTGCCGCTATAACAACAATACTTTAAACCTTTGATTAAAGTAAAAATAGCGGTAGATACGTGACTCGCCTCTTCGTATGGGCCTCTTTCATTAGGTCCCCGTCACCTAATTGACTGGGTCACAATCCGATGTATGTAGTATGTATCTGTCAAAGACTAGATCCATTGTTTGAGTACCTAATGTATGAACGTCACCTATCTACGCTCTTTAATTTTAATCAAAGCTATAAACAGAAAATAATGGTACGGAACCCTTCGTGCGATAGGGAGACTAGCTCCTGGCCGGTTTTATTATCTAGATAAGCTAACTTCCTGAAACCCCCGTAAACTAAAAGATAGTTAAAGATTTGTTTTAAGATTAGATTAGTTAGGCGTAACAGACTAACCGCGCTGCTTTCGTAAGCTGAGTTGCGTCCTTATTTAATAACAGTAAAGCCTTAATGTTATCTTTTTTAATTATTATAAGTCGTTCATTGTAACTTTAGCGACCGTCCGCGATCTTGCGAGCACGCGCTACAAGAATGCGCTATGGAGCTATAATTTATATCGACAGTAACGCAGACAAAACCGCGTGGCGCAGCTAGTTTCCGTTATAATTTAGATATATTCGGCTCTAACATTATGACATGTACGCACGTCAGCAGGACGAGTGCTCGTCGACTTACAAAGTAAACAAACATTCCTAAATTTAACATCGAAACAGTACTTCCAGTGAAAATCAGGGAAGCACTACAAAGTACGTAAAACTTTTATTGGTCAACAAGTTACAAATAAGTTTATTTGGCCAACATTTAATTAATTAAACTTTATGAACTCGGTTTCACTCGCGTAAGTCCCGATCACGTGGGGATTTATATAAAAAGAACCCCATTTTATTACAAACTAGCGACCCGCCACGGCTTCGCACGGCTATATTATGCATGTATTATACATATAAACCTTCCTTTTGTATCACTCTATCTATTAAAAAAAACCGCATCAAAATCCGTTGCGTAGTTTTAAAGATTTAAGCATTCAAAGGGATATAGGGACAGAGAAAGCGACTTTGTTTTATACTATGTAGTGATGAGTGAAACGAGTTTCATTACAATTGGTTTAGTAATTTTTGCGTGTAGTGGTGTAACAAATATACTTAGACAAACATTCGCATTTCTTATATTAGTAGGATAGCCACAGAGATAAACTACTTTACTTATTAGAGAGTACACTTAGTATTTTTTTATTCGCGAATGTAAGCGTCTGTTACTTGAAATACTATCTTCTTATTATATTATGTCTCGACAGACAAACTGAAATTCGTACATGACCAAAAAATTTTAAATTTCTAATTTCAAGGGAAATCTCTGCAGTGAAAAAAAAGAAATCACCTACATCCTATTTTTTTTGCGAAACCAAAATAAAACAAGAGATGCTAATTTGTTTGAGACTTTAGATAGCTCTATCAACCGAGCGTTGAAACTGGTTTAAGAAAACCGTTTTCAAAATCCCTAATTAAATGGCAAAGTTGATTAAAGGATCAATTAAAAAGTTCCAATGACACCAAAAAGGTTAAAGTAAATAAATAAACAAATTTTACAAAGAAATAAATAGTTTTAGCTGAGATACTATCACCAAATCAAGACAATTTATATTGAGCCAATTATGAACTGATGCTAACGGACTTCACTCCCAATTACTCTCCAATTAAGGATCAATTAAAAGGTGATGTTACATAAAATAAATAATTTTCACCAAAGAAATAAATATTTTTTGCTGAATCTATCACCAAATCAAGACAATCTATAAACAGATGCCAACAGACCTAGATGTTACTCTATATTATGTAGAAATGTTTTATCTCTACGTATGTAGTAGACAGGTATTATTATTTACATGTCACGTTGTTTACTTGTTTTGTTCCACGGCAAGCAAACGGCACTCGATCACGACAATTACACCATTACATAACAGACATTGAACTTCACATTGAACAATAAAACAACAAACAACAAACTGCGCACAATAACACACAAACAACATCTGACAGACACAACATGCACACACTCACAATCAATTTACCATCGTCCATTATCCTGTATTTAGGCGCGGAAACATTTTTTTAATAAGGTTATTTTGTTTGAGTCGTGTCGTTGGATGGAGTCTGGCGTGAGTGGCGTGCGCTCGTCATCGTTGGTCGGACGCCAATGCGAGCCAACTCCGCCGCGCTCGCGTTGGCCTCAAGCCAATAACCGCCTCAATAATGAGTAGTCAGTAGTCACCCATTCACGATAACGGCCATTGTTTATTTTGTAAACAACAGCGTACGTTATACATACGATAAACCAATTAAACGCTGAATTAATTTTGTTTATTTTTAATTGTTATCATGGATTTTAAGTCTGAATATTTTTAAAGGTTTCAATGGTGATTTTCAAGTGCTATCTCGCTATGCATTTATGAAAAAATGCAATTCTAAATAATATATCACAGTTGTACTCATGTTATAAACTAGCAGCGCTTTCCCGTGGGAACTCACGATCCCGTGGGAAAATCGGGATAAAAAGTAGTCTATAACACATGCAATGAATCAATGTATACGCATACCAAGTTTCATCAAAATCTGTCCAGTAGTTTCGGAGCCGATTCGTTACAAACAAAAAATCTTTCCACTTTATTAACTAGTGTATACGTAAAATTTTTGTATGTTAGAATGTTTGTTAGTTCTTCATGCAAACTACTGAACCGATTGCGATTTAACTTATTACGGTCGTAGATGGCCTCCTGTATTTCAGAAGGCCATCTACACAGGAAATTTTTTCCCGATATTTACACGGGATCGGGGATTATTCAACATAGCTAGAGTCCTGGAATAACACACAGGCTGATTATGATATTCCTACGGGATCGGGACTTACGCAAGGCGCAAAAAAGTAATATAATAAATGTCAAAGTTTATTTTAGTATGTTCGTTACTTCTTCAAACTACGGAACCCTAAAAACTACTGAAACGATTGCGATGAAACTTGGTTTAAATAGGCTAGAAAGCTTCTTTTTATATTCCCACGGTATCTATATTTACGCAGGTAAAAACGCAGGAAACAGCTAGTCAATAATAATAAGTCTTAAATATTGTTGTTATGTCTGAATTTACGTGGGTGTTTATTTACTCAACCTATCTATAAGTACTGATATTTCTTTCATGAAAGTGACCTTTCGAGTTAATAATCCGATCTATTTCTAGCTCGTAGCTAGATGCTTCATTGAAATTATAGACGAGACATCTCTTTATTGGAAAATTATTGGCAGATAAATTATTTCTAAGAAACTATCTATCTAGTATATATAAATTACGTGTCACGTTGTTTGTGCGCGATGGACTCCTAAACTACATAACCGATTTTAATCAAATTTGCTCACCGTGTGCAGTTTGATCCAACTTGAAAGATAGGATAGCTTTAATTTATCCCGATATTCTCACGGGATCGGGAGTTACGCGGGTGAAACCGCGGAGCGCAGCTAGTATTTATATAAATCAAAATTAATCTCTATTTTCATATCTTCTTCTTGCGTGTCGATTCAGAGTGTTAATAATATTTATTTATTTTATTTTTTTATTTATTTTCATATGTCATCGTATCACGCGTGAACGGCTGGACCGATTTCGCTAATTCTTTTTTTTGCTGAGTGTGTTGTCTGGGGAAGGATCTTATTTAAAAAAAAGTAAATCAAACCCGGGTGACGCCGGGGAGCAGCTAGTCTATATACATAAAAGAGAAAATAATCACGAGTCTGAAACTTAGCGTGACGGTTCCTTTTAGGCGCAAGACACACAGAAGAGGCGAGGACGCAGGCAAGCAATAAGAAATTATTTTTGGAAATTCGACCTCTTGAAAGGGGAAAAGGGACTTTAAAACTTTGTAGTAACTATTATGTATTCTGTGTTTGTAGGAATTGCGTATCACTTTTAAAGATACACTGACGCGAGTGATACCGCGGGACGCAGCTTGTATTAAAGAAAATAAAACTAATAGCCTACGTCCCACCTACCCACTCACATTTGATAGATTATTAATTTCAACAATTTTATTTATATCGAGTTCATTAGAAATATTTTCTTTTAAAAAGGATGAAAATTATTATTCTATATTTTTCTTCTTTTGAAGTTGATTATGATTAATGAATCTATAATATCTACATATTATACTTATGCGATGAATTGAGAACCTCCTTCTCAAAGCATGGTGACCATGCTTTGAGAAGGAGGTTCTCAATTCATCTGGAATAATTATTTTTTTCAAGTTAGTTAAAAAGTATGTTAATATTGTTCCATTGAAAAAGTATGTAAGTATGGGTGCCAAAAACCCATATTACAAGTTAGTCGCTTAGCTTGTTGCTAGATGGCGCTGCGTAGAATAATATGTAAATTTCGTGACGCGATGGTCTATCATTAGATTGTACATACAAGTAATCCGGGAAAATTGAAACAGGCGGTCCTCTAATACTGCTCTCTCTCTTTAGTCGATCGTGTCCATCGCCGCGCCATCGCGTAGACTTTTAATCGCAAAAATATATTATTGCAATTTATTTTAATGTCAGCAAAATTGTATGGTTATTGTTAATTTATTAACTAATTACCATTTCCAACATTTCATATTTTATCGTTACCACTAATGGCTAGAAATACCCGGATTTGGGGGTATGAATTGTCGCAAATTGCATTGACATTGGCTCTATGCGCAAGCCTCGCATATCTGTATATCCGGATAAAAGGCAGCGCAAGTGAAGACCGTGCCGCGACTCGAACCAAACGAAGTGGCCAAGCGACGAGCCATTCCGTGTCGGCAAACGTTCATGCTCAAAGGTGCCTTGGTGTGAGCCACGCGCTCAGTAGAGACGTCGGCCATGGCTACTGAGAAACTAATGACCATATGGATCGGTCAGAGGCCAGATGTCTCGGTATTCTATTTTGTGGCTCAAGTGGAGACTAATTAAGGGATGATTCTCACTAGACCGGGCCGTGCCCGGAGCGTGCCCCTACGTGGCCCGGACGGGGCACGGATTTGAAACGTTACATACATTTTGTATGAAGCAATTTATATTAAACCGTACACGATCCGTGTCCCGTCCGTGACCGGACGATAACGCCCAGTCTGTCTACTACACGGATCCGCCCCGTCCCCTCAGCAGCTGATAACCCGGTGTAATATAAACGTGCAATCGCCCCGGACTCGGCCCGGTCTATTAAGAATCTTCACTCATTTTCCACAGCCACCGCTCAAGATGAGTTAGATCGACTCGAGGCTGCGCTAGTGGATACCGAAGTTAGAAGTGAAACAAACGACCCTTACCTGTGTTATTAGGCTGCCGGAGTAGATGCACATGAGGCGGACTGGGAGGTGGCGGCTGTTTGCTCGGCGTAGACGCGCCCGACACCGTATGCGTCATACTGCATCGGAACACAATGTTAGAGCAATTGTCACATCTTATACCTACATTATAGCATGCAACATGTTTCTAGATTGCTTTTGGTAATGTTTCACAGGGTAAACGAGCTAGATCAACTATCGACTATCGAAGTGAGCGGGTATTGCTTCGCTTTCTACAATCTAAAAGAATATCTTTAAAGTTATCTAATTCTTTATAACAAAGCTATCTGGTGTAACTAATTTTCAAAAGTTTACAGAGTTCATTCTATTTGTAACAGATGGCGCACGTACGTTTCGATAGGCGTTGTACGTCTCTGGTAATTCTTTGGCAATAGTATTAGTTTTAATAAAAAAAGGTATTTTGAACTATGTAAATTAAGTAGTTTTCCATAATTTTAAACAATTTTTAGTTAGTAACATGCTTTGCTATGAACGGCTTCGTTTAGGTTTGATACATCTAGCTATTTTCATATGTGTTTTACCAAAAGCAATCTAGAAACACAAAAATAACAGATCGAAGCTTTAAAAACATGATCTGTCATTTAACTGTGTTTATACAATGAACTCACTAGTTATATGAAATGCGTGCGATGGAAAAATCGATAAGAAACAATTAGGTTATGTTTTCAATGTCTTTTTTCTTTAAATAAAAAAAAGTTTCGATATGCAGCCAGTCTGAGTCAAAGGTTGTTGCTGGTTAAGGGCCGACCAATGTTCTTTTTTCTCCGAAAGTTATGGGGATGAAATTTTGGTTGGCCTGGCTTAAACCAGAGACAATCTTTGACTTAGATTAGAGCGCCATCTAACGAAACTGATTATTTAGAGAAAAAAAAAAGATAGGAAAATGCCTAAGTTTCTTACTGTGCTCACGAACTTCATGATAGACTTCGTCTAAGTCAATATTGCGCATCTATCGGTGTATCATCACAGATGTTCAGCGCTTAATCTTAATTCAGACGAACTCTATATTTATTTTTCAAATAAAAAATGGGATTCAAAGGAAGTGAGAAAAATAGAACACACGAGAAGATTTAGCGACTGGAAATAAACAAGTATTTATTGTTAAATCAACCCTGAGACGCATTTTATATGACGCCTCAAAGTCTATGGATATTAATTTAAAATCTCGCTATTCACAGCTCCAAACCTACAAAGCGGTTGTTTATCTAGCTATTATCTTGGCATTGAAAAGTATGGCTAGACAAGCTAGGAAGTGCTGATGTGGTAAGTAAAATAATGAATAGATTCGTTAGAGTTGCGTGCGTATGAGAAATGTGAAAAATGTAAGAGACTGATTTTGCGACGTTTTTAAACAGAAATAAAAACATGATTAATGGAATACTAAACAATGATAATAATCTATACTAATATTATAAAGAAAAATATTGTATTTTCCTTTGTAAATAACTGTATAATAATTGATTAAAGATTGTGAAACTAGTGGATCGATCTAGATGAAACTTGGTATGAAGATGAAGAGCACTAATCCACACTTATAGTGTTCAATTTAGATTGCTTACTCTGCCCGGGTCCGACACAGTCAAATATAATTCATATCTAAGCTTACAAGCCATTTTTATACTTATAAAGTCTGGAGTGCTGTGCTTTTACAGTGGTGATTATTTTGAGAAAGTACGACAAAATTAAGAGCGAAGGCCAGCATTTCTTTCTCCATACAAATGTTCCCCTATTTTGTTCCCGAATAATGCCTCAAGAGATATCTTTTAGAGTTTATCTTCTCTTAGAGATTCTCTTATTAGTTGTTAGAAAAAAAAACAGAGCATGTGTCCAGCAATTAAAAATTAATTTAAAAAAAAACATTGCTCTACCTAAGGCTTTATCAAAAAAGGAAATAGGGTACTATATTTATTTTTTACATATTATGATAGGTCAGCGTTTGATCACAGCCTGATGGTAGGTGACGATGTCACCTAGGATGTAGCACGCTTCCCTAGAAGATACCCATTCACTCGCGACTTGAAGACCCCCAAATTGTACACGTCAGGAAAGACATTCGCAGGCAACATTTGTATGGAGAGAGCAATACCCGCATTTCCTCTTAAGAATGTTAAAAGAAGCAGCAGTGAGTAGCGAGTAGCGACACCCACAAAGTAGGTACAAGTGTAGTATAGTATCGTTCTCGTGCGTTCATATGTCACAGATGCGTCACAGGGGACTGACCTATTGTTTGATGCTGCGGAGTTATTGAGCAAGGAACTAACGTTACACGTGCTATTACTGACCGCAGCCGAGTTCACCGCGCGGACCGGCAGAGGCTTAACCGGCTGCAATACATACATTACAATATTACAACAATTTTACTACAACTCTTCCTGATTTGTTTTGGGTTCTATTTGACGATATAGTTAGGTCTATATCCCTACTTGCAGATCACCAAGCAATTAAGGCTTTACCACAAGTCATATACGCACATAATCAAATGTACAGACATATGAAACTTAAAGTCTGAGATCGGCCAATACTCGAGCCTAGATTAGACAGCTTTAAACAGTATCTCTATCTCTGTTATAAAGGTGACCAAATATTATATTGTAGATAGCTAAAACAATGAAAATCTTCACCTTTCCGCCCGCTGAAGAATGCCTATAATTGGCTGTTGAATATTGTTATCCTAGATAGAAAGAGATACTGTTTTAAGCTATCTATCTCGGTTGGCGTATTGGCCAATTTTATTTTCTTTAAGTTACTCAATAAAGTATGTTTGATCGAGATCGCTTTTTTTAAACTTTATTGACAAGACAAGACCTTTCTCGTCTTGTCATGCGAGAGAGGAATATACTCATTGAATTTTTAAGAGAGAAAAACATTGACGGTAGATATAATTGAGTTACGAAGAGAGAAAAACATTGACCAAAGATAAAGTTATTTCAAGGTGATTAACAAAAAATAAAATTGGGTGTTGAAGAGAGAAAATGACCAAAAGATAAAAATAATTTTCAAAAACTTGGGGATAATGGGATACAATACTGACATTTAGTGGAAATGTAATCTCTACGTTCAAGGAGTTAGAAACATGGACATAAATAATAATTAAATTGATACTGTTTAAAAAAAATAGTGGAACAGCATTTAATATTGATTGTCCACAATATGTCTTTTTCAAATGTAAGTTAGTTAAAGTTAAAAATGTGTAAACCAGGCAACAAAAGTGCAGACCACTGTATAGGTCTGAATTATTAGAATGTTTTAAACTTAAGTAGGACTTTAGGCTGCCTGACCACAGAAGCGGAAAACATTGTGCCACATAAAAACTCCGCCTGTGGAGTCCGCATGTTCCACAATGTATGTGGAAACGCCGCTCCGCTACCTCGCTCCGCTACCTCGCTCCGCTACCTCGCTCCGCTTCTGTGCTCATTGGATCGGAGCGAGGTAACGGAGCGGTGAGCGAGATAACATCCACCAATAGAATCTTATTCTATTTCTTTAAATAAAAATTCTATTGGTGGATTTTTACCTCCCTCACCGCTCCGCTACCTCGCTCCGCTCCAGTGACAGGCTTAAGGTACTGCTTGAGTTGATGTCTATCAACTCATTAAAACATTCTAATAATTGGCATTTTAGAACTCTACGGTGGGTCAGCACTTTTGTTGCCGACTTTTACGTAATTTTTCTGCAACGTACTAGGTCGCAGGTTCGATTCTCACCATGGACCAAATACTTGTATGATCTACAGATTTGATTCTGGTCTGGTTGTTGCTGTATGTATTATAAATATTCTATCAGTTGTTTAGCAGCTTAGTTTCGGGGTTAGATGGCGCTGCGTAGAACGTCGGACAATATTTGAAACGTACTTAGAATTAAGACAGTTAACAATTCTAGTATCAAAGTAATAATAGTTTCTTTTTGTTTATCATCAAGCGAGAGAACCCAAAACGAATCACAGAAAGGGATACAATTTGGAAGATTGAACAATACTCCACATACTACTAAGTATTCAAGTAATAAGTAAATATAAAATAAAACGTTAATAAATGATGTTGATGGATTGTCGTGTGCGAAAGAGAAGGGCTTACTTTCGAGATGATTTCTTCTTTCTTCTTCTTTTCAACGTCTATGGAGTCGGTTGAGTGGTTGTGTACCTCTAACGTGGGTGACGTCACAGGACTTGTACCTGGAACAAAATAAAAATATTTATTTACTACAGCACACTATTTATTACTTATTTACTTTTAACAAACTTCAAGAAACGGAGGAGGTACTATATATTTTTGAGGTTATACTTCTTTAGGCGCGTTATGGAAAAATGATGTAGTGAAATTTTAAGATGCGCGCGCATCTGTAAGTCAAAAGTCACATGTTGAAGCTGCGTAACCCAAAAGTAAAACTTTGACAAACGCAAACAAAAAGGTTGAAGCTGCCCGCAAAATAAATATCAGACAGACAGACAGACAGACGGACGTATAACTTCTAGAAGTATAACGTGTATGGACGGCTGCATAATTGCAGACCCACCGTAGAGCTCCAAAATGGCTGTTATAAGAATATTTTTAACACGAGCAAGAGTCTAGATACCTGCTTTATTAGAAGTTTAAAGTCTTCTAACTCATCATTAATCAAACAAAAATTATTAGAATGAAAACATTCCAATAGTAATTTTCGAACTCTACCGAGGGCTGCAATTATGCAGCCGACTGTACATAAGTATCTTATGTACACGCATGGTCTGATAATCATGCAACATCTATTTTTTTTTTCCTCTTTTTTTTTGTATATGGCAAAACAACGTTTGCCAGGAAAGCTAGTATAGATAGATATAAAAATGTAATTAACCTGACAACATGCTAGCAGGTGATCCAGGCGAGTCATTACTATTATTGCTGTCTGTGGTAGCTGAGGAAGGTAGACCGACACCGCTGAGTTCAACATCCTCGAGCCCGCTGATGTCATCGTATATGTACTCATTGTCCTCGAAGCCCGGCTCAAGGGATGAGTCTATGTAGTATTCTACATCTTCTTTTATACTTCTTATCTGGAAACCAAAATTTATATGATTAAATTAGTGAATCCTTATTTCTTTTTGTCATCGCATCACGCGTTAACGGCTGGAGCAATTTCGCTAATTCTTTTTTTAATTGTGTTTTATATTTTTAGAAAGTTCTTATATATATTTTTTTTAATCACGCGGGTGAATCTACTTTCAATAACGTCTGGAGCCACCTAAGACGCGTGTTTCATCACGATGTTTTAATTCACCGTTAGAGCAATGTTAATTCGCGCAAATACATTTTTAGTAAGAAAAGGCTACTCTGTAGCAAGTCCGGCCGGGATACGAACCCACTACCTTTGAAATGAAAGTCGAGGTATCTTCAGTTCGTTCGTTTTTAAATGTCATGGATAGACTAACAAAAAAAGTCAAACAGTAAATTAAAAAAGCCAGGACGATGCCAATTTTTATACTTGGCGATAAAAAAATGAATGTATGTTGTGTTTTTACCTGTTCGACTTCTACAGACATGTTATCGAGCATTCTGAGCAACGTTTCAAGTTTCTTTATATGGAACCTGTGCCTTTCCAGCTTCTGTTTGAGCTCCTCCATTCGGTCCTGTTTCTCCTTGTCCAAACGTTTCTTCTTACCTATTAGTAGTGACTCTACTTCAGACTCAAATTGATCAACCTGAAATAATATATATTCAGACTAATTTACGTAATTAAAATATATAATGGAAATTATCTTAGATACCACAGATATTAATAACAGAATCATTAAAATAAATTTGGTAATATTTAAAGAGTGGATTTAATATACAGAGACAGAGTTATTAAAATCAATTAATTAACACTATTTATCCCTGGTAGCAGTCTTTAGGTCAAGTTAGAAGCCTGCAAGTAAGTTACACACATACCACTACACAAAAAAAATACTATTGCAATGATCGCCAGTCATTTTTATACTGGCCACACAGCGCGATCTGGCATCTTAATCATGGTCTTCACAGCATACTTCAGATCGATACAGAAGGATTTGGAAAGCGGCCGGCAAAAAAAACGCTCAGCAAATAGTAACATTATTATATTACTAGAAATTGTTTTTATGTTACATGTACTTTTGCAAATAACTAGAATTCGACACTGCAGTTTCCAATACAGAAGCCCTAACACTATAATATGCAATTAAAGGTCTCTAATCTTTTATGGAATACCCTGCCTGAATCATATAGGTTCGTAAAGATCTTTCAGTCTAAAAAGGCACCTCTATCAATGTTTTTACCCCTACATGTGTTACAGGCTGGTACAGCTGATGGATAAATAAGTTGATGGACTTGTCTGTATAGTGGATATGACACACCCAGGCAGTGGACCAGAAGTTCGGTAAATGGGGAAACAACAGAACAAAAAAACAGTGTTTTTCACTAAGACGACCCACGACCGAGAGTGTCCTGGCGAAGAATAATTAGGAGAGCCCACCCCAAATAATAGGATAAGGCTAGGAAGGCTAGCCCTCTGTGCAGAGTGAGTGGCGTGGGAGATCAACGGGCTCGGTATCTTCAATCGCCGGCATTTCTTCCAGAGACCTGCAGCAGCCTGAAAAGGCTGCTAGCTTTCTGGAAGGACCTGGGATGGTTGGAGTGACAAGTAGGATATTCTCACACGCACAATGGCACAAATGAAGAGCCTAAGTGCGGAAACAGCCCCATATAACTAAACTAAGGCTAGGATGAAGCTTTTTCAGTAGTGGGCAGTGCATTAGACTGGAAGATCTTTACTAGTATAACGTAGATTTGATTTCTTACCTGTAAATTAAGTGTGTCGATGGATGAGATTAGCCACGAGGACATTTCCTCGCGTTCCTTCTGCGCAGGATCTAACTTTTGCGCCGCCCCTAAACCCTCTTTAGAGTATGCTTTCGTTTTTGTTTCTCGCTCAACTACTTTGAACCTTTCCATTTGCTGAAAAGATAAGAACATACAGTTAGAAAAGTTATTCAGACAAATTGCAACCTCTAGTTCCGTAAGACAGTAATATGCTGCACCCTCGAAGTGTTATTCGTTCATCACTTCGTAAATTCTATGGGACCACCCCTGAGGTGTTTTCTTAATTTGCAATTAACAAGAAAGTGATTTTATAAGGGTTCTTTATTTACCTTTTGAGGTACGGAACCCTGAAAAGAGGTATCTAAATCGAGCCATCTTTGAGTAATCCATCTTTGAGTAATCAGTAAACTCACATTTAAAAAATACCCGACGAATTAAGAGCATCTTCAATAAAAAAATATAAGCAACGTAACGAGCCTGCTTCTTAATAAAAAAATACGCGACGTTTATAGAACCTGCTTCTAATTTTTTTTTTAATATACGCCGCTAAATAATCAGGCATGCAGTAAAATATTAACGTTGAAGTTCATGGAATCTGTATCAATTATGTAATATGTTTTAGGTATTTCTAGTTTGATTTGCATTAAAATCGTTGACTTGTTTACAAACTCCGCTCGCATTTGATTAGGTTAATAATAGTATTATTCTTTCGTATATTCAAGATATTTTTAGGTTTTAAGGTGTGACATTGATAAGACTAGAAGATATGCATTGATTATGACAAACGATTTTTGTTGTTTGTTTTGGTTGAAGATAAAATATTTTTATTTGTTTTTAGTTTTTTGACAACCAATTTCAATAACACCTTAAAATAATAAATCACTCTATCTCAAAAAATATGATTAATGGGTGCCGGGAGCCCGCGAAATTATTATTTTTAGCATTCGCAAAGATGATTCAATTAAAAATCTAAATGTAACCTAATTTTGTAGTCCTGAAAGATGTTTTAATTTCATAGGGTATGAAACTATCCCAATATAGGCCTCGTTTAGACTAGTTTAATAAAGGCCTAATTAACCATTATTTTTCTTACGAAAACTTCATGTGCGATATTAACATTGCTTTTACGATAAACGAAGACATCGTGACATCGGTTTCCAGACGTATTGGCGTGTTCCTCTGGTTACAGTCGACTAGGTAAGCCTACACCATTTAATATATGTACCAGGCACTACAATGCCCTAAATAGAATAATTCATTATCTAGAGTAGATGTGAAAGGCCAATATTATTATTGTTAAGTGAAATTGTTAATCAAATTTAAGAAGATTTCAACCCAAATCATCGGATTTAGGTAAATTGTTATAGAGTCACTATTGGTCACAGTCAAGTAAAAAATAAACCTATATTTTGATTTTTAATAGGTTGTTTTTATTTCGCGGGCATCTATTACCAAATCCGTTATTTAAGGCTATTTATGCTGTCAAACGCAACGCTCCAAAATTACCTGTCGCTTACAACTAACATTGTTGATTGTAACGACTTTGTTTTGTTTTTCTCAAAAGTGCTGAGATGGAATTGTAGGTGAAATCTTTACCGATATTTTGGGGTAATTTGAGACCAAAATTCCTTGTCATTTCAAAGCTAGACTAGTTTTAATTCTTAATTTTAGGATAGTTTCAAAACTTATAGGATTTTTTTTGGCTCAATACAAACCAAAATGTCGGTAAAAATCTCAATTACAATTCCATCTAAACACTTTTGAGAAAAACGAAACACATTCGTAACAATCAACAATTTTCACCAACGAAGGCGACCGGTGCCAGTAGTAACTACTTAGTAGGCTGTGTTACCAAGGTCGTTGGCGTAGGGACCCCCCTTAAATGAATACGGTGGCCAACCCTGCGACTTAATTTTATATCACGCTACAAAAATAAAATATAACATGCGATTTTTTTTTTCAATATTCTCTTTGTATTCCCAGAAATATTTAGTTAGTACCAAGTTGGTTTAATATAAAATCCAGTAGGATATTTAAATTATATGACATACATCTTCGCGAGGTCGTAGAATGCATAAGATAAAATGTGTACTATTTACATGTTTATATTAGGATAAGAAAATCCATTGTTTTTGGCCTCAAAACTTTAACAAAAAATATATTATTCCTATTTCCACATATATTTTACAGAGATATTATGTTATTATATTTTTTAATGAATAGGCTAGGAATACTTAACTACTGGACCGATTTTGATGAAACTCGATAATGTATCACAGGATTGACTTACACGGGACACCGCGGTACATTTCAACAGACTTCAAAGAAGAAGTTCTCAATTCGATTTTTTGTGTTTTTTATTATAAAATGTTATCGTGGCAATTAAGAAATATTTAAGAATTTTCTTTAATAGTACAAGTCTAATAGCTTAGTTTGCGACTAGGTGGCGCTGCGTGCAATATTTGTTTATTATTTACTAGCTAATTACTTGCGGTTATGCCCGCAATCTTGTGGAAAAGTCGGGACAAACAGAACCCTCTCAGTGACGCACTCCTGCACGCAGTTTTTTGTTGATTAAGTAGGTAGATCTTTCATAATGAAAAATATTAAGGAAGTAAATATTATGTTGAAAAATCATTTACAACAGAGATTAAGTAAATCGTCCAGTATTTAAATAGTAAGATAAGAAGGTCATATTGACAATAATGACATACTTATAAACGCCATACACAAACATGAAACTTAGTATTTATCTTTAAAGATAACAGATTATGTCAGAACATGAGATCAGTTCAGTTGTAATATAATATCTGGCATTCTTTGCTTTTTATAGCTGGATTATGCGATTCGCGGTTTTATCTGAGTACGACTCGATTGTTGGAATATCGGGATAAAAAAACCGGACAGACATAATCTGTGAAAATTTCAATTATCTAGCTATAACGGTTTATAAGATACAGCCTGGTAACAGACGGACAGTGGAGTCTTAGTAAAGGTTCCCGTTTTTATCTTTTGCGTATGGAACCCTAAAATGGGGTATTTCAGAACTCTATATGCCAAGTTTTAATGCAATTGATTGAGTAGTTTTTGCGTGAAGTAACAAACATACATACACAAACTTCTATATAATATTAGTGGAAAATATAGGTACAATGTTTGTTGTTGACATACTGATAATATTTTCAAATGATACATTGTTAAAAAACTTTAGGTGTCTTAAAAATAGTATAAATACTAGATTTTAGCCAGTGAATTTTTTATACATTGTTTGTTGATGCTGTGTTTGTGTGGTAAAGTTACAGGCACGTTTATATTCTATTCCATCTTTAAATTATTTAAAACTGCTGAACCATTTGCCGTGAGACTAGATGGTTATCTGATAGGGTGGAAATCCCAGACAACGGCACTAAGCGTTTTGCTTCGTCATTTTTTTTTTATTTGTTCTGCAAGGGAATTAAACCGAGCCTCCTGGCGAAGAGTAACTAGGATAGCCAATAATAGGATAAGGCTAGAAAGAAGAAGGGAATGGAATTAGTTGCCTTCGTTTTCGTCTAAAGGTGTGACCAAACATAGCGCGGCATTTGAGCGCGGCTGCCGCGCAATACTGCCGCGCAAACATTCGTTGGTTTAGGGCTCGTTCAGACGACACGCGCCCGGCCCGCGCTCGCTACGCGCACCACACGTGTTCAACTCGCTTTGAAATTTGTTGTATTTATAATTTGAGTCTTATGATTCGACATATCAATAGATCTCAAATTGCTTTTATGCAAGATCATCCGCTCACGCCCGCCTCGCGCTCGCCCCGCACACACTCTGCGCCCGCCCTGCACACGCGCTTGGGTGGTCTTGCATAAATGCAATTTGGGATCTATTGATGTGTCATAAGAATCAAATTATAAATACTTACAACAAATTTCAAAGCGAGTTGTACGCGTGTGGTGCGCGTAGCGGGCGCGTGTCGTCTGAACGAGCCCTTACTCTTAACTAGAGCGCGGCAGAGTTGTGTCCTGCAAACGCCGCGTGTTGCTGCCGCGCACTTGCCGCTTAATATTTGGACACACCTTAAGATGTACAATTCGCGACAGGTATCTTCTAGTAAAGCGTGCTATATCCGTCACCTACCATTCGGCAGGTGTGATAGTAGTCAAATGCTGGATCTATCAATTGTAAAAAAACTCAATATTCTCAGGGGATCAGGGACTCACGCGGAAGAAACAGCGAATCGCAACTAGTTTTCAATATTAAATAGTGAAGTATTTCTTGTTTAAAATAACAAATGGCAAAGTTTTTCAATATAATTGAGAATTTTAAAATCTTATGATGAATGTCTAGTAATAACATTTATTATAAACAATTGTATGGTAATTATAGCAGTTGCTTGAATAAATCGACATTATATTTTTTTTGTACAATGCGAAATAATACCAAGCTATGCAAAAAGTTAGTAAAATTATTCTATTTATGTTATTTATAACAGACTAAGATGACGGACAGCCCCCTTATGCAGAGCTTGCGTGGAGCCGAATGAGAAATATAGTCCTAGACTGTATAGTGGTGGCGGAAATTCACGACTTTTGGTGACGTGAAAAGCCTCCGCCAAGTTTTTTAATGCTACTTAAACATAGTTTTAACTATACATATACACTCAGATGCTATTCATATTATATTGTAAGCATGTAATTTAAGTATTAGTGATAAGACTGGACACATTCTGTGGGGAGTAGTGGTCCGGTCAAATTAACCTGTCTGAACAAATCTTAGTGACATCTTAAACTCTTAAACACACTGTCTGAATGAACATTGAGACTATGGAGTGTGTCTCCAGCCAATCTACGGAGCACTTTCTCCAATGTCCAATATGCCCTAACACCTGCACATTGGACAACCTTAACAAGGCCAATGATGCTGCCATTGCTGTTGCAAGCATCGGTGCATTAAATTTAGCTAAACATCTGAGACAATAAGCTATTAAACATCTACACGCTATGACTGACTAGTCAAAAACACAGTATGATTATCACTTCATAGTATAAAACAAAGTCGCTTTTTCTGTCCCTATTTCCCTTTGACCGCTTAGATCTTTAAAACTACGCAACGGATTTTGATGCGGTTTTTTTTAATAGGAGTAATTCAAGCGGAAGATTTATATGCATAATATAGCCGTGCGAAGCCGGAGCGGGTCGCTAGTTTAGTATAGTACTTAGTGCTCAATCTATGTAACTATTTGTTTAGAACGTCTTAAGCCATTATCGCGCAAGAGGAAACAAATGAGTTAAATACCATGTACATACATGATAAAGGTGTTGTCATTTTAAATTGGTTAAAAAAATGTATCTGAAGAGTAAAATTTGGCTAATACACATTCTTGAAATGCAAGATAGGCAAGATAAGACCAGTAAGAACCCAGACTCTCCCTAATAATCTGCTGATAATGACAATGATTTAAAGGATCTGTGATCTTTAGGTTTCTTTGTGATAAAAAACCTAAAGATCACAGATGAGTTAAACATGTAGGGAGTGGAAGGGCCACCATAATAAATCAAGATATTTGAGTATAGGATATGGCTTGAAATATTTTGTCAGAAAAGAATATATCCAATACTTGCACCATAAGTTCAAATCACGCAATGCAATTTTTGGATATGCATTTTTCTTAGAAACTAGTAAGACTTATGCACTTGAAAATTAATAAATTTACTTGAGAATGATTTGTAAAACTATATTAGAATTTGAACTCACCGTTTCTATAAGTTTCCTATATTCTAAAAGAGTACTCTTATCTTTAATTTCTCCCGAGGCGATCCAAGATTTAATTTGATCTCGTAGCCTCTGAAGTTTTTTGATCTCCTTCTTGAGATCGGCCTCATACTTCTCCTTCTGGTTGCTATTTGTCGCATTGTGCACCTTTTGCCAGATATCCTCAAAAGTTTCCACTCCTTCCGTCACCTTTTTTAAACACCTGTCTATTTCACCTGTAAAATGTAACAGTATGAGTCTTATTAGAATTTTTTATTTATTTATATACGTTTTTTACTGCAGTGCTTAATCCATATAAGGCGATTAGGTACCTCTTATGGAATTATTATGGTTAAAAGATTAGTTTCAATAGGAATTTCAACTGGAATGTCAAAGATCTGATCGGTTTCATTTATAACGCATAATGTTTAGTAAATTTCAGCTTCTTTGTCCAGCCTAAATTATAAAACCTGACGGGGTTCACTGTACTTCATAATGTTCCTTGATATAGAGTTTATTAGCACTCTTTTCGCCCTCATTAGTGTTATACTTTGAAACCAGTTCTATAAACACCTTGCACCAATGACAAGGTAATGGTTCATTCATACATTTCAAAATGTATGTGGGTACGTAAAAAATAATCGTGTTTTATCGTCTTCCAGTTGAAAATTGCGTCGGTAAAGCCACTTTTCTTTCGCTATTGTTCTACCAGATGTCGATACCGCGCAGCTGGCTATCACAATCAGTTATGAATAACAATATAATCCCAAAGAAACAACAGTAAATGCTAAGTCAAATGAATCGGTTTCTCGTATTGGTTACGAGTTATTGTGTTCGTATTGGAAACTGCTATATCCTGAGCAAGGTGGCCTATCGCTCAGGATCTCCAGATAACCAGAGGTCTCCTCAAATGACAATAATGCTCTAGAACACGTACGAGATCGGTTGGGGTCAATCAATCTCTAACCTGATAACATGACAAATTACCTTGTAATTTCCTTGTCGCAGCCATTGCTATTTACACATGTGGACGAACGTTCCGTACATATCCTAAACATACAAACTATTTACAATAAAATGCACTGAAATTATTGATAAACAGACAAACTACACATCTGAAGCTTTGTTCGATTCCAAGATGGCTACCGTACACCGCTCGAACTGTAGTGTCTGAGCGCATCCAGGCCGACCACCACAGTGAAATCCAGCCTCGCGCCTGGAATGGTAATTAGCACGAAGCTTTCATAAATGAATATGAATAATAAGTTGTCACTAATTAACAACAAACTTCAAATTTTCCACAAAATGATTTTAGGTATGTCGCGTAGACCATCTAGAGCGCAGGCGCAAAATAATAGAGTTGGGCATAGACAAAATTAAAATGGCATTATTATTTTTAGCTCCTATTCGAAAATATATTTAGAATACATATAGCTTGTGTAAAAGTTTTATTTTCCAAGAAACAAGCAATGTATTTGAAATCATTCGATTTTTTAAATGTTTATTTTCATAAAAAATATTCCAATTACGTTTTCACAAAATTAAGGCCCATTTAGCGACTCAACTGCAATCAATGCAACTTCAACTTGTATTCATTGCAATAATTTGCAACTAGTAGGTAGGTAAGTAAGGTTATGTAGGTAAGAAAGACTTGTTTGCAACGGTGATTGGTACACGGTGTAATTAAAGTGGAACTCTTCAAAAACAGTAATTAATTTGAACTACGCAGTATTGGGCAATACCATTATTGAAACAAAGTGAGGTTATAATTTTGTGGTACATAACAAATAAATAGTCAATCAATTTATTTTCGTAACCCCAGTTGCACGCGATTGGCATGTATGACTGTATGTGTATCAGTAATTGCACGTTATGTTACAATTATGTTACACGCGACTAACATGCTTGCGGCATGTGAAGTCGCATGCAACTAGTACCTATCCTATGCTAGTATCCAACTAATCTGCAACTAGGTTGTGATTGGTTGCGCCGTGTACGGATTTTCATTCTTGCGATTAAAAGGAAAGTAATTTTTAAGCTATTGCATAGCTTTTATCGCGGGCTTTGAGCGCGGCGACCGAATCAAGAAAAATTCCGTATTTTCAGTTGGAATAATGGCATGAGATCACATTGAATCGTCTTAAATACTAAGTTAGGACGAATTTAAAAAATGTGATTATGAAAACTGATTTGACCCTGCAACTTTCATTTTTGCTAGGTTGCAATTTTGTCGAACCGTGGACGAACGCCCTTAATTTAAAAAAATGGAATTTGTCTATGGATCAAGTAATAACTTCACGTATCGCTAAGAGATGGCAGCACCTACCCTTGCTCAATTGGTTTATTTCAAGAGATGGCAGCATGAACACTTGTTTGGAATTTAATTCGGCTCTACATCAACAGATGGCGCTTTTTACATTTTTATTGGCGGCCGCGGGAATTTCAAACACTGCTCTTGGTTACAATGATGGAAATAAAACTCACTGTTATTTATTTAAATGATTTCTTCTCTGCATATACCTAAAGGTATTTATAGTTTCGATAAGTAAGCTAAAATGTAAGTACCCAATCTCGTATTTTCCAGACCAATGTCTAGCGAAGGTCTATCAGTTCAAACAAGTCGTTAGCACTTCGACAGTCGTGATCTTAGCGTTAGTTATCCGCTGCTGCTTCACAAGAAATTATTGAACTTGCAGAATTATAGACCGAAGACATTTTATTTATTTCAAATACGGATGTAGATAGGTACTTTATTTATTAATTACTAGCTGCACCACGCGGTTTAATCTGTTTTTCTTTAGTTTTCTGTCACTGTATGTTTTCCTCAAAAAATAAAATAGGTAGAATAAATACTTACCTAAATAAACCATTTTATGTTTTACAAAGAAATAAATTATTTATGTCACTGTATGTTTTCCTAAAATAAAATAAAGAATGTTTTGCATATTTATAAATATAATTTTGACCATTTTTTAAGAAGTGAACCGTCACAGAATTTATATAAGCGCCAAAGTAAAAATTCAATTGCGAGCACTCTAAATATTATCCTTTTCTCTTCATTTACGTACATTTCGATAAAAAGAAAAAAATGTTAAGTAGGTAAGTACTTATTTGAGTATAAATATAAAAACATGATGTTACCAAACACGCTTTGATGCCGTGGCGTGCGACAACTTTCCGTGCTAGATAAGCAGATACAAAATGATAAAAATAAATCTACCTAAATCTAGAAAGGTAACTTACATTTTACAATTGTCAAAAACAAATCAATAAATTATCCGATATCAGGGATTATAGAGATCGTACAGAATTCACCTCCGGATTATCATATTGCATCTATAAATATCAATTGTTGTGCAATCTTATCAGAAAAGTGTGAATGAACTAGGAAATCTTTAATATTAAAGTTATTAAAACGGTATATTTACCATGTTTATTGTTTTTATTATGTGGAGCTTGATATTCCGAAGTTGTTACAAACATCGTTTTCCAACGAGACTGGGATTTGCAGGTGGATCTTGACAGTAAGAGGCTGTCGTATAGGACTACCTCCTTTCGTTATTCAGTGGTTGTAAGGTAGGTATACCATCGTAATTAAGAAATCATAGATAGATAGATAACTTTATTTGTACATTTTACAACACAGTATGGAACATATATCACGATAAATATACCAATTCTAGCTAATGCGGACCGTGGTTTCACCCGCGTAACTCCCGATCCCGTGGGAATATCGGGATAAAAAGTAGCCTAGAGCCTTCCTCGATAAATGTACTATCCAACACAAGAATATTTTATTAATTCGAACCAGTAGTTCTTGAAATTAGCGCGTTCAAACAAACAAACAAACTCTTCAGCTTTATAATATTAAGTACTTATAGATTACACAAAGCAAAGTAATAGCTAAAAAGTACAAGTTGCACAAAGAGGCGGCCTTATCGCTGAAAGCGATTTCTTCCAGGCAACCTTGTACCTAAAAAGTACCTAAAGGAAATCTTTTTCGGAACAATACAAGGGTAAGTACTTGTTTATAGAGGTGATTTTTTGTTTTTAAGTTTGCCGCCTCATATTTAAGAAATTTAATAGATAGTTAGTTACCTAATAAATATTGCTTAGAACCTAAACCAGAAGGCGGGTCTGAGCATCCTTTTGGAAGTTACAGGCGGATGATAAAGAAGACGTAGGCTGTAGATCAGAATCAGAAAAATCGTAGGCGTGCTAGTTATTGACATAATTAAGGTGAAAGGGTACCTGCGCGCTCTCCATACAAACGTAGTCGATTGTTTCCTCCCTGGATGATGACACTAGAGCAAATATTTTTGCGAGAAAGAAAAAGCCCCCGGTACCCTTTCCTCTTAAGATACAGAGGTCCTACTACTCAGTTGGCACAATGGTCACTATGCCGGACTGCCAAACACAGGGTTGCGGGTTTTATTCCCGCCTCAGACAAGTATTTATGCTTAGATAGGTATTTAATTTGTCTGTGGTCTGGTTGTTTACAAAAGACAAAAGAAAAGTATATAAGTAGTAGGTATATCCGTTATTTAGCACCCATAACACAAGTCTAGTTACTTAGCTTGGGGCTAGATGGCAATGTGTGGAATGTCCTGCAATATTTATTTATTTACTAGCTTTTGCCCGCGACTTCGTCCGCATAGAAGTCGAAAATGGCTTTAACAGGATTTTTAATTGGTTTTATCACTAATATATTTCTGTGGGTTTTAATATTACCAAAATCGGTAGGTTATTTTAAACATTCTTTCAGTGGGTTTTAATATTACCAAAATCGGTAGGTTATTTTAAACATTATTTCTGTGGGTTTTAATATTACCAAAATCGGTAGGTTATTTTAAACATTATTTCTGTGGGTTTTAATATTACCAAAATCGGTAGGTTATTTTAAACATTATTTCTGTGGGTTTTAATATTACCAAAATCGGTAGGTTATTTTAAACATTATTTCTGTGGGTTTTAATATTACCAAAATCGGTAGGTTATTTTAAACATTCTTTTGTATTATCATGTATTTTCGTATGTCGTATTTTACATGTTTTCTCTATACGCATAATAAAGAAAGAAAGGACAAAAGTGTGTACTTGGAAGCAAATTAAAAAAATGGGTTGTGGGAAAAAGTAGTAGAACGAAAATATATAGTATTTAAATTTCATGTTACATATACAATTAAAAACGTCTAAATCAATTGAAATCTGGTTTACAATATTAGATAGCTCTATTTTGAGGAAGGTTTTAGGAACATTTTAGGAACATCAAAATCCAATTAGTAGGTCCTGAGTAAACAACAAAAAACTGCAGCCGCTCGGCCGAACGCGTTCCAGCAAACACGAACGTCACAGAATACTTAATAGTGTAGCATACATTTTATCCCGATATTCCCACGGTAACGGGACTTACGCGGGTTTGTTTAGGGAATAATTCGTAAACATAACCAAAATGTTCTAGCACAGTTCTAGTCCTCACCATTTTAAATTTCGAATACTACGTTCCTATGAGGCCGTGTTCCAAAAGTGCAACCTCTTTTGAATAAAATCGGATTGTGTTTTCAAACATGTGTCAAAATACAATGTAGGTAAGTTAAAAGGAGTATTGATATCAACTTCGGAGGAAATCACCCCCAAAGTAACTTCCTACCCCTTTTTAATCCCGTTAGAGGATGAATTTTAATAAAATACGAAACACGTGTTTCATCAATTCTGTTAAAGAATGTTTATGCAAAATTTGAAGTAGATTAGACCAAGGAATCACGTTGTCCCATACAAACTTCGTCCCCCTTTTTTCAGAAATCCTCCAGAAAATTTCGGAAAATCCTTTCTTATCGGCTGCCTACGTCATACAAAGAACACACCCTCCAAGTTTCAGATCTCTACGATCAGCGGTTTAGGCTGTGCGTTGATCCGTCAGTCAGTCATTCAGGACAAAGCATTTTATATGTATAAGAGAAGAGATACTGCATAATAGCCTGATAATAGCCGTGCAAAGCCGGGGCGGGTCGCTAGTACTTTGATAAAAGAGATCCAATCAAAGAGTATTTAAGTTTTTAATAACCCCAGCACGCCGCTTCATACACATGTTCATACAAAATTGCTGGAGCGTTGTAATGTTCCAAATTCAAAAAACGCTCCTGCATTAGATTTAATTTTCTTTGACCGCGACACTGGCTATATGCACGATAGTGGTAATGCGAAGCCATAATAAAATTATAAATAAAAAAGAGATGGCGCTAGATGCTTCTTTCCGTATGTCAAAATGACAATTTTGACATCATCCCTACGTTCTGTACGTTTTCATGCAAAAATATTATGGTTTATTTTTTACGCCAAGAAATATCAAATTTTAATTAGTAACATAAATCTACTTGAAATACCTAAACCTCTTCTGATATTTTCTGAACACATTCGTGAAGATTATGTTAAAATCTGTTTCCTAGTTCCCGAAATTAGACTGCACAAACAAAGGTAAACAAACCAAATCAACATTTTCTGAGATGAATGGTAGTTTCGCGAAAACGAAGAGATGGCGCTAGTTACTTGAAATTAAAAAAAATATCTTATTAAATTAATTACTTTATTTTTTAGTTAAAAAATGTGTATATTGCTATGTATTCTTAAAATACATAAGTGTACAAAATTTTTAAGCAGAACAAAAAGAATAATCAACTAATTTGTGATTTTCTAAATTTAAGAAAACCTGAATCGCGCATGCAAGATTTTTTTCTACCGGAGCTATATAAGGTTAGCGAATTCTATAGTGCTAAGATCATTATGGACGTAGAACGCTTACTTCCAAAACTTCGAATTTATTATATGTAGAGATTTTTACTTGTCTGGTGATCTATACCCACAGGCTATCCCTAGTTTAGACACCAGCTCACACAATAATATAATTAGCATAAGTAGTTATCCTATTTTAATTTGATATGTGTATTGTTTGTATTGTGTTGAGAAATAAATGATTTATTATTACTTACTTGATCTTACGGACTAACGTTCAACAAAGCAAACAATTTATATTCTTGCTTATAATTCTATGATCAATGGTCAGGACCCTTGTTCTGGAATACCTAAGCTAAGGCTGCAATATTTAAGGTTTCTCACTCTATTATGTTTGGTATTACGTCACCAGGCAATTAATCTTGGTCCGATGTCGGCCCAACTCGGGCGTCATCAGCATTGATTCTCGATTACGGACGAACAAACATTTACACCGACCCTACTAATGTAGGTGTCGTGTGACTCGATCAGACCAATCTCACGCAAATTACTTACTTATTTGTGTGGATTCGGCAAATATTTTACTTTTGTAAGTAATTGGAAGTCGTTGAACGTAGATATCATGCGACCTATCGCTCTGAAAGTAAAGGGTCAAGCTGAAAACCAGCGCTGTGCAGCTGTGTCTCACAGCATATGCTGAGCCTGTTTCTTTTGCCAAACTTATTATTAGTTTATTTATTGTATAAAAGTTGTAATTTTATGGCAATAAACGATTATTTATTTATTTATTTAAGTCTTTGGGGGAGGCCTAGGGCTTGAATATCGGTCCATTTTTCAATTCCGGAATTCCGTTTTAATATTGATCTATCCAGTTCCGGAATTCCGTAATTCGATGCTTCCTTTACAAAATGCATAATATTTTTTGAATAACAGATGGTATCGAAATGAGGGGGTATTTTAGGTAGGAATAATAAATCCATTGAAATAGCTGTTCAGAACTGTAATTATAATTAACTAGTAGTTCGCCCCGAACTGAGACCTCACGAGTTGTTTTCAGCGATTATTATATTTCAGCGTAAAGTAGGTACTAAAATGTATAATATAACGACGAAAGACTCAAAATACGACAGGTCTATCTTATTTGAATGATAGGTGCCTAGTATCGCTAATATCTGACATTGGATGATTTAGAGAATTCAAACACGACAGGCATAACTTGTTGTTGTTAACTTGTTGTTGTTGTTAAGTTCTAAAAGCATAGGTCCAGCTCAATCATCACACCCGTTAAATTTGGATTAAGAATATTGTAAATAGTAAGCGTGTTACATTGTGTTGTGATGCTACACCTTCATTATTTTTCTTTTGCAATCACAATGTAACACGCTTACTATTTACAACATTCTTAATCCAAATTTATTAAATTTTATTTTCTATTTTTAGTTGTTTTTTTTATTAAAGCGGGTTTTTTTAGTTTTTCTAAACTATCAATTTATTTTATACTTTTTGATCTTTGATAACGAAATATGTTAGATCAAACCCATTGGCTCAATGGTTACCAATCATTGAAAGACAAACTACTCGTCAAGACGATTCTAACGAGCCCAAACTCGATGGGGTTGTGTCGTTTCATTGCGAAGTTCCTATGACAACCTTCCAGTTCCATCATCAGACCCTGGTTACCATTGAAAGACAAACTACTCGTCAAGACGATTCTAACGAGCCCAAACTCGATGGGGTTGTGTCGTTTCATTGCGAAGTTCCTATGACAACCTTCCAGTTCCATCATCAGACCCTGGTTACCATTGAAAGACAAACTACTCGTCAAGACGATTCTAACGAGCCCAAACTCGATGGGGTTGTGTCGTTTCATTGCGAAGTTCCTATGACCACCTTCCAGTTCCATCATCAGACCCTGGTTACCATTGAAAGACAAAGCAAGTACTCGTCAAGACGATTCTAACGAACCCAACCTCGATGGGGTTATGTCGTTTCATTGCGAAGTTCCTATGACCACCTTCCAGTTCCATCATCAGACCCTGGTTACCATTGAAAGACAAACTACTCGTCAAGACGATTCTAACGAGCCCAAACTCGATGGGGATGTGTCGTTTAATTGCAAAGTTCCAATGACCACCTTCCAGTTCCATCATCAGACCCTGGTTACCATTGAAAGACAAAGCAAGTACTCGTCAGAACGATTCTTGACGAGTAGTTTGAATGAATGAACTATGAAGTATGGCTAATGAGATAATTCCTGCAGATTCCTTTTAGCTCTATCATCAGATCAATTCCATGGTACCATATTATTGTCACCGAAGTTACGCCCTTTCATTTGATACCCCACTCGGGTATATTTGCCCTATATTTTGTGTGCCAAAGAGGTAGATCCCCTTTTGGACCCCCTGTCTCCGTAACCCCCTGACCGATCCTGCTCATGTTCGAACTTAAAAATTCTATGGACCTCAACTACTTGTATACCAAAAATCATGAAGATCAGAGCAACGGTACTCAAGTTATCGTCGAACAAACATACAAACATACAAACATATAAACATACAAACATACGAGCGACCGACCGTCTCAACACTAGACCTCACTCGCTACGCTCGTTCGGTCAAAAATTAAGTAATATAGCATCTAGAGCTTTTGTTGGATGTGAACTTCTTACACGATTACAAATGTTAGAAACTGGTGAAAAGTCGCGTTCAACCTCGACACTAGTGGGCGGTAATGTTTTTAGATACTACTTGAAGCATTGTCCTCTATTGCCGCCGTCTTAGAAAACTGCCTTTTCGACTACAAACGATACTGAAATAAGTCGGAATTCCGGAATTTTGTTAAAACCGGAATTCCGGAGCTCAAGCCCTAGGGAGGCCTGTGTTCAGCAGTGGACGTGTTGTGGCTGATATGATGATGATGAAGTTATTGGAAGTGGGCTGGTCACGTGTGCTGAATCTGACAGACAGTTAGGCAGTTGGCTTTTCGTTTCTATTTCTTCTGTCTATTAACGACCCAGTTGGCACAATGGTCACCATGCCGGACTGCCAAACACAGGGTTGTGGGTTCGATTCCCGCCTGAGGCAACTATTTATGCTTAGATATTTGTCTGTGGTCTGGTTGTTTCTATATATTTACAAAAGAAAAGTATATACTTAAGTAGAATATCCGTTGTCTAGCACCCATACTACAAGTCTAGTAACTTAGCTTGAGGCTAGATGGCGATGTGTGGAATTTCCTGCATTAAGTATTTATTTATTTATGATTGTGTTAAACTTAGCTGTAGACGACTTTCCTTATAAATAAAATAAATAATAAATAAAAGTAACCTACTGGATCCCTTAAATTGTCGTCAAGTCTACCTATTACCTTAGACTGGAGACTAACGTGCCACCATCGAGTGAGATGATCCCTTAAATTGTCGTCAAGTCTACCTATTACCTTAGACTGGAGACTAACGTGCCACCATCGAGTGTGATGATCGCGATTGCGGACTGCTAAGAAGTGGAACTCTCAGCCCGTGGTACTTCTAGGTGATCATGCTACATCCTCGACCTCATCGTGGCTTCCCACAAGGTGAGATGATCGCCATTCACACATGGAAGACGTTCTAATTTTGCCTGTAAAGCGTCACGCATCCATCTTTCTCGAGCGCACTGCTTATTGGAACTCTCTGCCCGCGTCACAGTTCCTACAAAACGACAACCTTGGACCTTGGAGTCTTCAAGAGTCTAGAATGAATAGGTACCTTCTAGGCAGTCATGCTACATCCTCGTCACTTCCCATCAGATGAGCAGGTAAGATGAGGACAAATGCAACCATAATTTGCCCCAATAAGTGTCGAGTGACGCCAGTGAAGTTGAACGAGAACTTTTCCAAACCGTTATCCATTTGTGGTTACGCCGGCATACGTATTGGAATACGGACTAGCCCTGAACTAAACTGCACTTCTGCCAAATGCAAATATAATATGGTCAGCCCATATGTGCAGTTAAAATGATTATTTGTATAACTGTTGCTTATTTAACTGCAGCTTCAAAATATGTTCGTTTTGATGCGACCGCGACCGATTTTGGCACAACACGTCCTGTCCCAAAGTAAACATTTCACGGAATATCCGCAATTATGCAGACGGCTTTCAGCTGCTGTTTGTTTTAGGGAGAAACATTCAAACTAAATAAATGTAAATAAAGTTGTGTATTACTAGTGATCCACCCTGGTTTCGCACGGATAGCAAAGCAGAGGTACTTACCTATAGGTACCTACGCCTACATAATAATTTTCTACAGTAATATTAGAAACTACATTTTTTGAATAAATAAATAAATATTGCAGGACAATCCACACATCGCCATCTAGCCCCAAGCTAAGTAACTAGACTCGTATTATGGGTGCTAGACAACGGATATACTACTTATATACCTTTCTTTTGTAAATATATTCTAATAATACATATAAACAACCAGACCACGGACAAATATAATATCTCCGAAACTGGATCGATTTTGAAGATACGTTGAATCCTTAACAGTAACATAGAGGCTACTTTTCCGATTTTCCTACGGGATCGGGACTTTCGCGAGTGCATCTCACAAGCGCGAGTGACACCGCGAACTGCTATTACTCTGTCATATTTTTTACCATTTTACCATGGACGTATTTAATACGTCCATGCATTTTACACAAAACCTAAATGAATAACACTTAAACCTTCCTCATGAATCACTCCGTCTATTGGTGAAAACCGTATGAATATCTGTTCAGTAGTAGGAAGGTAATCTTTGAGTTTATCGCATTCTGACAGACAGATCCACTTTGTTTTATAATATGTAATGATAGTGATTATTTTATTGACATGGAATCAACATCACATGGGCGGACATGGAATGAATTTTTTCACGTTTCCGTGAAAAATTTCAATTGTATTTGGTCTATATTAGGCAGCTAGAAAGATACCTATTATTTGTTGCATAAAATAAGATAAAATACAAACTCTGATAAAAATATTGTGAAGATGTCAGAAAAATAACATTTTAAATTTAAACCCTGATAGTGGACAAATAGGTTATCGATTTTGACCATGAGTAAATAGGTAAGTCAGCCTGGGTATAATCAATAGATACCTACTTATATACTACAGCTATTGTTAGTAGGTGTACCTACCTACGTACTTGTTAAAATATTTCATTGAACAAGCGGAAGAAAGTCTAAAAATAAATAAATATCTTGTTTTATTGCCGTGCACGGTGTTTGCAGTGAAGTAAGTATGAAATTATTGGGCAGACAGCCAGATTCTTATATCTCGTCAAATTTCGTTTGCCATATACTGGTGAAAAGCAGCTTTACATAGGTTGATAAACTAGCAGATCCGATAGACGTCCTGAAATCCGATTGCAGCGTCTCCTACCGAATCCGTTGGTGTTGCTGCAATACTTTTGCAGAAGCTCTCACAATCTCGATCGCCTAATGGTGAGACGGGGAAGGCTAAAACTAAAGTTATTTATGACAAAATTCGTTACATTTGGTTTTCCCAAGTGACCGCGGCCCCTTCCCTTCGATTCGATTCATGAAAAACTTTATAAAATCACGCAAAAACTTTACCAAAACGCATGTTCCAATCATCCTATCAACAGGTCAAACAATTTAAACATAAATAAATAAAAAAGTACCTGTAATAATGCACAATTAAAGTTTTATTGCACATATTAGATCTGCCTATTTGAACTGCTACCATAAACGCATAATCTAGCCGTATAAAGATTAGTTAAGATAAACTCGCGTTGGCAAATATAAATACCTAAGTTATCGTAGGTAGTTACTAAGTCAAGTAATTTTGTATTTTTCATTATAGATAAGTGGTAAAATAAATAAGTAGCAGCACCTTAAAGCAACACGACACTTTACCGAAAGCCGTTTAAGATTTGACTTTTTTCCGATAACTTAGGGTGTTGATCAAACTTTCTGGTCAAACAGTTTGTCCAAAAGGAAAAAAAATCCTCGTCGTCAATTTATGTAATTAGTTTGATTAATAGAAACTAGTTTGACCAGAAAATCACCCACCTCTAAATTGTCATTTTTATATTTTGACGTGATAACGTCTAATAAATTGGTGGAACACCTGCATTCACAAAAAAGCAGGGTTCAATCCGAAATCAAGATATCGGATTTTTTTTATATATATCCGATATATATCAAAAATCTGATATTTACATGATATTTATCCATTTTGTATGACAGCCATATTGTTATTTTATTGTATTATTTATGTATACTGTTTGCATACCTATGTTTTATAAACATAATAAATTATTAAAAAAAAAACAACATATAAAAGAAAAATCAACTCAAAAACATAAAATCTTCTTATAAATCAGAAAAATCAATTTTAATTGATTTTTTGCGTGATTTTATAAAGTTTTTCATGAATCGAATCGAAGGGAAGGGGCCGCGGTCACTTGGGAAAACCAAATGTAACGAATTTTGTCATAAATAACTTTAGTTTTATCCTTCCCCGTCTCACCATTAGGCGATCGAGATTGTGAGAGCTTCTGCAAAAGTATTGCAGCAACACAAACAGAAATACTCGGTAGGATCGGATTTCAGGACGTCTATCGGATCTGCTAGTTTATCAAGCTATGTAAAGCTGCTTTTCACCAGTAAACTACATCAGGAAAAATCAACTCAAAAAGATAAAATCTTATAAAATCTATAATCATTCGATAGCTTCATTGATGTTTTTAATACCTACACTAATACTTATAATACCTAAACTTTAAACGTTAATACCTAAACTTACTATTAGGGAGTATGTTTTAACTCTACTCCAACGCCATCTACATTTATGATGGAGAAATACAGTAGAAAACTGCAATAATTTACTTATTTTTATCAATTTTTTAAACAATTTTTGTATTGATATATATCACAAAAAACCCTTTGATATATATCGGATATATATCAAATCAAATCAAGCTCTACGGTTTACTAACTTTAAAAATATATTGTTCGTTTAGTGCACGAAGACTCTACCTAAATGAGCAGTGTTGGCCTATTGGTAGAAACCTCCTTTATTCCGAAGGTCGTGGGTTCAAATCCGAGTCAGCCGTGCACCATTTTTTAACTTTTCTAAGAAAAATTTGTGTGCGCTAATTGACATTGCTCTTACGGTGAAGGAAAACATCGCGATCGTGATGAAACCCGCGGCTTAGTTGGCTCCAGTTCTTACCTCTGGACACGGTCGACGAAGCTGAGGCAGTAGTAGGACATGAGTAAAGATGTGGTAGTAGATAGGTGCTGGGTAAGCCTACTCCATCCTAACGTAAAAAGGATCCAACAAAAGGGGTCTAGTTGCGGAAAACATAACGTGACCATACGTCCTGCTTTGGGCGAGCTTTCAAACTGGGTGTCCCGCTGTCCCCGCCAAGGTACCAAATGTCCCCCTTTTATGTTCAAATAAAGTGTCCTTGAAAGTTGTGATGACTATCGAGGAAGTCAGTGTAGAACCGATTATCTACACTTAAAAAATATTAGGCGCTCGCTATGCTCGCTGCACGCGTGTCCACATATCTAAGAAAGTAAGTTAGGTTAAAAATTCTAACCTTACCTACTTACTTTCTTAGATCTGTGAATCACTTTTCTGGGCTAATAAGTAATATCCGTAACCGGCAGATAAATCGGTATATGATTCCTACAAATATCATAAAAAACTTTCGTAGCTATTTATTTCAAAATCTAACCTAACACTTTTTTAACAAAATTCTTCATTTGTCCCGCGCTCTGACATTAGAAAATTATGGTCACTTTAGGTAAATAGCACGTATAGTACACTAGCTTTCGCTTCTGACTTCGTCAGCGTAGGAGTTGCATTTTTCAAAATCCTTTCTTATCGTATGCCTACGTCATACAAAGAACACACCCTCCAAGTTTTAGGTCTCTACGATCAGCGGTTTAGGCTGTGCGTTGATCCGTTAGTCAGTCAGGACAAAGAATTTTATATGTAGGCCTAAGAAGATAAGTACAAGACCCTATTACCCGCATAGAACCCGGTCAATGTTCTGAATTTGAACACTGAAAAATCTATGAAATAGTTTCGTATCAGTTTATCCACGGCATCGCGATCAGTCCATATCTATCCACCGTACGTGCAACACGTACCTACGTTGCGTGTCTTATTATTTCTATCGGAAAAATCTTTCATACGATAAACACTAATAAATTCTTAAATATTGACGTTTCACTTATTTATATTTAATAAGTTGTTTTAAAATAGATAATTTTAGTGAATAGTGTATGCGTTGTTTTCTAATAGTGAATTTTTAAAGACAATTTAATAAATTTTAAAATAATTGACGTTAATAGCAAATAGTTATTAAACTAGTGAATTATTAGTGACCGTGTTATTGTTAAATAGTGAATTAATTTTGAAAAACATTAATACTTAATTGACGTCAGCAGCAAATAGTTATTAGTGAATTATTAGTGACTGTGTTATTTAGTGACTTGGTTATTGTAATTAGGAAATATTTCACTTTTTCACAGTTTAAATTGCAAAAATATATGTCATGATGTAAGGAAAAGTTTTGTTGAAAATAGAACGATGACTTTTCAACGTGATTTTGTATTTATTAATTTTAAACAATGAATTGGAGTGGCATTTGGAAGATGTATCGAAAATATCACATTTGGGCTTTTGTTTTGTTGATGGGTGAGTATTAGTATAATTATACCTACTTGCGGGTAATAAGGGCCACTAAAGGTTTTTATAAACCTTGATTAAAATTACAAAAAAATATAAAATTATAAACACAAGTAAAAATAACAAAAAAATAAACAGATAAATTGTTTTTCAGGTTGACAATAAATCTAATATTTATCAAATTGCCTGTTCTAAGGTAGTTTTCCTTATTTTTTTTTTTACGAAATATTTAGTTTAAATTTAAGGCAGACGGCCCGCAGGTAACTTATTACACTTACAAATATTTTGACTAATCTAGTTTAATTGGTCAGAAAAATATATCGTTATGAAATTCATCACTCGCTCAAATTCGTTTGCGATATCTTGATCATTATCACTACATAGTATAAAACAAAGTCGCTTTCTCTGTCCCTATATCCCTATGTATGCTTTAAAACTACGCAACGGATTTTGATGCGGTTTTTTTTAATAGATATAGTGATTCAAGAGGAAGGTTTATTTGTATAGTACATGCATAATATAGCCGTGCGAAGCCTTGGCGGGTCGCTAGTTAGTTGGGCGGGAGAGTCGCATAATAGCCATGTTTCAGCGTTAATTACTTTCCATGTAGCTTTTATTTTATCATCACTAGTTTTAATCATGGATTTAATGAAGATAAATTTTGCCAATTTACATTCTCTTTTAAATATCCTTGAATAGTTTTTAACGTAGGCTCCAAACTCATATAGTTTATGTCTATTGCGGTGAATACCAACCGTTGCCCAGTCACTAAACTCGCGTTTGTCTGAGACTACCATAGATCTGGACGTAAATATAGACTGAAATTGGTTATTAAGAACCGAAAAGAAGTTATTGTACAATACATTTGGATTTGTATCACAAGGCAAAAAAGGTAAAACGTTGGCCAAACCCAATTTAAGTCCCTCCAGACGAGCAGCAGTCACTGGTACATACGTTATTTTCCTTCCTATTATACATTTGGATCCGTATCACAAGGCAGAAGGATAACAACTTAGTTAGAGTCTTCAATTCTAGAGTGTATACCTACCTTGATCACAGCCTTGATGAAGCCTGCTAGGCGGGCATGCTACATCTTCAACGTCATCTTCACTTCCGATCGTCTTTTGTTAATGTTTTCAAGAGTAGTAAATGTCAATATCTAATTCGAAGTATGAGTTTCGGTTTTTATGTTTCATTCAAAAAATATTATTTTCTTTATTCACTATTTTTAACCCCCGACGCAAAAAGACGGGGTGTTATAAGTTTGACGCGTCTGTGTCTGTGTGTGTCTGTCTGTCTGTGGCATCGTAGCTTCTGAACGGATTGACCGATTTTGATTTTGTTTCTTTTGTTTGAAAGGTGAACTCGTCGGGAGTGTTTTAGCTATATTTGATCGAAATCGGTTCAGCCGTCTGAAAGTTATGGGGATAAAAGTCGGGGGTTTTTTAAGGTCTTTTAATTATCTATCTATCTATCTCAGCCATATCTCAGCCTTTGTTTGTCCAATCCAGGACGTAGGCCTCCTCCATCCTTTTCCACTCCTGACGGTCTAGAGCCTTTGTCATCCAATCATGACCTGCGTGTCGTTTGATGTCGTCTTTCCATCTCATTGGTGGTCTACCACGCGGTCTAGTATGTGCTCGCGGGCGCCACTCTAGCAGTCTCCGAGTCCACCTTTCATTGCTCATTCGTGCAATATGTCCCGCCCATCTCCACTTGCGCTCAGCAATCACCTTAATAACGTCTTTTAATTATAGGTTTGACTAAACGTGTAGTTTGACTAAATACACCCCATAACAGTACGAGATTTTGACGAAACGTAGGTATATTTTGACGAAATACTCCTTTGGCCAAATGTGCACTTACACCAAACAAACCCATGGCCAACCGCCCCAAGCCCCTTACATCATCACCATCATTAAGGTGAAAGGGTACCTGCGCTCTCTCCATACAAACGTAGTCGACTGTTTCCTCCCTGGATAATAACACTAGCACAAATATTTTTGTGCCATAAATAAAACCTCATGACTATGCCCCTATGATTTGGTTTTTTTTTTTCATTTTCTAATTATCATAGAAATTAAGATTAAAAAAATAAAAAAAAACTGGTTGCCTGTAAAGTCGGTATACGGGCGAAAGTTTTACGTGACAACAACAGCTGTGCTCGAGTGGAAGGGACGCGTGCCTTTCACTTTTTATGTCTGTCTCTCTCGCTCTTAGGCGGGCTAACCATGCCCGCGTGCCTCTCACTCGCTCTCATTGTGAGCGCATAACGTCAGCGGAGCGTAACGCAGTTTCTTGAAGTGTCACCCGGCAAACCAATTTATAAGACGTTGTTACGTCAAAAAACAAAAATAGGGGCATGGTCATGGCAGTTATAAGTTTGATGCACCAAAAATATTTGCTCTAGCTAGTGTCATTATCCAGGGAGAAAACAGTCGACTATATTTGTAATAGTTTGTATGCAGAAAGCCCCCGGTACCCTTTCCTCTTAACATCTTAAAAATAGCAGGTGAATAATTATATTTATTTCTAAAATATAAAAAATGTGCAATAGGATTTTTTTGTCAAGTGGGAATAATATTCGGTAGCTACCTAACGTATAATAGATATTTTTATAAACAGGTATTTGATTAGGTATGAATTATTTATGGCTCATATTATCAAAACTGTTGCAATAACAACTTAATAGCTACCAAATTTTTCATCTATTATTAACACTAAATTAAAAATGGTTGTCTGTAAAGTCTTTTTACGGACGATAATTTTACGTGATGACGTCATAAGAACTCTTTTGTATCGTTGACATTACCATTTTGCATACTTTAATACGTTGCTTTGGTTACCTTGTCAATAACAGTAACGTGACATGACGTCACACTTTTTTGTGAGTGCAGTAATTCAGTACGGCTTAGCCTGTAGGGTGAGAATTTCAAAATACGCCACCGCGAGTAGGTACATTCCGGCATGTAATTTACCCCCCACTGTGTCACGGATCATCATCTTTGTATTATTATAATCATAGCTTATTTATTATCTTGTAAGTATGTATCTACTTGTATATACCTAGGTTTATTATATTCTTGACTAGCGACCCGCCCCGGCTTCGCACGGCTATATTATGCATGTATTATACATATAAACCTTCCTCTTGAATCACTCTATCTATTAAAAAAAACCGCATCAAAATCCGTTGCGTAGTTTTAAAGATTTAAGCGGTCAAAGGGAAATAGGGACAGAGAAAGCGACTTTGTTTTATACTATGTAGTGATAAGGAACAATATTATTCTGTTATAGTAACCGTTTGCAAAAAAATTGGGATCGTGTTTCGCAACTGGTTGCGAAAATTTGCAAAAGTAATAAAAATGTCTAAATTATTTTTATAACTTTGTCGATTAGGTAGCTCTGGTGATAAAGGGTTTAATAACCACTTGTAATTGACCAATGATCGTATTATCGGACGGCGCGGGCGCAGCTTCGCTTCGTGTATGACCGACCCTAAGAAAGGTTTACGTAAAAATGATTCCGTTAGAAATTAAAATGTTTATTATATTTTTTTTAGAGTCTATGGAACATACATTTCTAAATATATAAACTTTTGAAAATATCCCAAATTCAAATGAGAATTTCATTAATGAAAATTGACGTTAAATTAACTTTCAAAAATTTAAATGAGAAAGTATTAGAATAGTTTGAATAGGTAATTATGATTGGCACGGTCGCAGTTTATAAATTTTTTTACATTTTAATGAAAAAATGTTGTTGAAAAATCGTTACAAACACATTTTTAAATAATTAGAAAAAGCAAATACCTACTATGAATACAAATCGTAGGACTAAAAAAAGTATCATCGCAATCGTTCTTGTGGTTTTTTCGTAAAGGAGTAACAAACATATATACACAAACTTTCACATTTACAATATTAGTAGGATTTCTATTAATTCTTTAAACAACAACATTTCTATTTACAACCGGTTTTAAATAACTTTTTCCTTTATTCGAATTTCGACATCCGGTTAGACATAACCTTAATTTTTTGTTAAGGATAATAAATTGATGACACACTAGATCTAGAAGTTTCTAGGCAAGGTTTCAAACGTTAAACTTATTTATTTATGACAAATAAACGACAATAAAATCAGGCATATTTACTATCAAACAGCTCCCACGTATGTATGTATTGATGTAAATTTATGTGCCTATATACATACGTAAAGTAAGTGTGAACTTTAAACATTCTGCGAAGGCCGTTCAAATAGTAAAAAATATAAATTTAGCACCGCCCTAAGTATACTATCATGATTTTGCATTCGCAAAAACTTTGTAGACTACTAAAGTTATTAAAAACGGGCTATTTAAGTACAAAGTTTTTTATTATTTTGTGGAGTCAGTTATTATAGACTAGGTACAAACCGGTATAAACACATGCAGAATTAAAAAATCACAGATTTAATTTATATATTGCTCTTTAAATTGAAATGATATTCTAATATTTTTTATTTAGCATTGTAATTAAGTCTGTTTTTTTATGTAAAATAAAATATATACATAATTAGGTACTTAAGAACACACACGAGTCGTATTCATAATATGTATTAACAATAAGTGCCTAAGTAATTATGTAACCGCAAAGTAATTAAGTAACAGTAATTAAGTACTAGTAAAAAATGTAAAAGAAAAAAGGCTCTACGTTGGCTACGGTCTACGAATCTACAGCGAATGACAACGACGACGACGACGACCGACGTAGCAAGAAACGGTCTAAATAATAATTATGAGTGAGAGGTGTGGCGTAGTAAAAAAAACACGGTTTATTCCTCTTTCGCAACCATATTTCGTAACCGGTGTGTAATTGGCATTCGCACAATTTTTTTTATTTTAAGGTAAATTATAGGCAGTCATGGGAACTGCCAACGGAAGCGAAAACTTTAAACATTCTCATAGCTACTGACGTACATTTAAGATTAGATTAGATTTAACTTTAAGATATATCATAAGATCAAATCGCTTGAAACGCGTCCAAAAACGTTTCGCTTTCTATTATTAAAGTTTACATGTCAGTGACGCCCCTATAAAAATCGCTTATCGCACCTAAAGAAGTTTTCACTCAAAAAATCAGCATATTCTTCATTTTTTTAAGACATAAAAATGTGATATGTAATATTGCTCTAGTAATATTGCTCTAGCGAGATTAAGTATCTATAAACTTTAACACAATGTAAGTAGGTAGGTATAATGTTTGTCCAAGGTATCTCGTCGGCCATCACTTTGTACTGTTATCGTTTAGAATTATTGATGTGGGTACAGTAATTTGTCAGTCACGGAGACATCTTATTATCAAGAATTCACGATTGTTATACCGCCATTTTGGTAACGTATTTTAACTTGGTATTGACGTAGAAAACTTCTTTAATTTCGGTCAGAAGAGTAGAGAATTACTTGCAAAAACCAAATCTAACGGATGCAAAGGTGACGAATGTTACGTATTCTTTTTACATACCCCTATTTGAATACTTGATTTTTTTACCTATTTCGAATATTTATCATAATTTCGCTTCAGAAAAGAATTGCATCTGTCACACAGTCTACAACAAATAAAGATCGTCAAATTACGACAAAAGCTACCTAGTTTGTTTTAATTAGTCACATTTTTATCTATAAAGGAATGCGTTGGGGAAATCATAAAATCCCAATGAATCTGTAAAATCATCGTGAGTGACCATACCATAGATAAATAATATAAAAATACCTGTAAGAATTTCAGTTGATGCTATATTTATTCTTATCTCAAGTCGACATAAAAATAGGATTTAAATCATTAATTAGGGTTTAATTTTATTGACTCTTACGTAGGTTAGATACTTAGTCGTACGCAGTACCTACCTACGTAAATAATGACACTTATCAGTAGGCAAATTGTATCTAAAATAAAACAAATTAATACCAAAACCACAATGCAGAAGAAACAAATAAATGACGTAGGTACAAAGCTTTAGAATATAAATTGTTTTTGAGAAAATTAATTCCATATAATTCATAATACGATAACATTTGTAATACTTTTAGTGTGACGTATACGGCGTATACTGAAAGTATTTTAACCCGTATTAACTTCGCAACCAGTTACGAACCAAAACTAGATAGTATTTATTAAACTAATAATACGATAACCTCGCATAATTTTACTGTCACATTTCTAAACAAAATATTTTGACCGGTGTTAACTTCTTATCCAGGAACGAACCGAAACTAGATCGTTTTATTTAATTCTTAACATGATAACATTTGTCATAATATTAGTGTGACGTTTAACTGAAAGTATTTTGACCCGTGTTGCCTTCGCACCCAGTTACGAAGCAAAACTAGTGTTTTATAGGTTTGATGCTTTTTGTATTGGACTGACGACAATTTTGACCTTAAAATTGATGGTTCCGAGATATCCATGGAGTCATAGGTAACGTTTTTTAAATAGCCTTCGCAACCAGTTGCAAATCAGAACTGGACAGTTGTTGACTTAATTGCATCAAAATAGCACAATAGTACAACCATAAGTTTCTTGTGGCTTCTTTTAATTGATGGGCGCGTTCCGAAGAGACACACCCGAACTTAGATTCAGGACGATTCAATGCGAATTAGTCCAACTGAATAAAGTTTGACTTTTTTTTGGCTTTGAATATCGGAATGAGGAAGTTTCTCCATCTCACATATTGTTTTTACCTAATCTGAGAGATCCATTCCATATTTTACACATATAATAATTTAAAAAAATTTAAATCCGACTTCAACAAGGTTCAATGTTTATATAAAAAGTGTCTGGCCACCATAACACAAGCCCAGTAGGTTAGCTTGGGGTTATAGGGCTGCGCTGCTGTGTTAAAATGTCCTGCAATATTAAATATTTTAATAAATTAAAACGGGGCTCCAATTACTATCACCTTTCCATAAAAAAACATCATAAACATCAGATGCCCCAAATAAAAAAAATGTAAGGGTAGAAAGGGTAGAATGAGGACCTCCTTTTTTCGAAGTCGGAAAAAAATTATACTTATACAAACACTAAAATCAGTTTACGTAAATGTAATCCAATAAAAAAGTGGTTGAAAAAGCTCTCAATATAAATATATTTATGAAGCCATAAAATGGGATATTATTTACGTGTTTTGGTTACTGCCAATTTATCATACCGCTTATAATGTTTGTGTGGATTATGGAAATGCTAAAATACAGCGCGCCGCGGTCTTACTAAGTTCAGTAGTTATTATAATGGCATAGGTAACAAACAGACAGACATTTTAACAACTAGTCTAGCTATCACGGTTCATAAGATAGGTACAGCCTAGTGATAGACAAACGGACACACGGACAGTGGAGTCTTAGTAAGACGGTCCCGTTTTTAGCCTTTGGGTGTGAAAACCTAAAAACTATGTATTGGTGTTCCACTTTTTAAATTTTTTTTTCAAGGACTTAATTTTTATTTTTTTAATTTACTTTCCTACTTTTGATGTTCTTTCGTAACCGGTTATCAAAGAGGAAAAAAATCCGCTTTCGTAGCTGGTTATGTGCGTTCGGTTACGAATGTAGAATGTAAACTATACTGGACCGAATTTGATGAAACTTGGTATAATGATTGAATATTGAATCCTTAGGAGTAACATAGACTAGGTACTTTTACTATGATATTTACACGGAATCGGGAGTAACGCAGGTAAAACCGCGGGCCGCTGCTAGTCGATGATAACCGTCTTATGTAGAAATGGCCCTCAATCGCAAATAATATTAAATATTGTAGAAAATTTTACACAGCGCCATCTAGCACCAAGCTATGCAACTAGGCATTGAGCTATGTAACTATAAGACCAGCTATGTAGCTGCTATGTAACTATAAGACCTAAGCTATGTAACTATAAGACCATTGTATGTAACCCACATTTCGCGCAAATCATCACTACATGGTATAAAACAAAGACGCTTTCTCTGTCCCTATGTCCCTATATCCCTATGTATGCTTAAATCTTTAAAACTACGCAACGGATTTTGATGCGATTTTTTTTAATATATAGAGTGATTCAAGAGGAAGGTTTACTTATATTATGTATAATATATGCATAATATAGCCGTGCGAAGCCGGGGCGGGTCGCTAGTAAATAAATGAAATGAAATAAGGCATCTGTTAAGGGTGTTTTTGATAAGGGAGTTTTTGGATACAGTCGCAATAATACTATTCCTAATAAGGTTTGATTTCTTGTAAAACACGAAATAGACAGTTTTAGAACAGTAACAGTCTGACAGATCATTAAATCTCCGCTATAAAGACCGCCGCCCACTGTCCAATAACAACATTAGGGCCCATTTCATGGCTTGTTTTATTATGACATTACAATTAACAGGGTGTTACCAAAGAGTTTTATTATTATACTGAAATAGAAAGAACATTTTAACCTTTATCAATAGACTAGTAGCGGTTTGCGGTTTCACTCGCCTAAGTCTTGATCCCGTGGGAATAACGGGATAAAAAAGCCGAGGTTACTAGGGTTTAACGCGAGCGACACTTCCAAAGTGGTAAAAAGTGTGTCCCCCCCCCGTGACTTCTAAAATAAGAGAATGATGAAACTAAAAAAAATATATGATATTGATTACATTAGTTTTTTTTTAATACGTCATAAACCGTAAACCGCCATTTTACCCTTCATTCATGTATTTTTACCACTAACGCCATCTATTTTTTATGACTCCTATTTAACAGACGTGATTTTTATGTGATGATAATGGTACGGAACTAGGGCTTGAATATCGGTCCATTTTTCAATTCCGGAATTCAGTTTCAATATTAATCTATTCAGTTCCGGAATTCGATGCTTTCTTTAAACATAATATACAAAATACAGAATGTATAATATTTATTGAATAACTGATGTTATCGAAGTGTATTATTGTAGGGGTATTTTAGGTAGGAAATAATAAATCCATAGAAATAGCTGTTCAGAACTGTAATTGACAGTGCATTCAAGCTGTTGTCTGTTAGAGAACTTCTTACACGATTACAAATGTAAGAAACTGGTGAAAAGTCGCGTTCAGCCTCGACACTAGTAGGCGTCTTAGAAAACCGCCTATTCGACTCATAACAAACGATATCGAAATTCCAGTTTCGCTCGCACCAATTCCGGTATTACAAAAGATACTGAAATAAGTCGGAATTCCGAAATTTTGTTAATACCGGAATTCCGGAGCTCAAGTCCTATACGGAACCCTTCGTGCGCGAGTCCGACTCGCACTTGAACGCATGGTTTTTTCTGTGTAGGTTGCCTATGAAATTAATAAAGTCCCCTCTAAACTCCTTGTAATATAAACGTCTTCGTGTGTAATTCGAACTGTAGTTGTCATCGTAAAAGACTCCGGCAGCTGTTAACGACAGAATAGACAATAAAATTTCAATAAACTCGCAGGTTTGTTGATAGTTAAGTTTTGGTGGAGTATCTATAAAAGGCTTATAAAAGGTTGTGGACAAATTAAATAACTAGTAGAAGCGGTAAGCGGTATTATTTATTTATACAGTGCCAGCCATCCATGTCTATTTCAGACGAAGTAGTGCCTGGAACTTGTATTAGACTAGTGACCTGCTCCGGCTTCGCACGGCTATATTATGCATGTATTATACATATAAACCTTCCTCTTGAATCACTCTATCTATTTAAAAAACCGCATCAAAATCCGTTGCGTAGTTTTAAAGATCTAAGCATACAAAGGGACATAGGGACGGCGAAAAGTGACTTTATTTTATACTAGCTGACCCGTGCCCACTTCGTTGGGCATTTAATTTAATAATATTAAAAATTAAATTATCTTTATGTACTAATATTAAAAAAAAATACTTTTTGTAACTTAAATATAAAAGTTAGACATATGCTGTCGTTGACTTTTTTGTAGGCATTTTCAAGCTCCACATTTTTTCTATAGAACTCAAAAATATATCTTTCATAGTTAAGGCAGCGTTCGTAAGAAACGCTTTCATTCGACCGTTTTTTCTCCGATTCACTTTGCAAAACGAACTACCACGTAAAAGCCTTTTTATTTTTCGGTTTTTATATAACCTATGACACTCAGCAATAATGTGGCTTTCTATTGGTGAAAGAATTTTTAAAATCGGTTCAGTAGATCCCGAGATTATCCCTTACAATTTAACAAATATACAAACACACAAACTTTACTTCTTTATAATATTAGCATAGATTAGTATAGAAGTATAGATGACAGTGATGACGAACAGTAACACAGACAGAGTGTAACCGTTTAGGAGCAATTTCTTTCCATGCTAGAGATGGGTTGAGTACTAATTGTAGGCGAACAAGTAGTCTTAATTGAAATGCATCTAGCCCTAGGAGCAGGTGAATTAGCTCGACTCAGGCGAGTAAGTTTGCGATTTCAGAGTTCAAAAATGTAGGTAGGTACTCTGGCAGCGTCTTTGGCCTAAAATCTACCTTTAGGCACAGAATATACTACTTAGTACAATGTTTAGGTTAAAAGGTAGGTACGTAAAGTAAGTTACAAAAGATAAATCCACCCATATCCAGTCCACTTAGAATGATTCTCAACCGACATAAGAAGGTAGGTATTTGATTGATAAAACAGAGATATCTAAAAGACGTTATCACAAGCATTTACGATATCATGTAGGTACGTTTCTTTGACCTTAATCCGGTTATGTTTCTAAAGACACTCGTCCTTTATTATCTACTAGCGACCCGCATCGGCTTCGCACGGTTATATTATGCATGTATTATACTTAAAAACCTTCCTCTTGAATCACTCTATCTATTCAAAAAAACCGCATCAAAATCCGTTGCGTAGTTTTAAAGATTTAAGCATACAAAGGGATATAGGGACAGAGAAAGCGACTTTTTACCTAAATAGTTGCAGAATATACCTTAAAGAAAGCAATATAATAACAACGTAGGTACTCGCCGTTGTAAAAAAAAACCGGTCAAGTGCGAGTAAAACTCGCGGCCACTTTTTATATATTTTGTTGTTAGTTGTTTATTTGTTCTTATAACTTTTTCTATAAATTTTAGGATAGTTTCAAAACTATAGGAAATATTTGGCTCAAAATCACACCAAAATGTCGGTAAAAATCTCACCTACAATTCCATCTCAGCACTTTTGAGAAAAACAAAACACATTCGTAACAATCAACAATTTTCACCAACGAAACGACCGGCGCCAATAGTAACTATTTAGTAGGCTGTGTACCAAGGTCGTTGGCGTATGGACCCCCCTTAAAAGTGTAGTACAAAATGTGGCCGCTACACAGTTGAGTTAACCAAATATTAAGTTTCGTTTCAATAAGATTGACCTATTTGATCGAATACGTAAACAACTTCTGGTAAGGCCTCCGTTCCTATTAATTTCGTTTAACTTCGGTACCTAACGTTACTAAAACTGATATAAACGTCATAACAATTACAGCAGACATGAAATACGTAAAAGTGTCTTGTTTATTTAACTCGGCATTAACAGAGCTCAAACCATTTGATCTTTAACTCTTTACAATCTTTCAACATTTGCTAAATGGTTCGTACAACAATACTAATACAACAATGATTATCTATCCGAGTATTGAGGAGACTGAAATATTTTAATGTCAACGTCTATTATGGCCCCTCTACATGATGGCCCAGCACTGGACCAGCGAGATGGCTATGCGATGGTTGAAACGCAACTACACGATGGCCACGTTCAGCCATCGTTGCCCATTTCCTTTGATGAGAGACCGAAAAACCGACACCGTGGCCATCCAGTCGCCATCCCACGAATCATAAGCCATTAGACACCACTACGCCCTCTGCATGCTTGCCCATTTTTGTGGGCCAGCTTGATGGCCCATCATGTAGAGGGGCCATTACATCGTAGACTGGTATTTACTTTAATGAACAGTCTGTCCGTCCGTCTGTCTGTCAGCTGCGTCCCGCGGTTTCACCCGCGTAAGTCCCGAACCCGTGGGAATATTGGGATAAAAAGCAGCCTTTATGTTAATCCAGGTCTCTAGCTTTATTTACATACCGAGTTTCATTGCAATCGGTCTAGAAGTTTTTACGTGAAGGAATAACAAACAAACACACACACACATATACACAAACTTTCGAATTTATAATATTAGTAGGATGAGTCTCCAGCTCAAGTTCCAATGAGACGATAGCTGGATGTTCAATACTTCGATGACACTCTACCTCGACCGCATCCGGATTCGTGGTCTAAATTTTGAATTTCGGAGTCCCATGGTACACGTGCTTGTAAGGTGCGTTCCGAACTATAGGTGCAGACCATTAGGTATATGATATAGGTACCTCTGTCTACCTACTCAACAATAAGAATTACTTAATGAATCCGACATGAGCGATCGTACAATATTGACTCTATCATTTATATCTAGTGATGATACGTGACAGTCTCGTTAAAGGAACTAATATTAGGTAGGTATACCTAGTAAGTAGGTACCTACTGTTGTAGACCCAGAGGTTTTGCTATGAGTTGTTTGCGCAATCGATTATGTCCGAACAGGAAGCTTCGATTGTCTTTTGTTTGATATTTAGATTGGCTTTTGCGTCGGGGATAAAAAACACGGGAGCTACGATGCCACAGAGATGTCTGTGCTACGATGAACTGTTCTGTGAACCGATTTTCATTTTGTTTCTTTCTTTGAAAGGTAAATTAATCGGGAGAGTTCTTAGCTATGTTTGATCGAAATCGGTGGAGCCGTCCGAAAGTTATGGTTGAAAAAATTTGGGGATTTTATAAATTCTAACCGTTGATCGAACTTTTCCTTTTCCTTGGACTGGGACAAAGCCAAAAATTTTCATTATTATAAAAAATTAGTAATTCTTCAGGTGACCAAAGGGCTGGCTGATACATTGGCCAACGGATCGGCATTGCCATCCAAATAGACAATGCAGCCACCCTTTTGGGCACTCTACTCAGGGAAACTTCTTGAGATTTTTAATAATATTCTTTTTTTACATTTCTTACATTTTTACATCACTCTTCTGGCGATCGATTTTTAGTTAAAATGCAGCAAATCTGAGTGATGCTTATTGTTTGCTGTCTTTCTATCTAGGTACGTAGTAAAGGCAAGTAGGTATATTCTAGCTGTCTAAGTCTATACCTAAACTATAATAAAATGTAGTAGCTATGTTCGCACGTGGACATCAATTAATTGAAATAGGTCATATTGATGTTTGTTATCTTGTAAAGTGTTGAAGTCAGTTGAAGTTTCTCATATTGTACCTTAGATGACCTTAGTATATTTATGGTTGAAATTGACTTTCCCACCGTGTCCGATTTTTAACAAAATTGATAATTCATTAATAAAAACGTCAATTATTGACAAAATACCGTATCAAAAACTAGAATACTATTATGTCTACTTTATCAAGAAAGTTTCATGTTGCTAGTCATTATAGTTCTTACGATATAACGTAAAAGAATTTTAGAAACTCCACTTTTCAAAAAAAGTATCGAGTAAGTATCTATCGAGAAAAATTAATGCTTTTATGTTTTCACCGTATGAAAAACTACTCAAAGATCTGAAGATAATTTCTAAATGAAAATTACTGTTGTAGCTGTGGTGGAAGTTGCTTAATTTTTCATTTGAAAAGGGATCTCGTTACGTATTAGGCATGATTTAGACCGGGCCGAGTCCGGAGCGGAGCCCGTCCGTTCTGCACGCGTATTACACCGGGCTACCAGACGCCCCGAGGGGACGGATCATGCACGGTGTAATATATCACTATCACTACTTATTATAAAACAAAGTAGCTTTCTCTGTCCCTTTATCCCTATGTATGCTTAAATCTTTAAAACTACGCAACGGATTTTGATGCGGTTTTTGAAGTGAAAACTTCTTATGGCGCGTTGGGCACTTTTGTGGGTGAGCATTTTCAGCCGTTCTCGCGACAGACGACAGATTTTCTCGCGACAGATGAGATTTTACACAGATATACAGTTTTTTAATTTGGCTGTGAGTGTATTAAGACGTACATATGGTATTTTTTAACGGACGACTATTGACGGACGACAAATGTCGGACGACTATTTGTTGGACGACAAATGTCGGACGACAAATAGTCGTCCGACTATTTTTTTTTTCATCTAAAACTCTTTTTGCGTATGTTCTCGCGACAGATGAGATTTTACACAGATATACAGTTTTCACTTCTGCCTGCACTCCCGGAGTGCGCTGTTTTTTTTTAATAGATAGAGTGATTCAATATGAAGGTTTTTATGTATAATATATGCATAATATAACCGTGCGAAGCCGGAGCGGGTCGCTAGTTCTTATCTATATCTAATAACAAGCAAACATACAGGGGAAACTAATAAAAGCGGACCGATTTCGCTACTTAATTCTTTTTTTGTTATGTTTGTTAAAGAAAAAATTGATAAAGTTGCGCAGAAAATTATTCTACGCGAGTGAAACCGCGTTGCGCAGCTAGTTCATCATAGCATAGGCATGAATGAAGTTGTTTGTTCTGGTCGAAAAACAATTGAGATATTTTTGAAGAAGCCACAGCACTTTAGAAAAGTAGAGTCAAGGTCTATATAATATCAACTCAGTGAAAATCATTTGACGCAAATTGCACAAGCCATACGAAGATAATACATTTTTATTTTATAATATATATAGATATTAGATATTTTATGTAGATAGAGATAAAAAGATAGATGTATAAATTCCGTATTTTCCTTACTCGGTATCAAGACTATCAATCATATTTCCAGTTAATTTTAGATCAAGCGTGTTAGGTTTAAAATACCCATGCTGTTCAATATTCGACTGATTTATTTTCTATCGAAATATATACAACATCAGTGGAGTTTCCCGCTTCTATGGGCCAGAACGGTGTAAATCCTGATCCCGTGGGAATATCGGGTGAAAAAGTAACATATGTGGGACTCAGGCAATCCGTGCTGAATTTCATAGAAATCGAAATATACTTTGTAATGCTAGAGGGCAAATATTTTAGGATCTGTTGAGTTGGGAATAAATATAAATAATAAATAAATATCGCAGGACATTCTACACATCGCCATGTAGCCCCAAGCTAAGTAACTAGACTTGTGTTATGGGTGCTAGACAATGGATATACGACTTTCACTTGGCAGGTTTTTTTATTCCAATAATTCCACAGGATCGAGTCTTACGCCAATTCCTATATCCGATGGAGTTCAGTTCAGTTTACGAATTAATTTTAAATCATGCTTTTTTTAAAGTTTCTGCACTTTTTATTCACTATGAAAAAAAATCATCATTGCATAGGTATGAATGAATAGTTGTTTGTTCCGGTCGAATAACAATTGAGATATTTTCGAAGAAGCCAAAGCACTTTACAAAAGTAGAGTCAAGGTCTAGAACAAGAATATTATACCAACTCACTGAAAAGCATTTGAAGTTGGCAATATGCACAATAAGCCACATTAAGCCAAAAAAAACATTGTCCCTAGTAATTTAAGAGTATCACAAATGGCGCTCTCCTAAAAGAAACCTTCATGCGAAATTTCACTCGTAGCTCTTGTAATTTTAGAGATTTGTTAATGAGTCTTTTTCTCTTTTATTATTTACTAGTTGTTGCCCGCGACTTCGCACGCGTGGTTTTGTTTTATATACTTAAACCTTCCTCTTGAATCACATTATCTATTCAAAAAAACCGCATCAAAATCTGTTTCGTATTTTTAAAGATTTAAGGATACATAGAGACAGACAGACAGCGGGAAGCGAGTTTGTTAACTATGCAAGTTTATGTAGATTTTGTCGTTAAGGACCCTTTTTTACCCCTTTTCCAGTAGGATATCTTCACCTTTTGAGGTCATTTACCATCTGAGACAGAAATCAAATGCTAACTATAAAAAAAGTCTCACGTCTTCCGGGTTTTCGGTTAAGTTTATGTTATCACATTTTCCGCATTCTACGTTGCGTCGCTTCGTTCTGTTTTTGTTTGTTTTAGTGAAACTCTATCTCTGCTTTTACGAAACGTTAAGGCGAAAGGGTACCGGCGCTCTCTCCATACAAACGTAGTGGACTGTTTTCGCCCTTGATAATGACAATAGCACAAATATTTTTGTTGCATAAAACCTATAACTGCCATGACTATGCCCCTATATCTTATTGTTTTTCATTGTCCAATTATCATAGAAATTAAGATTTAAAAAACAAAACACAGGGGTATGGTCATGGTAGTTTTAATTTTATGCAACAAAAATATTTGTGCTATTGTCAGTATTCAGGGAGGAAACAGTCGACTACGTTTGTATGGAGAGAGCGCTCGGTACCCTTTCCTCTTAAAACACAATGTTGTGACAAAAATGATTGATTGTCGTTAATTAATAGCTAAGTAGCTATATACACACTTTTATTACTACAATTAGTGGCTCCGCCTCGCGGTTTCACTAGCTTAAGTATACCTTACTTACGAATCCATATAAAATCTTTATTGTAAAAAAGCAAAAATCTTACTTATAATAAAGGAAGAGAGGACAAAAAGTCTGTACCTACTTGGAAGCAAATTAATTTGCAAAATGAAAATTACCTAAGTACTTGTACTGTTCAATACCTCTTTAAGTTAGGTTCTTTTTGCGTGAAGATGGAATAGACTATGTCCAACACCTAAACTACCCTCACAGCTTAGTCGAACGTGTCCAAAGAAAAGCACTTATTAATACGTCTGGAGTCAACTAAGACGCAAGTTTTATCACGATGTTTTCCTTTACCGTAAGAGCAATTTCAATTAGCTCCCTAACTTCCATTAGTGCACGGGATTCAAACCCGCACAACCTTAGGAATGAAAGTCAAAGTATCTACAATTAGGCCAATATCTATCTTCTATACATATAAAATGCTTTGTGATGAATGACTGACTGACTGACGGATCAACGCACAGACCTGTCGTCGTCGATCGTAAAGACCTGAAACTTAGAGGGTGTGTTATTTGTATGACGTAGACATCCAATAAGAAAGGATTTTCTGGAATTCTACCTCTTAGGGGGTGTAAACGGGGGGCAAAGTTTGTATGGGGCAACGTGATTATTTAGTCCATTTCCGACTTTTACGCGGACGAAGGCACGGGCAAAACAAAAGCTAGTCCTTTATATAAAAAGTATGTCTGGGCTGGGGACCATAACACAAACCTATTTGCTTATCTTGGAGTTAGGTGGGGCTGTGCTTATTATCAACAATAAGGTACGTGCGGGTAATAAGGGCAGCTGAAAGGTTTTTCAAAATCTTGTAATTAGTGTAGTGTAATTAGTGACAAAATAAAGCAAATACGTATTTATTTAATGACCTGCTGTTTTTAAGTAGTTTCCTTATTTTCACGAAATATTTAGTTTTTAATTAAGGTGGCAGGTGGCCCTTATATCCCGACTGCAAGAAAAGGGATTTTCGCACCTCTGTTTGTATGTTTTTTACGATTTAATCTTCCCCCCACAGGCTGGCGGCCTGTATGGTGTGAGACGTCGTCGAGTGAGAGTGTCTCCGTGGTGCTCCACAAGACAAACATCACGCGGCTAACAGCCAAGGCCATACATGCTGCTGGATACAGACTGCATAAGATACAGCATTTGTAAGTTCTATTACATACGTCTAACACAGTCATATCCCTCCAAGACAAACATCACGCGGCTGATGGCTAAGGCCATACATGCAGCCGGATACAGACTCCATAAGATACAGCATTTGTAAGTTCTATTACATACGTCTAACACATTACATTACGCGGCTGACCGCCAAGGCCATACATGCAGCCGGATACAGACTGCATAAGATACAGCATTTGTTCTATTACATACGATGACGAAAATGTTCGAGCACATACTCTAACATTTTCGACATAGGTCTCGACACAGAACGTCACTTTCGCAAAAGGTCATCGTGAAAAATTTAGTTGCAAATAGTTTTAAGTTATCTATTAACACTTTCAATTTATATTATAAAATATGTATGTTAGTCTATAAGGTATGTATCTATGGGCCTTCGTAGCCTGAAATAAATGGTTTTATTATTATTATTATTAATGGTTTAACTTGATTTCATTACAAAATTTATGGAGAGCGTTTTTTGTGATTTGCGGAGTTTCTAATACTCTAACTCTCTTGATTTATAAGAGTGATTTGTTCCTTATCGTATCGAATTATGTAATAAAAACTTTTTTCAAGAAGCCACCTTTCTGGATAACTGTACCTAATAAAAAAAAATTTAATGCTAAATTAAATTTAAAAAATAAGAGAAGGTCTCCGTTTAATTGTAGCTGCAGCGGTTCTAGTACATTACCTTACTGACCTACTCAAATTAACTATCCTGTAGAGACACTTAGTGTGGTTGTATCTGTTCCAGGTCCATAATGGATGCACCGAGACTAGAACACGTCGCAGTTGAAGATCTGACTAAGATGCCTAAACTCAAATCTTTGTAAGTCAAAATAAGATTTTACTACGCTACTAAACCTCTTTATTTGGGTCCTTTTTGCTTGAGGATGGAGTAGGCTTGCCCAGCATCTACTATTTTACCCTCTCAGATTAGTCGACCATGTCCGGACGACTGAACACGTCTGGAGTCAACAAGCCACGGATTTCATCACTATGTTTTCCTTCACCGTAAGAGCAATGACAATTAGCGCACATATATTTTACGTAAAAAAAATACATTGGTGCACGGCCTGCCGGGATTTGAACCCATGGCCTTCAGAATGAAACTTGAGGTATCATCAACTAGGCCAACATCACTCAAGAATATAATAGAATGGCTCATTCGAAACGAAACATGCGACAAACACAGCTACAGAAGAAAAACATACAAACATTTACAAGAACTTAGAAGAAAAACTTTATAAGAAAAGAAGAAACCGTCTGCATTCCCACGTGGCTTGATCTCAGCTATGAGCCACAGTCAAGCAAAGCGGTCAAACACTTACACGTACAAATCTATATAATTTTTTAAATACAAAACGATTTACAGAACAATATATTATTCTGTATAAATATTTAACTTTACTAATGATATCCACATTAATAAAGCCTGCATAGTTAATAAATACAAGAGGTATTTTTCAAAGTTTTGTAGAAACTGAAATACTGTGCAACACAAATCAAAGCAGTAGGTATATTTACAGTAACCCTACCATGATTTGTTTACGCACTCGATCAAACGTAGCGTACCTTCAAGATGACAATTGACCAATACGCGAGCCTCTAGATAGTTATCCAAAACCAGCATCTGTCTCTATCGCACCACCAAAATAATATTTTGTCGCTCTAAACAGAGACACTGTTTTAAGCTATCCATCTCGACTCCGGTATTGGCTGATTCCAGAGCCCGCTGCCCGTAATACAAGTTTTTCGTACAGCAAACTTATCACGTTTCCGTAAACAAGAAAATGGAAAGTTGAAGCTTCCCATTACGTCTAGGGGCCTGTGGCGCCTTTCAACTATTAAACAATTTTCACATTTACGCAACGTAGTGTTAAATGACCACAAGAGTAGTTCTTTTAAATGCCGCTATTTATTATCAGTATAGGAGACAAAGTACAATAAAGAACCCTAAACGAATTGATCAAATTAATATATTTCAACTTACAGTTTTTGCTATCCTTCACTACACTTATAATTTTCACTTGTTGACACTTTCAGGATCGTAGATTGACTGCCCGTTGCTTGGCCCAGTAAGCTATTTTATTAGCTCTCAACGGAAGTTAGTTTGACTATAAGAATTAAACATTAAAGATGGCGCTATCCAACGGTCAGTCAGTTGACGATCCTATATTTTAACTTAAGTAAATATAAATCAAATGAGTTACTTATTTGTGAGTATCTAACAGTAGTTAGTACTTAGCGTTTGCTTTAAGACAAAACTCGCACTATAAGCTTTAAAACTGAGTTTATAGTGCGAGTTTCGTACAATACAATACGGTACGTTTGATCGAGGGCGTAAACAACTCGTGCCTCATACTAATAGCCAAGCAATACCTATCCTAATACATAAGTACCTCATAATATACCTAACATTGATGTTAATTTCAGATTTATAACTCAAGCGCCGATGCTGCACAAGATAGGTCCACTGCCGGCGCTACCAGAGTTTCGCACATTGTACGTATGTATGTTGTTTTGTGTTTCATTCAATAAGTTTATCTAGGGTTTTTATATGATAGGTCAGCGTTTGATCACTATCACACTTGCCCGATGGCAGGTGACGACGCGGTTTTTGATGTAGCACACTTTCCTAGAAGTAACCTATTCACTCGCGACTTGAAGACCCCTAAATGTATACCTACGTCGGTAAAGACAGACGCTGACAACTGATTCCATTCCCTTGCGCTACGATACGAATAGATAAGGAATGACGAAGCAAACGCTTAGTGTGGACGTCTTGTATTTCAACCATATATCGGTGATCTAATTAAAAACTAAGTAGATTCGATATATTTGGCCACACTTACAAAAATATGGTCGCTTTTACAATTGGTCATATTCGCATTTGGTCATTAAAATAACTAGTACACAATCACAGATCGTGAACCGGGATCGTGAACGTGTGTTTAAAGAATTAATTTGGTTCTATTAGTTCTGAATTCAAACAAATTAAAATTATAAAAATGGATATGAATGAAACAAGCTCAGGACAATATGAACGAATTTTAGGTTAAGTTATTGTTCCAAAAAAGGAGATTTCAATTCGTCGCCCAAAGTCTCTCCTACACCTAATAGAGAGAACAGCAGTGAAAACCAGAGAGTCAAGAACTTTTTCACGCCCATTGTTCCACATGGACTAGGGGGGACGATGGGCAATAATTTAAAATTAGATCGGAGGGTCTCGCAAATCCCCTATGCTCCCCCAGGGTAGACGTAGCGTCGGGAGTTTAACTGTTAAGATTTTTCAAGATCCAAGGAAAACAAAAAAAGACGGTTGATAAAAAAACAAAAGACGGTCGGAATGGAAACAAAAGACGATCGAAAACAACAACATAATGGCAGGTTATGTTTAGATATTCAAAATAATTTAATCAACTTGTGGTAGAGGTGTAGTTTGCAATAGTCAATCAATCAGTCCGCCAATCAATCAATCATGAATATCAATCAATGCACAATAGATATAAATAGCAATAAAGACTGCAAAGATGACTATACCTTTATTATTATTGTTTATTTGTTTGTAGTATAGTAACAACGTCGGGGCTATTGGAGGTACCGAACCTGAGCCATGTACATGACAGCAAGAAGGCTAACATGTCCTACCTTCTAGCTATGTAAGTTATATTCATTGGTAATTTTGTTTTATATACTAAAACTTGAAACACTCTATTTATTAAAAGAAACCGTATTTAAATCCGTTTCGAAGTTTAAAAGATCTAAACATATATAGGGACAGACAGCGGGAAGCGACTTTGTATTATACTATGTAGTGATTTTACAATAAAGTTCCAACGAAAGAATTGTAATTAGAAAGAGGGTTGTTTTAGACTTCTAGACAAACAACTTAACATTACTTATTTATTGTTTTACAAATTTTGAAAATTTGGAAGAGTTGATGGAAATTTTGTAGTTTTGGTATGCGTTGATTTAAAAAGTGTTACTTTTTTGCATTATGTCATGTTTTCAAAATGTCTAAAGGTCGAGATCGAATTACTATTTACTACCAAGGGTTAAAATGTCATTTTGCTGACATCTTTTCTATTGATATTTACATACTTAAAGGCTTCTCAGACATTTTGGCATACGCTGTAAACCTGAGAGCAACTGTTTTAAATAATAAAAAACAAAACTGTCAGAAAAATGTCAGTTTAACTCATATTGGTTAAGAAATAGGATGATTCGGATCATAAGTAAATACTGTGTATATTCATCATGAATTCATCAATGACAGTTATTTTATTAGGATCCCTTTATGGAATGGAACAAACGAAACATTCTAGAGCAGGGGTCGGCAACCTTTTTAGTCCGAAGAGTCAAAAGTTACATTTTACAAAAAACTTAAAGAATGAGCCAAAATATTGTTTTTCAATTTTGCCACCCTCCTAATCATAGAAATGGAAATAATCCTCGATAATCGATTAAATGTTATTTAAAATAAGTATAGTATAATATTACGTATGGAACTAAAGAGCTGCAGCTTCACATCCAAAGAGCCGCATGTGGCTCGCGAGCCGCAGGTTGCCGACCCCTAGCTAGAGTCTAGAAGGTACTAAATATATAATTTCGCGATGTGCATAGAATAATTGTAGTCCTAATTTAAGTACTAGTTTCTCAATGTAACCAAACTTCCCTATTGCTAATTGTCTAGGTTTTATTCGAAGGTGTTTTGATCCTTGAACATATTCTAATTATATAAGAAAATTATATTAAAATATAAAGATCAACATAAAAGAAACGGTTGAAGGTGCTTATATTTTTTCAAAATGTCTAATTATGAACTGGAAATGTGACAATAAGCATTTTTAAGTATTTTAGTAATTTCCAAATGTCACAAAATGTATATTAATCCTATTATTCTTTCACCATATTTTCTGGGATTTGACATTTTTACCTTATTGTCTTTTTGTAGCGACCTGGAAGGAAACCATATAAAACGGATACCGGCGCATGCGCTGCGTGTGCGCGCTGATCAAGTGTAAGTCACTAGGTACATACCGAATTGTGCTTTATTTTTACGTATTTAGAGTTCAATTTGAATCTTTTAAACGTTGATATTTTATAGTTTTCACAGACTTAAAAAAAAGGGAGTTCTCAATGAGTCGGGTACCGATATTTTTAGGGTTCCGTACCCAAAGGACCCTTTTACTAAGACTCTACTGTCCGTCTGTATCTCATGAACCGTGATAGCTTGAAAGTTGAAATTTTCACCAATGATGTATTTTTGTTGCCACTATAAAACAAAGACTAAAAACAGAATATAGTGGTACGGAGGTGGTGCGCGGTGGTGCGCAAGACCGACTCGCATTGACCGGGTTATTTCAAGTAGGTACGTTCACCGATTATTCGAAAACGGCAGAACCGATTGAGCTAATTCTTTTTTTAATATTTGTTGCTACTTGTCTTTTTTGTTGAGTATTATTATTTTAATTAAATTCTTGCAAAAACACTATCCTTTACCTATGCGATCAGAGACTACAATTTGAAATACCTATTGTTTCACTACTAAGATTAATTTAAAACGAGACATTTACCATGTTATTTGTTTTTATTTTGTGGATATTTAAAAAAATGTGATTTTCCGTTAAATAACTTTAATAGTGAAAAACTGAGCAATTTGCTGCACTCTCGAGGTGCAATTCTGTTCATCACTCCGAAGATCCTCATCAGATCTTCATTCAATTTTTATGGGACCACCTCTGAATTATCCCCTTTCATACAAAAAAAGATTTTTCCAAATCGGTCCAGGCGTTTTCGAGTAATCGGCGAACATACATAAAAAAAAAAAAAATATATATATATATTTATAACTTGCAATACTTATTGCATCCAGCCTCAAAAAATCCCATAGTAATATTGCGTCCACCGACTTACGGCGTCCGGTATACGGACGCAAGATTGATTTCACCTCTATTACATAGCTATAGGTATTGGGTATCTATAGTAAAAAAATCAGTGAGACGCATTTTCACTTCCAGAGTCTCTGGACGAGTATAATATAGTTCGCCAATTATCCGATAGCGGCGCTGCGTCGCTGTATATTTTCTGGGTGTATTTTTCCGTACATTTGGCCGATAATGTTGCGTCTACTCCCAAATATGCTGTTGCCACTTCGTGCAGTGCGTGTGGTTAGAAACAAAAGAAATGCGACGTTGCCGCTCAGGCGCTTTGACCGTTGAGACTATGAGGCTTGCCGCGCGCGGCCATCGTTTCATTCTGCTCGTGAACTTTGCGGACGCTGTAGTATCCTGTACGAACGGATGGAATAATTTTGCGTAGACTAAATTGTGATGAATATCGTGAATATACCATCCTACTGGAGTACCTACTGAGAGGACGTCTGATGAATTATGGAGTTACGTAAAGATTTTTTCAACACAGTTCCATTTTTTTTTTAATTTTCAGGAAAACGATACAAGCTAGGTCAAAGTGGTCAAAGACAAAATTATTCATTATCAAATTACCTATAAATAGGCACAAACATTCATTTCGATACGAGTTATAATTTCCAAACTATTATACGTCAAAGGTGACGAAAAATCAGCACTTAGCAAAATAACTCGGGAAATACTGGGCTGGTTACGTTGAATGAATATCATTATTAGCAAAAAAAATAAATTTTTTCGTCAGCTTTGACGTATCATAGCTTGGAAACCATAACTCGTATCAAAATAAATATTAGTACTTATTTATAGGTAATTTATCAATAAATAATTTCGTCTTTGACCACTTCGACCCAGCCTGTATCGTTTTCCTGAAAATTGAGAAAAACTGTAAAACGGGACACTTTTCAAGGGGGGGAGGGGCGTGAGAGTCGTATGTTTTAATGTACACACATTAAAGTATAAATAGCAGTAGTAGAACTCAACTAAAAAATCTAGAATGAATAGATTAGAGTGGTGTACCTTCGACAAAATGTATACTACCTACAGCTGATTTTTTTCTGTGTGATAATTTTAGCGAAAAGTTTTTATTCAGAATTGTTTTACCAAATATGAGTGTTAGTTACTTTGACGTTATTTTAGAACAAGACGTTGCTTATGATATAATTTTTATTGTTTAATTTTGTCTTAAACTTAAAGTTTTAATCTAGAGTTTTATTGTTTTACCAAATAAAAGCATTAGTTACCTTGACGTTATTTTAGAACTAGGCGTTGACCATTTTATAATTTTATTGTTTAATTTAGCCCGAAAATTAAAGTTTTCATTCCAGAATTGTTTTGCCAAATACGTGTTCCAGCAAAGGGTTTTAATACGAAATGGGGTGTTCTAGACGTCCAAGTGAACAACCCTTGTTCTACGACTTTTGGAAATTCGAAAAAAAATTTAGAAGTTTTTGTATGAAACAGTTGATTTTTGAGTAAAAATTCCCTTGGAATTATCGAAAAAAAAAAGGTTAAATTTCTAAAAGTCGTAGAACAAAAGTTGCTCACCCAGCCGTCGAGAACACTCCTCCTTTAGACCAGGGTCGATAATTTTTGAAACCAAAAAAAATCACAGTAGGATGAAACCCATTAGAAAAGGAGCGGAATATGATAAAAATGAAAGGAAAAATAAATTACGGTCGATCCGAGTTCGGGAAGTGGGAGGAGGGGGTTTTTAAGGGTAAAAAATGGTTTATCTTGATTTCCGGCAAAACTACAAGTCCTATGGAAAAAAAATGAATGGCAAAGTTGTAGGTAATAAAAAAATCTACAACTTTTGTTTTAACAATTTTTTCACATAACCTCAAAATTTAGGTGAAAAATTCAAATAACCAAGTTTTTGGTTTTTTATTTTTATCTTTTTCAAAAATGTTTTTTTTTTCTACGAAATTTGGTGAAAACTTACCTTATTATGTCCCAAATACACCGTAATTTATTTGATTTAAAATATTTATTTTTTCGCCTTATTTTAACTTAATATCAAAAAAGCACCCTAACTTTCAATTAAAAAAGGTGATATTTTGACGCGAGAATTTTCGATTGAAAATTAGGGTGCCCTTTTGATATTAAATTAAATTATTTTAAAAAATTAATTTTAAATTTTTCACCTAAATTTTGAGATTAAAATATTATTTAACTGTAAATTAATCATTGTTATTTTTTTACACCAAATTAAGTATCTACCTGAATCCAGAGCCTGAATCATAAAACGCAAGAAAAAAATAAATGAAATAAGAAAATTAAAAAGTCCAACCCAACAAAAAGGATGAAATAAAAAATTAAATTAAAAATTTAAAAAACCCTCTACACAATAGTACATTGCGATACAAGTGTGGAAAGTTGATCATTCCATAGAGGCGGTTTATGACGCGCGAGCGGAACGCGAGCGTGGCAAAAGCCGAGATGGAATGATCAATCCACACCTGTATCGTACGACGTTTTTTATCACAGTTGCGAATAAAAAAAGACTTTTTAAAATAATAAAAAGTTTTTAAGAATTTTAGGTTATGTTTACTATTTTTTGTTAATTACACTCCTGAAAGGCTAGGCAAAAGAATTTTAACCTATACAGCCTCGTCTGACATACAATATTTTACAGGGTTTTTTTCATTTGTTTTTGCGTCGGCGGTTAATGACAATATAATAGTAAGGAAAAAATATATTTATCTAAAGAAAAAACAAAATAAAAACAAAACTAAATTTTTAATTGTTTTCAAAGACGCTATCACGTAAAATTATCGTTCGCTAACAGACTTTAGAGACAACCTTTTGAAAAGAAAAAAACAGCAGCAACAAAGAGTTTTAAGCCAGCAAGGCTTAAAAACTCTTTGATGGTACCTTTTTTCTATACTTACATCAAAACAGTATAACCCAGATAAATTAAGAATGTTTCATCTACCTAATATGTAATTAGCAGTAAGATACGTATCTAACTTATCGGGATAACGTATTATTTTACCACTAGTTGGATTTTTCCATCGGCATCGGACATCGCACGCGTGTATAATTCGTTGCATTATGAGCCTAAAAGCGGTTTAATAAGATCCACTTTATGAGCAACTGTGATAAAAAATAATAAAAGTAGTATGAATGAACGTAAAAAGCCTAAAACAAGCATAAAAAATATGAAAAAAATAAGCCACAAATAGAACATCGGTCTGATCGGTGGGGGGTTGCGGACATAGGGGTGTAGAATGGGGTATGACACTTTAGGGTTAGAAAATTAAAATAAAAAATATAATAAAACCTTTATTATAAGTTTAATTATGTAAGTTATTATATAACTATATGACACTTATATAACTACACTAGAGAAACTAGATGCGGGGCAGTTGTGGCACTTAACTAACACTGGTAACAGTCTCTTCTGCTTTCGTTGACAATAGCACTAACAGCCGTACTCAGAGACGCCAAAACTATACTTAAGGTTCCGCTGGTCGATCCTGTTTTCCATACAAATGAATTTAGAGTGTTATCCATTTATTCTTTATGGAATTTGAAAAAACAAAAGTTAAATCTACATAACAAGTCTATATCTAGCCCATGTAGGCGACGAAATAGACAAATTATATTTATTTATATTAAATTAATTTATATTAAATTATATATATTTTAATTTAATAAATTTAATAAATAAGAAACACGATCGACCAGAGGAACCTTAAGTTTTATTTTTGCCAAGCAAAAATGAAACTTAAGCATAATGAAGTTTCATTTCTACTTGGCACAAATAAAAGTAAAGTATAGTTTTGACGTCTCCGAGCACGGCTGTTAGAGTTTAAAACGCACTTTGTGTCAGGGGCATATTGTGCACTTGACGATGCATGTGCTTTGATGCCGCTTGAGCTGCACATAGCCAATAGAGCGTCATCTCTGTAAGATTCCCTTCTGGATCCGGATCTGAAAACTAATTGTAATAGGTTAGGTTAGATAGCGATCGCAACATAAAAAATAATCATAATGTGTTGTTATTTTTAAACATAAGTTGATACGATAAGTACTTACATAGATATTTTAACATTTTCCTCAATTCGGCAGAACAGATATCGGGATTGCATGAGGAAATTTCGCCACCATCAATGTATTTATCCGTGGAAGATTGGTTTGTACTTTCTGCTTTTACAAATCCGTCTTTCATGATGAAATTATACTTTTATTCTAGCATGGTTCTTCTTTTGCATGGTCGGTAATACCCTATTGTATTGTTACCTCAATTATAATATAAACTTTGGTGATAATGCCAGTGGAAATAGTGGACGCCGTAAGTCAGTAGGTATATTTGAGGACGCGCAATCAATATTAAGTACTCCAGGACTCAATAAGAGCATCATTATTAATTAGCATATATAAAAAATATACGCTAGGACGTGAAAATGTACATGACGTACCAAGTATACCAGAATAAAAGGAATGTGAATATCCACAATTTCTTACTTTTTGTAAATATAAGATGCACAGGAATATGGCATGTGATAAAGAAGACAACATTCACATAAACTTTGCCGATAATGCCAGTGGAAGTGGTGGACGCCGTAAGTCAGTGTCTTAGCATGGACGTAATAACTATACCTGGATGTATATATATATATATATATATATATATATATACGCGACGAATTGAGAACCTCCTCCTTTTTTGAAGTCGGTTAAAAATACGGTTTGTTTGATTTCAGATCACTAAATTATAACTTGTTAGAAGAAGTACCAGCTTACGCATTTAAGAATGCACAAATATCGAGATTGTAAGTGTATACTCTCTATACAGAGTGTATCAAAAACCCTCTAATCCCTGTATATTGAATTAGGACCATGATTATGTTATCTTCCATGCAGAAAGACAGGGCGGCCAACAAAACGGCATAGAAACTATTTGTTGAAACGCACTCTAAGGGCTCGCTGCTAATATTGGTGTAGCTACATTTTGAAAATACCTACCTTAAATCAGTAAATTAACTTATAATAAATTATCTATAAGTAACTTTCAATTTAAATATTTTATGGAAATTGATACCTACTCGTTCCTAAGACCTTGACAAGGTTTTTCTTACACACTGTATAATATGATTTAAAAAACTCCTAATGCGGACTTTACTAAAAAAAAATGGTTGTCTGTAAAGTCTGTTTCCGGACGATAATTTTACGTGATAACGTCATAAGAAAACATTGATGGTAACCATGGCAACGATAAAACGTTGCTATAGTTACCTTGTCAACTATCAAAGTATCGTTGGCTCAGAGACAGAATACATGGGCCGGTGGGCGCGAGGCGCGGGCGGCGGCGGTGGAGGGGGCGGCGGGGGTCGATGAGGCGTTCCAGTAACGACGTGTGACGTCACACTACCTTGAACTGGCAGGTGTTCACCAATTTATAAAACGTTATCACGTCAAAAGATCAAAGTTAAACTATATTTGTGATTTATAATAATTATTACTACCTCTACTTTTTTTTTTTCAGAAGTTTCAGAGGAAACGTGAAATTAAAACATTTAGATGATAATGCATTTGCAGGAAATCTGCTCTTGCGGCAATTGTAAGTTTAATTAAATTTAATAAATAAATAAATTATAATAAATATATATCCAAGACAAAAAGCGTTGACAGAGTGTCATGCAGTCCCAAGCTAAGCAACAAGGCTAAACACAATTAAAAACCAATTTCAGTTCAAAGGCCTAACAAAATGTTCTTTAAGCGTTGACTTTTTGCGATTTTGACATTTTGCGAAAAATACAAATTAACACTTTAGGGATTGTTCCCTAAAGTGTTAATTTGTATTTTATCTTTATGTTCAAAGACATATCAAATATTTTAATTTGTAATAAATACCTTCATTAAAATATTTGTATTTTTTCTTTATGTTTGATGTAACTAGGATTGTTCCTAAAGTGTTAATTTGTATTTTTTCTTTATGTTCAAAGACATATCAAATATTTTAATGAAGGTATTTATTACAAATGAAAATCAGCCTTGCCATTTATGTAACACAGAGCTGAGCAGGAGCCTATTTAGCGGCGACACTACTACTGTGTTTTAGCCAAATAAAGATGGGTGTATCTATATTTATACTTGTACTTGTATACGGGCTGTTTTCCGCGATTAGACCCTTTTTTAATTGGGTCCTTTTTGCGTGAAGATAGAGTAGGCTTGCCCAGCACCTACTACCCTCTCAGCTTAGTCGACCATATCCAGAGGAGAGAACTTGTCAATACTTCTGGAGCCAACTAAGCCGCTGGTTTCATCACGATGTTTTCCTTCACCGTAAGAGCAATGTCAATTAGCGCACATAAATTTTTCTTAAGAAAAATACATTGGTGCACGGCCGGCCTGGATTCGAACTCACGACCTTCAGAATGAAAGTCGAGGTATCTACCACTAGGCCAACACCACTATATTTGTACCTTAACATGTACTTTGTTTTCCAGAGATTTAAGTAGCACCGCTATTACCTCATTACCTACCAAAGGATTAGAAAAACTACAAATACTTAGAATAGAGAAAACCCCTTCTTTGAAATACATCCCATCGATTTACGAATTTCAGGTAAACAACAGCTTGAACACCTACCAGATATATTAAGTTCCCGCCTACCACCGAACTTTAGTGATTTTATATAAGCTGAGAATTTCTCAGCGCATGCCTCCAAGCCTCTAACACAGTTAAGAACGATGTGCAATTATGAAGTTCAGACCATCCATAGTGGCTTTAAGAGTTATCAGGTAGCAAAGACAAGAATCGAACCAGTAAAAGTAAAAAACGAAATCGCTTATATTTTTGTACCAATCGATCCCGTTGTTTGAACGGGGATCTGTTAGAGGTAACAGAACGCCCTTTGAGAGTTTTTCACCCTTATCCGATCCCATACTCCAGGGGAGCTGTTAAGAGCTAATTTAAAAATGGTAGTTGTGCGGTTGTTGGCAATTTCCATGCCAAACAGTCGTTGTATTTAGTTTTAGCAAGTTAGACCAAATGCTTTTAATACGAGTTCCCAGTTGCATTTTAGACGAGTTGCTACCTTATACGACATGAGTTTGTGACGATTCGCTGCTAACTCTATTTTTATTAGTTTGACATAAAACGTGTTTAATTATAATTTTAAGGACCCGAAGCCATTTTTACAGCATTTAGAGAAAGCGTACCTAACACATCACTTCCACTGTTGCGCGTTCCGGTTCCCCGAGCGACACGACCCGGCGCGACACAAGCTGTATGAAACTCAGCTGGCTGTCATGAAACAGAAGTGCCAAGCGACAGCGAAACGACGGAGGTCACTGGAGCCTATTAGGGCCATTGATTTTATGGACAAGGAGACTTCCAAGTAAGTTCTTGGCAGGAAATGATGCACTTACTTTCCTGTCCATCATACTCTGCCTGCCTGCACACTTGCACAGACGTGGTTGTAAATGTGGCTAGTTCCTCAAAATTTTTACAATTTTCCCCTCATCCTACGTAATTTCTGCAGCACTGTAAGCCGTTGTGGGTCTTGGCTTCCGGAACAGTATTCTTTCATTTGGCTTGGTCTCTGGAAAATTTCTCCAATATGTTTTCTTGTCGACCACTTTCTGGGTCTTCCTCGGCGTCTTCTTTGGTTGGTTGGTTCGCCGACCGCACCGCGTTGTATACAATAAGTCAGGGCTAAAGTCATCTCTAAAACAATCTCAAAATTCTAAGTTTGCGAATAAAGCAGGAAATTATTCTTGAGAGTGCCAAAACTGTGCGAAGTTCAGTTATTACCTACTTTAAGACACTGCCCAGTTGCGAATCTGTCTAGTTGTTAATCTGTTCAGTTGCTACTGAGCCAATATGATGATGGTTGATCATGATTGATCTATTTCAGAATAAATTAAGATTATGGACGTTACATTCGTTATTTCCAGTGCGCCAAACGAAGACCTATCAACAGCTACGACTAGCGAAGAGTATGACAACCGGTTCTACAATGAAGAATATTTCTCAGACTCAGGCAGTTTCGAGGACGAGGACCAGGGAGAGTTCCATGATACGGTTAACAGTACCTTGGGTGGAAATTCTATATTGCCAGATTGTGAGAATCTTACCATCAGGTACCTTACCAAGTAACTACATTTTTATAACGTATACCTATGTCAGATTTGAACCACTAAATATAACTAGATAAGTGACATGAAGAGAATCAGATATAAGTAATCACGCTCGACTTAAAAAATTATAAAATTGATACAATTTAAAGATTTTCAAGTTATGTCGCGCGTGATTACTTGCTTACTCCCGAAATCACCTGATGTGTTGATTTTTTAAGTACATCTTTTAAATGTTTCTATTCTTTGTTTTCTAGTCGAAGAGTAGTGAACTGCACACCAATGTCAGATGCCCTCAACCCTTGTGAGGACGTAATGGGCTGGTCTTGGCTTCGTGCAAGCGTCTGGATCGTCATCTCAGCAGCTATAGTCGGCAATGTAGCCGTTCTACTGGTCCTTCTCACAAATCATGCAGAACTAACAGTGCCAAGGTTCCTAATGTGCCATCTGGCTTTCTCTGACCTTTGCACTGGTGTCTACCTCTTTATGTTAGCAGTAGTGGACCTCAGATCTTACGGGGAATTCTTTAACTACGCTTACAATTGGCAGTATGGTGTTGGATGCAAAGTAGCCGGATTTCTCTCCGTTTTTTCGGGACAATTATCAGTATTTACCCTAACGATTGTAACTTTAGAGCGCTGGTTTGCAATCACATATGCAATCTACTTAGAAAGACGAATCTCCTTGTCTGCTGCAGCAAAAATAATGATAGCCGGATGGCTGTTTTCAATTTTGATGGCGGGACTACCTCTGGTCGGAGTATCGGATTACTCTTCGACTTCTATTTGTTTACCGGTCGAGAGTAAAGATGTTGGAGACGCTGTGTACCAAGGATCACTGTTTATGACTAATGCCGTGGCATGGGTGACGATTGTAATTTGCTATGTGCAGATTTACAGGTCTTTGGGCGGTGGGGGTGAGAATTACGGAGGAAGAGGGGCTGCGGCAGCCGCTGAGAGACGTATAGCGAACAAGATGGCTTTACTCATTGGCACAGATCTACTTTGCTGGGCACCTGTAGCGTTCTTCGGAGTAACGGCGTTAGCTGGAGTGCCTCTAGTCGATGTGAGCCATGGCAAAGTATTACTAGTCTTCTTTTACCCGTTGAACGCTTGCGCAAATCCATTCCTCTACGCTATATTAACAAAACAATATCGACGTGATTTGATAACTCTGATCGCAAGGACTGGACAATGCAATTGGTTGGTTGAAAAGTACAAATTAGCTGCGACCCCACCGCCTACTGCGCACACGAACCAGTCTGCTCCAGCTAGTATGCCGCTAGTAGACTACAAACGGAGTCAGTCACAAGTCAGTAAAGATTACAGCAGTGAAGCGGCCATGATTTAAAGTTAAAGTTATCGATGTTTCTGATGATATTATTATACGGTTATTTATTAAATGTCAAGTGTTTAATTCCTTCATTAGTTGCAAGTATTATCAGTGTAAATATTTTTAATGTATTAGAGGATTTTTTCAATGAAAAATTTTATCAGCGACAAAATTATTTAATTTATTCATTGGATTAAAAAAATATTATTAATTTTGATTTGATTATTTTGAAATTCCTAAATACCAGAACACTATAAATCTAAAAACAATTGATCAGTATCCCCTAACTTAGCCAAGACTTCAGCGTCAACATACTCTACTATCAACTTATCGCCTTCCACCAAAACCTGACCTTTTATCAACTCACTCATTTCTACATTCATTTTTGTTGGACTGATACAATACCCATCTAACTGCCTAAACAACCTGAGTTTTACATTACCCATTTTATTATTATCATTCTTTATATTACAGGTTTCACAAATGCAATCGATAGCCTTACCTAGACTCCATTGTGAGCTTACATACGTTGCTACAGCATCTTTGAGATCTGGATCTAGATTGATAGATTCTATTTTGTTTAATCTTTCCTCTTCTTGAACAATTTTGACAGGTTTTGGATCAAGATTTAGTGGTTTTTTAATAGCGAAATAAACACGGTTGGCTAAGGGTTTGATGTTGGGGCCTATGGCTTTCTGTTTTACTCGCATTAGGTGAACTTTCGATGCTGTCTTCATTTTAGCTGATGATTGAAGAGCCTTACGGATGTTTTCTGTTATCTGAAGGTAATAGAGAACATCCATGAATACTAGGAACAAGAGTTGATTGACAATCTTTCTACATATTGGATTCTTGTAAGATTTTATAAAAAATAAACAGATTAGAAACTCAACACAAAGATGAAATACATAATCTCTTTTGAATTTTCTGGTAGAGTTGCCATGACTAGGATCTTAGTAAGTAGTGTTGAATTTGTTAGGGTAGATCTAAAGGATCTGACTTTCTTTGGAATATCTTTCAGATCTACCCTAAACAATGTAAACTTTACAAGTTCTACGTTGAATACTGTAGAAAAAAGTAGAATCATTGAATGATTGGGTTTATTACTACTACTTATTATTAATACTGACCTTTTCTTGGAGGTGTTTATTAGCCTCTTGAAATTGTCTCCTAGGGGCTTCAAACTGCTCAATCTTGGCTGCCATAGTCTCATCATCTATTTCTGGACATGATCTGTTAGAAACAAAGGGTAAGTATTATGTAAATGCTTACAAAATATACCTAGTTATGTATGGGTAGGTTAGGTAGGCTTTGAATATAGTCCTAACTTATATTATAAATCCAAAAGTTTGTTTATTCATTTGTTTTCTCTTCACAGTTAAAAAACTAGACCGATTTGAATGAAAATTGGTTCAGTGGTGGTTTAGGGGATTATGTGGAACATAGAATACTTTTGATCCCGAAATTCCTGAGGGCACAGCTGGTGATCTATAAAAATGTTTTAATTTCTGCAATTCTCAATAGCCACACTTTTCATTCCACATTACGATTCATGACTTGGACATTTATGATCCATATGTTTAGGTTTGTTTTGTTACACCAACCGCTCTTTTCGCATGATCGAAAGCGTTGTGGATTATTCATCGTGGATCCATATCCCTATATATCCCTTTGTATGCTTAAATCTTTAAAACTACACAAAGGATTTTGATGCGGTTTATATGTATAATACATACATAATATAGCCGTGCGAAGCCGGGGCGGGTCGCTAGTTTAGTATAAATAATTCTACTAATATAATAATTGTGAGAGTTAATACAAAAACTACTGAACCGAATGCGATTAAACTCTGTTTATAGATAGCTGGAAACCTGGATTAACATTTAAGCTACTTTTAATTCCGATATTCCCACGAGAACGGGACATACGCGGGTGAAACCGCAGCGCACAGGTATCTACATTACTATTATAAAGAGAAAAGATTGTTTTGTTTCTTTGTTTGTAGCGAATAGGCTGTGAAACTATTGGACCGATTTTGATAAAACTTGGTATGAGGATACATGAATTCATTGGGAATAACATAGGCCACTTTATTCCGATATTCCCACGGGATCGGGAGCTACGCGGGTGAAATCCCGGAGCGCTGCAAGTCATTTATCTAAAAGAAAAAAAGGAGTTAGAAGTTTACCAGTAAGTACTTACGGATGGAACCTATGTTCGATGCAAAAGTGTTTGTTACACTTGCTACACAACATTTCATGTAAATTACCCTTCCTGCAGCCCTGTTCTGAGCACTTGAAGACCTGGTCATCATTTTTGAGGTTAACTTCCTTAGGTTTTGGCGCCAACTCACATTCGCCGGACTGGCAATGGTTATTGAAGTGTTCTCTGCAGAATACCTTGCCGCATTTACATTGGAGAGGCAGGAAATCGGTCTGATTACAATCTTTGAATTGGCAATGTTCGCCTAGTGTAGGGAATTCCATGGCGGGAAGATTTTTTCACCAAGATATTCCTTTTAACTGTTTTACAAAATGGACTGTTGAATGCAATTTATATGCACTGAACTGTAAAAACTACCCGAAAATTCTAATTAGACTTAAAAATACTGAATTTATTTTACAAAATTACGTAAACAATTCGCGATGCATCAGCTGTTTTTAAGGTTATGTTTTTTGACGTTGACAGCATTTTGTCTGTTATTTTTTATGTTTACTGCAATGTTGCAAGTATAAATATATTTTTTTCGAATATGTATCAGGCAGACAGTGCTTGCTGGCTGTGTCGTAGAAAGTTCGTCCGGCACGTAATCTTGTCGATGTCGCAATAGTTGAAGCACACTTGAAGGTTGAAGCCTAGGTCCATTTTACAGGTCAGAGAAATGGAACCTCGAGAGAGAGAGCGCCCGCCCCGCCGCCGCGCCGCTCGAGCGGTGTGAAGGATCTTCTATAGTCTGGCAACTTCGTGCCGAACCCTCCTTGGGACGTTACAGACGGTGGCGGGGACGAGGTACTGAAGATATCAGCGGGTAGCGGGTGGTGTAGTGGGGAAGGGTAACGTATGCACTGCACGTCAACTTGTGACAGTCTCGGCCGCCCACTCGAAGTTGACTCGAAGCGGCAACACGTGTTGTCAAATCGACACTTTGAGTTGGACCCACACGAGATAACGATCTCAGGATGAGTCTGGCGACACGAAAGACTAAGAATGTTGTTTATAAAGTTTGACCACCATGTCATAAAAATGTAGACGAATATTATAAATCAGATTGTATTTGTCGATGCATTGGATAGGTAGGCACATTATTGTTTATTTTGACGTGACAACGTCTTATAAATTGGTTTGCCGGGTGACACTTCAAGAAACTGCGTTACGCTCCGCTGACGTTATGCGCTCACAATGAGAGCGAGTGAGAGGCACGCGGGCATGGCTAGCCCGCCTAAGAGCGAGAGAGACAGACATAAAAAGTGAAAGGCACGCGTCCCTTCCACTCGAGCACAGTTGTTGTCACGTAAAACTTTCGCCCGTATACCGACTTTACAGGCAACCAGTTTTTTTTTAATATAATTGATTATTGGTGTGCTGACTGGGCAGCCTTGAAGCTTCACCACCGGCACCATCTGCTCGGGCTATCTAAAATTTGACATTCATTTAATTCAATATGTCATTTTTTATATTAACGTTGTTTTTTTTTTAAGATTTATATTTCGACTGAATGAAGACGATGATGACGACGACAATGAAGAATTTCAAAGAGAGAGTGAACATGAAAGTGCATATATTTTCATTTTGCACTTACTTTATCTTTCACTACCAACAATATAAATAATTAAACTCCTTTTAAGTAACTTTTATTTAATCTTACGTTACGTCACAACACAAATTGATGCAATATATCGCAAGATATATCCGGGCGCACTTCTCCCGTGTGTATCGTGTCAATTACCTCAACCCCGCCACCATCTGTCACCCCGTAGGACGGTCGCGCACGACGTTGCCAACCTATAGGAGAGTGTGGATTATGAGGATTAAAGTATTGTTACCCCAAGGAAAAAAAAAGGGTGCGTGTACTTATGTACGCGCGTGAGAAGTTATACTTCTTTGGCATTAAAAAAAAAAAAAAAAAAAAAAAAAAAACTCGTCCGACAAAAAACTCGTCGGGCAAAATACTCGTCCGACAAAAAACTCTGGACTGGAAAAGGATTGTCAACACAATCAATAAAGTTCAATTTAGATTTAAACAACTTCTCCCGTGAGAATTTTGTGTGACGTGAGAATTTTGTGTCTCGCTTTTGTAAAATTTCACTCTCATCATTTTTTCATAACGCGCCTAAAGAAGTATAACTTCAAAAATGAAACACAATTTATAAAAAGCAATTTATTTAAAATAAAAACACAAATAAATAAAATCCACGTAACTGTTGTAAGAGGTATTGAGTGAAACTTTTTACATCTCGAAAAGATCACAAATAAATTAACTGTGAAATAAAATTATTGTACATCCAAGAGCTTACTTAACTAAGTATTTAAAAGACACTTTATTCCATCGTTATAAGGCTGAAATTCACTTCACAAGGTTATATATAATAAATAATATCAATTAGCTATCTATTTTCATGTTACAAAGTGCTTCGACGAAGGTACCTAGACGAAAAGTCGTCTATGCTAAAAACTTTGACTTACAACTTTTAAAAATTTAACATTTTCAACAATTTTTAAGGGTTTTTACTCGAAAACCAGCTGTTCCTTGGAAATACGGTCATTGACCTTGTGGGTTTAATTGTTTATTGAGTTTGGGCTACAATATAAAACATAAATGGTATTTATCGTTAAGAATAGCTGTATTTTTAACAGACTTCAAACAATGGAGGTTCTCAATTCTATAATTTATATATTTTATGGCGGTTCGTGCATAAATTAATTGTTTATAAACCGATTTTGATAGTTATTACTTTTATAACCTACAAAATAAAAATTTGAAACTTCAAAAGTCGTAATACTAATCTTCGCCTAGACGTCTGGAACAAACCCATTTCGTCTCAAAATAGGATATTTTATCCGTCGAAACGCAATTATATAAGTTTTAAAGTCTCAACAGCGGCATTCAACCTTTCCATCTCCCCTTGCGACTGCGCAAGCTTCTCCGTGTTCAATTTCTGTACATCAACAGGCACTTTCGTCGTATAATCGTCAGCGGCCATTGACTGTTGTAACTTGTTTATTGTTTGAGTTAAAGATTCTTTCTTCTTTTCCAGTTTGGATATCTCTTTCTGTGGGTCGATTAGGCCCTGTAAAGTTAGAAAGGATTAAAAATGGCCCTTCGAGTCGGATTTTTGTGGTCCTTCGAGCAGGTTTTTTTAGTTTCATTTTTTTACTAGCTGTGCCCCGCGATTTCACCCACGTATGTATCGGTGCCGTGGGAATATCGGGATAAAAAGTGCGTGTTTGTTAATCCAGGTCTCCAGCTTCATACATACCGAGTTTCATCGCAATCGGTCCAGTAGTTTTTGCGTGAAGGAGTAACGAACAAACACACCAACACACACTCATACTAACACACAAACTTTCACATTTATAATATTAGTAGAAATTATTAATGAACCATTTAATTTTACTAGATGGTTGTTTCCTTGTGGCTAAGGTGGATAAGAGCACCACTAATGAATTTAAATGAGCATTTTACCTTAAGCACGAGCCTGACTTCAATTTTATCAGAGACAGTGAGTATGGAACACCCGGTAGGCGGTTCCTCATCAGATAATTCACTGTTAGCTAGGGACTGTACGCTTCTGAATAAACTCTTCAGGGTTTCCACCTGAAACATATAGCAAGTGTTGAGTATGTGCTGAAAACTGAAAAATTCCATTCTTACTGGGAGATAGATACTTGGAAATTGACTTCGCTTATGCCTACGTGGTTTTAAACACAGCTTAGTTGAAATAATGGTGTTTAATGGTCTTTTTATTACAATAAAGATAGTGCCTGATGGTCAATGTGCAGTGGTGACTTTGATAATTTCTGCCGTGTAGACAGTTGTTGCTCGAATTGACATTCAATAACCTTAGTCGGGCGGACGCTGTTATCAACCGTGTAGCCGCTCGTTGGGACAATCAATATAAGACTGTCACCTGTCAGTAACAAAACGAAAACGACTGAAGGAAAGTCAACAATACAGTGCTTCATTTGATGTATACGTATACGCCATCTTGACTACTGTTTTGTGTCTATAAATAGGAATAAAATGACGGAACGTGGTTCATTCTGTCGCAGTAGCTTCATGATGTCCGAACCTTTTATGGTCTTACCATTTATTTCAGTTAATTAGTTTAATACCGTTTAGTGAGTCGATTAAGCGTTGTGGTAAAATAATGCCGATGGGTATGTAATTTATATGATTAAAATATGTTCTGATGATAAGTGCCTGTATATTTACGTAACCTACAATCAATTTGTTTAAAATAGCTGGTCCCTTTATACACCCGGAGCCGGCGCGTTGCTATCCGTCTGACACTGTCTTAATAGGTAGGTGTGGTAAAATAATAAGTGAACAATTGTACAATCTTGCTGGCGAAATGGAAGTTGGGTCGCTCGATGCGGTATGACTATGAAGTACGGCGCGGGTGTTTTATTGTTTAAAACACTTTTAATGTTGCCACTTTTTGGTAGAAATATAATAATTTTTACGCAGTTTTAGTTTGCAAGATTGTTTAACTCGATGCAAGATTAAGATAAGCCTGGTGAAAGACAAACGGACGGACGGACGGACAGTGGAGTAAAAATCAATAAATATAAATAGATGTTTCCTTACCTGCAATTGATTAGATATAATAAGATGCGCTATAGTTTTCTGTTTGTTCGTAATATTGTACTCAGACCGCGTGGATCGTATTAGGTGAACCATCTTCATGACGGTCTCTACTTCGGATTCCAGTTGCTCGTTGCGCCAGGGTGCGTCCTTGTCCTAGAGATCAAATTATATCACTACATAGTATAAAATAAAGTCACTTTTCGCCGTCCCTATATCCCTATGTCCCTTTGTATGCTTAGATCTTTAAAACTACGCAACGGATTTTGATGCGGTTTTTTTTAATAGATAGTGATTCAAGAGGAAGGTTTATATGTATAATACATGCATAATATAGCCGTGCGAAGCCGGAGCGGGTCGCTATTTAAATAATATTATAGAAAATTTAACTTAGCGCCATCTAGCCCAAAACTAAGCAATTAGGCTTGTGTTGTGGTAGTTTATATACACTTTTCATTGGTAATTACATACAACAGAAACATCCCACCAGACCAGAAATAAATCATCAAAATCGGATCTCACAAGGCTGAGATATCCAGTAGTCTCTCTTTTGGCCATTTTTGGGAAAAGTAAAATTCAATCAAAATCTCCGACGACTTTAAAAACTACGGACCGGATTTTGATGCGGTTTTTTAATAGATAGAGTGATTCAAGAGGAAGGTTTAACTCACCGTAGGATACCCAGCGATACATATAGAGGGACAACCAGTATCCTTCCTTGGTAACCGTTGGTACAACTCCGGTAACGAACGACATGAACGGGCTCAGTAGCTTCAGGCCGAACTCCAGTCTAGACGTCAAAGCTTTTGTTCTAAGACTTTTATAATAACTCACCGTAGGATAGCCAGCGATACGTATAGAGGGACAACCAGTATCCTTCCTTGGTAACCGTTGGTACAACTCTTCGGTAACAAACGGCATAAACGGACTCAGTAGCTTCAGGACGAACTCCAGGGGCCTTATTCTGCTATTTGGCCAACCATTGTCATTATATCGAGACTCTATTGATATTATATCGAGATTGTGACTTTATTTGGTATTCTGCTAAAGTTTTAATAACATCACAATAGAATCACTATGGAGTCTCAATGGTATGGTAATATTTACCTTGCAGGTGTTGCCTAGCAACGTGGTATATGTTGCTAAGCGATATACCGTTTTAACAACTATCGAGATTCCATTAAGCCACGATTGTAGAGCAGAATACCGAAGTGAGTCAGTGGTGTGTCAGTGGTGTTTCGATAGAATAGTTAACGTTAGGAGACTACCAATTTGACATGTAATGTCATATTTTTGACATTAAATTTCTATTACGATTATATCGACACACTATTGAAATACAATTGTGTTAGCAGACTTAGGCCCCAGTCTAGAGGTCTAAGCGACCAACTTCTGTTCTAAGACTTTTATAGTAACTCACCGTAGGATAACCAGCGATACATATAGAGGGACAACCAGTATCCTTCCTTGGTAACCGTTGGTACAATTCTTCGGTAACGAACGGCATGAACGGACTCAGTAGCTTCAGGCCGAACTCGAGCGTCGTGTAGAGAGTCTGACGGGCCGCTGATTTCTGGTCGTCTGTGCCTGATGCGAATACTGGTTTAAGGTATTCCTGTGGAAAGATAATTACGTTTAGAAATGTGACAGTTAAAGTAGCACACATTATTTTTAATCGGGAAAGTTGTACTAAAAATTGAAAATTAATTAATGAAAATTCATACTAACAGATGTCGCTAACAAAACTTAATTCGAAAAAGGTTAATGCGATTCTTAAATTCAACTATGACGGTACTTGACTAAGTGACGTAATTGGTAAGCGCACTTGAACGGTATTCAAGGGATGCGAGTTCGAGTCTCGTCTCAGTTGCAATTTTTGAAGACGCATTTTTCCTTAAAAAATATTTTCAGATAGCCCAGTGCAAGCCAAGCACTTTCAAAAATAAAAAACATCGAGAAAGTTATTTTAAACTCTACTTACAGGAACAGAACACGATATACACAAAGTAAAGTAATAGCTAGAAGGTATAATTTGCACAAATGGGCGGCCTTATCGCTGAAAGCAATTTCTTCCAGGTAACCTTCGGATGGATAATCACTGATTCAGTTTATAAAGAGGTCTAGTTGCGTAAAAAAAAACCCGTATACACAATACGGATGTTTATTGTTCAGATAGATGTGGCGCTAAGCATTGTCTGCATTACTTCTACAGAATAGTATTGACTTACCAAATATATATCACATAGGTCATATAACCATAAGTTGTAACAGTGTGTAGTGGCTGAAGGGAAGTCGTAGCTCGCGAACCCAGAGTTTACCTATAAATATAAACATTATTTTTAATAACTTCTTTAGTACGCGTTCGAGGGATATTTAGGGAAACACGCACTAAGTTAGAACACAAAGTTTATTGTGGCAACGGGTTCATAAAAAGTTCAATTTAGTAGGAGAAAACGGTGATAATTTTAACAAACGTCACAGTAAAAATGCGCGCGCGATAAGAGCCGATTGTCGAAGAAGGAAGCGGAAACAAGTCCATGAGCTCGTCGCGTCGCAGTGTTACCATTTTATAAAATAACTAGCAGTAACACAATGTGTTGCCGGACACCCTCTATTGGCCATGTTGGGCATGGTATTGGCCATGTTGGGCATGGTGTTGGCCAGGTTTGCTATACTTCCACTAAATATTTATTATGTATTTTTAGTATTCTATTTTACTAGTAGGTTTAGTTTAATAAGCAGTTCCCTTTCAATATTTCAATCGAAAAATCAAGCATTAGTTCGGGCATATTGACAGCGCGTTGATGCCGCTCTAGGAATAGTTTGGCAAAGCAGAAAGCGCATGTTTTGCGCTTTAATAATACCCAGTTACTAACCTTGTTCACAGCAAGTGAGAGACGGGATAGCATCCACTGGTCCATGGGTGCTAAGGTCGCGGGTGGTGTCGTTATTGCCTGCAAAATAAATCCTTTATCGGGCACCTGTTTTCCATCGTTAAGCTTTAATTGGTTTGAGATTACGTTCTGTGTCATATTTGCATTACAATACTGTCTGCGTCCCGCAGTTTTTACCGGTTACTGTGGCTACGTCGCTAGGACGGCAGAGTATTCAGACTCTACAAAGCGCCCTGAATTTCGTGGCTGTGTTTGGCAGTCCGGCATGGTAACCATTGTGTCAACTGAGTCGTCTTAGTAGAATAGTCAGTATGTATAGTTTGCCTACAACATACATCAGAAATAACAGATATTAGAAGATTGTCGTTCATCATTACCTCATAAGTAGTGTCCTTAGGGAAGTACATGAGCGCGAACTTGGTCGCGTTCCATAGTTTATTGCAGAAGAACCGGTACCCCTGGACACGGAGGATGTCCAGGTTGAGGTCGCGGCCGGCAGCCATCGCGCAGAGACCGAACCTAGAGGGAAGCATTTATTGTAATACCAGCGGAAAAAGTAAGAAAGAAAAGCATTTATTGAGTACAAACACAGGAAGAAAGAAATGAACATGACAATGAAAATTAATTAATAGCAATCCTGGCCAATACAATACCCAACATGACCAATAGAGGGTGTCCAGCAACACATTGTGTTACTTCTAATCAGGGACTTAAAACGTTATCCATAACAGAATGTTTAACGTTATAAAAACGTTATAATAGTATCGGTATCTCAGCAAACATTTCGTTATCGATCTTTTGTATAACGTTTTACGAGTAACAGAACGAAATTTTAACTGCAAAAATAACGTTATTATAACGATAAATACGCGACGTTGCCAAACTTATTCATTTTACAAATCCGCGCCACGCGCGGCGGAATTTGCGCATCAGTTGGTCAAAGCGAAATGGGTCGAAAAAAAATCAACAAAGTTTACAGATATTTCAATCTTGAGGATAATAATAAGACCTCAAAATGTTTAGTTTGCGAAAAAGTTTTAAAGGTAAGTTAAGAAAGAAGTAGATAGTAAGTAGGTAGTAATGTGTAGAATTTTCTAAAAAAAAAAAAACTAATATTTTCTAAGAAAATCGGCTTATTAATATTTATTTTTTTACAATAATGCCGATTTCCTTAGAAAATATGAATGTTTTCAATTTTTTTATAGAATCTTTTATGTTTCTCCGAAGAGCCCTTGCGATAGGCAGCAATAAAAAAAAAATATTAAAGATTGCTCATAATTTTTTTACTCTAAAAAATTAAATGCTCCGCAAGTCGCAAATGGATCAAGCTGTTTGTGTGGTTTGTGGTGCCTTATTAAAGGTAAAGAGTTGAACTAACACGCCTCAGTGATGAAAGTTATCGACTTTGGTTTTGATGCTAAAGGCCAAAATTTCTAGTACTTTTTTAAATAATGCCGATTTTCTCGGAAAATATTAATGTTTTGAATGTTTTTATAAAATATTTTATGTTTTTATAAAGAAGCTCTAGCGATTAGTAAAAAAAACCACGATAGTTAAAGATTTGGTCATAAAAATTCAATTGAAAATAGAGTTTTCAATGGCTTCTATTTTCCAAAGTCATCGATATAGCAAGCTGTTTGTGGTGTCAAATGAGAGATATGAGTTGAACTAACATGCCTAAAAGTTAGAGTGCGTAAGCTGCTCTGGTTTGTAACCTAGAGACCAAAACATGTGACGTTTCATACATTTTTTTCATATTTTGACGGCTTACGATCTGCATCAAAAACAGCCCTATGTCCATCATTTGCCGTTTCGAGCCACTGTGCGGCAGCGCGCCCGTGCAACGTTGCCGCCGTGTGCGCGCGAGCGGTGGTACCTGGTAGGTACTACCGCTCGCGCACGGTTTCGAACGCAGCGGCAACGTTGCTTGGCCGCAGAAGAGGTGGTTGGTAGGTATTAGGTATATACTAATTGCACTGTGAAAATTTATCGCTACATTATTGATTGGTTTATTTTACTTTTAATCGTAGATTCACTATGATAAAAAAATGTGTTTCGGAAATTTTACCTATTCCTACTAAACATATATCTAACACCAAAGTAATAGTAAATTTCAGGACGTTATGTAACCTTTAGCCTTCTTCGATATTTGAGATATCCAACACTACAACAAACAAACAAACAAAAATTTAATCTTTCCCATTTATACTATTACATAGTACGTACATGTACCTATAGATTACACCCTATGAGCACTGCGTTCGATAGTTCACACGAAGAAAAAGTAAACATTACTTTGAGTAAAAGAGATAGCATAAAAACAATAATTATAACATTATTATATGAATAACAATATTTTTAATAACGTTAAATTGACAATATAACGTAACGTTATTATAACGTTATACATATTCAAAGCTTTGAATAATATCGTTTTGTTATATCGTTTCTCTCACAAATAACGTTATCTTGCAATTCCACAGATAACGTTACTGTATTTTACCGGTATTTAAGTCCCTGCTTCTAATTATTATAAAATGGTAACACTGCGACGCGACAAGCTCATGGACTTGTTTCCGCTTCCTTTTTTCGACTAGTCGCGCGCGCATTGTTACGGATATTTTCGATTGTAAATTAACCACGCAGCAGACCAAGGCGACGATGGCGAGATAATTTTGACTCCTATAGGAATTATTGGTATGGAATGGCGACAGATCGTGATCAGTGGAAGAAAGGTAGAGAGGCGTTTGCCCTGCAGCAGTGGGACAGTGTAGGCTCTTAATAATAAAAAAACGTGTGGCACTCGGGAACTGCCGCGGTAAAGCTATTGCATCGTGCGAGCTTCGTACAGTCGTACCATATACACACACGTTAAGCGAACGCTCGGCCGAGCTACATGGTAGGCGGAGTGGGGGGTGTTAGGTTTTATTTTCGTTACGGAATTTCTTCATTCGGTCGCCGCGCTCTAAGCCCGCGATAAAAGCTATGCAACAGCTTAAAAATAATAAATTAACAAAGGAAAAATACCAAAAATTTATGGGCCACGGGCCTGGAGGCGTCATGTACTAAAGGAAAGGTAGTTTCAAGAGCAACATTTAATTGTATGACCACATTTTCGGTTTTGGAGTTATAGGGTCATTAAAATTATGTAGCCGATTTTTCGGTTTCGTGTAAGCCTACCGTCAGTCTTACCTAAGCGCATCAGTTCCACATTCCGGTATCCCATTAGGATAGTCCTGTTGCTGTCCAATCTTGGCCTTCTCCACCTCCTTGGGGTCGAGGTTGGAGTCTTCCAGCTGAGCGTGGAGCTGGTCCAAGGTCACGCCGGTAACCACGTCCACTGGGTCTATCACGTTCCCTAGGGACTTGGACATCTTACGTCCGTGAGCGTCTCGGACCATCGGGTGGAGGTAGATCTCTCTGGAAAAATACAACATAAATAAGTCTGAATAGATTAATATCAATTTGCTTGGAACTCCGCATTTAAATAGCGAAATTATAAATACATGGCCGAATCAAAGTAAAAGGTTTAATTATTTATTCATTTGGATTCATTTACATGAGATCACATTGAAACGTCTTAAAAACTAGGTTAGGATTTGTGCCTTTGGAACGCGCCCACCTATGAGAAGGTGATTTCGTGACCACCAAGGTCAAAATAGGTATATTTGATATGGAGCAATTAAAACCATGTCCATGGGTTCTTATCATTAAGGTTCGACGAAGTATCATAGTACGCCTTACCGCACAATTATTAAACCTGTTAAGGGACATGTCATTTATATGTCTTTAGGTAACTTATTATAATAGAGCACACATGTGCGATTAAACGATTTGTTTTTAATTAAATGCCGTAACACCAGAAAATAAGTGAATAAGAGTAACGCCTTAGGAGTTAGGTACTCACTTGAACGGTAATGTTCCCATTAGCCGTTGTCCAAAGAACACCATTCTAGCCACCCAGAAGAATAGGATATCATGGCCTGTTTCTAATAACGATCCAGGGTAGAAAGCCTAAAAATAAAGAAATATCGTGTATTTTAGCATTACCATCCTGCGAGAAATGACCAAAATGGTGTGGGTTTACAATCAGCGCGGTTGGATTGATATTGGCCGGGCCAAATTATAAAGAATGGATGGGGATAAATGGGCTAAAACAGCAGCAAGCTGGACACATCCGGGTGCTCTGCGACGCTGAGTTCGGTCACAAAGCGTTGGCAAGATGACCTCAACCGCCTCGAGCTAGCTTGGCCGGAGGTGGCTTAGGACCACGACCGTTGAAGGTAGATGGGGGAGACCTTTGCCCAGCAGTGGGATACAAGGGGTTAAATAAAAAAAATACGAAGAAAAAGAGCTTTCAGTCAACACTCATATTCTCCTAAAATAATTTATTAATAATAAGTATTAAAAAAACCTACATACCTTTAAATCGTCTGTCTGATCAGGCCACCCGAATATAGAGAATGGGAACAAGCCAGACGAGAACCAAGTGTCCAGAACATCTTCGTCACGTACCAGTGTGAAACTGTCAGGGGATAGGTTAAACTTGGAGATGGCTTTGGTGAGAGCTTCTTCTTTCGTATGCGCTGATACCCAGAGTTCTTTATCTGTCTGTGGGAGGGGGGTAGTTAGCAAATATGATAATTTAACTAGTTACTATTAATTTTATTTGTTTATTTTTGTCAAAAATAAGCTTCGTGTTATCAAACAAAGTTAAATTAGTATTTGAGACAAACTTGAATAAGATGTTATTTCTATGTCTATATTTTTCTTTATTATAAGTACCTACCTAATTAAATAATTGATATTGACATTTACTTTTTATCGTGGTGCTGGTTTGTTTCTAACATTTTATATTTCTACTTTTGTTGTTGATCTAATTTTGACATAATTTTGTACGCCAAAATGGCAAGATCTAGAAAGTACCATTTTATTTTTATCTTTTAAGAACTTTTATACCTAGACCTACAAAAATAAATATTTATGATTTATGATTTGTTTCTGGTCTGGGTATTTATATATGTATTTTAAGTATATATTTACAGAGAGAATACTAGTATTCTATCAGTTGTCTAGCTTACATAACACAAGCCTAGTTGCTTAGCTTGGGGCTAGATGACGCAGTGTGGTTAAATTAATTAATCAAATATGAATCATACAAAATGAATCATGCAAAAAAAAAACAAACACATATTTAGGCAGGCCGCACTTTGGACGCGCTTTCATGCGTATTTTTAACCGACTTCAAAAAAAGGAGGAGGTTCTCATAATTGTGTTAATTCATAGGATCAATACCAAACTTACTAGTTGTATGGGAACGAACCAGATTGGATGCGAATTATAATTAGGGAGAAGCTTATTTGATTTAATTTTAAGTGACTATGTTGGGAGAGCAGTGTTGGCTTAGTAATAGATACCTCGACCTTCATTTCCGAAGGTCGTGAGTTCGAAGGCCGGCATACCATGAACCAATGGATTTATCTTAGGAAAAATGGATGTGCACTAATTGACGGTAGGTGCTGGGTTAGAATATTCCATCCTCACTAAAAAAGGACCCAACTATAAGTCAAGTTGCAGCCCGTACTTATACAAGTGACAGTGTTTGAACCGTATGCTTTGCATAAAGTTGCATGAAATATGTAGTGCTTGCCTTGTTATGATTTTCAAACTTTAGGTCAAAATCCAGGGGGAAGGAATTTAAAAAATAGTCAACAAATGATTTTTCTTTGCTAATTCCGAATCACTCGATAGATGGCGGGCATAACGGGCCATCGTTGTCTCTGGTCAAGATTTTTTATTTATTCATCCCAGTCAGAAAAGGTAAAGACTGCTGAGTCCATACAGCCTCTTTGACGTAAATTTTTTTGATCATAGACAAAGGTTTACAGATACTTTTGCCATTTATCGAGCCATTTGAAACGAGTATTTTTAAGAAAAAAAAATGTTGTTGCCATTTATCGAGCCATATGGAACGAGTATTTTTATGAAAAAACTAATTTGCAAGATTTAATGACAAACATCGGGACAGGTGTAACGAAATAAAAGCTTGTAAAAAGCTAAAAATGCAAAAAAAAGAACAACAATATCCACCAATCACAATCTAGCTATATAAACATATGCGGTGTTCGTTTAGACAGATGCGTTCGTGCGACGTACGTTTGTAGTTGTCACGTGTGTCGTCCGCGACCGGATGCGGTGCGACTTGCGTCGTCCGGTCCGCGTGCGGCGGCGGCGGGGAGCCGTTTTACTCGCGCTCTCGTCTACTGCTGCCTTTTGAACGATATAACGCTGTTATTTCGCAACCTTGTCTGCGTAGGAGTTAAATTTTCCTATATCCTTTCTTAGCGGATGCCTAGGTTATAATACCTATTTGTAGATATGCCAACGTTCTTTGGGTCCGTTGATTTATCAGTCAATCAGGACTGAGTTTTATTTAATACCTACTAGCAGTTGTCCCGACAAACGTTGTATTGCAATTTTATAAAAAATAAAAACAGTGTTTCATTCTCTGACTTATCGAATATACACACAATTTCAAAGAAATCGGTTTGGCCGTTTAGGTGGAGTTTGGCAACTAACACCGCAACACGAGAATTTATTGATGTCCATTGACAAGTTTAACATTTTATATCAATAGTGCTGTAAGGCGTACTATATGTATACGTCGTCTTGCCTCAACGATAAGAATCCATGGACATGATTGCTCCATTTCAAATAAACATTAAAAAATATTGTACCAATAACTTAAATTAAATTTTAAACTACATTTTTTTCGATTGTAATACCGGCTTTCAAAGATCCCATGCGACAAATCACGGTTTGAAAAGAATTCTGATCATAAAAACTTTGAAATTGCTATCTTCGAGTCTTTGCATGGGAGTTCCTTTTAAGACGTACATTCCTGCTAGGAAAGAATTTCTTAAAAATTAATACCTTAAGAGAAAAGGGGTACCGGAGGCTCTCTCCATACAAACGTAGTCGACTGTTTTCTCCCTGGATAATGACACTAGAGCAAATATTTTTGTTGCATAAAACTTATAACTGCCATGACCATGCCCCTATGTTTTTTAAATCTTCATTTCTATGATAATTTTAGAAAATGAAAATAACCAAAACATAGGAGCATAGTCATGGGAGTTATAAGTTTTATGGCACAAAAATATTTGCTCTAGTGTCATTATCCAGGAAGGAAACAGTCGACTACGTTTGTATGGACAGAGCGTCGGTACCCTTTCACCTTAAGGGGTAAATATGAATATAAATCATATATTTTGAGAGTGTTACATACCTGTGTGGGAACAATCACCCTATAAGCCGGTATCTGGTGTCCCCACCACAGCTGCCTCGATATACACCAATCACGTATATTTTCCATCCAATGGTACCATGTCTTCTCGTGTACATCAGGTATTATCTTCAATTCGCCGGTTTTAACTGCTTTGATAGCGTCGGCGGCCATTTTGTCGCAGCGAATGTACCTTTAAATCAAGGATGTGTACTGGTTTATTTTTTACCTGTTTTTACCGGTTTATACACCGCACGGTTTTGAATATCGCTATTAGAACAAAAGTTAAACCTTAATAAAAACATATATTAACCGACTAGCAGCGCACCGCGGTTTCCACCGGCGTAACTCCCGATCGCGTGGGAATATCGGGATAAAAAGTAGCCTATGTTACTGTCAATGAATCAATGTATCTTTAGACAAAGATTTATCAAAATCGTTCCAGTAGTTTCGGAGTCTATTCGTTACAAACAAAACAGTCTTTACATTTACTAAATACATAGAAAAAAAAACAATTTTTTGAGTATGCTTTTAAGAATTTTAGGTTTTTTTTGTTAATTATACTCCCAAAAGGGCAAGCAAAAGACTTTTTAATTAAGGACGTTCCGAATGTGTATTATACTAACCACTGTGGCTTCAACATGGGTTCGACAACATCCTTAGATCGACTGCATAGAGGTACAACCATCGTGTTTTCTTTAGTCTCCTTGTAGAGGCCGAGGTCCTGTAGTGATTTCACTATATTGCGACGTACGTCGAAACGTTTCATGCCCTGAAACAACCGACTAAAAGTAAGTACAATCAACGGTCAAAAGTCTCTGCCCACCGTAACGTTTACAATCCTGTGCAGCACTATTTGAACATTATAACACAACGTATCCTACTGTAAATCGATCCCACGTCGTTTGGTGTAGCGGGTGGCGGCATATACCACTCGGCCAACTAAAGACATAGCTAACATGTTGAAAATAATAATCACACTGAGTACTTTTAATAATAATTCAAGTATTTATGTTTGTGTGTAACGTCTATTAGAAGAAGATCGTAAGTCCAATACTTGTTGATAGTATTATTGTAGCAAACTGATTATTTACTTATGACCCATACTGTACATGTTTTTACATTTTATTATTTTAAGTGCGTGAGCCAGCTAACACCAGTATGCGCTATATCTAGCGCAGTGGCATAGTGGTTATCGCATTCGCACGGTAACCAGGAGGTTTGGAAATTTCGGCAATGCATTATTCCTTGAAAAAAATGTCCACATTATAAGAAGTTTTTAAATGTTGTTAAAACGAAATCAGTTAATACGTTCGGGAGCTACGATGCCACAGACACACACAGATACGTCAAAAAGAGGTTTAATGTATCTTTATAGTAAATTTTCTCAAAATAGGACCAGTAGTTTCGGAGCGTATTTGTTACAAACAAAAATATCATTACTCTTTTTTTATTTTTGTATATATTTAAAACTTACAGTGAAAGGTCCGCAGTTATCCAACATTTTGCCTTCGTCGTCTAAAATGTTAATAAACGGTAAATTGTGACGTTTCCCGATTTCATAGTCATTCGGATCGTGTGCGGGAGTTATTTTGACGGCGCCGGTTCCGAATGTCATGTCGACGTAGTCGTCCGCTATGATCGGTAGTTTACGGCTCAATATAGGATGTAACAGGTTCCTACCTATTAAATGTTTGTACCTAGAAAACAAATTAATTAATTAAAAAAAAACTCGCGCATTTTTCTTCTTCTGTTTTTAGTTGTTTTTGTTAGATTTGACGACCCAGTTGGCACAATGGTCACCATGCCGGACTGCCAAACACAGGGTTACGGGTTCGATTCCCACCTCAGACAAGTATTTTCGCTTAGATATTTGTCTATGGTCTGGTTGTTTCTATGTATTTTAAGTATACATTTACAAAAGAAAAGTATACAAGTAGTATATCCATTGTCTAGCACCCATAACACAAGTCTAGTTACTTAACTTGGGGCTATATGGCAATGTGTGGAATGTCCTGCAATATTTATATCCTTATTTTATTTATTTATATTAAAATTGTTTTTCTGTATTTCGTATTTTTTGTTATAGATGCAACAGAAATACCTAATACCTAAGCTATCACGGTTCATGAGATACAGCCTGGTGACAGACAGACAGACAGACGGGCAGTGAAGTCTTAGTAATAAGGTCCCGTTTTTACCCTTTGGGTATGGAACCGGACGATTTAGATAAAACTTGGTATGTAGTAGATAGCTGGAGACCTGTAATAACACATAAGCTACTTTTTAACCCGATATTCCCACGGGATCGGGAGTTACGCGGGTGAAACCGTGGAGCGCTGCTAGTGACAGATATGATGATCATCATCATATCAGCCCAAACACGTTCACTGCTGGACACAGGCCTCCCCCATACGACGCCACAAACAGCGGTCCTGAGCCGCCTCCATCCACCGACTACCCGCGACCGCCACAATGTCTTCGGTCCACCGGGCAGCTGGTCTCCCAACACTCCGTTTCGCGTTGCATCGCGGCTGCTACATATATGCGGCGGCGGATATGATGATGATGATTAAAATTTCTCAAGGCTTACCTTGCGTCTTCAGGGTGTACAGCCACAGCCACGTCACCCAACATGGTCTCCACTCTGGTAGTGGCTACAACTATCTCCTCATCACTACCTTCACAGCGGTACGCGAACAGGACTAGCACTCCGAATTCCACCTACGATCACAAACGATTGTTAAACTAGGGAACCTATTAAGAACTTTATAGTGATTTTAGGGACAAAAAATCTATTTTTTTTTATTTTGTTCATTTAGAATAATGTACAGTGAATGGGTTCACTTTGAAATAATCTAAAAAACTAAGTTAGGATGTGTGCCTTCGGAACGCGCCCACCAATGAGAAGAAGGCACAAGAAACTCATGGGGTTTTTTTTGATCATGCTCATTTAAAAAGCTGTATAGAGGTATTTAAAAATCCCTCTTTTCCCTATTTTGCAATGAGTTTTGATTGTAGAAGTCTGTTTGTTTATTTGTACTCGTACCTAGTTCAAGTATAAATGGCTAGTGTTTTTTTTTTCACAAAAGTGATAGGTCAGCGTTTCACCACTGTCACATCTGCCTGACGATAAGTGACTATGCGGTTTAAGATGTAACTTGAATGATTTGACAATTCACTGTAGGGCAAAGTTTTTCCCATTTGCGTCTGCTGTTCGGAACTCAGTCTGTGGTGGTTTTTGCTTAAATCTCGTTGAACAAGCGGCAGATATAGCCAGCCCAGTTCCACTTAAGTGTGGCAAACATCCTTAATTTTTGGCTTTATTAGGAAGATTGACATAAATTGCTCATGTGCATAGATATTGTATTTTTTTCGATATTAAATCAGGAGTAATTAAGCGAACAAAACTGCGACTATAAGCTAGTAAACAAACAAAAACGAACCTTATTATCATATCCAGGTATATTCATCAATGTCCGCCCGCTAAGCTCAACTTTATCGACCTCAATATCGCTGATAGCACTTTTCAAAGTACACGACCAGTTAACGAGCCTGTTAGCTCTATAAATGTCACCAGCGTCGTGTAGTCGTATAAAGGCTTCGTTGACAGCACGACACATGGACGGGTCCATCGTGAACCGGACGCGGGACCAGTCGTATGAGGAGCCTAGCGATCGGAGCTGGGTGTAGATTCTATCGCCTTTTCTGTGTAGGTAGATTATAGTGAGAAAGTGACAAGAAAAGAGACGGCACCTCCTTGACCGGTTTGACAGCTAATGGATAAAGGGTTCGATGGACTTTTCTTTATGGCGCATATGACACACCAAGGCAGTGGAAACAGATTGCCGAGCTAAGCAGGACATGGACGAAAAAAATATAGAGAAAAGATTTGATATATTTTTTTTTCGTTTAAATTGAATATGCTCCGAAACTACTAGACCGATTTAGATGAAACTTGGTATGAGGATACATTGATTCATTAGGAGTAACATAGGCTACTATATCCTGATATTCCCATGGAATCGGGAGCTACGCGGGTGAAACCGCAGAGAGTTACTAGTATAAATTGTGTTGAGAATTATAGCTAATCTATAGCAATAAAATTGAAAGACCTGACTGGTTGATTCAACGCCCAAATTAACAGACGGATAGGGCTAAAATAATGATGGCAAGGCCAGGTAATACTAGAGCATATACACAAATACAAAAATACTCCATTTATCTGGATTACAATGAAGTTGATGGTATTTCGTGAACTAGATGTGGATAAATATATAAGCATTTAAAGTTACGTTTTTTTATATTCTTCATCAGCAACTGACGCCATTACACATATAGGAACTTCAAGAGCTTAACCTCCTTGCAAACAAGTAACTTTTGTTTGAAGTTTTGCCATTATTCTTTGGCATACAAATAGCTATTAAGAATAACTAAGCTAACAAAGAATTATTATCCTAATTCAATTATTTCGCGAAATAAGTCACAAGTAAAAGCTAGTTAAAATGCGTTTGTGTACTGTTTATTTTTGTAATGTAGACTTACTCATTTTTCCAATTCCAAACACGTTTGATAAACTCCTCTCTCCCCAAGTCGTGTCTGGTCTTCTGTTCTTCGCGCCACAACTTCTTCTCGACGACCACTTGTGTAGCGATGCCGGCGTGATCGCAGCCCGGATTCCAGAGGGTGGTACGCCCGTTCATTCTAGGGATTAAACCATAGATAGTGTGACGTCCTGTCGTCACTTGTGATGTAGGGGTAAGTAAACTAAAACACGCTTATGATCTTTAGGTAGGTAGTAGCCATATGCACCCAGCGCGCGCGGCCTCTCTCGTTGGCTCCTTGAGCGTGACTCCGTCGCTCCGCTCGAGCACATACATCACAGATAGAAGTTATTTAAAGGGCGGTATTAGGCTGGTCGATACCTCGACTTTTATTCCGATGGTTGTGGGTTCGAATCCCGGCTGGTTGTGTCCCAATGCATTTTCCTTACGAAAAATTTATGTGAGTTGTTAGAGGGTAGTATTGATGCTGGATCAGCTTACTCCATTTTCACACTAAAAGGACCAGGACCAAGACCTCTTTAGGTCTAGATGCGGAAAACAGCCCATAGACAAGTAAAATTTTTGCAGATAATTGCGCACAGCACCATCTAGCCCCAAGCTAAGCAATGGATAGAATACATCAATCATCACTACATGTATAAAATAAAGTCACTTTTCGCCGTCCCTATGTCCCTATTTCCCTTTGTATGCTTAGATCTTTAAAACTACGCAACGGATTTTGATGCGGTTTTTTTTAATAGATAGAGTGATTCAAGAGGAAGGTTTATATGTATAAAACATGCACAATATAGCCGTGCGAAGCCAGGGCGGGTCGCTAGTATACTTATATTCGGAACAAAGTTCTATAACACGGTAAAAAATGTTACGAAAATGTGAAACAAAAAACTGTTAGAGAAAGAGAGAATGAAGGAGAGCGATAACTAATCTCCCACAAATATATTGAGAATTCGTCTTTTTTCCTCATCACCCAGATCAGAAACAAACATCTGTACACATAAGTAATTGGACATAATTGGGAATGAAAGTATAGACATGGATGCAAAAGAACCTCACCTATGCCACCTAGTGATAGCATCTTCCACAGCATTGGTAAGTGCATGTCCAAGGTGCAATGTGCCCGTCACGTTGGGAGGAGGGATCACCATCACAAACTTGCCTTTAGGATTAGGTTCTAGGACTGATTTACGCTGGAAAATTAAACATAAACATATATTTATTTTAAATTTTATAAAGAGCAATCAAGCTAAATGTATGGTTGTGCAGAGATGGTTTAATGGATAAATACTGTATGGTATCAGAGAATATTTATTGACTAACTGGTTACATGGTAATATAGTGTTCAGTTCAGTTCAGTGCCTTTTACTTAATTAAAGTTTTTTAACCAGTAAAAGAGAGACCAGGAAAAGACACTTTAATTAATTATAGTCAGCAGTAAGACACAGCTTTAATTAATTATTGATTTTTGAAATTTTGTACGTTTTAGTGCTTAAAAATGTTGTCTGTCCAGAAGGCCAATTCTCGTAAATAACATTGTTCAAATTACATTTCAATATCATTTCGATCACAAATAATACCCTCAAAGTAGCTCAAAATACCCTCAAAGTTAGCTTTTTATATAAAAAAAACTGACTTTGAAGGTATCTTTTGCAATCGAAATGAAATCGGGATGATATTGAAATGTAATTTAAACATTGTTATTTACGAGAATTGGCCTTCTGAACTCTTAAAGGGGCAGTTTTGGTCACACAGGTAAAATTTTGACATTTCTAGAATAATTTGTTCTGTTTTTATTATATCTTTTATGAAAAAAGGCTACTCACTCCATACTCTGGTTTGAAGAAGCCCTGCTTCTCCCACCAGCTATACCAAGCCGCCTCTACATACTTAGGGCTGTAGGCATCGGGCATGGGACCAAGGATGTCTTTCTTTTCGCCCGGGGCTGTATCAGCAGTGTATACTGCACTTTCTTTCACTTCTTTGACTTTTTTCTGAAAGGTAAAAAAGGTAAAGTTAATCCATGCAGGGTAAGGACAGATTTCTCAGAGGAGTGTTGGCAGTAAGATGCCACCAGTGGCTACACCAGATTGGTGAATGTCTCAATCTCATCAGGGTCATGTAGGTTTTTAAATTTTGTATGCAATTCTTATTGAAATATTTGCAATTTCACTAGCATTAAGTTTTGAACTTTTTCTTAAGTATCTAGACAAAAACCAGTTGAATAGATTGTTTTGTCTTTTAGACAAAGTACAGGATGAAGCAAAGGTATTATTTAAGAGTAAAAAAGAAAAATTGACTGAGTAGGTACAAAAACATTGTAAGAAAGCAGACAGCTTATCAGTTTGATAACAATTATTGTGGTTGTAAATAACTTAATTTATTAAATGTCAGATATCTTCTATTATTTGAATATAATATATGAATTTTCACCAAGAAAAATAACAAGGCTAAATAAAATAAGGATTACTTGTGTTTAAAATGTACCATCAAAGTTGTTTATTTAGGTGAATGTATGACTCACACAGCTAACTACAAATTCAAATGTAGTAAATGAATCTCACGTCTCGTGCCTGTGTTTAGAAAACGTACTTGTTATGATGCAACCCGTCTAACAATTGCTATAGTCCTTTCACTTACAAAACATAGGCTTATCCTAACCTTAATCACGCAATGCTAGTTACTGATAAATAGTGCAGTAAATGAATGGGAGTAAAGTTAATAAGATTGAAATAACAATTAAAATGAAAAGAATAAAAGGCTTTTTCAACAAATACCTCCGGCTTTTCTTTCTGAACAGCTGGCGCAGCATTTTTCTTGTCCAATTTGGCTTTCAACTTTTCTAGCTTCGCAGCCTTTTCGGCCTCTTTCTTCAGCTGCTTTGCTGTTTTCTCTTGCGGCGGCCCTTCAGCAGGACCATTTTGACTTTCGTTATCAGTCATGTTTTTAGGAAAAAACTAAAATAATTCGTATTTTGTAAACCAAAACCACATTTGCACGACTGTGATGTGGAAAAGAAAGAAATCAATTTGACATTGACGTTTGACATAGATCGAATTGACGGAAAAGATTTCGTTTAGAAACTAACTTTTCATGGAGTCGATAGTCGATGCATGTTTTTCGTACGCGGCTTGGTTGTGAATGGCAACCTTTTTCTAATTTGCAATGTTGGCAACAGTGAAATTCAATAAACGCCATTTTGTTTTTCGATTTTCGTACGAAGAACGCGTTGCCGTGTGCTCTTGTAAATTTATTGAAGTGATCTTTGATTGTGATAAAAATAGACTACATTGGTGTTATTTGTTTTTATTCAGCGATTGTATTGCGTCGCTCGTCATGTCCGATCGAGAGGTACTATTCTTGTTGTATTGTTTAGGAAGGCGGGCGAGGCGATCATTCCCGCTTCACCTCGTGTTTTATTTTCTCGGCATCTTTCTAAAAATACTGAGCCTGAGATCACTTTCGTGATTTCAGAGGAGTCGTTCGAGGACTCGCAACGGTTCGCGGGAGCCGGAGCCGAAGCTGTCCGGGATGTCCATGGGCATGAGCAGAAGCCGGTCCCGAACTCCGCCCCCGCCAAAAGCATCCGCGAGGAAATACAGAAGCCCGTGAGTTTTATTTACATTCCATTTGATTGCGAAACGTTTTTCAACACCCATCAAGCCAGCTAATCAACAAAAGACACTCAACACGATGATTATATTGTGATTATGATCATAACCTCGCTTTCAAGGTTAATAGGTTGATTTCGACGCGCTGGACGCACAAAATTGTTATACGGAAATACTAAAAAAAAATATACTTACCTACCTACTGAAAAACCGTCAATTTTATTTACCTAGCTACTACATATTTTGCCATACCTAGTCGGGTTGATAAGAAATAATCACCATGCAACCAATAGCTTGTACCACCTCGTACCTAGCAACAGTAAAGTTTTGTCATTAAATTGCACCACACAGTAGGTAATGTTTGGTCAATAATTGATTATGGTGTACAAATTGCCTGTTTGTTCACCTACTTACACTACCTAATGTTAAATCAATAGCTAAGTACCTAGTGTATGGTTACGGAGGCAATGATAAGATACTACAATACCGACTATGGAATGTTGATCTGTTTGTTTCCATAACAACCTCGTAAAGATTAAATAAACAACAACAGAAAGATAAAATACTAATACAACATTTGTTATATTTATTTCGATGAAGAGGAGGGCTTTTAATAAAGAGCTTTTAATCTACACAGCCTTACTAACGAATTATTTCTTTATTAGACTTTCTACAATAAAAACATAAACCCATATTAAATATATGAAATGTTGCTCAAACTTGGTACTAAGAAATCATGTGTTGATTTTACTACTTGATTACTTGAAAAAAAAAAAACAATGCTACTTAGCGATAATGATCATCATTAAAATTAACTCACTAAATAGTAGCTAATTATAGTTACTTACTCAATTAGGATTATTAAAGAAAAACTGATAAATAAATTATCCATCGTCAAACCTTATTATACATCCAACTTGCTTAAATTTTTTGAATAAATACTGATATAAAGCTGGATTTGCACCGGCCAATAGTCTGATCAATTTCTACATTCAATTTGCCATAAAAAATGTATAGGTTTTATGTGTTTAGATTGAATGCAAGTGGTTTAATATAGTTCTAGCTTTGTTATGTAATTCCGTGTGTTGCTTTTCCTGCTATTAAATCCTAATCATGAGCACAGCCAGTATGTGCTAATAAGGACATTGTTATTTATTATTACAAAGTTCCTCATACAATTTAAATGGAACATATTAAACATAGATTTTATATACTCATTGTGAAAGTACGTCTTTGTTTGTTACTCCTTTAAGCAAAAACTACTGACTCGATTGTGATAAAACTACGTATGCAGATAGATCTGGAATAATCCATAGCTACCTTTTATATTGATATTCCCACGGTTTTGGGACTTACGCGGATGAAACTGCGGGGCTATGTAGTTGTCAATAAACTTTGATAATTGCTACAGATATCTGCTTCTACACTAATATTATGAAGAGGAAATATTTTTTTGTTTGGAACAAGATCGATTTTGATGAAACTTGGTATGAGGATTTATTGAACCTTGGGAGTAACATAGGATACTTTTATTCTGCTAATAATTTCGTAAATAAGTAGGTAAACATCAAAATAAAAAGCTATAAGTCCTTATTAACTTGATACTGTCGATGCTCAGCCCCATGTTCCTTCCAATTCCTTCCCATCGCTTACATCAGCTACGTTATACTGATGCTAGGTCGTCATCCAGGTCGAGGTCCCGCTCGGGCTCCCCTCGCCGTTACCGCTCGCGGTACTCGCGCTCACGCTCGCGCTCGTACTCGCCACGCGGCTCCTACCGCCGCAGCCACTCCCACAGCCCGATGTCGTCGAGGCGCCGCCACGCTGGTGACCGGGTGAGACGTTTGGTACAAATGCTGCTTTTTACTCGTACACAGTTGTATTATTCCAGGTTGTTTCGGTAGATTAGATATATAGGATAGAATTATAACTGTACTTTTCAGCAAGTTGAGACGCGACTCATGCGCATATGCGCCACAGCAAAGTAGAGTGCTCGTCAAATAAGCCTGCAAACGATTAAAATCTGGTTCTATGTTTTTATTTGCTTTCTGAGCCAAGAGTAATTAAAACCTAAACAAAACAACATCATGCCCAACCATAAATGCGGACTCTTTAGACAAGCACTATATCCTACCTTCTGCTGTTTGGCTTCATTAATTTAAGTACAACTGTGATATCTCGAATTATGGCGTGAGTTACTAGTTTACTGCAAAGTAAACTTAGTGCTGATTGATTGCTGGAAGGTATAAGTTTAGGTAATTGTTAATATTAAAGCCTCAAGTATTTTGATTTAGATTAGGTACTATAATAATATTTAAATAGATAAACAGAGGTAAGTAAATATATAAAAGCATACTCTTAGGGCTGTTTGCAGGAATAAATATATAAATAAATAAATAAATATAAATATAAAGCTCCAAGCTAAGCAAGTCTACTACTAATCCACTAACTAATCTTGTGTTATGGTAACTGGACAATGGAGATAACAACAAATATTTGTTTACAGAAACAAATATCTATACACAAATAGAGCGGGGGTCGAACCCGCAACGGTTCGCCCGCTGCACCTCATTGGTCGTCAAAAAGTTAAATTCTACTGAATGAATGTAGATTAAAATATTCCTGCAAGCCATCCTTAGTTTTGTAGTTTGATTAAAATCTTAGTTTTTGCTGATATTTTAGCACAAAAGAAAGAATAGTATCAACTTTCTATTTGTTAGAATAGATGCATTAAAATAGTTAAATGTACAGGGTAACAAAAATGGAGGCACATCGGAGACTTTTAAACTTGCTATTTACAACACAAGCCGGACTTATAAGTCCCTCTCAAAGAATAACTATAATAGCTCATTGATAACTAAAACTATAGCAATAGGTGTCCTTCCAATTGTTACTGAAGGCCAATCTCGTAAATAAAATTGTTTAAATTACATTGTAATTGCATTTCGATTACAAAAAATACGATTATAAAAAGCTAACTTTAAGAGTATTTTTTGCTATAGAAATGCAACTGGAATGTTATTTCAATGTAATTTAAACAAAGTTATTTACGAGAATTAGCCTTTTGATTGTACATTGTAAAGGTTTGTATGTATAATAAGTTTAACCTTTATTGTTTTAAATTCTTATTTTTTTATGCAAATTCCCTTTAATTAAGTCATACTAACAAATAATGAAACAACTTTGGAATTTTATTACTGTGTATCAGGTTTCAAACATTTTTTATTTAACTTTATTTTTATTTTATTTTACTCGAAATTCTATTAATACTCAAGAGACAAAAGGTGTTGTCATAAGTTTGCCTGTCTGTATGTCATCGACGTTTTAAAACGTATGAACTGATTTTTTTTTGATGTTCTGATTGTGTTTCATGAAAATTGGTTTTTAATCTAACAAAAAAGTTTGAAGAACTCCATCACAGAGCAACAGAATACTAGAGATGGGGACAAACCGCTGCGTTGCGCGGGAACGTTGTATGCCCATTAATTCGATTTTATTCCAAAATGTCAACTCTTTGTTTGGTGCAATAATCGCAGTGAAGCGTGAATTACCACAAAGAACTATTAAATAAATTTAAACGAGGTAGTAACATTTGAGACTGGCATCAATTCAGCCTCAATCTCTTGGTCTTTTTTTTTTTTCGCGGCGATCTTTCAAACCTATGGCAAAGTATAGAGGCCATTCATACAAACAAGAAATGTGTAACAAAATCTTTTAAAGTGTTAGGTTTGCCTAAAATATTTTGTCCACAAAAAATATTTACGAAAATGATTATTTTTTGGCTACATAACCGTAATAGAGACACATAAGTGATTTTGTTATTTGGGCATTAGTTGTTTGTATTGATATACTCTATTCATTGCCACAGGTTAGAAAGTGCAACTAAACATAAAAATGGCTGACCGTTTACTATACCAAAATGTTACATCCCCTTTTGATTTAATAGTTCTTTGAGTATTTGTAACAATCGGACTCAATACAAACTAGGCAACATGTCCGATATCGCGATATCAGTGTATCCATACCTGGAGGTTCAGTCCACATAACATCAGGTGGCCAACGGTTTACAACTAGTTTGCAATTTCAGAATAACCTTGGAACTTTTTCTTGACATCAGCAAACATGATTTTGCAAAACAAAGCATTGCTTGGAAACGTTTCTCGAGTGTCTTCAAAAAAGGATTCTCAATACTACTTACTATTTTTTGGCTAGGTATTTGGGCATGACTTTACAAAACGATTTAAATAATTATTTTTTTATTGTTGAAAGTTGTCACAGCCCGAGGTACATAAAAATGTGTTGAAATGCCCCTCTTAAAATCAAGTTCTTGTCGTTATTTTCGCGCATAATCTACATAACCTAGCTTAACCCTTGCAGGAGAATCCGACCCCATCGCGCTGCCTCGGCGTCTTCGGGCTGAGTCTCTACACAACGGAACAGCAGATAAACCATATCTTCTCTAAATACGGGCCCGTTGATAAGACGCAAGTCGTTATCGACGCTAAGGTGGGTTTTATTATAGATCCTAACTTAGTTTTAAGACGATTCAATGCCAATGATTACAACTGAATAAGGAAATGTTGACTTTGATGGTTTAATGAAAATACACGCGTAAAATCAATAATCAATTTCCTTGCTCCAATCAAATATTATTTCCGTCACTTGGCTGCAGTCCGAAATGGACAGAAAGCGAGCCCCTTGCCGCTCATAGCGCTGTAAGCATTTTTTGTACGTTAATAAGTTCGGACCGCTAGATATTTTGATCATGAGAACTGAAAGTGCTTTTCATCCAAACTATGTAATAACTAACTCTTACCCGTGACTTCGTCCGCTGAACAGTTCAATTTTCCTAAACCCTTTCTTAGTGGATGCTAAGAACTTTATGGCAAATTTTAGACCATGGTTATAGCTGTGCATTGATCAATCAGTCAACTTCGAATTTCTAACCAAAGACTAGCTGAAGCCATTTAGTAACTATGTTGTATTCTATATCACTCGTTTCGTCCACAGACTGGTCGCTCCCGCGGCTTCTGTTTCGTCTATTTCGAGAACCAAGAGGACGCTAAAGTGGCTAAGAACGAGTGTACCGGCATGGAGATAGACGGGCGTCGCATCAGGGTCGACTTCTCTATCACGCAGCGAGCTCACACTCCTACGCCTGGCATCTATATGGGGAAACCCACGTAAGTACTCACAAACTTTCACATCTATACTAATATTGTAAAGCTGAAGAGTTTGTTTGTTTGAATGCGCTAATCTCAGGAACTACTGGTTCGAATTGAAAAATTATTTTGGTGTTGGATAGTCCATTTATCAAGGAACGCTATAGGTTACTTTTTATTTTGATACTAGCGACCCGCCCCGGCTTCGCACGGCTATATTATGCATGTATTATACATATAAACCTTCCTCTTGAATCACTATCTATTAAAAAAACCGCATCAAAATCCACTGCGTAGTTTTAAAGATTTAAGCATACAAAGGGATATAGGGACATAGGGACAGAGAAAGCGACTTTGTTTTATACTATGTAGTGATTCCCACTAGATCGGGACTTACGCAGGTGAAACCGCGGGGCGCGCAAATTAGAAGTAGGATTTGATATGGATATTTGACAACCAGAAGGTCAATTCTCGTAATTATAGCAAAATGCAATCTTATATTGATCGAAGTGAAATGATATTGAAATTTAACTGTCAATTGGTATTCTGCTAACCATAATCATAATAACATTTCAGTTACATTTCAATTACATTTCAATTGCATTTCACTAACATTGCGATATAAAATCATTCAGTCATTCATTCATTTTGCTTTGTTAGGTTGGCTATGTCACAAAATTTAAAAGAATTTCATTTGGCGCCTGTTTTATTTTGGAGTGTGTCTGAAGAAACTTTGTTATATGAAGGTCCATGAGATAAATCGCGCTAACGCTCTAGATAGCAATAATTATGACAGCGATCGGTAGGAAGGAAGGAAGCGAGCAATTGGTGTCGATAGCAATCAATAGCAATAGCAATAGATAGCGATTTTTTACAAATAAAGTAAATAATGTGGGCCATTTCACATAACGCCATCTAGCCCTAAGCTAAACAACTAGGCTTGTATACTTAAATACTTGTTTGGGGCGAGAATCGAATCTGTAACCTTCTATATCGAAATACAAGTAAAGTAAACTCCAGTCGCGCTTCGGAGATGACACGCATTATTTTTTTTATTAGATTTACACACCAACCTAACTAGTTAACCTTAAAAATTCACTAAATTCGTTGTTTCATGTCGATTACATTTCAATCAACTCTCGATCTCAAATTTGACGTTTCTTATGCGACGAGAATACGGTCTAGATAAGTTCGATTACATTTCGATATAATTTGTATTTGGAGAATACCGTTTTACGTACATTTTAGTTTCGATTGCATTTCAATTAAATTAACATTCATTCGGATATCATGTTGAAATCTTAGTTTATGAGAATACCAAAAGATGACGTTTAGTATATTTTTTGCAATCGAAATGCAATCGAAATGATATTGAGATGTAATTTTATCAATTTTATTTATGGGAATTGGCCTTCTGGACAATATAATCTTGGTCAATATTATGGTGGATATTTGACAACCCCCCAATTGTCCAACAAAGGTCGAAATATGTAAACCAAGTGTTTTACATGTGAACTTATTTGTTGGTAGAGTATTTGAGCAGATTTAGAGTAAACCAGTCTTAAGTCCTAATTGGTTTACTAAAGGCCTGTTCTAACATTTATGAAACTAGCGACCCGCTCCGGCTTCGCACGGCTATATTCTTATATATAAAAATGAATCGCAAAATGTGTTGGTAAGCGCATAACTCAACAACGCCTGGACCAATTTGGCCAATTCTTTTTTTGTTGTGTTTGTTATTGTCAGGAGAAGGTTCTTATGAAAGAAAAAATTAAGGAAATTTCGTAGAAAATTATTACGCGGGTGAAACCGCGGGGCTCAGCTAGTCATACATATAAACCTTCCTCTTGAATCATTCTATCTATTAAAAAAAGCGCATTAAAATCGTTGCGTAGTTTTAAAGATCTAAGCGGTCAAAGGGAAATAGGGACAGAGAAAGCGACTTTGTTTTATACTATGTAGTGAAGTGATAGTGATAATGATGTCAAATAGAAAAAAGTATGATACAATTTTCTGTTTTTTCTTTATCACAATGAAGTATTACGTAAACTAGATGTGGAAAAAAGATATAGGTATTTACATTCACGTGTTTTACATTGTCTGCCGGGTAATCTTTTACTATTGGTGGGTGTCCATAAAGTTGTTGATTTGGCCCAAAGTTCTTCCGGCATACGGCAGATATGGCCGGCCCAATTCCCTTAGGATTATATCCTTTAGGATGTCATTTCCCAATGAACAGATACCCTGATTGTTACAGCTCCAGTAGCCGAGGTGACAATGGATACGAGAGGCGCGGAGGAGGAGGAGGACGTGACAGAGAGTAAGTAGCTTTTGACGTGATAACGTTTTATAAATTGGTGAACACCTGCAAGCTCAAAAAAGTGTGACGTCACGCGTCGTTACTGGAACGCCTCATGTTATTGACAAGGTAACTATAGCAACGTTTTATCGTTGCCATGGTTACCAACAATGTTTTCTTATGACGTTATCACGTAAAATTATCGTCCGGAAACAGACTTTACAGACAACCATTTTTTTTATTTATTGAGAAAACCAACCATAGACTTAGGTCCGTATTAATAAACCGAACTCAATATCGATTTCAATCTTAAGTTTGCTCTTGAGTTGTTGCGCTGATTAATAAACCTATCTTAAGACGCGATTAAAGAGCGACGTATCACTTGAGTAATACCGTATTAATAAATCAAACTCAGCTCTCAAGATGTAGTTTCGTGAACTCAAGTCTGATTGCGGGTCATACATGACTAAAGTTAGAGGGCATTACAGTGAACAAATAAAGTCATCACACCAAACCTTTAAAACGTCTCGGAATAATTATCTATCTAATAGTAAAATCTTACATTTTGTAAAATATTTTTACATTAAAAATAAGTTGACAGTAAAATATGACGAAACTACCTACCATAGGGTAAAAACAGACCATTTAAGGTAAGAACATAGCGCTACTGTCATTCAAGGTCGCTCTCAAGATCAGTCTCAAATCTCAGGAGCGATATCAGGTTGGTTAAAACTTGAGTTTTATCTATTAATTAACGCCTAACTTAAGATAGTGACCACATCTCAAGACTCACTCGATTGATACGCACTCAAGATCGATATTGAGAGCGATTTATTAATACGGGCCCTAGAATGTTTTTAATTACGTTCAATAGACCAACAAAGCGTGCGAGAGAGAAAAACATGTAATATGTCAAGAAAGAAAAGGATAGCGAATCAATCAATCAATTTCTTCTTTATGGCCTTCTGCTGACACGATGTGCAATTTTGGCCAGTATCATGTGGAAAAATCAATCATTTGTGATTGCAACCGATTTTTAATGACAGGTGAAGAAAAGTCAACAACGCTTGGAACTAGCTCCTTAGTAAATAACTATTTTGCAAAAATTTACATCTGAAAATCGTCTGAATCTGGCTGTCAGGTCGTCCATACGTATACGGTAGTATATACTACTAAGTCTATGGAACCAACGGCTTCCTCCAATGGATATATAGCATGTGTGTCTAGAAGATACCTGTTTACTCGTGTGTAACACGCCAGGAAATGTACTCTGCAACTGATTCCATTTCCTTACGAATAATGTTAGAGATTTCCACTGAGAATCGGTGTCGTAGATCAGATTGCACGTTTGTCCGACGACAACGGTAGAATGGATATGATAAAATACATGCAATACAGGATTTTAAATAAGATATTTTTAAAAAAGTTCTTAATATTCCAAGTACTTTATGCTGCTGTAGCTTCCTGTTTTTACATTGGGGAGTTTTCATATTACCTACTTATACCATGATTTAGTTTAAGGACTGAGGGGAGGGTAGCTGCAGCAGGTGCATATTTTAAAGTTTTAATTTTTAAATAACGGTTCAGTAATTGTAAATTATTCTGCTTGATATAACTAAAGCTTTCGAAGTGTTAGTTATTTCACGCAGAATAACCAAAAATTAATGAACCGTCATTAAACCAATTAGATCTTTAAAATATACACCTGCTACCCTTAGTCCTTTTCTGACTGTACTAATTAATTTTATGTTTTATTTTTTACAAACTATTATATGGATCTGTATACTTACATTATGCGATCTGACACCCAGACCTTGTGGACTGCAAGGAAAGGGTGAAGTTTTTCGCCCCTATCTTTGTATGTATCTCATATCTTCCAAACCACTCGATGGATTTCTTTAAGGTATCGTTAGATTCGTCTCTTACAAAGTTTAACGTATATATTATTTACAGCAGCGACTACTATTACCGCAGTTCGTACCGTGAACGCGATCGCGAACGTGACTACTACCACCGCAGCTACAGGCATCGCTCACCGTCCCCGCATTATCGCCGCTCGAGGCGCTACGATCGCGACCGCTCCTACTCGCCGCGTAAGTATACTACTTACTATGCTAGCGAGCAATGTACATAATGTACATCTTGTCTGACTGAACCAAAGTGTTAGTCTAATATACCAAAGCATAGGTATTTCAAGTTGTTTGGGTGCGCACTTCTTTGGATACATGAGTCTCGATTTCAATCAATCATATAAACCGATGATGCCGTGGATGTTGCTACCAACTGGCCTAGTTTTTGCATAATTATTAAAGTAACAAAAAACATGAATCAATACGCAAAGAAGATAAAGTTTGTTTCTTTCACAAAAACTAAAGTCAACAGTGTCTAATGTAATATAAGGAGGTACATATTGAATGAGCACTTGAATAATTTGGAAGTTAGTAAAAAACATCTGTGGTTTAGGTCACCAGGCTCTCGCCATCCTTAGTAGTCCTTAGTCCTTAGTAGGTACATACAATGCTCTGTACATATTTTTTATCTAAAAGTTGATTAACAAACTATCGAGAAATACAATCCTTACTGACTTTTGTATCTTAAAATATCTACGTATGGTTTCCTTTCATATTTTCTTAAATAAACGCTATCGCTGAAGTCGTTTTACGCGAATAGTCATATGGAATAGTAGCTCTGTATTTACAGACTCACGCACACAAAGAACCGCGCGCCTAAATACCTTGAAATATCTTCATCTCTGTCGCGCTAGTCCTGACTTGCGAGACAATACGAGATAGCACATACCTTGCTCTTTTGTATGTATAATTAGATACGAAACTTATCAGTTTGTTGCGGCTTACAATATTTTAACGTCTTTTTAAATTAAAATTTTGCCTTATTACTTGTTGAGCAAAGGCCATAATTGTCGAACTTTTTTCTGGACTAAACTTGGCCAGTCTTCTTTACAGATACTTGGTCAACAAATCTCGTTATTTTTATATTGTCTTCTAGTATTCAAAAAAGTCTAAAGCTATTAGATTTTTTTGTTTCTTTTCATTGTTTTGTGTGTTGTACAAACAAAGTGTTTATCTATCTAGCTAAATGCGTTAGATTCCCCAGTCTGGAATAAATAAAATATACTATATAACACAAATTGTGCATTACAAATTGAATTAAAGTTTAATTTTAGCTCCAAGATTAAAACCTAAGAGCCGTAACAAACAATCGCATTTTTGTTACAACAAACTGCGATATTATCAAACATGTTTTATATAACTTTTGTATTATTCAGTAAGGTATTGCAACTGTTCAGAGGTTTTATAGTTGCAAATTCTTTTGTTTGACTTATTCAGAACAAGTGACCGATAAAAATGTAGTTAAAAAGTTGCAATATATTACAGCCATATCGCACAAATGTCGCGTTACCCATGTATGCAAATATTTTCCTGCCTTTTCTATCAATTTATTCCAATTATCGATTCATTTAACACGTAGTTGTGTTATGTACAGTCACATTACCAATTAGCTGAACCCCACGTGACCCAGATATCATTCGCATATCTGTAAAAAATATAGTATTTACCTATTTTATTATATTTTTAAATTGTATATTGTATTGTTTAATATATGTATTGTTTAAAAAAATAGAATCAGGTAACATTATTTTACAACTTTACGGATTTGCGAGTGAGCTCTAGGTCATGTGGGGACCTAAAGGTCATCGGCTTCACCGTATAAAATTGCGTATAAATTGATAGAAAGAGTGTTGCTAAGTGATATTGAATGTTTTAGTGAATCCCCTGTTTGAATTTCCAGGTCGTTATTAGTAAGTGTTCCGCGACGATGACACCAGACATGTATTTCAACCTCCTTTTGTCTCCTGGCCTCTCGCATTTACCGGTCCTCTGCAGGCCGAATTACTATCTATTTTAATGACGAATTGTTAACTTTTGTAAATGATTTGTATAATAGTTTAACGGACAAGCGATCGTGGTCGCTCGAACAGTCATTTTGTTTTTATAAGACGATCGCTTTTGTCGGTTCAACACGTATGTAACGTTGCACTGTGCACGGTTGTTGCTTGACTTGATTTTATTCTTATCAGATTCACTGATAACCAAATATATAATGTGAGTGTCGTTGAACCGAGGAAGGCGACCACCCGTCTCGTATGATAAAGTTATGGTAACGACTAGGGTTTAGCATGTAAGGTACTATAATTGCCCCGTGTCACGTGGCGCATTTTGCCTCTAGGTTGTAATGAAATTAGTTCTAATAAAGATTTAACACTAAGTCTAATATTGATTTTGTTTGTTTGAAAAGGTGTTGAAACAAGAAGTAAAGGATGAAGTTCCTTGAAACTAACTGTGTTCAAGTTTTGAAAATGTTTGAATTGAAAATTCGTAAAGGCGTGGGCTGAAAACACCGACCGGGCGGTGGTGCCGAAAAAGAAAATTCGGTATCGAGTATGAAGCTAGCTGATCACCGATAGCTTTTACATAACCCGCTGAGTTCATGTAGGAAGCCCAAGCTTGCTCAAGACGAAGATAGAGAAGTCTTTTAATGAAACACTCTCACTACACTTACGTTAAATACTTACCACTTTAAAACATGGTCGCGGCAGATCACGCGTGATTATTGCATTTCAATTATATCTACCTACATATATGTAGTTGCCTACATATTTATTGTATATGTAACTATAATATATCAGTTGTAATGGGATAGTTTATTTAGCGTAGTTTGTGAGCTGACTTGTTTAACAATAAACCGATAGATTTGTATCTTAATTTATTATTGGTTCACTTGTCACTCTCCCGCCTTCTTCCTACTTCCTTTCTAACTCTGGGGATAAACATTATTGTATAATTAGTATAGTTTTGCATAGATTAGGTAAATATTGTTCTATATAAGTACATGTATGATTGTAGTCATTAACAGTACTTACTTATTTTCATTATAATTATGGGTACGGGCAGAAGAGTAAATAATTCCTTTATTCGAAGTTGAATAAACCTAAACCAACCAGACTTGGGGTATAAATATGTCAAAGATGCTTCGCAACTCGCACCTAAACTCTATGTAAAACAAACAGCCGGGGGTACTCTGGCAGAGCCAACAGAATTTCCTTCATAATTCATTTATTGCGAATAAGGGTTCATATAAATGGTGCTACAAAAATCTTAATATATATAAATCTCGTGTCACAATGTTTGTCCTCAATGGACTCCTAAACCACTTAACCGATTATAATAAAATTCGCACACCATGTGCAGTTCGATCCAACTTGAGAGATAGGATAGTTTACATCTTAATTTATCCCGATATTCTCACGGGATCGGGAGTTACGCGGGTGAAACCGCGGAGCGCAGCTAGTAGTTTATAAAAACTAGTAGAACGCCATGATATTTGTAGTTATGACGTTAGATTTACTAACATGTTTTCATTTCAATAAAATAACGCATGTCAGTTGGAGGGGTCAACATAAAATATTTAATTAATTATTTCATGTTAAGACTATGCCAGGATTTAGTCTGTAGTTAGTCACAAAGTAAAAAATAAGTCTGGCTCACGTTTAAAAGTTATAAGGGTTTATTTGTGGCTTTGCTGCAGCAGAACCGAAAGATCCAAGGATCGCGTGCGTTTCTAGTACCATACATTTGTTTTACATGGGGGTGACATCGAGCTGCGAGGAATCTCGGTATGTTAATAGCCGTGGGCGCCGTCCTAATTGCACATCATCGCGCGACCGATGCGTCCAATGTGATGCGGTTTCTATGGAACAATTTGGTCGCATCGCAATTAGGACATTCAATAGATACCTAGATGTTCTTAGGATTGACAAATTAATATCACCCAAGCTGGCATTGGATTCTAAAATTATCCAGTTGAACTGAAGTTATTCATTCTCCTAGCATTACTCATAACAATATATCATTCATAAAGGGTAATTAATTTGGGGTAAATCACCACATGGGCAGTAAAATCACCATTTCTCTATCAATGTTTTTATTAAAATCTTAACAATTATTTATTATATATAATTATAAATAGACACCACATACGAGTTGTATTGGCACTCCTAATATGGCAACACTACCGCTAAAGGTCAACCCATTTGACCGTATCGAGGCCTAGCACATTTTGGAAAAACGCAAAATACGATAAAAGAATGTTACGTTACGTTCTTTATAAACAATTTAAATAAATTTAATTTTCACTAAAACCAAATTAGAATTGCTTATTTATTGAATTGCAGACTGACATCTGCTTAAAAGGTAGATTTTTCAGGTGAAGAAAATATCTAGATGAAACTTGAGGCTTCATCTGGACACTGCCGACTAAGCTGAGTGGTATAGGTTCTGGGCACGCCTACTCAATCTAGTACATTTCCCAAGCACTGAATGCTGAATAAATAGCATGGAAGTGACTTTTCGGGACGTAAGTACACCTATTATTAGTAAATTAAATAAGTATAAAAATGAATCGCAAAATGTGTTGGTAAGCGCATAACTCAACAACGCCTGGACCAATTTGGCCAATTCTTTTTTTGTTGTGTTTGTTATTGTCAGGAGAAGGTTCTTAAGAAAGAAAAAATTAAGGAAATTTCGTAGAAAATTATTACGCGGGTGAAACCGCGGGGCTCAGCTAGTTAAATATAAATAAAGGACATTCCGCACCTCGCCATCTAGCCCCAGCTAAGTAACTAGACTTGTGTTATGGGTGCTAGATAACGGACATACTATTAATATAGTTTCCTTTTGTAAATATATACTTATATAAACAACAAGACCACAGACAAATATTTAAGCATAAATAATTGTCTGGGCGGGAATGGAACTCGCAACCCTGTGTTTGGCAGTCCAGCATGGTGACCATTGTGCCAACTGGGTCGTCGTATTATGAGTAAATTGCTAGAACGATACGGTATAATGAAAGACCTTTAAATGTATAAATACATCGGAAAATACAAAAATAATAAGAATTCACGATTGATTTGGCAAAATATTATTTCGTAGCATATTTGGACGCATTGTCAATACGCGAGTCGTAAGTTTTGGCTTTGTACAGTTCTTACAAACTAGCTCTGATTACGGATCGGAACGTGTGTGCAATATTGGAATAACAAATAAAGCTAAGTTATTTTTGAAGTCAAGTTTTAGGAAACTTCGTAATGGACCGCACTTACAAGGAAAATCAATAAGTATTATGTCCGCGGGCGTTTTGTTTTCCAACTACCAAGGTTTCACAGTTTTGCTTTATGGAAGATGTCATTTTTAACCCTTGGTAGCGAATAGATAGGTTAGGTATTGATTTCGATCATCAGTCTGAATACATAATGTACCATTACTTGCTACCACCTGTTTAAACATCACCCAGGTGTTATTTCTTGATCAAGAAATTACGCCTGGGTGATGTAATAACAGATGGTAGCAAGTAAAGGTACGCTAAAGATTCTGACAGTTATTGTTGGACTCTATACTCTGCTCTGCTGTAAATTCCTTTCCCAAAATGTGACTTCAAAATTCAGCGCGAGCGAAACCGCGGCTAAATGCTAATACAAAAACATAATACTGATAAAATCAATAAATCTTACTACAGAATAACAAAAACATAACCTGTAGGCGTAGTGTGAGTTTTTATCGCGTCTATGTATAGCGTTAAAAATCTGTAAGTACCTATTAGGTGTTCTTATAAATTAATGTCATCAATAGAGCGTCATTGCATGGTTCTGTGATGATCCGCTAAGGACGCCCTTCGATTCGATTGACGTAGACGCGATTAGAACGTCTTCCTCATAAAAAACTCACATCACGCTGTCAACATAACAATTGAGTGAACAATAAATAAACAAAGATATCAACAAACAATAGCAACGCTTAGCTGTTCTTACGATCTAGTGGCAAGATTTTACTGAGCAATCAAATTAAATTGCAATTTTCCATAGAGATAAATATATCCATAATAACAATAGAGTGACATACATCAAAACCTATACAACTTAGAAACTTGAAATTCCATCACATATTGTGTGGATAAGACCGCATCGGGAAGACTGTCGTTGAGTGAAGAGTGATTTGGAATGCCAAAAAGGTTTCAAATGTCGAAACCCACACAGACTGCACCATTGGAAGAGCATTGTGTGCAGTTCATGTTTGTCTGCACAGTGCCTCGATTCACTTAGGTAGTCATCGGGCGTGTGAGACAAAAACTAAGAGTTATCGCGCCCTAATTACACTCACGAGTCGAGGCACTGGTCTGTCGTGTATGATGACTGACGAATACTATCACAATAATCGAAGAGTACGGAATTTGTTTTTTTTTTTCTAAGAATATTATAGGTATTTATATCTCTATGAATTTCCCAAATACAACTGCCTTCTTTCCATTTAAAAAATATATAGAACTACAACTATGATTATACTACGTCTAAATAACTATCGGTGTAAGAACGGAATGTGATTCACTATAAAATAACTACTTATACTCGAAAGATATTTAAATATTACAGTGGTATAGAAATGACATCGTCTTATCAAACAGTTTTAGAACCAAAATACCCAACTGGGTATCTGGGGCAACCGGGTCGAAAACATTTGAAAAGCTCTAATTTTAATTTCTAAATCACCTAAAACGAGTTAGTACCTAAATTGTTTAAAATCGATTCTAGAAATCAAAAAAATAGTTCATACATTTTTGTCACAATATACGCCATTTTTAAAAACAGTTGTCATCATGATTTTTTATTTTTTAAAGTGCTAAGCCTGCACTGGGCTATCTGAAAATATATTTTTTTAAGGAAAATAGAAGATGCATTTTTCCTTAAAAAAATATTTTCAGTTGTCATCATATTAAAATTGTATGAACTTTAAATTATTATAAAACTAGATTATTTTAAATTTTGCTGCAAAAAAAACTGCGCTAAAGTGTGACGCTACTGAGGAATCGACAGTAAGCTGGTTCATAATTTTGTTTATAAAAAGGTCTAGATGACCTCTCTTATCCACTGTAATTTAAACACCTTTACCTACACTAACATTATTAGTCCTAAAGACATTGCGATTTCTACAATTAATGTGAACTTGGCTTGTCTAGCGGTATTTACACCAAGCTAAGTTTATTGGATCGTAAGGGCTAATTTTGCAGTAAAAATGCAAAATCTAGACTTTACATACTTACATTTTTCACTTCGAGACTCGTTTTTAGCTCTCTGTCCAAAAATTGGATGAACTAAATCTAGGTTTCGTAAAATCGAGATTTTGTAACATTACTGCAAATAGATCAAAGTTCTAAAATTGAGATTTCATGACAGATTTATCAATAAAAACATAGGAGGCTGCCATAGTTCCTGATTTCAGGCTATTTCTCTATGACTAGATGACTATGGTTGCCTGGAAGAGACCGCTTCGATAAGGTTGCCCTTTGAGGCATGCTACGATGTTTCCCTAAGGTAACTTTTGCTAGTAATTTATAACTGTTAAAGTAAACAAGATATTTCTACAAACAAAATAACTAAATTCATACAACTTAATACGACTAAAAATAATATATGCAATAAATAGAATGTACATAAAATACTAAAAACTAGGTACATAATGTATTCTTAATTAATAATTCAACCGATATACGCGATTTCAACCATTGCTAATATCAATTTTTCATTAATCAGTCGGAAAGTTTAATGGTTACAGTAGCCTTACCACATGTTTACGCACTCGATCAAACATACTGATCATCTACACTAATATTATATAGAAGAAAGATTTTTGGTTTGTATTTATTTATGTTTGTAACGAAGAGGCTCCGAAACTACTGAACTGATTTTGATGAAACTTGGTGAGGATACATTGATTCATTGGGAGACTTTTTATCCCGCTATTCCCACGGAATCAGAAGTTACGCGGATGAAACCGCGGAGCGCTGCTAGTATTATATATTTATCTAAAACTCGTAAGCCTAAAAATAGATCAATACGTAAGCCGCGAGATAAATAAATAGATATAGCTTAAAAAGTATATTTCTATCTCGCCATCTATTTCAACTACCTACACAAAATTACCCTTATCAGAGATACTGTTTAATTAAGCTATTTCGGCTCGCGTATTTCCGATTCCTAAGTTTCGTGGCAAATACTCATTACGGTATGTTTGATCGAGTGTGTAAACACGTGGTAAGGCCTCAGTTGATAAGGTTGTTGTGGCCTTGTCTTTTTTATTTAAACGACATAAAATATTCGTTAATTGGCGGCTATTTTGAATTATACAAAGCCTACTCCACTTTTGTTAAACAATCAAAAGTTGGAAAGGGAAAGTTTTATCATCCCAGAGCGGAAAAGTTATACTTTACAGGTTGAAAACGAAAGATTTCCGAGATAGTCAAAGTAAAGTAATTTCATTTATAATCACCAGGTCAATTAGATATTGTACAGAAGTTAAAAGTGCATGAACACCTTTATTCTAAAGTTGCTGTTATTTGAAAGTTTTTAACTCAAATAGGACCATTCAGGCTTAAAAAGTCCAGTGTCCCAAAACGCCCAATAAAAAAAATCTATTTTAGACTAATCAATTTTACAATATTAATCAATTTTAGAACCGGTAATGCACTTCCTGCTCCTGACCTTTTTAAATTCGACGTACTTTCTCTCAATAACTTACAACAGTGTTAGAGTATGAGTGTAGAGTGGTCTCTATGCAGGCGTCGTCGTGCGCGTAGCGGTGCTGCGGCCATAGCGTCGGACGGCGCGGGCGGTCCGGCGCCGCGGCCTCCGTTCTCTTGGTAGTATATCTGAGCTCCTCCGCATGATACGCCTAGGACCACGCTCTCGTCACTCCTGGGGATAAAATACGGATCAAAATCAATATCAAATATATTATAATACTAGCTGTTGCCCGCGACTTCGTACGCGTGGTAGTTTGTTTTATATACTAAAACCTTCCTCTTGAATACCACCATCTACTAAAAAAACCGCATCAAAATCCGTTGCGTAGTTTTAAAGCTCTAAGCATACCATAGGGATAGACAGTTAGTTAGTCTTCACGCAAAAACTACTAAACTGATTGGGATGTAACCTTAAAAGATACAAGGGAAAGTGTTTGGGACCACTAAGATCTTTCTTATTATAAAAAAAAATTATAATGTAAAATGTAATCTATAAAATTCTTATAAAATTTTTGACATGGACAACCTGCGCTGGACCATAAACAAAATCAGAACAGCAGAAGTTGGTGAAAAATAAAATTGTTTTTCTTTTCCAAGCTGAGTGAAGATCAAAACTGATTATGGTGACGTACCGATGGTAGATAAAAAGGGGAACAAAAAATAACACATTTTTAGTCTCAAACTCACCTCAATATAAATTCTGAAAGCTGTGGATCCTCACTGAACTCATTATGTATAAGGCCCATAGTAGCTATATCGAGGGCTGCCCAAGGTCCGCCTTTCTTGACGGTGCCCCAGTCAGGGTCTAACGTCAAGTAGCTGTAGTCTGAGGCTTCAGCGCCAGCCGGGAGCGGATCCATACATTTCTGTTCTATGGGACCTAACGCGTTTAGGGATGTTTCCCACTGAAAATAGAAAATCAAATTATTCTTTTGGAATCATACAATTTGCATGAAATCCCATTAAAACGTAAAAATTAAGTGAGGATATGTGCCTTCGAAAAACAGGCTTAGTCAAAATGGCTTTACGGGGTTGGAGCATTGCCAAAGATTACCACACAAAAACCCCTTATATCTAGATGGCGGCACCACTATTTTTATTTATACTTCACGTAATTAAGAATGAAATTCATTTTGACACCAGTATGACTCATTTTTCAAAAATTTGTAGATTTATTAGATTTCTAACATTAGATTCGAGTAGTTAGAGAGTAGATAAGTTGTCTAACTAGCTTTTGCCAGCGATTTCGTCCGTGAATTTTCTAAAATCATTTCTAAACGGATACCTACGTCATATATGTATGCCCAATAGACCGAATAGCCGATATATCAGTCAGTCAATCAGGAATTTTATATTTATAGATAGACATCTTCTATCTACTTATAAATATAAAATTAGTTAGTAGAAAGCACGTATGCTTTGTCGTATATGGACGTTTTTCATCTTTAATCATATTCTACATACCAATGAGTTAATAGTGTCAACGTCGTTGGCGGCGTCAGTGTCCAAGAGAGCCAACAAGGCCATGTTCTGTAGACCGCTGACATAGAGCGCACATTTCACCGCGCTGGTACTGTACGAGGGCAGCGAGTCTATATCGTTGTCTGAGTCTGAATCGCTTTCACTCTCGCGACGGACTGGCTTCGGCCTGGAAATAAATCGTATAGACTGTTTTAGCAGCCATAGTGGAGTACGTGAGATTTTGTGCGTGCTAGAGAGTGTTTTATGCACTGATGCTTGTAATTCTACAGTCCCTACCAACCAAACTGTCTAACCAGAGACTATACTTGTTTATGCACTCATTCAAACTTGCTAACTTGCAAGTTATCTACAGTAAATAATATTTGGTCACCCTAGACTCCGATTCCAGTTTTAAAGTTTGGTGGGAATTACTCAACAGTTAGAACAAGTGCATAAACAAGTTATGGTATGGTCTCTGGTTAGACTAGCGCGATAGAGACAGCTACTGTTTTAAGCTATATATCTCTCGGCTCACATATTGGCAGTATCTAGTCTTATATAAATATTGAGCAATCAATTTGGGTTTTTGATCGAGTGCTTAAACAACTTGTGTTAGTGGGTTAAGAGCGTCTAAAACTTACCTATCATTAAAAGTGACTTGTCTCTCCGTAGCCGGCGTCAGAAACTCTCTAAGTTCCAACGGAGTCATGACTCTACTGCTATACCCACTAGATTTATCAGAAAACGCTAAATGACTTAACTTCTCCATCAACGGTGTCAACTGAACACCAGACAGCTTCTTCTTAAAGCTTGTCGCTTCCGTTTCTGATGCTATTTGTGTTTCTGAACTTTCAGACAGTGATTTTAAAGGTAGGGATAGAGATTTTCGTCTAGATTGGTCCGTATTTATAGTCTTTGTCGAGTCTTTTGGTATTTTCTTCGGCGTTCGTTTAGGAGAGTTCACGAGTTCCGAGTCAAAATCTTCGAATTTTTCTTGTTCGTGTAACTTCATGTTGTAAGTGAACATATTGTCTTCTTTCGATGAAGATTTTAGTTTACTATAATGTTGTTCTAAGTATTGATTGAACAGAGATTCTGATATAGCGACCCCGTCGTTTCTAAACACAGGGAAAGATGGGTCGTTTATTGTTAATGTGCTGACACTTTTCTGTAACTCCCTTTCTGGTGTTAAATCATCCCTGATGTCTGTTTTTGATCGTTTTAACTTGAATTTTGAAGTAGCTCGGTTTGATATATTTTTAAACGTTTCTTGAAGATCCATGACGCTGGCTAGCTTTCTGATCGGTTCTGGTTTATTGATATAATGATCAGCAATACAGTTCATGTCAAGAACGATTTTGTTATCCCTTTTTTCGTTTTCTACATTTATTTTCGCGCAGTTTTCAATGTTTTTAAGCACGTCGGGTTCGATGTCTTGCTTTTCGACGGGTTGGGGGTCTGGATTTTGGCATATCGAGAGCATATTGCCGTGTAAGCGTTTATATTCGACCATTGGAGTGGAACAAACACTAGTCTGCCCTGTGAACACTTTCTCATTTTCTTTCGTTTCTTCGTCTAATGACTTTTGTGTTTTGAAGCTTAGTTTGTTTGGTCGTGGGCGTGGTTTGTTTGTGAAAGGTACGACGTCGGGCATGGTCGCTGGTTTCCTCTCTCGCTCGGTCTCGTCTGGCGCGTGCGAGTGAGTGGGAGGGGAGATCATGTTGTGGTCCTCTTCGGGCACAGCGGTGAAGAGGAGAGATTTGTCGCGCTTCATACCCGTTTGCGGGAACTTTTCGCGTTCCACTTCTTGATTCTGTTAAAATAAACATATAAATTGAACAAGGAGATTTAGCTAAGAAAATACAGGATGATTTTTAGGTGTTTTAAAGTACTGTCCGTTACTGCTTTCAAGGCGAAATCGTAAACTATAACTATTACTATCGAGTTACCGATGCCAATTTCAACAAACAGAAAAGCTGTATTATTAGATAATCGAAAAGGCATTTTGACATTGAGACTATGTTACCCATTGACATCTAGACCTATAAACATTTAGTACGCGTCCTGAAACAATTGATTTTTAAACAAAACAAACTCGCTATAATAAAAATATACCTTCTTAAACCTAGCAATCATATCCTCTCCATCATGATAGAACTCCTGCAGCTTCTCGACCTCTTTTTTCAAATTGTTATAGACCTTCCTTCCGACGTATACAACTAACAGCTGAGCTCCCAAAGGCAAGGGTGTCTGTGTGTTTAGCGTTTCGGCTGGAGACTTTATCCGGTAAGGGTCTACCACTGTGAGGTATGAGGTCAGGCTTGGGGGCAGCTGGGTGGCTATGATCCTGGAATAATAAACATCAATAAACATCAATTAGGTACAGATCTGTTCACTCACGAAGGCGCGCCCCTCCAGGGTTAATTTTCTCGGTGTGCATTAATATGAGTGTCGCACGTGCTAACAAGATGTCTTAATGTGTGTGTAAAGACTATCAGTAGAGACAGCATACAACAGAGATAGAATTATATACGGATTATGTTTACAACAACATTTATAAGGTGTGGAAGGGCGCGCCTTCGTGAGTGAACAGATCTGTAGGTATATTTTGTGACATTTGAGATTCGCCAACTTTACTCCCAGTGCGAAGCGTCATCCGCAAAGGGTCCTGCTGGAAGACCAGCTGCTGTAGCCACTTAATGTTGTTATAGCTATTTATTGCTGAGGCAGAGCCTTTTTGGAGACACACGGCTCCTTAGATCTTATTTTTCTATATATATTTTTTGTACTGTATTCTCTGAATTTTCTGTCTTTTTATTTTATACTTTCTTTTGTTTTGTTGTTTTCTTTTTAATTTTCTGTCTTTGTTGTGTTTGTTTGTCAATCCGCAAAGGGTCCTGCTGGAAGACCAGCTGCTGTAGCCACTTAATGTTGTTACAGCTATTTATTGCTGAGGCAGAGCCTTTTTGGAGACACACGGCTCCTTAGATCTTATTTTTCTATATATATTTTTTGTACTGTATTCTCTAAATTTTCTGTCTTTTTATTTTATACTTTCTTTTGTTCTGTTGTTTTCTTTTTAATTTTCTGTCTTTGTTGTGTTTGTTTGTCAATATCTCTTAATTAATTGTTCTAAATATTATTTTTTGTTGTGTGCTTGTCCAAAGAAATGTTTTTCTTTTATATTCTATCAGAGTCGGTTTTATTAAAATAACCAGCAGCGCAAGTAAGTCCCGATCCCGTGGGAATATCGGGATAAAAGTAGCATAAGTTACTCCCAATGAATCAATGTATTCTTATACCAAGTTTCATCAAAATCGGTCCAGTAGTTTCGGAGCCTATTCGTTACGATCAAAAATAACTTTCTATGTATAATGATAGTGTGGATAAGTAGTAGTAGCTGTGCCCCATGATTTCACCCGCGTAAGTCCCGAGGATAAAAAGCTACCTATGTATTAATCTTGATAGATGACCTTGCGTTGAAACTCGGTATGTATACATGCCGAGTTTCAACGCAATCGGTTTAGTAATTTTTGGGTGAAGGAGTAACAAACAAACACATACAAACAGCAGAAATATATTAACGCATTTCGTACTTAATTGTTTAATTCATTTTTTTTCTGTTAAGTACTGTTATTTTTTGTCTGTAATAATAAATTTACTCTATTATTTTCTCTGTAGGGGAAAAACCAAAGTAACCTCGAAATCAAGAATTCATGAACAAAATATCCCGTATTGAAATATAAAACGTATATTTACTTACTTATTATTATAAAGTACGACTCCGCCGAGTACGCCTTTACTCTTCCGACACTGTTCCAATATTTGCATTGATTCCATGTACACCGATGTCGCGCTCTATTGAAATTTATATATAAAGATTTATCATTATCAGCCACAAAATGTCCACTGATGAACATAAGCCTAAGGGGGATCAAATGTCATTCCGAAGGCCGAGATTTGAATCCCGGCCGTGCTACAATGGCTTTTCTTAGGAAAAACTTATGCAGGCTAATTGATATTGCTCTTACGGTGAAGGAAAACATCGTATTGACAAGTTCTTTCATTTGAACACGATCGACAAAGCTGGGAGAGTAAATGTGCTGGGCAAGTGGGCATTGACGACTCCAGTTGGCACAATGGTCACCATGCCGGACTGCCAAACACCAGGTTGCGGGTTTGATTCCCGCCTTAGACATGTCTTTAAGCTAAGATATTTGTCTGTGGTCTGAAGGCCAATTCCCATAAATAAAATTGTTAAAATTACATCTCAATATCATTTCGATTGCATTTCGATTGCAAAAAATATACTAAACGTCATCTTTTGGTATTCTCATAAACTAAGATTTCAACATGATATCCGAATGAAATGTTAATTTAATTGAAATGCAATCGAAACTAAAATGTACGTAAAACGGTATTCTCCAAATACAAATGATATCGAAATGTAATCGAACTTATCTAGACCGTATTCTCGTCGCATAAGAAACGTCAAATTTGAGATCGAGAGTTGATTGAAATGTAATCGACATGAAACAACGAATTTAGTGAATTTTTAAGGTTAATTTAGTTGGGTTGGTGTGTAAATCTAATAAAAAAAATAATGCGTGTCATCTCCGAAGCGCGACTGGAGTTTACTTTACTTGTATTTCGATATAGAAGGTTACAGGTTCGATTCTCGCCCCAAACAAGTATTTAAGTATACAAGCCTAGTTGTTTAGCTTAGGGCTAGATGGCGTTATGTGAAATGGCCCACATTATTTACTTTATTTGTAAAAATCGCTATCTATTGCTATTGCTATTGATTGCTATCGACACCAATTGCTCGCTTCCTTCCTTCCTACCGATCGCTTTCATAATTGTCATCTAAAGCGTTAGCGCGATTTATCTCATGGACCTTCATATCACAAAGTTTCTTCAAACACACTCCAAAATAAAACAGGCGCAAAATGAAATTCTTTTAAATTTTGTGACATAGCCAACCTAACAAAGCAAAATGAATGAATGACTGAATGATTTTATATCAAAATGTTAGTGAAATGCAATTGAAATGTAATTGAAATGTTACTGAAATGTTATTATGATTATGGTTAGTAGAATACCAATTGACAGTTAAATTTCAATATCATTTCACTTCGATCAATTTAAGATTGCATTTTGCTATAATTACGAGAATTGACCTTCTGGTTGTTTCTATCTATTATAAGTATATATTTACAAAAGAAAAGTATACAAGCAGTACGAGTATATCCGTTGTCTAGCACCTATAACACAAGTCTAGTTACTTAGCTTGGGACTAGATGGCGATGTGTGGAATGTCCTGCAATATTTATTTATCCTCACTCAAATAGAACCTAAATAAAGAGGTCTAGTTGCAGAAACAGCCATTTTACATCTCCCATGCACTATAACAGCGCTCTAAACACCATGAATTAAAATTTATTTTATAAAGTCATCTATTAAAAGATGTAAAGATGTAATCACTATCACTACATAGTATAAAATAAAGTCACTTTTCGCCGTCCCTATATCCCGGATTTTGATGCGGTTTGTTTAATAGATAGAGTGATTCAAGAGGAAGGTTTATATGTATAATACATGCATAATATAGCCGTGCGAAGCCGGAGCGGGTCCCTAGTATTTTTATAAGGTCAATCTTATATTTAGGTATAATCTTTTCTCAAAGTTGCACCAAATAGTAACATTATCAGTACACAATTATTGTAACTTCACACCTCAACGCTGCCAATGTAAATAAACACTTGTACTTAGTTACGTATCTTGAATTATCAATAAATAAACACGTTACCGACATTATATCTCTCTAAATCATTTAATTTGTTAGGTTCTTTCTGAGTGTTGGTAATATTCTGAATTTTAATTTATTTTGGCTATTATATTATAGGCTATCACAGCGTTTTCTACTTGTTTACGTACAGTCGTACCATATACATACATGGTACATGGTAGGCGGAGTGGGGGGTGTTAGGTTTTATTTTAGTTACGGAATTTCTTGATTCGGTCGCCGCGCTCAAAGCCCGCGATAAAAGCTATGCAATAGCTTAAAAGGCTGACGTTTACTATGCCAAAATGTTTCAATCCCACAAAATAACTGCGCTAGTTACTCCAGGACTAAACAGAATACCTCACTGACCTTTGGTAGACTCAACATGGGCACCCTCTGAAAGATATGGCACCCATACTGCAGCACCGGTAGATACGTCTCGAAGACCTGGTACAGCTTCTCCGCCAGACGTTTCTGGTCTTCCATCTGCTGCGCTATAGAGGATAAGTCTCCGTGGTACACCTTGATCATTGATGTGAGGAGTGATGCACGGTTTTTGAGCACCCAGTCGGGTATGTTTCGGTCGCTTCCTATTGCCTTAAAGAAAAAAAATCGGTGGTGACACACGGACAAGAGAGTGATCTTATAACGGTTTCTTTTTTTACCTTTTGACGTACGGAACCCTATTAATACGTGAATTAATAACATCATATCAGCCACAACACGTCCACTGCTGAACACAGGCCTCCCCCAAAGACTTCCAGAGCGATCGGTTGCATGCTCTCTGCGCCCAACGACTTCCCGCGACCTTAATGAAGTCGTCAGTCCATCTAGTCTATACTTACTTATTATAGAGTTATTCCCGCCTCAGACATGTATTTATACTTAGATATTTGTCTGTGGTCTGGTTGTTTCTATGTATTATAAGTATATATTTACAAAAGAAATATATAAGTAGTATATCCGTTGTCTAGCACCCATAACACAAGTCTAGTTTCTTAGCTTGGGGCTAGATGGCGATGTGTGGATTGTCCTGCAATATTTATTTATTATTATTTATTTCTTTAAGGTGGCCAGCCGACGGATAGAATACCTATTTATTTTTCTTTTGTAAATATATGCTTAAAAACAAACAACTCTTTTATTCATCCATCCAAATACCTATTCATAATATTCGTGAACATTCTAAGCGTTGTCTGGTCACCATGTAACAGGCCTAGTTGCTTAGGCACATGGCGTTCATATCGTAGAATATTAGGTAAAAAAGACTTACCAATATGTACCGTCCATATTCTCTTAATATAAACTTGCCACTTTGCAGTGTAATGGCTAAAGGTTGTGAGAATAATGTCTTTACACAATGGGCTGCTCCGACAACCTGTAACAAACGCAATTCTAAGTTTATTGGAACGAAGTTCCTAATCGCGGGTTTGCGACGGGACCTATTCCATTAAAAATCCAGTTCAATACAGTTTGAGCGTTACGAAAAAATGTAAGACAAACTAATCTCTCACACATATAAATATCTCCCTTATTATGTATAAGTGTGTGTTTGTATCCCTAGCCCTATTAATATCAAAAATGTTTGTCTGTCTGTATGTCTAAAGGAACTTCGTTCCGAAAGCGTGTCCACGTTTTGTTTATTTGTTGAACATTATTACGGCAGGCGGTACAGTATCCATAGTTCCCCAATATCCAGTCCACTACCATCCCATCACAGTAGCCCAAGTAGTTTTCTCCTGTAGTTTATCAATAGTTATTTCCAAACTGGACATAATTATTGCCCTGTTAGTTATCACCGTAACAACTATTTACGAACCATCGTCAATCTATCACAGAGTTTTACAGAACACCGTGGGCCCTACCGCGGTAAGTGCGTCGGCTTCAAGCCGACGTCGATATCCCAAACCGCGTCTCACAATGGGCAAAAATTTCAGCTTGCTTTTCATAGAAATTTTGAATAATTAAGTAGTGTTTTCGTGTGTTTTAAGTATGCAGGATTGTCGGGGACATCAAAACATTCAAAAATATGTGATTATGGTGTTATTATTTAAAAAAAAACAAAGTCATATTTTGTAGTGTTTTTTAGAAATAAAAAAACCAGAATAATTTATTTTTAAATGTTTTGATGTCCTCAACAATCCTGCATACTTAAAACACATGACAAAAACCACTTAATTTTTCAAAACTCCTATGAAAGACAGGCTCAAAATTTCGCCCAGTGTGGGGCGCGGGTCGGCGTAAACCGACGCGTTGGTTTGAAGCCGACGCACTTACCGCGGTAGGCCCCCGTATCTAAATAGGTTCAACCGTTTTGGAGATAAATGCGAACGTTTGAGTGCACAGCACACCATCTCACCACGAACTTAACGAAAATAATAATGGAAAACTTCGAAAAAAATTACTTATTTGCAAGGAGGTTAGGTCCTTGAAGTTCCTTTAGGTATAAAAGCGTCAGATGCTGATGAAAAGAAAAACACGCGACTTTAAATGCTTATATCTTTTTTCCACATCTAGTTAACAAAATACTATCAATTGAATTGTAATCTAGAAAAACGGAGAATTTGATTGCCTTGCTATCATTATTTGCAAGAAAACAGAAACAAAGGAGAATAGAGACGAAGAGGAATTTAAAAAAAGTCCTTTTACTATAATAATATGCCATCCACAGGGTGCGGCTGGAAGACCAGCGCTGCAGATGCGCCTGCATATCTGCAGCACATGCTGAGGCTTTACCCATTCGGGCAACACACGACTTCTCAGATAATTTTTATTTTTATTGTCTGTTCTTTGTATTTACTTTTCTCTGTAACTATCTCTTACTGTTTATTATTTGAGTCTAAATTATGTCGTGTGTTTATTGGAATAAATTATATTCTATTATGTATGTACAATTTAGTACAAACTAGTATCCAGAACTACCTAACTTAGATGTGTTCCGTACAGTTTAGAATATTTAGATACCTAGAGCGGGGGTCGGCAACCTTTTCAGTCGGGAGAGTCAAATATTACAATTTACAAAATTTCAAAGTTTTTAAAGAGCCCCAATTTTCTTTTGCTGACAATAAATAGTACCTACTTGCGTAAATAAAGTTTTTTGAAGGTAGTCAGCACTCCAAATGCCAACTTCTTCACCTCACTGTAGCAATCGAGAAGACTATTTTAGGCGTCGAATATAAGTGCCTCAACGAGGTATATCTTTAAACTATATATTGTTTGCATATAATATGGAACTAAAGAGCCACAGCTTCACATCCAAAGAGCCGCATGTGGCTCGCGAGCCGCAGGTTGCCGACCCCTGACCCAGGGGAAACTAAACAGCAGTTAGCATAAAGTTGAACGCGTTATACCCTCTCGCATTATTACGTGTTGCATAATATATGAATTTGGGAGGATTTTAAAGTTCTGAATACCTTGCGCTAAATAAACAACGAACAAACGGACTCTCGCATTTAAAATTGTGGTGGGGAAATGGTATTTAGTATATGTGCAAGGGAATAAAAAATCGCTTGCCTGCGTCTGTCTTTCCTGACGTGTAGGTACAATTTGGGGGTCTTCAAGTCGCGAGTGAATAGGTATCTTCTAGGAAGGCGTGTTACATCTTAGGCCGTATCATCACCTAGTGTGATAGTGGTCAAACGCTGACCTATCATATGTAAAAACAAAGTTAAGTATACCTCTATTATGTGTTCAGTGAAGCTCTATTTCCAAGTCAATAATTCAGGCGCTCTAGTTTGCAAAATGAAACAAGGTCGTATTATGTAAGGATAATACTAGCTGCTACGCTTATGCTACGGTTTCATCCGCGTAATTCCGGAATAAGATAATCTATCTGTATTGTAGTATTTATCATAATTGGTTTAGCCGTTAATATGCAACGGAGCGACAGAGTCACTTCTGCCTTTAAAATATTAGAAGAGATATTAGGGACACAATGCATAAATATAGGGAACCCTTATTATTTAAAGAAAAATTTGAGAAATTTAGAAAAACTTCGTTATTTTTCACATTGATTTTTTAATTAAATATGAACTATTAAAAAAAAGAAAGAGTTTTTTCCATTGCTTATATTAAGTAACGTTTATTTTTTTGTTATTATTTAGGATTAAGAACCTTAAACTCAAGTTGAGCTTTAAAGTCCCTAAACATTCTAATAATAGAAATTTTAGAACTCTACGTTGGGTCTCCACTTTTGTTGCGTGATTTACTTAGATGCAGATATAGTAAAACCGCGGTAAGCAGCTAGTATTACTATAATATCACTGAGAGCTTACGACGACCGTGAAACGATGTATTGCAAGAAATTCGATATCCGAAGGCAATGTCAATAAAGGTTGTAGCGGACATTACTAGACGTCTTATAGGTACCTACTCAGGGTTCAAAAATATCCGATATTTATAATAAATATCAAAATATCGGATTTTTTTGATATATATCCGATATATATCAAAAATGTGATATTTACATGATATTTATCCATTTTGTATGACAGCCATATTGTTATTTTATTGTATTATTTATGTATACTGTTTGCATACCTATGTTTTATAAATATAATAAATTATTTAAAAAAAACAACAAATAAAAGAAAATTCAACTCAAAAACATAAAATCTTATAAATCAGAAAAATCAATTAAAATCATAAACTACATCAGGTAAAATAAATTTAAAAAGATAAAATCTTATAAGTTCCAAATAGTTCCAATCATTCAATGGCTTCATTAATTTTCTGAATACTAATACTTAAAATACCTAAACTTACTATTTGGGAGTATGTTTTAACTTAACTCCAACGCCATCTATATTAGGATGGAGAACTACAGTAGAAAACTGCAAAACATTACTTATTTTCATCAAATTTTTAAACAATTTTTGTATTGATATATATCACAAAAAACCGTTTGATATATATCAATTGATATATATCCTCGAACTCTGTACCTACTGTTATATTAGGTAGGTATTACTAGCAATTCTGTGGTTTAATATACATATACCTAGAATCTAGTAGATAAGTAAACCACAGAACGGATAACAGTAATTTCAGTAAGTGATCATTTCACTGACTTGCAGCATGATTAAAATCAAAACTTGTACAATTTTAAGACATCTGTCAATATTTTAACCATTTGTTAAGGTTGAATGTTTCGTATCGCTAAGCAAAGTATTCCGCTAGATGGCGCTTGTTTTCCCCGAAAGTATTGTTTTATTTTATTTTGCTATAATTGACGTGGAATTAAAGTATTTGTATATATATTGCCTGTTTTCTAGTTTGCTCTGAACATATTTCAAACATAATTTAATTTTTTGGAAGTCACATTTTAATGTATTTCCAAAGTACAATTTTTAACTCTTGTCACGATATAAATGACACGCACACATACAAAACAATAAACTGTAGCAACTATAGACTATATTTAACGTAGTCCTACATTTAGAGCGGCGGGGTAGTGTTCTGAAGAGCCCCAGTTCAAATCTCGATACAAATAGAATTTTTTTTTGAAAATATATTTTTGAATAAATTTTCTAAAACAGGATCAATTTTATGGTAGGTACTGTTAGTAATCTTTTTTTTTAAACTATGACGAATTCTGAACGATGCAAATTGTACTAGGTCTGAATGGAAAGAGAAAAATAAAGACAAAGTAATGTACAAAAAGGTTTATTTATTTAAAATTAGTTCTATCTTATCATCTTATATCGGGGACTGACATAGCCAGCAACACTTCGACCCCTTGGGATCGATTAACGCAGTGATCCCACTAAGAGGAAAAATCCTATGTTTTTCGGTTTGGGATATAGTTTCTCTGACATCACCGCAGGTTCTGCAGTCAATATTAGAAGTTATCTTCATTTTTAAAAGCATGGTTTTGTAAAGCCATGTCAAGGCACCAATCACAGCTCGTGCTTTGCTTTTTCCGTTATTCAATATAAATTTAGAAGCCCCTCTGGGCCTGCTACCTATGAATTTCTTCGAATGTAGTAGCCCTTCACTGATTTCCCACTCTTGCGTGTGTTTCTTATCAACGTAATCCTTTACGGCCTTTGTGATTGTGCATGCTGGCAGGCCCGTACATGGTTCTGGTCCAAGCATAGCACTTGCCGATCCTGTTCTTGCAGCTCATCAGTCTTCTCATTTCCTGCTATTCCTTCATGGCCTGGGACCCAGAGTAGTCGTAGTTTGTTCCTACGGCCCAACTTGTGTGGATAGGTTACCCACCTTGAGGGGTATACTTGTGAAATAATTCAATCACTTACAAGACACTAAAATTCCCTCAAGGTTTATTTTCAGTAGGTGCTAAGATGGATGATACTTTAAACACAATAGTAGGAATATATTAAATGATTATAATATTTTATTTTTGGTTTTTCTATTTACTGACTACTTGACATCTCTGTTGACTCTCCGTTGCCTAGGTAACAAGCGCGCATCTAGTGCGAGGCAAAGTATCGACTGGGTGTATGTTACCAGTGTGTACAACAAACAGTATCAAAAAAACAACAAGACTGCTTGGTTTGTTTCTCACGAATTACTATACTTCATTTATATTTTATTATATTTTTATACTATTAATTAAATGCAAACAAGTACAAATGTTTATTTATTTATTATATACGTAAAGTGATAATTTGATAAGTCTATCAAAATAATGTATAATTCAAGTATCAAAAGTGACGCGACAGTGCCAAAAGTTACATAAAATCTTGCAGGTGTAGGTCTGGCAGCACTGAGTTGAATATCATGCAATTGAAATTATTTTGATTTTTTATTAGACAGATTAGACGGAGAGGCAACGTCGCCCTTATCCAGCAAACTGTATTGCGGCTCTGCTCTAGCGTAATTGCGTGTTCCTGCTTCCACACACAACGCGACAACGTCGCGTGTTTCCACACATCTATGCGTCACCTCACACTATGACCATACGTCAATATAACCATGCACTACCACATACGTAAAATTGGTCTCTTTTTTCACGCTGAAACAGAGTACTTCCTGGATGTTAAACAGTGATATTTTTGGTCTGCCCCTACAATAGCTTAAATTAGGCCTACTTTAAGTCATAATAAGTTAAATATCTCAGTATAAAACGTAGGAATCTCTAAAACATTTAGTAGGGAAAACGTACCACCTTAAGCGAAAAATTAAACGATTGCGATGAAATTTCGTATGTAGATAACCGGAGTTTTGGAATAATGCCGTGGGCTTTAATTAACTTTGATATTCCCACGGGATCGGGATTTATGCGGGGTAATAGCGGGGCACATATTGTAAATATGTATTCCGTGTCTATTCGGTTAAATTCATTGCATCATCAAATTATTCGAAATTTATTTAAATACTACGGAACTGGTTTGTTCAATGTCCATAGAATTAAGTAAATTTTCGACTAAAGTTAGGTAGAGCTTTCTAGTGGCTCGCGTTTCATTATATTTTGTTTATTTTCAGAGTATCTTTCATTTATTCTTTTTGTTGGCAGGGGGAGAGTATCATTGAGTTATGATGCATTTTAATTAGAGCTGCCTGGTTTTTACTCCTATTTTTTGCATTACTTTGCTTGCCACATCAAAGTACTAACTGCACCCCGCGGTTTAAGTCCCGATCCCGTGTGAATATCGGGATAATAGATATCTGGATTTTAAGCAGTATTTTGAGTAGTGCGTAGTATTTATTTACTTTCCTTTAGGCCTAAATTAAAAAAGTAATGTTCGATCTAATCAACAGGCGATAATTACAGATAACACGAATCTAGGACTAACTAATCCCGTAATTTTCCGACAATCTATCCGTAATCTACTTAAATATTGAAAGAAAAATCAAGAAAGTCTCGTAAAAATGTTAGTACAGTCTTCCGTGAATACAATATTGATTCCAAAGGTCACTACTGGGACTATTGCTGTAATTCTAAGCAGTAGGAAACCGTACGTTCATGCAATATTTATTTAGATGGTAACGCAGTGTGCCAGGAGAGTAGTACTTACTATTATTTACTTTGTGTCTGTGGTATTATTGTTAGAGTATAAAAGTGTTGATTAGTGATGTCTACAATATACCCAATCGTATCGATAGCATACCGCGTAGGAATACTATAGATATACTTAATGCAATAATATCTATAACTAGCTGCGCTCCGCGGTTTCACCCGCGTAACTCCCGATCCCGTGGGAATATCGGGATAAAAAGTAGCCTATAACCTTCCTCGATAAATGGACTATACAACACAAAAATAATTTTTCAATTCGAACCAGCAGTTCCTGAGATTAGCGCGTTCAAACAAACAAACAAACTCTTCAGCTTTATAATATTAGTATATAGATATTGCATGAAAACATTCGATAATATCGATATTATTCGAATCGATAGTTTCGAACCGATAGTATTGAATATTATCAAACAAAAATATCGATTGTAATAATATAATATTAATATAATGTAAACACTACTATCTATACGAAGTGCCACAGCAAGGATGTTGCCGGAAGACCAGCGCTGTAGCTGCATCATGCAGTTACAGCTAATGCTAAAGCAGATCCCGGTTAACAATACACGGCTCCTTACTCAACCTTATTAGGATTTCGTGATACGGTTTTTCTTATTTCTATTTATTTTCTGTAGTTCATTGTTTTATCTTCTATAATGGCGTGTGCTTGTCTAATAAATGTCTATTATTACCTACGCATTATGCTATCGACAGAATCGATACTATAGATTTTTAATGAATTATCGATAGAGTATCGATAGTCGACTATTGATCGGCAACACTAGTGCACCTATATGAATAACACTGCTACTACATTAGTAATGAATACTAGAGTGCGCGCCAGATAAGATGAAAACTGACAAAAAATGAACCAATTTTGGTAACAAGGTTGAGACGAATCGATTAACGTAAGTATCATCAAAGTCAGCCCACGCGTTTGGGCTCTAGAGAGCCATATAGGTTCAAACATACTGAACACATTACCACTCCTTTGCATCGTGCAGTCGGATAAAAAGGAGCCTTACTCCAAAGCGAACTAACCTCTTCTAGATCGAGGTCTTCTGGGATACTTACCCATCTCCAACATAATGGTTAAGATCCACTCAAATTCATATAAATAAAAAAACAAATACTGAATGCTTAAGATATTGAATTTTGAAACAAAGACGAAGAGCAGATCCTTTAGACGGACAATACCAACTGAACATTTACTGAATGTGAAAATTTGGGTAAATTTTTATTATTAGCCAGTATACCTAAAATTAACCTAAACCATCAGAGAGTATGTAATATAATGGTTAGTCTTAAAGATGTGAACCCTCACCTGTCCAGCGAGAGCATGTCTCTGTGTATCAGACACCCAGCCCGGATGGAAGTACAACACCGCATCGACAGGATCATCCTCCTCGGCAGTGCAACACTCCGTGTCGTAGACAAACACTATCATCATTTCTCTGTAACAAACATAATTCATTACAAATTGAAGACATCTGTTCACACAGGAAGCCGATGGAGGTAGAGAGCATGCGACCCATTGTTTTTTTTTAAGACAATTTCAAGTGATCAATGTATATACATAAGCATCGAAAGAAATAAAGAAATTTGACTTTGACTTTGATGTGGAAGTCTTTGGTGGTGGACATCTTGTGGCTGATATGATGATAAACTTTGTAGCATGGTGGGACGAAGGGTGAGGACTGAGATGCAGAAGGTTGAAGGATTGATTTCGGCCTCAAACAAGTATTATGTGCGATATTTGTTTCTGGTTAGGTATTTGTATGCATCACTACATAGTATAAAACATTGTCGCTTTCTCTGTCCCTATGTCCCTATGTATGCTTAAATCTTTAAAACTACGCAACGGATTTTGATGCAGTTTTTTTTAAAAGATAGAGTTTTTCAAGAGGAAGGTTTATATGTATAATACATGCATAATATAGCCGTGCGAAGCCGGGGCGGGTCGCTAGTAATTTATAAACCTATGCACAAAAGAAAAATATAAAGTATTCTATCTGTTATCTGATCACCATAACACAAGTCTAGTTGCTTAACTTGGAGCTAGGTGGCGCTGTGTTTATGTTATATATTGTTATAAGTATAAATAAATGATGATTGATAGGAAAAATTGGGAAGCTTATTATTTACTAGCTCTGCACCCTGCACTTTCACCCCTCAGATTTGGACATAAAGTAGCCTATGCTCTTCTTCAAGGTCCCATTTATCTCTATACTTACCAACATTCATAAAAATTGGTTCAGCAGTATAAGCGAGAAAATTTAACAGACAGAGCTACTTTTGATACCTACGGTTTTTTTTACTTAGAACTTTTTCTGGGAGTGTTTTTAATTTAGTGGACCCTATGGACGGAGCTATTGAGATTCTGCAGAAGGATCAAATTATATAAACGCAAAACCTTTCGGTAAGCAAGTGATATACGTTTTCTCACAAAAATACAATAAATAAGTTCAAAGAAAAGTTATCTATGATTGTCCTCGTCATCGACTAAAGACCTTGTAATACATTGCAATTAACAAAAGATAATGTGAAATGCGACAGTAATACCTACGTAAAAAATAATCATAATATTTTTCGTGTTTTGCAAACCAATTATAGCACTTACTTAGCCATTTTGAAGCTTTTGTTCCTTTTTCTGTTGTCAATAAACACTCATTACTTCTCACTAACACATGCACATACAAAAGATGGAAATTGTAATCGATTTTCTATTTTATTTTCATTTTAGCTAAAATCTCATTGTACACAGCCGCACGAAACGAAAAAAAATCTTGATTGATTTGACATTTAGTTTTTTTTTAATGCCAATGATTTTGGTATTGCTTGATGTTGAAAGTTGAATTCTTCTAATTATTTTCATATGTACCGCAATAAGTAGGTAAATGGTCTAAGGCAATAAGTGTTAACTTTTAATATTATTAATTTAATTTATTTCATATTTGGGTATTTTTATTTAGATCTCAAATATGACAAAAATGGTTCCAGCCACAAAACGTTTACCATAGTTTTAAATAACCTACCACACTAAAATAATATTGTTTAATGGCAACTATCCCATATTTCTAAAAATATTTTTCTATCTCTTACGAGATGGCGCTGTTTTACAGTTTGTAAAATTCTAGCTACTTGTTACACTTGTGACTTGCTTGAAAGTTTCTTGTAGGCAAAATAAAACAGTCTTGAAAATGGAATGTCTTATATAAATGCATGCCAGAAGGTTGAGGGTTCTATTCTCACTTTTGGTTTATGTTCTAAGTGAGTAGGTATTTCATCCTTTGTCTGCCCACCACAATACATGTCTTTGCTTATAGCACATGTAATGAGTAGATTGTATTGTATTCCTACTCATATGTGCTTATAGTAAGATGGATCTTTGTGGGCAAAAAATTATAGCAGTGCAAATAGTAGGGAATAGTTAGGGAAAAGTAAGAAAGGACCAAGGAACTTCTACATAGGTAGATAGGTAGGTATGGTAGCTACTTAGTACGTGCCTGAAAGGACATCTACTTATTTCCTCGAACGAACACTGTAGGTACGTACCGTTAGTATATCTACTACTTTTGTTTATTAATATTCAAACAGTAACATTCAGTGACAATTTCAATGTCAATAAACGGCAGGTTCAGTGACTCTTTCAGAATTCAATGCAATCAGTAACCAGCTCGCGTTCTTTGTGTGGACCGGACAGGAGAGGACTTAGGTTTTCTACCCAGTTTCAAGCTATTTTTTGTCGTCGTACATTAATGATAAGAACCCATGGACATGACTTTTATTGCTGCATTTTAAATACATATCTTCAAAAATATTTGTTATCTTGACCTTGTGAGCATGATCACAAAAAAAACATCGTGAGTTTCTTGAGCCCTTTTTGACGTGACAACGTCTTATAAATTGGTTTGCCGGGTGACACTTCAAGAAACTGCGTTACGCTCCGCTCACGTTATGCGCTCACAATGAGAGCGAGTGAGAGGCACGCGGGCATGGTTAGCCCGCCTAAGAGCGAGAGAGACAGACATAAAAAGTGAAAGGCACGCGTCCCTTCCACTCGAGCACAGTTGTTGTCACGTAAAACTTTCGCCCGTATACCGACTTTACAGGCAACCAGTTTTTTTATTGGTGGGCGCGTTCCGAAAGCTCACATCCTAACTTAATTTTTTTGACTCAATGTCATTTCATGCAAATTGTCTAAATCCAAAAGAATTTGACTTTGACTTTTTGGTATTATATAGCCTGTCATGTAAGCAAAACGTTTCCGATCACACCTCCCTGAATCCACCCCTGGAACAATGAATTAGCGATGTACAAGAATTATATTCTTTAGTCCGGGAATCGTGTGTGATTTTTGTCGTGAGTTTCCTCCGTGACAAGCATTATTTACTAAAGAAAGTGTTAAGAAAAACCGACCAAGTGGGAATCGGATTCGTGAACGAAGGGTTCCGTATCATGTTGTATGGGAGCATCACTTAAGGTGAAAGGGTACCTGCGCTCTCTCCATACAAACGTAGTCGACTGTTTCCTCCCTGGATATTGAAACTAGCACAAATATTTTTGTGCCATAAAACCTATAACTGCCATGACTATGCCCCTATGTTTTGATTTTTTTCATTTTTTTCTAATTATCATAGAAATTAAGATTAAAAAAATAAAATAAACAATAAATAGGGGCATGGTCATGGCAGTTATAAGTTTTATGCACCAAAAATATTTGCTCTAGTGTCATTATCCAGGGAGAAAACAGTCGACTACGTTTGTAATAGTTTGTATGGTAAGAGACCCCGGTACCCTTACCTCTTAAATATTTTTTTCTGTTTTAGTAGGTAGGTACTTGTTGTAATAGCGGCAACAGAAATACATCACATGTGAAAATTTCAACTGTGTAGTGGTCAACAAGAACGCACGGTACCGGTACTTAATATACCTAGGTAGGTACCTTATATAGTAGAATAAAGATGTAGCTAATACTACCTTTTAACAAAGGTATAATGAAACATCTTGATTTTAATATTAGTTTTTTCGTGTTTTTATTTAACCATTTTATTTAAAGAGATTAGTTTTGCTACATCCACTTTCTTCCGTTACGAATTTAAGACGTAATATACTCTTCCGACTGATTTTAAAGACACGTTAAAAGTACCTAAGTACCTTAAGGAGTTTTTATCTTAAAACCATATTATTATTATAGGTACCTACCTACTTAATTAATTTATGAAAGTTTGTAGGTACCTACATATTTAGGTATGTATATTTGAACCAGACTGGCGACAAGTTATTATTGATAATGTTGTACCTAGCCTTCGAATATGTCCTAGATCACGCGTGCTCGAACTGGTTGTCACAAAAAGTCCATGACTAAAGAATGCCGCCGCGCGCCGTGTCGCCGTACCACAGCCGAGTTCCGTGCTCTCAACTATTTTTATTTTGTCTTGGTAGAGCAGATAGAGAAGACTTTTAATGGACTAAGAGTCCAAGTTTAATTCTACAACTTGGACTCTTAGTCCATTGAAAGTTACATTTGGGGTTGCATTTGTCAGAGGACGCAATTTTATTTTTTAGCTATCATGAGGGGGTTAGTCTAAGCTTAAATCCAAGTTTGAGGGATTGTAGCTCTTTTCCCACGGCCGCCATCTATGGGAAAAAGGGATTTAAACTGTTTTTATGGTTTATCTGACAAACAATAGGTCTAGGATAAATGCACGCTAAACCCAAAAAAATTTAACATTTCAATGGACTATCTTCCCTGTTTAATATAATAGAGTAAGCCGCCAGACCGCCAGACCTTCGTGATTTTATAAAAGCTGAATTACTCAGCGCATGCCTCCAACACAGAACGATGTGCAACTATGAAGTTCAGACCATGGTGGCTTGGAGAGTTACCGAAAGATGATCCGCAAAAGCTATCGGTGGTTACGATCCTGTAGCTATTAGTGCAATGCTACTTAGGTATAGTTAGCTATCTTTATAATTAATTAGTCTCAGTTTCTAAAAACAATAGAATTTTCTCGCTTAAATAATGTATTCCGTAACCAAACTCTATTAACTCAACGTCTTTGGTCTTCACAAAACTTTTAATTATCCCATCCACTCGAAATTGTGTAATTCGATTTTGACGGTCAATTTTCTTGTTTAATTTACCCATTATTGTGTAAAAAATGTATAATTTGCGGAAATCACACTTGTCTATGAGTTACATCGCATATTACGTAAATCTTTATGCTTAATTACTATCAAGTCGCATACAGTAAGGTCGTAGAAAGTGAATCGACTCGTGTGAACCATCGAAATACCCCGCCATCTTGGCAGTCTGTGGCGCGAAGCCCGCGCGAAATAACGTACCTTACAATTTGAAAAGCGAACCACTTATTTTTAATTTTAATATTTTTTTTCCGACTGTGTTTACTGCCTGTGTTTTACGTGTTAAAAAAGGTGCAAGTGAATAATGTGAATTTTGATAAAAAATAGCAGTGAATTTTTTGAATGACTGGTTATAATATTTGATTTTATTATTGAAATGGGACATTCAGACCGAATGAGAGGTCACAATCCACTATACAAAATGGTAAGTTTATTTAAGTTATAAATAAATCAAAACTTAGGACCGATACCCAATCTTATGGCTATTATGTAGCGTAGGTATACTTTGTCTTCCTTTGTCGGAACGCTACTATGGGTGTTGACCATTAATAGAACTTAAGTATTATCAAAAAAACACGAAAGTCCGCTATTAGCTAATGTGCGTACATATGGCGTAACATCATAATAACAACTTAAATTAACATAACTACGAATCTATATGAATAATCATAAACTTCCATGAGCACAAAATCCGGATTAAAAAAAATGAAACCACGCACCGAGATTTCTTTCGTATAATTCCCGATTTTGGTAAAATTTTGCGATGAAAATTAGCCTATTCATTTAGGGGTCTAGTTACCTCCATACAAAATTTTTAGACCAGAAGATTTTGCGCAAGTGTTCAACAAATATGCTTACTCAAAGACAGACAGTTAAAACTTTGCATATATTTTAGTAAAATTATTTATACTTACTCATGTTTTATGCAATGGATCTGGATTATTGAATAACATTTTTCAGGCACAGAATCTGGTATCACTTAAATATATTATTAAAAAATAAACGCCGCTTTATCTTTTTGAACGCGATAAACTCGTATAGGTACTACTCAACGGATTTTTATATAGTTTTCACCAATGGATGGAGTGATTAATGAAGAAGGTTCAGGTACCCACCCAAAGCTGGGGCTGGTCACTAGTCATTTAATATTTTACGTACAAATACCAAGTTTATTAAAAACCAGCAATAAACATTTTATTGATTACAATCTTAAGAATTTCACTCGATTAGATTTGCAAAGATTTCACAATTTTGTTATGCGTTAGATGACGTTGCTGTTGTGATACTTTATTAACAATACTGTACATGATTTTGAATATCAAGTCGGATCTGAGGGTCTTCACAGTATGCCCTTAAGGGGATAGCGACAGCTATGTAAAACGCTCTTAAGGCAAAACGTCCAGCTATAAAACGAAAAAAGGTCTAAAAACGGAAAAGGGTCTTCATCTTATAAGGGTTCCTTTTTTCCTTTTGAGGTACGAAACCCCTAAAAAGAAAAAGAGTTCCTAATTAATTTGTACTACATAAAACAATACACTACTACCTACTCTTTACTCTTCCGTAGGTATTGTATGTATCCAACCAGGAAACAGGTACTTTTTCAGTTATGGCTTCGAAGTATTTGGCATATATTTTATCTACATTAGCCATTGCCACAAAATAAAATAATTTTGCATCATATTTTGTGTTTTCGCATGAAGTAGGTATACAATAGTTGGTTAAGTACAAGGTGGTGCCTTACTTCGTCGAATCCTTCGACGTACGAACATTTCAATACATTTATCTCTACTTTATTTCGTTCATCTTCTTGTTTAATAACCATCAACTAACAAATTAATTCAAATAAACTAATGACTTATAATGTAAAAGAAAATACCAATCTAATCCAAATTAACTTCAGCTAATAAAAAAGCCGAATGAAGCCATTATTTAAGTAAATGTCTTCAAAGTACAAAGAGCAAAATAGTACGAAGCGCGTTGAAGTCTTTTGTACGCACACTAACTTCATGGAGTTAAAATCTATCTATACATATAAAATTATTTGTCCTGACTGACTGACGGATCAACGCACAGCCTAAACTAAACCGCTGATCGTAGAGACTTGAAACTTGGAAGGTGTTTTTTTTGTATGACGTAGGCATCCGATAAAAAAGGATTTTCCGTAATTCTACCCCTTAGGGTAGTGGGGTTACGGGGTTAAAAGGGGGGGCAAAGTTTGTATGGGAAAACGTAATTCCTACGCGGACGATGTAACGGGCAAAAGCTATTAAAAAATTAAATTATTTTGAGGTTGCTAACAATGTTTTTATCTATCTAATTCTTTAACCATATTTAAGTCCTAATAAAGATAGATAGGTAATTCTTAAAATAACCTTTAGAAATTATAAACCAATAACGCGCATCTATGTTACGAATTTTAATGATAAAACTAGATTCATTATAGAAAACATACCTTAATAAATACCTAACTAATTGACTATTACGTAAACGGCTAATACGATTACGTTAATAATGAGCAGGAAATGATTTGAAAATATATATTCGTTGGTACTTGCCAACATAACTATAATAGTTTGGTTAAAAACTCATTTAGCACGAGTAAATGTATTAAGACTTTCAATATATTAGAAGTAGATCGGACAGTAGATAATACATTTTTGTAGAAAGTTTAAGAAAATTTAATAAACTCTACTTATTAGTTTAAGGGCCGATTCTACCTGGTAGATCTTGAAAACTGAGCAATTGCTCGAGGTGCAATTCTGTTTATCATTCCGAGGATCCTCATCAGATCCTCACCAAACTATGGGACCACCCCTGAGGTATCCCCTTACAAACGGGTCAGATCAAATCGGTAAACAACAAAAAAAAAGAAGTACACGACGAATTGAGAACCTCCTCCATTTTTAGAAGTCGGTTAAAATTTTACGCGACGAATTGAAATATTTCCTTTTTTTTCTACTGGAGTTTATTCCATCATGGAACTAGTGAGAATTGTACTCTAACCGAACGGAGATGGGAAATCCAAGCTCACCCTAGCGACCATTACATAGTGATACTAAAGTTATTGCAAGTAATAACGATTGTGATGAAAATAGAAGAGACGCATGTGACTAGAATAAGTATGAATGTAGATGGATGGAGAGGAAGAGGACGACCTAAGAAACAATATTATGGATGGAGTGTATGTGAGACAGGATATGAGAGAGATAAATGTAGAGATGACGACTCATAGGAGTGAATGGAAAAACAAAACATACTGCGCCGACCCCCAATTAAATTGAGATAGGGGCAGGAAGATGATAATTGGAGTTATTACAAGAATTAAATTTTTTTGAATTTTGTTACTTACCATTTAATACCGATCATTATCTTAATCATGTTGTATCCAGTATCCACTGGAACGGGATATTTCATATATAGCCAAGCGATAATACAGTTATATTAAAGGTTTAGGCTTAACGGCTCCCCTAACGGACCCCAAGAACTTTTTCAAGCTCATCGTATAAGTTATTGCAAATATTAAATTTCCTTGAATTTTCTTACAATTTAATACCGATCATTATCTTAATCATGTTGTATCCACTTTACGTTCGTTTCGCTCTGTATATCACCATACCAGCTCTCATAAAGTGGAACGTACTTGATGAATGTGTGGAAGTAATTCGGTGTATGATTATATAACACAATTTACTAGTGTAACCGGTAGCTTGTCGTTAAATGTAAGGAAAGTAGGAAATGTCTAGAGTTTTTTGTAAAGGTGTTTCACTGGTTCAAGTTTAATTTTGTTGAATTTTATTACTTGAAACTTATTGGATTTTTTGGAAGATATGGTTCTTGGAATTTTTGTTGTGATTTTTAAATTGTAGAGGGCGATATAGATAAAGTTTATAAGTATGTAAAAAATTACTACGCAAAAATAACCGAGCTTTTAGTTTTACAAATAGTAGCATTAAAATAACAAAAATTGTAAACCGGCAACCCGGCACTTTGAAACAGGACATAAAAAGTTTGTACAAATATTGTGAAGAATTATTTGCAGACCTCGAGCTAAGCTAACGCTTATTTTAGCTTACTAGGAGGAAAGAATACCTCAGCAATGTAAGCTAAGCTAAACTAAGTTAGCTTAGATCACGATCTGCATCCCGGGTTAAACGCTTTTGAAAAAAAAATGCATTTGCCCGCTACGTCTCGTCTGCCTAGGGTTTGAATTTTCCAAAATCGTTTACTAGAGGATGCTATGTTTTAACATTAGCCCAATGTGTCTTGGTTTGAGCTGTGCTTTGATATATCAGTCAGTTAAGGCCAAGTCTCGTAAATAAAATTGTTCAAATTACATTGCAATATCATTTCGATTGCATTTCAATTACAAAAAATCAAAAAGCGTATTTTGAGCTACTTGAGGATATTTTTTGCTATCGAAAGAATATAGTTTTGTGCTCTCGTTGCACAAAACGATTACATTATATGTAGTTACACTACAACTACAATATATTCTGTACGATTGGAGGTACAGTCTGCTGCACAATTGCAGTCCTCGGTAGAGTTCTAAAATGACTATTATTGGAATGTTTGCATTCTAATAATTTTTGTTTAAGAAATTGATGAGTTAGAAGACTTTAAACTTCACTTAAAGCAGGTGTCTAGAATCTTGCTCGTATTGAAAACATTCTTATAACAGCCGTTTTGGAGCTCTACGGTGGGTCAGCAATTATGCAGCCGATCTACCTATAGATCATACAATCACACGATGTATTTAAAGTGAACAATAGTGACACAGTCGGCCGTAGACTGTCCGTCCTTGGTTCACCCGCGTACGTTCCCCGAGAATTCCGGCTCCTCAATATGTATTTTATATACCTACTAGCTGTTGCCCGCGACTTCTTACGCGTGGTAGTTTTGTTTTATATAAAATAAACCCGCCTCGGCTTCGCACGGCTATATTATGCATATATCTATCTATAATATAAAAATCAATTGCTGTTCGTTAGTCTGGCTAAAACTCGAGAACGGCTGGACCGATTTGGCCAATTCTTTTTTTGTTGTGTTTGTCGTAGTCCAGGGAAGGTTTAAACGTCGGACTTACGCGGGTGAAACCGCGGGGCGCAGCTAGTTATACATATAAACCTTCTTCTTGAATCACTCTATCTATTAAAAAAACCGCATCATAATCCGTTGCGTAGTTTCAAAGATTTAAGCATACATAGGGATATAGGGACAGAGAAAGCGACTTTGTTTTATTTATACTATGTAGTGATAAATAAATATTGCAGGACCTTCCAAAATTTAGCCCCAAGCTAAGTAACTAGACTTGTGTTATGAGTGCTAGATAACGGATATTTACTAAAAACTTCGTCGTAAATCACTCTATCTATTTGAAAAAAACCGCATCAAAATCCGTTGCGTAGTTTTGAAGATCTAAGCATGCATAGGGACAGCGGGAAGCGACTTTGTTTTACATGTTGTGATAGCTTGTTTTCTATATACGAACCTTTTATTCGATTTTATTACTTATCAACATAATAGTAGATAAACAGATAATATTCTTTAAAATTTAATCTTTTTACGACCCTTTTTAACTTTTATATCACAGCAGCAGCGCTCAGCCTGCCTAGCATGAAGAACAAAACACGATATGATAAAGCGATATAACTACATCAACTCTCAAAATATGATAGATAAAGCCGCCATGTTGAATTTTTATTATATATTGCGATAAAAATTATGATAAAAATTCAACATGGCGGCTTTATCTATCATATTTTGAGAGTTGATGTAGTTATATCGCTTTATCATATCGTGTTTTGCTCTTCATGCTAGGCAGGCAGTGGTTTCTATATATCCCGTGGGATAGGAGATCGGGATAAAAAATAGCCTATGTTACTGTCATTGAACCAATGTATCCTCATACCAAGGTTTATCGAAATCGGTTCAATAGTTTCGAAGCCAAAGCAAACAAAAAATCAAATCATTTCTTTTTATAATATTAGTATAGATGTTTTAGCAAAGACGTTCACTATATATTTCTAAAAGTAGACCAAAGAAAAGTGATAAATTTTTCTTGCATTATTTTGCACTTACTCAAAATCACATCCTACCAGGGGCCTAAGTCTGCTAATAGAATCGTGTTTCAATAGTGTGTCGATATAATCGTAATAGAAATTTAATGTCAAAAATATGACATTACATGTCAAATTGGTATTCTGCCAACGTTGACTATTCTATCGAGACACCACTGACACACCACTGACTTACTTCTTTATTCTGCTCTACAATCGTGGCTTAATGGAATCTTGATAGTTGTCAAAACGGTATATTGCTTAGCAACATATACCATGTTGCTAGGCAACACCTGCAAGGTAAATATTACCATACCATTGAGACTCCATAGTGATTATATTGCGATGTTATTAAAACTTTAGCAGAATACCAAATAAAGTCACAATCTCGATATAATATCAATAGAGTCTCGTTATAATGACAATGGTTGGTCAAATAGCAGAATAAGGCCCCTGGTGTATTTTTTAAACGGATTTTCAGGGCTTATTTCTAAACTAAACCAGATAGCGAAAAATGCTTTGATTTGCCATACTATGTTTGTTTCCAGGAATTTACCTCTATCAGCAACAAAACCTGATTATTATTTTTTTGGAAAATTATTAGGTTCTATTTCAGACTAGGGTATTAACTTTTTCAAGAAGGCACGCAACTCCTTTCAGTATAATAGCTTACGAAATAAATCAATGTGTATACTTATACCTACCAGCTTAGTTGTCTTTATGCCAACTAATTAAATATTACTATATCAATGCTAAGCTCATGTCATAACAAAAATATGCGTTTAGTTTCGTCGTGATTTGACACAACTTATTTATTCAAAACCTTCGTCTATTGAATATATTATTATGTATTTGACACGGAACAATATATATAATTTAGTACACAATGGGCAGTGAAAATAAATATTATCTCATCTCTGTTCATACGTAGGTACAGTAGGTAAAAAAAAGTGAGAGTTATTTGCCAATGATGACCTGCGCTCGCGCTGTTGTAGGTACAAAAGAGTTCAACGCGCTCCGAGTTTCTTACAGGTTTTTGTTGTTGCTTTGTCGTTTAATTTTCTTGAGTCTTTGTGTTACTTTTAGGTGTTTTTCATTGTGACGGAAACCTTTGTGACGCGGTGGGTGAATACTCGCATGCGATGCAGAAGGTGGCGGGTTCAATTCCCGTCTCAAACAAGTATTTATGTCAGATCTTTGTTTCTGGTCTGGGTGTTACAGTACCTATATAAGTATTCTAACTGTTGTCTGGCCATCGTAATACAAACCTTAGTTGCTTAGTTTGGGGCTAGATGACGTTATGTGTTTGCAATATTTATGTAGGTATATTTATTTTATGTAAAGTTTGCGTTACGGATTTTGCAAGTGTCTTTGCATAATTATGCATAAAAATTCTTAAAAAAACACCCTTTTATGGCAGATGCTACGCTTAAAACTGCCTTTCTGGCATAACACTATTAACCTAGAAAAATAGATTTTAATAGGTTAGACCACTTCTGATCTAACCCGCTCGAGCGCAGCGAGCGCCACTAGTGTCTGTATAAAGTACTAGCTGACCCGTGCCCACTTCGTTGGGCATAATGTTAATAAATTAAATTATCTATACTAATATTAAAAATAATACTTTTTGTAACTTAAATATAAAAGTTAAACATATGCTGTCGTTGACTTTTTTGTAGACATTTTCAAGCTCCACATCTTTTCTCTAAAACTCAAAAATATATCTTTCATAGTTAAGGCAGCGTTCGTAAGAAACGCTTTCATTCGACTGTTTTTTCTCCGATTCACTTTGCAAAACAGACTACCACGTAAAAGCCTTTTTATTTTTTGGTTTTTTTATATAACCTATGACACTCAGCAATAATGTGGCTTTATATTGGTGAAAGAATTTTTAAAATCGGTTCAGTAGATCCCGAGATTACCCCTTACAATTTAACAAATATACAAACACACAAACTTTACTTCTTTATAATATTAGTATAGATTAATATTTTAGTCGACTGATATACAGTGGCAGTTTGACTTTAGGTTTAGGTTTAAAGAACTTTATTATCAACAAAGACACAAATGTCACTTATGTGATAACAATAAATAAAACTTAATGTAGGTACTTATAAAACATTCATCGTTCGCTATTATAAATTTAAGTAGGTAGGACTTTAGTTTAAATTATTACATATGTGCCTTGTAAGGCAAAATTTAATTATTGCAACAGACTACTAATATCGATAGTGCGCCTGTTCTCAAGCGCGCGAACTACCAACACTTCAAAGTTAAGTGAATATGACATAACGGTAAAACTTCGAACAAAAATTACTTATTTGGAAGGACGTTCTTGTAGAAGAAGGTTCTTGTAGATCCTATATGTTAATGGCATCAGATGCTGATGAAGAAAAAGAAAAAACACGTGACTTTAAATATTTATATGTTTTTTCCTATTCTACTTCACGCAATACTATCAATGTTATTATAATCTAGAAAAACTGAAAATTTTATCATATGAAAATTATTTTTTCATATGATAAAAATGTATTTCATATGATAAAATTTTTATCATATGAAATACTGAAAATTTTATCATATGTTTTAAATTTGAGTATATGCGATATTATTTATTGCCATGCCATATTTTTTTCGAAGTGACATTACTGCAAAGCTTCAATAAAGAGCTTTCACCACATAAATCACTGCGTTCTTGAACCTAGAACCTAGAAACTTTATAGACATGAACTGAAGCTAGAATCAAAGGTCAGTTGCTAGAAAGTAAAGACGATCTGAAGAGCTTGCTACTAAGATATCAACGAAGGTGTTATCTATCCATACATATAAAATGCTTTGTCCTGACTGACTGACTGTTACGGATTAACGCACAGTCTACACCGCTGATAGTAGAGACCTGAAACTTGGAGGGTGTGATCTCTGTATGACGTAGGCCTCTGATAAGGTAGGATTTTCCGAAATTCTACCTCTTAGAGGGTGAAAAAGAGGGCAAAGTTTGTATGAGACAACGTGCGCTTCCTTGGTTCAATTTTAGAACCATTTTCGACTTCTACGCGGACGAAGTCGCGGGCAAAAGCTAGTCTACTTACATATCTCTAAACAAAGTCAACGCCTAAATGATAACGTTTCAGACGAATCGCTATATGGTTATAAATAAAATATACTTATTAAAGCTTTCCTTATGTAAATACACATCTAAAAGGAAGGCCTAACCTAAAAAATATCCTCAACATACGCAACTATTATGAGATCAGACGGACGCCAACACCCGGCAGAGTAGGTAATTGCGACAATCCGACGTTCCTAGAAAGTTGGTCATTTTCTATCGTGTGTAGACGTTGTTTACTTGTCTATTAGTCTAGTAGACAAATTATCTACAAATATACCTACTTAATAACAACGAGGACGAATGAACAACAATGGTTAGGCTAATAATACTACAAAAAATCAATGAATGCAATCCCAAATCAATAATGGTACCTATATTTGAAACTATGTAATGTAGTAACTTTAAGGACATATTGTTTGTTTTCCTTTCACAATAAAATAAAAAAATATTTGATACGCGTGATGCGCGTGACGCGCCCGAAGTATGACCTAGGTTTAATCCAATTTACACGTAGATTTAACCAGGCAGATTACTGCCCGTCTTTTACGACACTCGTAACTAAACCTGCCTTTTGCAAATCACTATTAAATACTAGAAAGGTAAGGTTATGTTAAGTGATCGAATGCAGCACCTGGGTGTAACCACACATCAGGGCCCATAAGACATACCTATGTCATCATCTAAACAGGCATATAAAATGCTTTGTCCTGTGACTAACTGACGGATCAACACGCAGCCTAAACCGCTGATCGTAGAGAAACTTGGAGGGTGTGTTCTTTGTATGACGTAGGCATCCGATAAGAAAGGATTTTACGAAATTTAACCCTTTAGGGAGAGAAAAAGGAGAAAAAAGGTTATTAAGAAGAAGAAGAAGTTGGTACAACGTGATTTCTTAGTCAATTTTCGAATTTTACGCAAACGAAGTCAAGGGCAAAATCTAGTTATATATAAAGGACTAACTCCACACTAAATATTAAAAACTTATTGCTTGTTTTTTATAATTCTATTTTAAAATAATGAGCATCCGATAAGAAAGGATTTTACGAAATTTAACCCCTTAGGAAGAGAAAAAGGAGAAAAAAAAGTTATTAAGAAGAAGAAGAAGTTGGTACAACGTGATTTCTTAGTCAATTTTCGAATTTTACGCAAACGAAGTCAAGGGCAAAATCTAGTTATATATAAAGGACTAAAAGGGGTTGCGAAAAATTAAACTCTAAAAGCAAGTAAAAAAAAGTATCTTTGCTCTTTGTCTTATTCGTAGATTACTGATATTCACTAACTCCACACTAAATATTAAAAACTTATTGCTTGTTTTTTTTAATTCTATTTTAAAATAATGAACACAATTGAAAACTTAATTACAGTAGTTATTATTGAGTCATTGTATATGATAAATGTTTTACCATAAAGCTACATCGTTTTTGTAAACTAGTCTCATAAATATAAACTCCATTTCTTAATTTTTTCATCTTAAGTCGACGGCCTTCATAAGAACGACCACATTCCAATTTCTTCATACTTCTTTCCTTATAATATTCAAGGAAAATTTGTATATTTTGGTTCCGCTCTTGTAAAACATATTTATGAAACATCTGTGGTCATAAGGTCGAGGTGGTCTTCATTTTTATTCATTCTTGGACATTTTTCCTCTAACGTTTTTGCTTATTCGTTAGAAAATATCAATACTTAACTGCTATGAAAATTATGTGGGTTTTCTACAAAGCCATTCAATTATTAGATCTTAAATTAAAAGTACTTAACCTTAGATTGACACTAACCAGTCAATCGACGACCAAGAATGACATTTATCGTTGACGTGTCATTGACGTCTTTCCTTCAGCAAAAATGTCAGTTTAACCTTTAGTAATTGATAGATAGATTATTTTTGACCATTACAGTATTAGGTACGTGTATCAGACTAATGAGGTAGACGGAAAAATGTTGCCATTAGAAGACACAATTAAAATATTTCTGTGCATTTTGTTTCTTGTTTTCGAACTTGTTGAACAAGTAATATTTCTAAAACTTACATATATACAAAGAAGAAAAAAAATGACCAAAAGGGAACTTGACATTTTTTAGATGCTTTTTTACATAATAATATTTTCAGAGTACTTATGCAAACTTTATGCAACCGGGAACATCGCTCGGATGATGATGAATATTTTCAGAGTACTATAAAACCTACGCAATGGTGTGATTTTAAATATTTTACAAATACATATGTGTTGAATACTGACCAAAGTGTGAAAATTAAAAAAATATTTCATCACTCCAGTGTACGAATAGTGGCTAGAAGTATACTAATCGGCCAATACCCTCAGTTCTGAAGGTCGTGGGTTCGAATCCCGGCTGGCTGTGCACCAATAGCTTTTCTTAAGAAAAAAATATTTTCGCTAATTGACATTACTCATATTATTAGTGAAGGAAAACATCGTGATGAAACCCGCGGGTTAGTCGACTCCAAAAGTATTGACAAGTTCTCTCCTCTGGACATGGTCGACTAAGCTGAGAGGGTAGTAGGTGCTGGGCAAGCCTACTCCATCCTCACGCAAAAAGGACCCAATTAAAAAGGGTCTCATTGCGGAAAACAGCCCGTATACAAGTACAAGTACCCTCAGTTCGGAACCAATCCGATACGTCCGAATTCCGGAAAGCCTAACCGTTATCTCTAAAGCATATGGAACTTAAATTTCATAACGAAGTAATCTTACACAATGGTATATTATTCAAAAATGTATAAAGTGGGACGTGCAGCGTACCTAAAGTTCAACCAACTGCAATATTCAGTTACGTCATTAACGAATACCTCTGTGATTCAGGTATCTAGCGAGATGCCTAACGAATATTGTACATTTTGGAATATTTGCGTATTCTTACAGTACAAGTAAAGAAAAAAAGAAAGAAATTGAGATGAGTTTTGGTAAAAACTCGCAAATACTCGCGAAAATCTATAGATAAGACCGTATCGTTTGATCTTAGAAAGTGAGTCTTTAATAATTTATTCGTTCAAATACACTGATCTAATAATACTTAGGTGCTAAGTAAAAAATAAAAGGTAAAAATCTAAATAACTTTACCTAGGCTTAAAAGATTACAGACGATTCCAATATTATATCGCAGACGCGATATAATATTGGAAACGGCTAAAAAACTTTGCGTGCTCGATTTACACAAACATTAAAACTGAATCATTACATTTTTATAAGAGTTTCACCCTAGTCAGGAATCCAACCTATTATTTTGCAAAAAACTAAACACAATATTTTTGTATCAATCGATAGTTAAGTGTTACTGATAGTAGTAATCAATTCCTGGAAACAATCATAGTAAGGCAAATTAAAGGAAATAGCTCATTTTGTAGTTTTCTCTAGTATACAGGAATCATACTCGCGTAACCATGTTTGATTTACAATAGGCCTTACAAAGACTTTGTACAGTCTTTAACGGCTACCTTACACGTCTCACACGACGCGCGACGCTTGCATAATTAAAAAGTGAAATCTCGAAGCCTGCGCCAGCGCCGATCCCTGTTGACATTGCGCTGTAGGTACTCGTAGGTATGCGTACCTAAAGGTCAGCCGGCTTGTAACAAGGTATTTTAGCTGGTATATAATGTGTTTGATCGAACCAGTTATTTTAATAACTTAGTTTCAATATATAGGTAGTTAAAATATTTGTAATCTTGACCCAAGAAAATCCCATGAGTTTCTTGTGCCTCATTCAAATTGATGGGCATGTTCCAAAGACACAGTTCTTAATTTAGTATTTAAGACGTCTCAATATGATTTTATGCGAATGATTACAAATGAATTAATAATTTTCGACTTTGATTTTACCTAATAAAAGTGATTAGTGCTCACCGTGTAAGGAATCTCTCCGTAATACCTTAGCTACACAGAAAAAAGGTTTTATCCTCTTCTTATAGACGCTAGAGAATAATTTACTTAATGTTTTTAAAAATAATAATAAGCATATTTAACAATATTAACCAAAAACCAAGAAATTAATTCTCCAGCGGCGTCTAGTACTTATAATGAGAGGATTATTTCTTGTTACAAGAGACCTTTTTTTCTGTGTAGTCTCCAGCTTTGCTTGACCAAAATAATTTATTGCGTTTTCTTAGATACTTATTCTTCAATTTCACGCTGGGGTTGTCGTGAGTTTAGCGATCTGGTTTCATCCTTTGTTCCGGACTTTGTTGACAACTAGTAAGGTTGCGATTACAATTTCCGCTTCAAACGCATACTGGTATAAGTACATTGATTCCTTGGCAGTGTTTTAGGCTCCTTTTTATTTCGATATTCGGAATCGGGAGTTACGCGTGAAACCGCCAGCTATTTTATTATATGACTTCTTAAGTAGGGTAAGTGTCTACTTCCTTCTTCTCTTTGACCTGGGCTTGAGACCACTGCCATAATAGTTGCCTTTTACAAACAACAACAACAACGCATTGTTTCCACCATTCATAGAAACAAAACTATTAATTTGATAAATTCCCCGAATGTTTCTCATCCATACTCTACCGCTATTGTGTAAAAACAATTCAAATCCGGTCCTAAGCAGTGATTATCGCTGCGATCTGCGTCCATCGTTCGCTCGCAAGGCTTCTCCATTCACTATACACCTCACCATGAGATGTGGAGGTAGTTATACGTATTGTTTACAATATATTCCTAACCTCCGGATAGTTTTAACTGCGACCTCTGTACAAGTAGGTATCTAAATAATTGTTTGATAATGTGATGGGAATGTCTTTGGTAGAAAATGCTGTAGGTAATGTGCGTAAAGTTTATTACTCTCAAGGGAATGACATTTTCGGTGTCTTTCCTTGATTTTAATCTAATATTACATTCAAAGTGTGCGACTGTTTTTTTAATTGCTAAAGGTAATAATTGTATTAGCTACATCTGAGCTACACAGGGTCGTCTGAAAAGGGACCCGGACATTTAGTATGGGCATAGTGTTTTTTTTTGCGCGGTGCATTTCATGCCAATCGATAGAGGGCATTACAGAGAACAAATATTGTAAATCTTCACATCGAACCTCTAACTAAAACGTCTCGGAAACGGGATATGGAACAAAACGTGTTGTCCTATGATTTTCCAAAGATCCGTGATGCATTTCGGACACTACGAAGCCATTATTTGTCATCTATCGATTAACTTGGGCACATGAGTACTACGGTGCATTTTATTTTAAGTTACTATGCCAAAGTGTCCAAAGTATTTTCGACCTTTATACACTCGTCCGACTGAATACAGTCTTTCGCTATGGCAGGTGACAGTGATGTTAATAAGTTTACACAAACCTGCAACAGTTCTCGTTTATGTTCAGGTTAGTGATTGTTAAGTGAACGTAGTTATCTAAAAGTGGGTCGAATCTTTTTCCATCACTATCACTTTTTCCACATCAATAAAATAATTAAACATTAAAACAATTTTATTGAGTAATCCATAAAATTAGGTCAATGTTTGTTAGAATTTTAACAAGTCATACAAAATTAGCCTCTACGTAATATCGTGAGAAAGCATGGTATTCTGTAAAGTCTTAAGTGGGACGTATTACGAGTTTTCCGACTAATATGTAATGTTTGCTTATTTAAAAATGTTCGTTGGTAATCGATTTTGTAATACGTAGAGGTAAGAATCTGACTGAGTAAATACTTATGTATTACTTTGTTTTATGTCCATTAGTAATATAACTAGCTTTAAACCGCGACGTCTGCCGCGTGGGCGTTAAATTTTCCAAAAACCTTTCTTAGCAGATATGCCTACGTGATAATAGCTATCTGTACTTATATTAAGAGTAACTTTTGCCCGCAACTTCGTTCGCGTAGAAGTCGAAAACGGTTTTAATAGGATAATATAACAAATGATAGTTTAAATAATATACGAAGCACATCTTCAATCAAATAACGGTCACGTTGTCCCATACAAACATTGCCCCCCCCCCTTTTTCTTCTTCAAGTTTCTTCTTCAACACACCCTCCAAGTTTTAGGTCTCTACGATCAGCGGTTTAGGCTGTGCGTTGATCCGTCAGTCAGTTAGGACAAAGCATTTTATATGTATGTATGGAAGATGTGCATTTATAATACATCAGTTTGTCAGCCAGTCAGGGCTTTTATTTTTATATTAAGAGATACTATATAATATTGAGTACACTATTTTATAAAGGACTCCGTGGGGACACTCCAGGGTTTTATTCTCGATAGATCCGATCATGTGGGAAAATCGGGATAAACATAACTAAACGAGTAGCATTTCGTCCATTGCTGTAGGTACCGCGTACTCGCTAAAGCGCAACGACTCTCGGAGACGCGAGCGGCCACGGTTTTTTGTTGATAATTTTGGTTTTTTTTGTTGAATTTTAAAGTACAGTTATACCCACGACCTTTCCAGATAATAAATATATAAGCGAATTCAGATTTCCATATAATTAGAAGATTTAATTTAATATAGGGTACAAAAAGACAGATATTTTTTAAACTGTGAATTCATAAATTAACTCGAAAATCTATGTTTTAGGCATTCTGTAGCAACTAGACAAATTCGCAACCAAACAGATTCTCATCTGGACAGATTCCAAGCTGGACAGGTTCGCAAATTGACATATTCTCAGCTAAACAGATTAGCAACTTATAATTATTCTCTCACCTGTAATTTCGTCAAGCAGCTTATTAAATAAGAGTGTAATAGCATTTTGTGGTTAGAGCTGTGTAATCTAGCTGAAGCAGCTGTAATCGCGTAATATAGCTGCGGTTTGTGCGTTGTAAATCATTGCACTTGACTTATAGTTTGGTTATTGTTAATTTATATCATAAACATAGCTACGCGCCCGTAATATTTTCTGCGTTAGTCCATTTAGGTAAGCGGGGACAATTTTTCGTAGATAATTCAGTTTCTCTTTGGTGGGTTTTGATGTTCTACCTACGACATTTCCCAAAAATAGAGCTATTTAATAGTTAAAACGGGTTACCAGATTGTATCGGTAACAGAGGAAAACATGAATTTTAAAAATTGAATTTTTCTTTGCATATTTAAAAGATAAAATGTTTTTTAACTTTATGGTAGGTAATAAAAAAATCTTGTCGTTTCAAAGTTTACCCTTTTAGTCAAAATTACTCTTTTGAAATCTGAAAAATTATAATTTTCCGGATAACTAAATAAGAACATAATATAAAATATAATACCTATAAATAAATAGGTCTGTAATAGCAAAGGAAATGGACGAAGTCGACCGTTACACGTTATGAAATGGCTTTCTTGGTTCGTTGCGTACCTATCTCTTACTGTTTATTAGGTTAGTAAACAAGTTGACAAGTTGTTATCAGTTTACAAGTTATTTTCTAAGGTTCATACTAGCTACGGGTAATATGGACTCCTAAAAGGTTTTTTAAAAACACTGAAATTAGTGACAAAATATTAAACAATTTCACTACATAGTCACTACATAGTATAAAACAAAGTCGCTTTCTCTGTCCCTATTTCCCTTTGTATGCTTAAATCTTTAAAACTACGCAACGGATTTTGATGCGGTTTTTTTAATAGATAGATGAGGTTTATATGTATAATACATGCATAATATAGCCGTGCGAAGCCGGGGCGGGTCGCTAGTAATTGATAAAAAATAAAGCAAATATTTATCAAATGGTCTGTTTTTTGAGTAGTTGTCTCTATTACGATATATTTAGTTTTTGATTAAGGTGTCAGGTGGTCCTTATTACAGGTACCTTTATAAAAAATAAGGGATAATTTCACTTAATTTCGTATTGTAATCGTCTTTTAGTCGATTTATATGAATAAGCTTACATAAATTAAACTTGCAATTCATGCCAGTTTTCTCACAGGATGAGACAAACGCAGATAAGACCAAAGGACGATGCTAGAATAAATGCACATAATCAAAATAACAAGATGTTATTTTGAACATCATCAAAATAGCCAGATGTTATTTTTAAAGTCCCACCCACACTCAAAATCATCAAAATGGTCCGGTAAATAATCGAGCTTCTACCTATAAATGGATTTATTTATTACCTATTATAAACTAGCTTTTGTCCCCTGCTTTGTTGGCGTAGGGTTTAAATCATGGAGGAATAAAAACAAATCCAGCGCGGAAATGTTTTCTTGCTTCATGGTTTGAATTTTCCAAATTCCTTTCTTAGCTTTGTATTTCACTTAGTCGGTCAGTGCCTTTATTCGCTAAGGTTCAAGTCGTCGGGCGCGCGTGATTAGGACGAGATTTCCATACAAAAATTGCCCCCACTCCGACCCTAATCACGCGCGCCCAACGACTTGAACCTTAGTGAATATAGGCCCAGGGCGCGTAACCCGTAAGCCCCAAATAAACTTTCCCTGGACAAATATTTCAAAATTAAAATTAGAGAAATCTCGAGGTTTTTGGATAAATCTTTTTCGTTTTAGCGGGACTGGTGAAGTCTTGTTTTTTCTTTGTTCGCGCACCGCGGTTTAACCCGCGTAATTCCCGATCCCGTGGGAATATTGGGATAAAAAGTAATCTTTGCTACTTCCAATGAATCAATGTATCCTCATACCAATTTTAATCAAAATCAGTCCAGTAGTTTCGGAGCCTATTCGTTACAAACAAAAAACTTTCCTCTTTATTACATTGATGGATATGTAGGTATATGTAGATAAATAACCGCTCTCTTATATAAACGTCTATATGTATATATATCTATCTACTAAACATAAATAACAAGATAACATTATTCACTTTCGTCAAGTTCATTGTCCTACGATGAGGAACTAATCTAGAAATCCTGCATCGATTTCTCGATGTCGCAAAAATTCGAGCGAAAAGTGAAAGAATTTCATATCGTATACTGCGCACGTTGCGCGTACACTTTCTCGAAGATATACCTAACATTATGGTCCATTCTCTGGGGAAAACAAATACCTAATTGTTTATCTGATTCCGATTGGTTTAAGCTATCTTTGAACGCATCTTTATAGCCCGGAACTAATTATTCTTATGAGTACTAAGTTTGTTCCAAGATTTTGATCGTCCGCGTCGGTCGGCTGTTGTACGATTTGTTTATCTACCTACCTATTAATTTAAAGGTAGGCAACCGGGGCAATCGCGTCTGGCGGGGCTAATGCATCTTTTCGAATTTATTCAAAAACTGTTGAATCTATGTAAACGGCTGACATCTAGTTTCAATTTGCTTAAACTAAATATTTTACCCGCGGTTAGTACAGATGGCGTTGTAGTTCAGTTTTTGAATAAATGTAAAAAGATGCATTAGCCCCACCAGACGCGATTGCCCCGGTTGACCCTATTTATTTTTGAAAAAAATTGTGTTTATAAACGTTTATTGTGATATTTTTTTTAGTACCGGGACTGGACCGGCACGGGCCCCTATTACTAAGACTTCACTGTCTGTCTCTCTATCCGTCCGTCTGTCTGTCACCATGAACCGTGATAGCTAGACAGTTATTAGGTACTTGTTTGTGTAATACTAGTTAGTTTTATATGGACTTTACCTAACATGTCGATCCCAGATTTATGTAAGTACTTACTTACTTAGAATCCGTTTTATGTTTTCTCTGTTTAACGAATGTTAAAGATTCTTAAAACCGTAAATCGTAGATTTTATCACTGTCTAAAGATTACCTTAAACTTAATTTAGATAAGCGCACAGTAATAATTTCTGAGACTGAAAGAAAAAGAAAAAAGCCTAGTAGATTTTTGATACTGGCATGTCAAAATGGTTGGCGTTTTGGCATTACTCCCTATTGGGGAGAGTAGGTTAGACAGACTTCATTAATAGGATGGATTTAACTTTGTGGCGCTGAATAAATCATATAAATCTATATTTATAATATAAAGCTGAAGAGTTTGTTTGTTTGATTGAACGCGCATTTCAGGAACTACTGGTTTGATTTAAAATATATTTTTGTGTGGATAGTCCATTTATCGAGGAAGGCTATAGGCTAATTTTCATTTTGATATTTCCACGGGATCGGGACTTACGCGGGTGAAACCGCGGGGCGCAGCTAGTTCTTTGTAAAGGCTTATTATATTGGTCTTTACATCTATTCTAGGTAGATGATTTATGTTTAGAAGCGGTTTAGTAGTTTATTAATGCTGTCATGTGTTCGCTAAATGCCATAATATATAAAAAAGAAAGTAATAATTAACCGCCATGATTCGCTTAGTGATATTTTATGGTGCCGCAGTACGTAGAAATACGAAAATCCGTAGAAGAACCAAAGTCACCGACATAGCTCTCAGAATTGGTAAGCTGAAGTGGCAATGGGCAGGTCATATAGCTCGCAGAACTGACAACCGCTGGGGAGTAAAGGTTCTCGAGTGGCGGCCGCGATGCAACGCGAAACGGAGTGTTGGGAGACCAGCTGCCCGGTGGACCGACGACATTGTGGCGGTCGCGGGTAGTCGGTGGATGGAGGCGGCTCAGGACCGCTGTTTGTGGCGTCGTATGGGGGAGGCCTATGTCTAGCAGTGGACGTGTATGGGCTGATATGATGATGATGACAATTTCCAATTTTGCTTCCTGTTTTCATCTTTAATATTGCCTATTATAAATTTACTTTTTGTTACTATGTTTATTAAGTATGTGCTTATGTTTTTCTTTCTTTCCAATGATGAATTCTATACCCACTGTAGATTCAAGCAATTAAAAAGAAACTCGCTAATAAAATTCACCTGTTCTCCGTCGTTATTGCTATTTATAACTGCATTCACAACTCGACAGCGGAGAATCGAAGTTAAAAGTCAAAGTCGTGCCTTGTCCTTTCACCCGTGACATTTAACTAACGTTTCAGATAATATAGACTGGTGTTTCTTGTTATATTTTCATTTCTTTGACAATGAAAATTAAATTGCTTTTTATATAATGTCAATGTTTTTTTTAAAGGTCGTCTTTTTCTATCTTTAGATGTGTTCTAATTCTAATAATAGTTATTATGTTGCCGACTGTACCTGTGTTTTATTTATTAAATAATAATGTGTAAGTTTATTGTCATAAAATATTTAGTAACAACAGCCATGTCTGCGCCAGACGTTCAATAGTTAATTTGAACTCAATTACTTAGGTACTTAATCTTAAAATAAAAAACCTGAAGTCTAGGTATTGCATTATAACAATTATAGACTTACCTTACAATCCTACAATAGGTATTTCCACATTAAATAGAATATTAGAGTATCATATACTTTTATATAACCTACAATAGAACCTTACACATTAAATTATATTTATTGCTGTCCTGGCAAACGTTGTTTTGCCATATAAAATAATAGAAAAATATATACAAAAAAAAATCATACAAATCGGTTCAGCCGTTTAGGTGCAGGAGTTTGGCAGCTAACACCGCGATACGATTTGACTTCAATATTTATACGATACTAACATCACTCAATTGTTTTGCCGTCCGGGACGGCCTCTCCACTAAAACTTGAACTTTGTGGAATGGTATTAAAGTTCTATAAAATCAGTTTTAAACACCTAAATAATGTTACTAATTAAAATAATTCAGCAACAGCAATAGCTAACCTCTTCCAGTTGTAATTATTTTACAACAGCTCATTTAATCGTCAATAAACTTGTCTTTATTACATTTTCTACCATTATAGGTACATCGGCCTTCGAGTGAAAGGCTACTAAAATTAATTTGCAAACAATTTTTTGGCAAATTTTCTATTGCGTAACTTGAGTAATTGTGTTTTGTTGAATTTTAGGTGTTTTCTTGTTTATGGTTTAAAAAAAGATATGTTACATTGCTATATTAATTATAAAGTTAGGTAACACTAAAGTTATGAAGAAGAAATGTATATTTTTTGTTTGAAAGACGTTTATGACAAATTAAAAACCGGTCAAGTGCGAGTCGGATTCGCGCACGAAGGGTTCCATACCATTATCATCACATAAAAATCACGTCTGTTAAAAACACATACAAAAAATACATGAAGAACCCTAATGAAGGGTAAATGGCGGTTTACGGTTTAAGTCGTATTAAAAAAAACCCCTTCGGCCGCATACGAAACCGGAGGTTCGTAAACTACCAGATCTCGTTTAAACCAATTTTGGGTGAAAGTTTGCATGGTAATGTATATCATATATTTTTTTAAGTTTCATCATTCTCGTATTTTAGAAGTTACAGAGGGGACACACACTTTTTACCACTTTGGAAGTGTCACTCGCGTAAACTATTCAGTTTAGAAAAAAATGATATTCTATGATATTTTATTATTATCTAGAGATAGAAACCTCAATATCATTTTTGAAGACCTATCCATGGTTTGATGAAAAACAATTTTTTGAGTTTCAGTTCTAAGTATGGGAACCCTAAAATTTATTGTTTTTTTTTTTCTATGTTTGTGTGAAAATCTTAATGTGGTTCACAGGATACTTTTAGTTTCGGAAAAAAGTGGCTGTGACATACGGCAGACAGACAGACATGACGAATCTATAAGGGGTTCCGTTTTTTGCCATTTGGCTACGGAACGCTAAAAATCAACGTTTGTAAAGAAGAAGGTGAATTAACTAAGAATTCTTTGCCTTCAGGAAAATTAAAAAAATGTATACCATCATTCTCTTGACCAGAGACAACGGTGGCTAATAAAGCTGGCCATCTATCGAACGATTCCAAATACCCTTAAAAAAAAAGCAAATCTCATTCTCGACTTTATTGCTATAAATTAAAAATTATTAAGTGTAAATTCGATAGAATTATGTTAATTTTGACATTTTACAAGGCCGAAAACGTGTAAACTGTCAACTTTGACATTCGAATAACCTGTTGTGGATCCGCAAAGATGACTTGATTCGCGTTGAATCATAAAATAGGCACAGGCACATATCAACAGACAGGTTGATATGAAATAGAGTTTTAACTTTTAAATGATAAATACCTAACTGACTTCATCTTATTCTATACTAGCTGCGTTCCGCGGTAGTCTCAATCCTGTGGGAAATCTGGATAAATAGTTCTAGCAGGGCGTGGTCGCACCATCACATGCGGGCCGGGCTGCGGCAGTTTAGCATTAATTATTCTGTTTCTACTTGCTGGTTTTTATGTAAAGTAGATCACGATCTTTCTAGAATAAGAGCTATCAATTAGTGAAATCCAGTCTTCAGTTTTTAACAAAAAAATAGACCGACAGGTGATTTAAATAAGCGTGAATTAGAGCTTATTTAAAACCATAGACTAGATTTTTTTGGTTAGACTTTTTGTCTATTCTTCCTATATCATAAATGTATCATAAATGCATAATTATTACAAGCCTCGTTACTTAATTTGGGGTTAGTTGTCGCTGTGTGCAATGTACTGCAATATTTATGTATTATGAGAAGTTTATCTAGACTAATTGGAACTACTATAGACTGATTTAGAATTAATGAATCTTCTCTGTTAGTAACATATGCTTTTTATTTCGTTATTTCCATGGGATGGGGCTTACGCGGGTGAAACCGAGGGGTGCTTCTAGTAGATCACATAATAACAGAAGGAAGTAAACGTTCAACATATTTAAACATAATCGGAAACGGATATCCACTAAATAATAGCATAGATTAAGATATAGGAATTGATTGTTTTGTCTATGGTAATAGTGATATAATGTAACAAACCAACAATTTGTAAACTAAATCATCAGGGATGTTCAGGGATGTAAACTAATTGAAAAGGGATATCTACATTACTGCGCAAAAGTTTTCTTCGAATTTTGTTTCTTCGAACGCTTTTCATCGATATCTCTATACTGCGACACCTTATTAAATCGACGTATTGTTGCTGCGATGTAACGTTACATCGAAAAACTATACTGCGAAGGATTTACTGCAGTCAATCCTGCCAAATCCTGCGAAAATACGACACTGCGAAAACTTGTTTAATCGACATCTTGTTACTGCGAACTTTACAAAAAATATTTCTTTAAATATGTCATGAAAAATACAGAAGTACTAAAAAATCTAACATCAAAATCACTACATAGTATAAAACAAAGTCGGTTTCTCTGTCCCTATTTCCCTTTGTATGCTTAAATCTTTAAAACTACGCAACGGTTTTTGATGCGGTTTTTTTTAATAGATAGAGTGATTCAAGAGGAAGGTTTATACAAGCATAAAATAGCCGTGCGAAGCCGGGGTGGGTCGTACCTAATAATATGTAAATGATATTTTTATACAACTTTAAAAAAGTATTCAATAAATTATTATTTTTATAATAGTTGACGCTGTGTGGAATGTCATAAAATATTGCATTAATATCAAGAGTTTAAGAGATCCTTACCTATTTGTTTTAAGTAGGTATCATAATTACCACTTTTTAATTTTATCAAAAACATGCGAATCCGCCGGCCTCAGCTCACGTGAAAGTCTGTGGTTTTGCAATACCTATACTGATGTTTAACTATGCAGAGTTGCGTGCCGGGCTTACGAAATACGCAGCCGGATTATCAGGAAAACTATTATAATTAGGGAAGGATATATCATTTACAATCGGATATAACACCTATGTAACTATAACTACTTATTTAATTGTGAAGTACAGTAAGTAGTTTTAGTTAGGGCACTCGGTGAGGGTAAGCAGGTACCACTCACCAAAAATTCCGGAGATGCTCAAGTCCACTTGTGGAGGGGAAAGAAGTATACTCCATCCCCTCTTTTCCTGGATCTTGCAGAGACTTTTCTCGCTTGTCATGATTTGCTTTGGACAGTGTGGAAGTTACATAACAGACTAAGGACTGACTGAGACTGCATCAGGGTGAATCTGGGGAGATGAAGCATGAGGAGCACCCGAGCAAACTATGCTGTACCTCAATTTTCAATTCAATTCGATACGAAGAAGAAAAAGCTCGCACGTAAGAATCACCTACTTTTTCTGATATGAGTACCTGACATTTATTTTTTGATTAGCATTTATTTAATTCAACCTGGAACTTTTTCTCATACATTTTTCTCCGATACTTTAGTGTGTGTGTATCTCACGCATGTTCATTTCTACAACTCTTGCCTGTATATGGTCGTGTTAAACAGTTTAACGACTTTTCACCATCTTAGCTGGGACGCGTTAATTTTCTAACGTAACTGATATTTTGTAAGCGTCTTGTCTTGAACCTACCTTAACAAAGAACATTGTATGGTTTTTCTTTCTTTCTTAGGGTCGCCGATTTGCCAGTTACAAGTTTTGGTTTTCAACTCCAGTTTTCAGATGCTTGTGTGTTTCTTATTTTTATCTTGTTTGCAAATATTTTAGGGTCAATTATATGAATGGAACTCTTTGGATATATTTTTTTATAACACAGGAACCGGAAATTCAAATTTTATTTTTCGTATTTGGCATTGCGGCTTTTGTTTTTGAAGCCAGAGTTATTATTTTACTGTAAAAAAGGATTTATTTAATTTTATAATACCTGTCTAATACTGTGATGAAACTCTTTCAACACAGTTTCATACAAAATAGGAACAGGAAATTCGAATTTTCTTTTTTAATGTTGACATCGCACGGCTTGTGCATATTGCCAGACTTACATTTTCCGCAAAGAGGTCATGACACGACCCAAAAGAGGTTACATTATGTCATTCAATGAAGCGCTATTGTAGATTAGTTTCAAGTAATCATGTAATCTATTGTTTGATTGTATCACTACTGTTATTGTAAAATTGGACTCGATGGATTCGATAACGAAAAGATTTTAACTTGCAAAATATTTTGAATGTATTTGACAGATTTATCTTTTTTTAACACTTCAAAATCTAACTGTAGAAGAATTTTAAAGAGCTAGTGGTTTATGACCTTTGGGATTAGGACTGAATGATTGCCTAAAATACTAATTGTGCTTTTTTTGATTCCTGTAGCAAAGTAGTGCTCCATCTATCGAAGCAAAATGGAACTAGTAGTTTTTTACATAACCTTATTCAGAAGAATTTCTTAAAAATACCAATTGCAATGTGCATTTAGCCTATGAAAATGCTTTTTTTACATATCACACTGCCTGATGATTGGTGACGATGCGGCCTAATGTGTATAGAAAATAATTGTAGCACGCTTTCCTAGAAAATATCTATTCACTCGCGACTTGAAGGCCTCCTTTTTTTCGGTCGCATTCCGAAGTTATGGCTGAGGAATCTTTCGCACACCTTTCTTTATTTTGACAATGACAAGATCTAGGTGGGCGAAAGCACTTGTAATAGTGTGTACTTGCCTTGGGCGTTTAATAATAATTATTAAATAACTGACACATTGCGTAGAAAGTTATAAGTAATCGAGTGATGTAACGAACGCCGAGATGAGCCGAACGCGCCCGAACGAGCTTTCCATTTTCAAAATTGACGCAAGGATTGGTTAGTTTTCGATGCCAATATGAATAAAAAAAAAATGAATGAAAGAGAATGTTTTTTTTTTACACTAAATAGTCTTGCATATTTTTGGTGCAGGTATTACTCTCTCCATATAAATATATACTTACCCCTATTTTCTTGCTGAATAAAATAAAATCTCTACAGCCACCTTTTTTTTTAATTGACCTGGGATTGCCGTGGTTACACATGCTCCTCTTATTTTCCTCTAATTTGGAGAAAGTAGTATGGTTAATTTTAAAATCTATTTTATTACAAAGTTTTGTTGTACCTTATTTGTTAATTTTAACTAATAATTGTCTGTTTTTGTTTCAGGTAAATATTGGTTGGTTTCGCGATGAATCTGGATGTTATGAAGTGTCATTTTATTTCCTATGTCTTTTGGGATACCAGATAAGTAACCTCACATTGTAAATCGCAGATCAAAGTTCAACGCTCGTAGATAAAGGGGTAGCAACATATAAGTATGGAGGCTGGTTTAGGTAGTAGTCGCCACAATCTATTGATTTAAAATTTTTTCACGCCCAGGGCAATGTATCTAATATAACTAAACGAGCGATTCTTGTAAGTATATGTATTTATGAGTAATCAGGATCTCGGAAATGGGTTCAACGATTTTTAATGAAATTTAGTATGGGGGGTTTCGGGGGCGAAGTAAAAATGAAACAAAAAAAACACCCAGGTCACCCAGGTACTAGGACATTATACGAACACCAAAATGCTTTGAAACAAAATGTCGTAAAGTGTTAGGTGGTTTGCCTGTTATTTAATGAATAAAAATCTATTTATGAAGATTTTTTATTTATTTACTCCAAAACAGGCGGTTTATGTAGGTATACGGTTTGTACATTACAATAGGTTTAAACAGGTCGCATTATTATTTATTAAAATGGCTGACCGCTTAAAATACCAGAAACTTACAATCCCTTTTATTTTAATTATGGCAAAACTGCGACAGTAAATTATTAATGATCTACATTGCCGTTCTCTTAATATAATAAGTATAGTTTATTTAACTGACGTAACGTGTTAGGTACCTGCGACCGGTCTACCAGTCTACATAAATAGACATTTAGTTACTTCAATGCTAGGCTACCTACTTCATTTCCTGCATTCATTTTGTGACAAAAGACATTAAGGTTTTGGTACATAGATAACAAATTGCACTTCAAAAATGGGTCTTTTCGAGAATTGGTCCGATGAATAGTAAATATTTGTGCGAAGGGTCCAAAGTTTCACGTTTTGAACCTCTACTTACAGCAAGGTCATGGAGGTTATTGGAAACAAGTTTTTTAAGTTTTTCGCTGTGCAACGTTACAAATATATAGAAGCAGCATAATATAGGAGAAGAAGTACAGCACTATCAGAAGCCGCCGCAAAAGTTATAAAAAGTGAGATCGCTTTTCTGTTGGGGTCCTCCTTGCATAAGGAGATCTATATCAATTACTTACTGTCTATATTTACAAATCGTGCAAGTTGCGACGCCATTATTAACAAAAATAAAACATACCCATCTTTAAATAGTTAAGTAATTTGGAATTCGTTTCGATTGCGTGCTAATCGATTAGCAGCACCAACGATTATATTTCGATTACAAATTACAAATCCGTCATTTTGTTGTCATTTGCAATCACTATATTTAAATAGACTTGTTTTTTTTTTAAATAAATCTTATTGCAGTAAAATAGAGTGTAAAATCGATTGTAAATGTATAATGAAACAGAATCTGCGTGCGAAAAATCTATTGAGAAATAATGTTGTAACTGTTTGTATTGTATGGAGGTAGGTAGGTACATTGTCTGCACGGTGACGAACTAATTTTGAAATAAAAAATGTAATAACCTGCTATCTTATATCAGGAAAACATTTTGTACAAGCTTTTTCTAATAAAAGCAATCAGTCATTTTTATCCCGTTGTTGGGCAAAGGCTCCCCTTTTGTTCCTCCACACACCATGGTCAATAGCGATATTTGGCCAGTCATTTGAATAGGCGTCAGGTTCATTTTTTCATCTTCGTCTTTAAGATGTTTAAATAATATTAAAATCAGGTAAGTTGGTTTAATTTAAGGTCCCTTGATACTTGTGGAATCTATAAATATAAACTTCAAAATCCTCACTGACAACCTGCAGTTCCTAAACTAACCCGCTACCGGGTTACATATCGGGTCAGGTTAGGAACAAATCCTTAAACCAATGGATCAAGCTAAAATTTGGCAAACAGATAGCTATTAAAATGTAAGCATCCGCTAAGAAAATTCAACTCCTACGTGGAGGAAGTCGCGGGGAAAAGCTAGTTTTTATAATAAAATTTGCCGTAACATCACTATCACTGGTTACATATCAAAATAACTAAGTTCAATATAACTATGTTTGAAATAACTACGGTCATAATGCCTACTGTTCAAAATACCTAATGGTTGTTTCACATATTTTTGAAATAACTAATGAACGAAATACCTAATGGACGAAATACCTACGGTTAATTTACCTACGTTCATTATAACTATGTTCGAAATAACTACGGTCATAATACCTACTGTTTAAAATACCTAATGGTTGTTTGGCATATTTTCGAAATACCTAATGGACGAAACACCTACGGTTAATTTAACCACAATTAATTCAACTACGGGTTTTCACCTGCGGTTAAAAAAAAACAATTTTATAAAATACACCTACGGTTAATTTAACTACAATTAATTCAACTACGGTTTTTCAGCTGCGGTTTAAAAAAATCAATTTTATAAAATCCCTAACCAAGTAAAATGGGTAGAATTCGCTTCTAGCACTCGCCGGCCGCTGCCGCGGCACCGCTCGCTTCGCTCGCTCGGCTCGTGCGTTGTGGTCGCAGTTCTAACATAAACCTAACCTATCCATGTCGGTTCTGGGTAGGGGGTGTTCCGGATGGGTCTTTATATGCTTCCCTAATCAAGTCAAATAGGTAAAATTCGTCTCTAGTTGCGTGATAAACGCAGCATATAAAGACCCACCCGGAAAACTCCCTACCCAGAACCGACATGGATAGGTTAGGTTTATGTTAGAACTGCGACCACAACGCACGAGCCGAGCGAGCGAAGCGAGCGGTGCCGCGGTAGCGGCCGGCGAGTGCTAGAAGCGAAATCTACCCATTTTACTTGGTTAGGGATTTTATAAAATTGATTTTTTTAAACCGCAGGTGAAAAACCGTAGTTGAATTAATTGTAGTTAAATTAACCGTAGGTGTTTCGTCCATTAGGTATTTCGACCATTAGGTATTTTAAACTGTAGGTATTATGACCGTTAGTTATTTCGAACATAGTTATATTGAACTTAGTTATTATAATGTGTAGCCCAATCGACCGTTAGGTATTATGAACTTATGTGAATCGACCGTAGTTATTTCGAACATAGTTATATTGAACTTAGTTATTATGATACGTAACCCTATCACTACATAGTATAAAATAAAGTCGCTTTCTCTGTCCCTATATATCCCTTTGTACGCTTAAATCGTTAAACTACGCAACGGATTTTGCTGCGGTTTTTTAATAGATAGAGTGATTCAAGAGAAAGGTTTATATGTATAATACATGCATAATATAGCCGTGCGAAGCCGGGGCGGGTCGCTAGTTAAAAATAATTTAGATTGCTTAATGGTGAAATTTATTAGGCAAAGTTATTGAAAACAGGATATTTACCATGCGTTTACTTTGTGGAGTCTATTTCATCAATAGTCCATGATGTCTCAAATAGCAAATCTAAACCAATTGATAAGCCTCTGATGGCCTACATTGGCCCTGACCGGTCGTGATGTAACCGACCTTGCCTACTCAATGTTGACAGATTATATTTACTTGTACGCGTTCATGTTGTTTAATGGGTTAATTGATTTCGAAATATCGATATAGGTTGAACGCATCAAAATAGATTCGAAGGTGTTTTATAATTGGTACTAATTATTTACCCTAGGTACAATCCGGCGTTAAAATTGGGGGTTCATCGCAACAAGTACTAAAAAAGAATATCATTGCAGAATCCTTCGTGCGCGAGTCCTTCTCGCACTTGACCGGTTTTTGAGTTTAAAATTCTGCTTGAGTTGTCATTCTAATAAAAACAATTTTTGCAATTTTTCAAGTACCGAATTTTGATAAATTGCACGAAACTGGAGTAAAAGGCGTTAGTTTTTTGAAAAAGAAGTCAAAATAATTATTAATATTTTTTTTAAATACAGTAATATTTAAAAATTTAAATAAATTAGTTAATTGATCAGTTCCTGAAATTGTAATGATAGTTTCACAAAATGTAGAATCTTACAATGTTTGGTTTAACTTAGAAAAGTAATATTTTTTGCTACGCATTGCTACGATAACGCTCGCGCTACTACGAAGCACGCGTTGATGTCTTTTCAATGGAGACTATGAAATTATTAACATAATATTAGATAACCCATAAAATATGTAACTAAATCACATAAAAATACCAGTTCTAGTGTATATTGATCGTGTTCAACTATAAACACGGAAAGTGAGAGTGATGCCGGAAGCGGCCGACCTGCGCGGGCGCAAGGTGCCGACGACGCTGGACCGGTTGGCTTCATGACAACACCTGTCATTGTTAGCTGGACTATTCCTAGCTTCTTGTAGCGAAAGTTAAATTATCTGTCACTATTGTATTTTTTGTATTATTGATTTGGAGACGTTTGAAAGTGGTAGGTACTTGTATATGGGTTGTTATCCGCAACTATAGACCTCTTAAACAAATAAATATTGCAGGACATTCCACACATCGCCATCTAGTCCCAAGCTAAGTAACTAGACTTGTGTTATGGGTGCTAGACAACGGATATACTACTTATATACTTTTCTTTTGTAAATATATACTTATAGTACATAGAAACAACCAGACTACAGACAAATATACTTGATGAAGCGGGAATCGAACCCGCAACCATGTGTCTGGCAGTCCGACATGGTGACCATTGTGCCAACTGGGTCGTCTTAAGTTGGGTCCTTTTTGAGTAGGCTTGTCCAGCACCAATACCTACCCTCTCAACTTAGTCGACCGTATCCAGAGAAAAGAACGCGTCAATACATCTGGAGCCAACTAAGCCGCGGATTTCATCACGACGTTTTCCTTCGCTGTAAGAGCACTGTCAATTAGTGCACATAAATTTTTCGTAAGAAAAGTCTATTGGCTGGCTGGGATTCAAACCCACGACCTTAGTAATGAAAGTTGAGGTGTCTCCCACTAGGCTAACACTGCGCTGAATCATTTGAAAGATTTTTTCATGGGAAAGGCCATCTGATTGTAATTAAGTAACTTTAAAAAGCTCTGGGCAAAACCCTGAGAGAACGTGACAAATTCGGAAAACACTAGGTTTTTTTATTTGTCATTAAAGCTTTCTTTATAAAAAAAACTATAGTTCTATAATTATTTGACTTGATAAACGGTACTTTTTCAACACGGTGACAAAAATGACTGAGATATTATCATGAAAAGGATAATATAAGCTGGAAAATCTGTAAATATTCCAAAACAAAATCTTGCAAAATTCAGAGAAAATTCGAATTTAGACTACCAAAATGTCGTAAATTTTACGGACATAAAAAGTCGACTTTTTAAAATTTGCCATTTCGTTTTTGGCAATTGAAATTTCTTGGCAACAAAAAACTTGTTCTCCACAAAAAACTCCAGGAAAGGTATCGTTTCCAAGCATTTTCCACGGGATAATGTTTCATTTACCTATAGAAGGTTTATTTGTTACTTGATTATAGATAAATTGTTAAATAGATCGTGTCAGTCCAACCTTGTACCGTATTTCTTGTTACAATTACGTCATTTATTAGTTAGGTATTTAATCAGGATATTGGGTCAGACAAAAACAGTTCTCACGCTTCTGATTGGTTTAGTTTTAATACATGTTCCTAATTAAAATAAGTTAGGTACTACTTACTACATGCCTAGACGTTAGGCTCTATTTTTTAACCGACTTCAAAAAAGGAGGAGGCTCAATTCGTCTGTATGTTTTTTTTTTTTTTTTTGTGTGTATGTTACGCGATCATTCGAAGACGGCTCAACCGATTGAGATGATTCTTTTTGTGTTCGAAAAGTGATACCTCAGGGGTGGTCCCATAAAAATTTGGTTAGGATCTGATGAGAATCTTCGGAGTGATGAACAGAATTGCACCTCGAGAGTGCAGCAAATTGCTCAGTTTTCGATTTCCACCAGTAGATTTGGCCCATAAACGAATAGTTACCGATAAATGGAATATCTGAAACCACCTTCTCATCAGAAAACTCTTCAATCAGTTACGATTACAGGTTACAATTTGAAGATTTTAGTCGAATTTAGTCGCCGGACTGGGTTTGAATGAATGTTGATAGAGAACCCTATCTTAAATGAAGTTCTGATGAGGATCTTCGAAGTGATGAACAGAAATGCACCTCGAGAGTGCAGCAAATTGCTCATTTTTCGACTTCCATCAGTAGATTTGACCCATAACCGAATAGTTACCGATAAATGGAATATCTGAAACCACCTTCTCATCAGAAAACTCTTCAAATCGGTTACGATTACAGGTTACAATTTGAAGAATTTAGTCGCGGGACTGGGTTTGAATTAATGTTGATAGAGAACCCTATCTTAAATGAAGTTCTGATGAGTTTGAATTAATGTTGATAGAGAACCCTATCTTAAATGAAGTTCTGATGAGGATCTTTGAAGTGATGAACAGAATTGCACCTCGAGAGTGCAGCAAATTGCTCATTTTTCGATTTCCACCAGTAGAATTGGCCCATAAACTAATAGTTACCGATAAATGGAATATCTGAAACCACCTTCTCATCAGAAAACTCTTCAATCGGTTACGATTACAGGTTACAATTTGAATAAAATATTCGCTTTTGCCTCGCCGGACTGGGTTTGAATGAATTTTGATAGAAAACCCTATCCTAAATGAAGATCTGATGAGGATCTTCGGAGTGATGAACAGATCTGCACAGCGAGATTCAACAAATTGCTCAGGTTTCCATTTCCACTAATAGAAGTGGCCCATACACAAAAAGGATGAATGGGGCATCCGAAAACACCTTCTTATCACCAAACTCTTCAATGGGTTACGATTAGGTACAGGTTGCAATTTGAAGAAACAGTCGCTTTCACCTCATGGAGTAGAATTTTCAGTGACAGTGGCACTAAAAATAGTTAAATAAAAAATAAATAAAAATTTAAAAAACCGACTTCAAAAGAACCTGAAAAGATAAACTAACAAAACCTGAAAAAAACCAAAAAGTGAAAAATAATCCATTTCGGGTCACTAAGACAGCAGATAACTTAAACATAAGTACTTACTTGGAAGTCGGACTGGGTGACACCATGTTTTCTTTATACCTCTCAACATTCAATCTAACCCAGTCAGACTTCCAAGTAAGTACCTACTTATGTTTAAGTTATCTGCTGTCTTAGTGACCCGAAATGGATTATTTTTCACTTTTTGGTTTTTTTCAGGTTTTGTTAGTTTATCTTTTCAGGTTCTTTTGAAGTCGGTTTTTTATTGTTCATAATGTTGTGGTTTTTGAGTCAATTGCCTTCATAGTAGAACTCAAAATCAATCTCTCTTTTTGCTTGCTCCGGTTGTTTGCGGATATCATTTCTGGACTATGGTCCGAAATGGACTTTGCGCCGTAAGCATTATTAATGCGTTCACGATTTTGAACCGGGAGATTTGATCTTTATCACTGTAAGCACTGTTACTTCAATTCAGACCGCAGCCTTCATATAGACGTCAAAATGACAACAAAATATATCCATAACCGACTGTAGGACGCAAGGAATTTCCTACTTCTACTGTAAAGCTTATTTGTCCGAAATCGTAATTAGGTATATAAGTCGAAGTTTACCGTAACATACTTATTGCCCAATTTAACAATGACCTATCATTTTGTTACGTGACTGTACTCTATTGCATTTTATGGCTTTAAAGATAATTAAAATTCACATTAGGATTGTTTCTGTAAGACTTGAGAAACGTGACTAGAAATGTCCATATATGTATACTTAGTTCATACCGCATATATTAATTGCCTGTTTTTGTAAATTGACTATATGACTCATTTATATATTGCTTTACATACTCTAGTATATTGTCAATATTTAAACTTGACATCACTACATAGTATAAAATAAAGTCACTTTTCGCCGTCCCTATGTCCCTATTTATCTTTGTATGCTTAGATCTTTAAAACTATGCAACGGATTTTGATGCGGTTTTTTTAAATAGATAGAGTGAGTCAAGAGGAAGGTTTATATGTATAATACATGGATAATATAGCCGTGCGAAGCCGGGACGGGTCGCTAGTAGATAATAAATGATGCTATTCAGCTGCTAGGGCCTGAGTGTTATGAGACGGAGTAGGTTTGCGAGAACCTACCCCATCCTCTCAGCTTAGTCCGACCGTGTCCATAGGAAAGAACTTATCATACGTCTGATGACTACTAAGCCTCGGGTTTCATCACGATGTTTCCCTTCACAGTAAGAGCATTCATAGCCCGCATATCAGAAACCCATAGAAAACCTTCGGAATTAAAATCGAGGAATATCTCTGACACACTCACTCTCACTCACTCACTCTTATCAATCTTAAATAACAAAAGTATCTAGCAAGATTTTTTTGCACGAACTACTTGAACAGTACGTTTCGAAATCAAATTGAACAGATGCGACCTTTTCTGTTACTAACCCTGAACATTTCATCAAATGATAAGTTCAGTAATTTAATTAGATTAGTTCCAATTTTTGCAATTGATGCCTTGGATTCAGACACGAATTCGAATCACGAGAATATTCAATTTATATTATCACTAGCAGCGCGGTTTCACCCACGTATTCCCGATCCCGTAGGAATATCGGGATAAGAAGTAGTCTTTGCTTTTATCAATGAATCGTCATACCAAGTTTTATCTAAATCAATCTTCCCATTCGTTACAAACAAAACTCCTAAAAACCCTGTTCTCTAAAGAGAACAGCCGGTCTAAGCCGGGTTATTATTATAAATAATAATAATAATAACATAGATTTCGATCGCTTAAGAAGATTAAAGCCATCTCACTAAATGGTATTTTTAGGAGGAGAGATTAAGTTTAAAAACTTTCCAACCCGGTGCCGTTAGGCTCACGTAGCACAGTGGTTTAGAGAGCCACTTCGCTTAAACGGGGGTCGTGAGTTCAAATCATGCAGATAGATTTGCAAACAACGTCACCCATTTGGTCCCTCAAGATGGCAAACGTCTTCGAGGTGGACCCAAGAAACGATGGCGCGAGCATCTTGATGCACTCGATGGTATTGCCAGATATAGCTGGTTATCGGGACGCATGGATGGAAATGGCCTTTACTCAGCAGTGGGAAACAACAAACTAGCTAAAAATAAAAATATACCTTTAAAGAGTCTTACAGAAGATTTCTAGTAAATAGTTAATTCACCAGTGTTATAGTAACACAGTCGTTGGAATTCATTGCGTGCTGGCAACTGGAGCGCGACAAAACGCGTCGCTGCGCTGCGACCATGTATTACCGAGACTTTGATTCATTACGTTACATTCGAGATTACTGCTGCTAGGATAAATGTTGTTAAAAGAATTTTAAGGATGATTTGATGAGAATGAGCTATTAGATCTAAGCCGGGTTAGAATTGCTGAATCTTTGGATTTCAACTGGGATTTATACCGAAAAGTTTAAAAGCTTTTCCACTTTAATTTTTCTCTTTAAACACGCATTATTTTATTAACTTTACACAGATTTCTTGTTATTTTTAAGCCATTTTTATTATCCCCTTTCTATTCGTTCTTTTCTTAAAATAACATCCTTGTCCTTTATTTTTACTAGCCTAGAAAAAGCGTTCCATTTCATCAAACCTGAATTCTTAAATAGTTATCTTTAATGACATTCCATTATACGCATTTCGTGACATGGTGTTATTGCAAATAACCCTAACACTGCGTAAAAAACCGCTACGATCATCAGCACAGGTTTTGTCAACCACTACCTATATTGCACCTTATATTAGGTTTGCTCAAACTTATCGAAAACAGGTTCCAAAAACTGCGTTCTTCTTAAAATTGTAAACATTTCATGCATGTATGAAATATTTAACCTGACCAATCTGGCGATGTAATTGGGCAACCTGAGGTGTGGTCAGACCAATGATTTGGGTTAGTGAGGTAATGCTTTCGCATGAATCGAGAAAAACCTTCTTGTATTTGGTAAAACATGTGAAAATCAAAGTAGGTGGGTAAATTGTTGCATTAGAATTGTGGTATACGTTAATTATATGTTAATTTAAGTAACCTACTTAAAACTAATCGGTAGAGAACACGATCTATAGATCAAATAATGTAGCTGTAGAGAGCATTATTAAATACTTGATTGATGTCTTATATGTAGATAGGTATATTGTTCTATATTGTATATTGTTTCAAAGTATGGTTTAACTTCATAGTATAATATTTTGAAAAAGTTTTATTCAATAAATTATTCCTATTCTTATTAAGTAGGTACATTTAAACAAAAATCCTAGTAAAAGTTATTTATCTTTTAAAGTTATTAAAAATAGGATATTCAACATGTGTTTTGTTTTTATTTTGTGATGCTCGATATTTCGATACAGTTACTAGCACCATTTGCACGAGATTGAAGCGTTTAGTAGTGAAAATACTGGATGTGGCTAGTTACTATATGTCTTTCTAAACGAAATTTTCTTGCTATTTTACAGTTCCCTAAACATACAAAATTTATTTAAAACGCTAAGTCACTACATAGTATAAAACAAAGTCACTTTCTCTGTCCCTATATCCCTTTGTATGCTTAGATCTTTAAAACTACACAACGGATTTTGATGCGGTTTTTTTAAATAGATAGAGTGATTCAAGAGGAAGGTTTATATGTATAATACATGCATAATATAGCCGTCCGAAGCCGGAGCGGGTCGCTAGTATATTATAAAATAACTCAAGACTTTCATACGTCGTCGCTCGCGTAAATGTAGGAAATGAAACTATGAGTAAATCAACGGAAAGCAGGTAGGTACGAAGGCTAAATTACTTCTGATTTCTTAGAAACTCCGAAGATTAGTTACTTTTTCAATTTCATTTATGACTGTTGGTCCGACCAGTTTTGTGCAATCAGGCTTATGGTCCCATTAGTTTTAAGATCGTGGTTACAGTTTTAATTTTATTAAAAAGAAAAATAAGTACCACTTAATTCAACAATTCAGATTCCTGACGGTTTTTTTTTAATTTTCGGCCCTGAAAATGACGATCTTAAAAGGTTTAGCCATATCCGTTCATTGGTTGTGTGTTATAATAGATCAATTGGTCACAATATTTCTTTTTACACAATTTTAGATTATTTGCTTGAGCGGTACTGAAACGGTCAATATGCGTATTGGAATTATTTTCCCAATCTTGTATTTTCTTTATTTTTATTTCTTTTACCTGGACATTTCGACTATGTTACAGTAGTCATGGTCGCGAGGAGACTAGAGCAGTAGCGAGCGTTGTCATGGCGATAGTTACAATAATCAGTAACAGCCTTCTTTTTTTTTTGTTTTCTCCAAAGGAACCTTTATAATATCACTCTTTTGTTTTGTATGTAACGAATAGGCTCCGAAACTACTAAACCGATTTTGATGAAACTTGGTGTGAGGATACATTGATTCATTGACAGTAATATAGACTACTTTTTATCCCGATATTCCCACTGGGTCGGGAGGTACGCGGGTGAAACGGCGGAGCGCTGCTAGTGCGAGTAAATTTTTTTTTGCGTATGGGAGATCCTAATTCGTGATAAAGTATCTCTAGCCTACATTTACCTCAGGCCATCTAGTATGGAACAGTTACATTGCAATTCTAGTAATGTTACGTTAATTGGAACTCGTTTGTAACTAGTTTAGTGACCGTTTACATCTAGAACGGTCCTCGAGTCGATCGTCGGAAACTATGATGAAATAGAAGCTTTAGGAAGTTAGTTATTTGATTGAATACTTATCTAACTACATATAAACTTTTCTGATTTAAAAAAAAAACCATTTTATATTTTAGATTTAATTGCAAAGATAAGGAAATACTCGTTTTTCTTACATTATGAACAGCGTTTGACCATCTATCACACCTACCTGACGACGGTAAGTGACAATGCGGCCTAAGATGCAACACGCTTAAGATACTCGTACCTAATCTTACTTTCTTATTTTTTTTTTATTCTTCTCTTCTCTTGAAATGGTTTTCCATTAAAACGGATTTAATCTATACTAATATTATAAAGCTGAAGAATATGTTTGTTTATTTGTTGGTTTGAACGCGTTAATCTCAGGAACTACTGGTTCGAATATTGGAAAATTCTTTTTGTGTTGGAAAGTCCATTTATCAAGGAAGGCATAAGGCTACTTTTTATTTTGATATTCTCACGGCATCGGGACTTACGCGGGTGAAACCGCGGAGCGCAGTTAGTTTGAACTAAATATAGTATCTACCAACGTAATTAAGTCTAATTTTAGAACCTGACCTAAATCACGTAGATTAAAAAAATATATCAAAACAACACTCCTAACCTACAAATAGTCCAGTTAAAATAATCGTTTAGCTTCACTCGTGCGTAAGCGCAGAAAGTGAAACGGCTTTCGTCTCAAGAATGCCGCGTGCCGGGACTCGATCCTGCTACTTCGGATTGCATAACTTCACTAACTAGTAGGTAACCACTAGGTAAACTAGTTGTAGAATCTTGAATTGACCATTTACAGAGCTTCCTAGAGAATCATTTAAAGGCAAGTTATGTGATTCGAAGAAAAATAGGTCTGTAAAAAAATCACCACGACTTAATCTTTCTTAAAATTCTCTCCATCCTAAGATTGATTGATTTGACGACCTCTGTGGCGCGTCGGGCGAACACCCGACTGCGACGCAGAAGGTTGCGGGTTCGATTCCCGCCGGGAACAAGTATTTATGCTGACCATAAATTCTTGTTTCTGGTTCTGGGTGTTTCCTATATGTATAATATGTATATATTTACAAAAAAAAAAGTATATAAGTAGTTTATCCATTATCTGGCACCCATAACACAAGCATTAAGTTGCTTAGCTTGGGGCTGGATGGCGATGTGTAATATGTCCTGAAATATTTATATTTATGTTATGTTGAGTCTCGATTAAGAGTGCCTAAATCTCTTTATTTAGTGATGACTAATTTTGGGGAGTTGGGAGTTTGTTAGGAATTTTAAGGACTGACGTTTGACTAAATCGCTCTATATTTAATCTATTTCTTCTAACTAGGTATTTGAAAGAAAACTAATTTTAATCTGATATTTATTTCGATATACACCTTTATTAAAATGAGTTACTTACATAAAATATCACTAAAATTATAAAACACTGCTGCGCACCGCGGTTCAACCCGTGTAAGTCCCAATCCCGTGGGAATATCAGGATAAAATGTAACCTATGTGTTAATCCAGGTCTCTATCTATCTACGTACCGACAACGCAATCGGTTGGGTAACTTTGGGTGAAGGAGTAACAAACATACTAACACATACACAAACTTTCACGATACGGACGTTAGACTCGCTAACAACACCACACTTCCTTGGCCAAAAGCTCAATGGATTTAGGCCCGTATTAATAAATCGCTCTCAATATCGATCTTGAGTGCGTATCAATTGAGTGAGTCTTGAGATGCGGTCACTATCTTAAGTTAGGCGTTAATTAATAGATAAAACTCAAGTTCTAACCAGGCTGATATCGCTCTTGAGATTTGAAACTGATCTTGAGAGCGACATTGAATGACAGTAACGCTTTGTTCTTACCTTGAATGGTATGTTTTTACCCTATGGTAGGTAGTGTCGTCATATTTTGCTGTCAACTTGTTTTTCATGTGAATTTTTTTTACAAAATGTAAGATTTTACTACTAAATAATTATTTAAATGCGAATGATTTGTTCAAAAAGTCATTAGCATAAAATATTATCATAATAATTGATTTCTGACAAAATTTGTTCTAGCTACATGTTCCTGAACTACAAAACTAACGAAACAGCTAACTTATGTCATGTATGACCCGCAATCAGACTTGAGTTCACGAAACTACATCTTGAGACATATCTTGAGAGCTGAGTTTGATTTATTAATACGGTATTACTCAAGTGATACGTCGCTCTTTAATCGCGTCTTAAGATAGGTTTATTAATCAGCGCAACAACTCAAGAGCAAACTCAAGATTGAAATCGATATTGAGTTCGGTTTATTAATACGGACCATAAAGACAGTCAAATAGACATTCTTTCATAATTTACTTATATTGATGTTATGTTCTACACACCATTTCTAATTCAATAATAGCATTATTTATTTACGTAACATAATAGAGTGTAATCTAGAGACCATTCAGAGACAGATTTTAACAACAAAAAAACGTAAATCTATGAGAAAGTAGTTTGGATTATAGTGCTCATATTGTTCTATAATAACTGTGGGAACTTATTGCGTGGAGAATAAGTTTCATGGAACAAAATAACATGACTTTTTTATTATTTCGACTTTTGTTTGTGATTTATTTGAAAATAATAATAGATCTCACAATATTTTTATACGAGAAAGAATTTATAGATCCAAGAGAAGAAAGACATGATACTAATTCAAAAATCGCCAGTTAAATCCTTATTTGCAAAAAATATTACAGAAAAGTTAGTCTTATACCGACCTACTTACAAAATTAAATAGAAATATTACAGAAAAGTTAGTCTTATACCGACCTACTTACAAAATTAAATAGAAATATTACAGAAAAGTTAGTCTTATACCGACCTACTTACAAAATTAAATAGAAATATTCTAAACTTTTTAATAATTTTAAAAGTAACTGGCCGCTTCAGGACGAAATACTTTTTGCAAGAAAAAAAAAGTGACGTCCGGTTCGAAAGAGGAGGTCTTTAATTTAATACCTACCTACACTTTTATGTGAAAAAAGAGGAAAAAAGTACCAAAAAGTGCCAGTATTTTTAGAAAACTCTTTCAATGTTTAAACGTAGGTATGTTAGTATATTTATACCTACTTGTTTTTATAAAATTTTAACTCAAAAATCAGCTGTTTTTGGAGTTAGAGTTTATTAACCTTAAGGGTTTATTCGAATTTACCGCCTAAAATAGTAATCGAAACCTGATTGGTTTCGATTACTATTTTTTATTATTATTATTTGTTTGTTATATGTCCTATATCACGGGACTATGGAGTCCCGGACCTTTGGAAGGCATGCGTGGGGCCGAAGCCAACACGTAGAGGCCCTTTACAATAACAAGTTTAATGGCAAAGTATGATGTGAACATCAAACCGGCGATTATCCCTGTCTGCACTATAAAATGCAGCCAAGGACAACCTCCGGTTTGAATAGAACTATTGATAAACTACAGGAGAAAACTACTACTTGGGCTATTGTGATGGGATGGTAGTGGACTGCATACTGGGGAACTATGGGTACTATGGCACCTGCCGTAACAATGTTCAACAAACATGTAAAAGTGGCAGGCGGAGACTCGCCAACTCTCAAACTGGGCCACCCTAATCAGCTGAGTAAATTACAGCAAGGGGGCAACAGGGACGAGAGTGGCTTAAGGATAGTGACGCCACACTGGGTTTTAAACTCAGGTCACGGGCTCCCTGAGGGTCCAGCCTACCTGGCCCACTCACCACTTACGTATGGCATATATCCTTCGAATATACTCTTGCGACTCCACTCTGGACGGCCGGTGAAGGCAAGCCATAGGCGGGGGACCACTTCCTCGTCATTGTTCACTCCGATCAGCCAACTAAGGCCAGCCGGAGATGAGGAACGGTTGCTTCCCCCAGGAGCACTCGGGACCGCGGGGTCGCTACTCCCCGTCACCTCGCCTCAAGGTGCCCTGCGGGCTTATTATTATTATTATTTAAGACCAAAAGTTGTAACGACATTTTTAAGACCAAAAGTTGTAACGACACTTTTAAGACTAAAAGTTGTAACGACACTTTTAAGACCAAAAGTTGTAACGACACTTTTAAGACCAAAAGTTGTAACGACACTTTTAAGACCAAAAGTTGTAACGACACTTTTAAGACCAAAAGTTGTAACGACATTTTTAATGAGTCGCGACACCACACTGTTCAATGCGAAATAGAAATGAAAATATCTGGCTTGCTTTCTATAAGAGAGAGAGAGACAGACAGAGAAACATGCGACGCCGCACAGCTTACAATAGCTTACTATAGCAAAAAAGTGTCGTGACAATTTTTTCGTAAGAATTTTTTCCGTCTAGCCCTCATTCACAACGCGCGATAAGGAACTATCGTTCCAACAAGGCTGTCAGAAGCCTCCGGAGAGCAGGTGTATGTGGCAACTTCCCAGTTGCGTCTGCGCATACGTGTTGTAACCATACATCTCGGCGTAGTACGATTTTAGTACTTAGATTATATTAATGTGCGTCATATAGTGCTATTTAGGATAATAAAAATACTACTTCTACGTTGGGATGGCAGTCATAGTAGAGACGTGAAAACGTCTTGCTTATACTAAAAAGCTAAAAAGTTCTCATCTAAATGCCTTTTTGACAACGCAAAACCAGTCATTGAATCCCAAGGGAAATAAGGTTGTATGAAACTCCCAGGAGATTAAAGTGTTTTGAGTTTGGAACGTTCGAAAACTCTTAGCATACTGACATAATGTCTTTTTTTTTTTCCTTTGTCCAGTCAGCTCTGTGACCGAACATTCTTGGCCTTCCTTCCAACAGTTGCCAGTGTCAGGTTTTTCATAGACATAATGTCTTTCACAAAGGAGGCATTGGATTGGTCTATAAAATCTAGTAGGCTACGATTTTTACATAAGTTCTCACCAAATAGTTTTACCGCTAATAATATACGGCCTTTGCAAAGAGTCGAGTTTTGCACAAAAATCTTTTCAAAACTTTTACACGAAAATTCTACGTCGTCTTTAAATAAGTATCAAGTTTAAACAATACACTACTTTAACCAAATAATTACACTATTACATAAAGTGCACTAGTTTACACTTGATTACACTACAAGCCGTAGTGTTATGTCGACTGACATAACTAAATTATAGCTCTACTATTACCACTAAGTGGCGGGTAAAAAAACTGTTATTGTGGTCGATTTCAGTAATTTCATTACTAAGAACTTATTGTTTTTTGAGCGAATGATTTAGACATAGACGTATTGGAATAAAAAGTTACCTAAATTATACAATTTAACATTAGTTGGGAGCATTTTTTCTCGTAGCTTGTCAAGGCTTAGAGTCCAGCATCAAATCAAATGTAGACAAAGGCCAAGATTTTTTAAAAACGTAATTGTAAAAAAGTGATTTTAATATGTTTTTTTTATCGGTACCTACGACTATTCAATTTTTGATAGAACTTTTTCGACCGCTTCGGAGTTCCAAAAAGCATATCGTGCGATTCGCTATACGATCTTTTTTTTTTAACGTCTAATAAATTGATGGAACACCTGCATTCACAAAAAAGTGTCTGACGAAATATCGTGTGACGTCATGCGTCCCGTTCCCAATGAGTGACGTCATGCGTCATGGTAACATTAGGAAACAGAGTATTTAATATTAATATCGCTCATCTGGGCTTGTGTTATGGTGACGAGTGACTAAAAGAAGACTTATATAAGGGAAAAAAATATATAGAGGAAAAAAAGGAATAACAAAAAAATCTTAATTTTTCATCGTTTTCTTATGACGTTATAATGTAAAATGATCGTCAACCATTTGATTTTTTTTTTTTTTTTTTTTTTTTTTTTTTTTAAATTGTTAGTTAGGTACTTTTAATAGAAAAGTACCTAACAATTTTTTGAAAACTTTTTTATTTTCCATTCTGTTTTATTCCACACGCCTTAATATTTCGCAATCCCACCAAAAAATCTACATAACTTAATAATAGTTTCACATACATAATTACTTACCTACTTATTTATTGCAGTAACAGTTATTTGTAAACCAAACTACCGCTTACAAACGAGTCAAACTACGCGTTGTGGTATATAGTTCAAGAGCCCAAGGAACGAACGCATTCTTCCACATTAGGAGTGACCGGAGCAACCGTTATGATATACACTCCATTGTAAGATTCTTTGGACCAAGCTACAGACATGTAGAAGGCAAGTGGCGCGGACGTGGTGGAGACTCGGTCAAATGCGCGACGCGGTATATTTTTTTACCAACTAACCTCACAAACAAACGGCACCCCAGTATAATTAAATCAATATTAATAAGTGTACCAAGATTACAAAAAAGTTGTAAAACAAATATTTATATGCTCATTTTGACGATATCTGTGTCGCAGAAATAAATATACAGATATTTGTTTCTGGTCTGGGTGTTTCTTTATGTACATAAGTATATATTTACAAAAGAAAATTTTATAAGATATTCTATCCGTTGTCTGACCACCAAAACACAAGCCTAGTGGTTTAGCTTGGGGCTAGATATTGCTGTGTGAATTCTTTATTGAGTGTTTTTTATTGATTTGAGTTTCGAATCGTCACAAACTCAGGTAGTCTAAGTAGCAACTCGTCTAAAACGCAACTGAGAACTAGATTTTAAAAATATTTCATCTTTAACTCTTTATTTTTCTTCCTTAAAAAAACCGAAGTTGAACAATTTAAGACTAGTACTTATTTATTTTGGTATAGAAAATTACACGGTGGAAGAGTACATCCTCATAAAACGGCCGCGCCACGTCCGTCACGCCTCTTCTATGTATTAGGCCAATGTAGGCTGGCTGTTGTGTAATAAGGCTGTGAATATGCCAGAGACGTTTGTTTTGTATATAGGTACATACTGTAATGTCTGTAGGGTTTCCTGTTTCGTTTGCCAGCACTCGATTGAGGACAAAGTTTGATGACTTCCAGTTTATTAGGTAGGTACAGAAAGGTAGAGTTCTAAAATTACTATTATTGGAATGTTTTGCTCCTAAAAAAATTATTTGATAAATTCATGAGTTAAAAAGACTTTAAACTTCAACTAAAGCAGGTGCCCAGAATTTCGCTTGTGTTGAAAATATTCTAATAACAGCCGTTTTGGAGCTCTACACGGTGGGTCTGCAGCCGACTGTACCTATATAAGTACGAAAGTGTATGTAGTCTATAATATAAAATACTAGCTGCGCCCCACGGTTTTACCTGTGTTAGTGTCTCTTCAAATGCAGAAAACATCATAGTTACTACAAACTACAAAATTTAACAGCCCCTTTTTACCCCTTTAGAGATCGAGATTTTATAAATTATTTCTTAGTGCTCGCTATGGCCTAACATGAACCACCACCGTTTCCAAAGTTTCTAATCGTAGCTCTTGTAATTTTAGAGTTTGAATGTATTATTATTACAAGTAACCCTAATCTATACTAATTTTATTAAGAGGGAAGATTTGATTGTTTGTTTTTGTGTAACGAATCAACTCTGAAACTACTGGAATGATTTTGATTAAACTTGGTATAAGGATACATTGATTCATTATAAATAACAACTTTTTATCCCGATATGCACACGAGATCGGGTGTTAGTATCATATATAAAAGATGTACTAAGCAGATACTTAACTAGCTGCGCTCCGAGGTTTCACCCGCGTAACTCCCGATCCCGTGGGAATATCGGGATAAAAAATAGCCTATAACCTTCCTCGATAAATGGACTATCCAACACAAAAAGAATTTTTCAATTCGAACAAGCAGTTCCTGAGATTAGCGCGTTCAAACAAACAAACAAACTCTTCAGCTTTATAATATTAGTATAGATGAACAGTGTTTTATGCAAACATGTATTAACACACACACTCGTAAATCTAATATTAGACATCAACGCGTGCGCCCGTGCGCCCGCGCCGCCCGCCCTCCAACTTTTTATTACCAAGTTAAATCATTGTATGTAAACAATGCACAATGTATATTTCTTGTGTAACTGTAGGAAGTGTTTGTACGTTAGTATGTATGAGAGTGACAGTTTAAGTCGGATAATAAATAATATTTATTTATTCTGCTTTAAACAGATACAATGCTAAACTAGCACAAAAACATTTTCTAAACTTTTTTACTAAAATCTACGTCATCTTTGAATATAAAGTTTTTTTTAAACAATACTCTAATTTCACCAAATAATTACACTATTACATAAATTGCACTAGTTTTAACTTGATTACACTTCACTTTTTTAACCCCCGACCGAAAAGGAAAGGGTGTAGTAAGTTTGACGTGTGTAGGTACCTATCTGTTTTTATAGCATCGCAAACTCCGATCCTCCGAAGGGAAGTGCCAATTTTGATACAATGCAATAGCTTAAAAACGCTATTGCATAGCTTTTATCGCGGGCTTTGAGCGCGGCGACCGAACCAAGAAATTCCGTAACAAAAATAAAACCTAACACACCCCACTCCGCCTACCATGTAGCTCGGCCGAGCGTTAGCTTAACGTGTATGTATATGGTACGACTCAGGTATGAAGCTTGCACGATCCAATAGCTTACCGCGGCACTCCCCGAGTGCCACTTTTTTTGGTTTAAATGTGACTAAATCAAGAATGTTTTTAACTAAGTCCGATTGAAATTGGTTCAATCGTTTTTACAAGTAACCTCCTTCTCCAAAAAATCGATTGTAAAAACGTTTTGTGTCAATTATATTGGTCTTTTACGTTTAATCAAGATGATCCACGCTATTCAGAGCGCTGTAGTGGCTGGGACATGTATATATTAGATAAATAAATAAATATTGCAGGACATTCCACATATCGCCATCTAGCCTCAAGCTAAGTAACTAGACTTGTGTTATGGGTGCTAGATAACGGATATACAACATATATACTTTTTTTGTAAATATATACTTATAATACATAGAAACAACCAGACCACAGACAAATATTTAAGCACTAGCTGCGCCCCGCGGTTTCACCCGCGTAATTATTTTCTGCGTGACTTTCTTAATTTTTTCTTTCGTAAGATCCTTCTCTTGACAATAACAAACACAACAAAAAATGAATTATCGAAATCGGTCCACCCGTTCACGCGTGATGTCGTGACAACGGAAAACGGGTTCCATTTTTATATATTTTATATATAGATTATAGATAGATAAATACTTGTCTGAGGCGGGAATCGAACCGCAACCCTATGTTTGGCAGGCCGGCATGGTGACCATTGTGCCCACTGGGTCGTCAGATGGAGTAGGCTTGCCCAGAATTTATACCACCCTCTCAGCTTAGTCGACCATGTCAAGAGGAAAGAACTCGTTAATGCGTCTGGAGATAACTAAGCCGTTGGTTTCATCACGATGTTATTCTTTATCGAAAAACTAGCGACCCGCTACTAATACATGCATAATATAGCCATGCGAAGCCGGAGCTTCGCACGGCTATATTATGCATGTATTATACATATAAACCTTCCTCTTGAATCACTCTATTTATTAAAAAAAACCGCATCAAAATCCGTTGCGTAGTTTTAAAGATTTTTAAGCATACATAGAGAAATAGGGACATAAGGACAGAGAAAGCGACTTTGTTTTATACTATGTAGTGATGTATTGGCCTAATTAACTGTTAAAATAAGCTATCTATGTATCTAAGAAGATATGCTAAACTTTTACTAATTTATTTGTTTCTTTTTGTTACAGAATATACCAACATGGTTGACATTACTATTAGCAGTTGTCACATTATCCACACCCGGTGAGTTAAATATTTTGTAATATGTCTAAATTAAAGATAAAATTCAGCGCCACGTAGTTTCACCCTCATAAGTTCTGATCCCGTGGGAATCGGGAAAAAGGCATTCTATGTGTTATTTCTAGTCTCTAGCTATTTACATACTGAGTTTCATTGCAATTGGTTTAATAGTTTTTTTTAAAACAATATTGGCTTGCATTAGACCTCACCTGATGGGAAGCGAAGATGAGGTCGAAGATGTAGCATGCTCGCCTAGAAGGTACCTATTCACTCTAGACTTGAAGACTCCAAAGTTGTAGTTTTGTGGGAACAGCGACGCGGGTAGAGAGCTTTGGCGTGATGGAGTAACAGACTTATAAACTTTGACATTGTAAACATTTAAAAGTTGTTATTTAAATCTATGTACAAACTTGCTACCAAAGAAGTCGGGACAATAGTCGATTACGGCGACTCCCACGCAGCGTAGGCTCTATCAAAGTCTGATCATGCGCATCATTAATTATCCAATAGGTACACGATGTTTAAATGTATAACCTTAGGCGGTTGATTACTCTGCCCACTGCGGGCTTTTGGTGTACCGAAATAATAAATATTGTATGACATTAGAACATTACGGTGAGCCTTCATTTTTGTTCTCTGGTTGTATCTATATTTTGCTTGTTACGGTGTAAAAGAGCCTTATTCGACAAAAAGGGTATAAAAAAGAAATAAATAAATAGGCTAAATAGGTTAGCGTTTGACCACAATCTCACACGATGGTTAAGTGACGATGCGGTCTATGATATAGCACGCTTTCCTAGAAGATACCTATTAGATACGCTCGTGACTCAAAGATTCCCAAATAAACGGAGGCCTTTGAGGAAGGCGAGTGAAGGTAGGAAGAAGCCTTCTTCGGAAATACCATAGCTATTAAATATCCAAAAAACCAGACAATCGATTACATAAAGAGCAAACCTCAGATTTGTGCCTTTACGCAGTAAGTAAAAAAAATGTGAGCCATCACGGGACGCCTGGCAGATGTGAAACATCGACATTATTTTGTAAAAGTAATATGCAGAAAAGACCAGATTGTGATAAAATCGCACAGTCGATTGCGCATGCACACCGTACACACTACTGCATATAGACTGTATGTATATACATGCGGCATGCGTCGCCACGCCAGAAATCGGTTTTACGTTTGGCTATAGTGAGCTCTAACGATCTGCATCGAAAAACAGCCCTATGTCCATCATTTGCATTTTCGACCCACTGTGCGTCGCCACGGCATGCGTCGCCACGCCAGATATCGGTTTTACGTGCGACTATAGATGTTTCACATCAATAAATTGCCTTACGATTCGTCTTCGAAAGTGACAATTTTAGATCTGCTGGTTCTCTAATATAACTTGCAAACAAATATCGCCTTGTCCCATATTACAAAACATACAAATTCTCAGCGGCCACATTCTCATGACATAACTACGATTCGTCACACTGTGGACTACCGCTCGTCACCGTGGCGAATTGATTCAATCTTTTATCAACAGAATATCGACACAGTTGCTTGGCCGTGGCCACATTGTAATTTAATATGGCAACACCAGGCCAGACAACGTGTAGGGTTGCCAGTTTGATCTTTAAATTTTCAATTCAACTTATCAAAAGATCAAAACAATCTTAGCTCCGAAAACATTTGGCCCAGTCTGAGAATTGGCGAATCTCCACCTGCCTTTTTTACGTGTTTATTTGACATTGTTACGGCAGCCACCCTATAGTATTAATTTTTCCCAAATATTCAGTCCACTAACTATCATCTCATCACAATAGCCCAAGTAGTTTTCTCCTGTAGTTTTTAAACAGTTCTATCAAAACCGGAGGTTGTCCTTGGCTGTATTTTGTAGTGCTGACAAGGATAATCACCGGTTTGGTGTCCACATCATACTTTGCAACGGGCCTTCAGGGCTATTTCCTAAAACATAAGAGATAGCGAAAAATGCTGAAAGAAAAAGCGTGCCCAATACTGAACAAAGATTACAGAAGACTACGAAAATGAGCTTTTTCCTTTGCTTATAGCCATACTATGTATGTTTTCAGAAAGTGATCACTATAGGCAACACTATCGATTTATTTAAAAAATCGTGGGATCATTTTTTAGCAAAATTAACGTGTTACTTAATTTTAATTTTAAGCCTTTTCAAAAGTGTAATTAAAAAGTTAAAGATTCCTTTCAGCATTCGCTATCTCTTAGGGAGTTAGGAAAGGCGTTGAAAGCCTATCCAAAATAACACCCTGTATATATGATCTAAGAATCTTAGATTGATGAGTACCAGCCCTAAGTCTAACAGATTCCTAACCCGTACAGACGTCTCGGTTACAACATTAAATTAATATTATTTTCTCTTCAAATTATATGGTACATTAGTTGCAGTCATTTCATACTTTTATGAGCAGTCAACTGCAAAATCATACTGAAAGGAATTTCATACAACATTAATTATTAATTGACGAAGGAGTTTTCTGCGGACAGAAAAAAAGGTGGGCGTCCTTGTGTTTTGATACAATCTGAGGTTAAATTGACTAACTTTGGTCATATTTTATCTAAACATCTATAAAGATGTACAAGTAAAATGAACACAAAATTCAATTTTATAACACTCCAGAATTTGATGTTTCTAGTCGGAGGTCGTGTTTAAATACAATTTCTAATTTCAAAATTCGATTCATTGAATTTTGGACTGTGGTTATGAGACGCTATAAATACGTCATATTATTGTACCGGATGTTGCTAATCCAAACTCTTTGGGCAGTAAAATGGGAAATCTTTGGTTGGTTGAAATCTCTACTGCGACTTCAACTTGTGAGACCGAGTGAATAGATATTATTCACTCGCGCCTTGCAGTCCCAGTAGAGACGAGAAAACGTCTTGTTTTAATAGCACGTTTTCCTAGAAGATATCTAAATATTTATCCACTAGGAAAGCATGCAACGACTAAGGCCGCATCGCATTAGGCAAGTCTGATAAAGGTCAAACGCTGACCTATGAAAAAAAATGAAACTTCGTATCTACTTGTTTTTTTCACTTGTTTATAATTGTCTCCATTTTTCCTCAGTGGTCTCAACCGAGCCTCGAGTGGTGTGCTACTACACAAACTGGTCAGTCTACCGGCCCGGCACTGCGAGGTTCAACCCACAAAACATCAACCCTTATCTCTGCACGCATCTCATCTACGCCTTCGGTGGCTTCACGAAGGACAACACCTTGAAACCATTCGATAAATATCAGGATATTGAAAAAGGTTTGTGAATTTTTTTTAAAGAATTTTTAAGGAAATTTATAAATTTAAATACTGCCTCTACTCTAAGTCGTCAATGAAAAAAAGCTTTTATATGTAGGGTTATTGGAAATTAATTGACACGGGCGGCGTTAAGGCTTCTTCTGTGCACCTTAACAAACAACTTTTGTTCTACGACTTTTGTCGAAACTTAATACATATCCCAAAAAAAATATTTAAGTGTTTCTCGTACTGTCTGATAATTTTCTATGTCTATGCGGCAAGTGCGCGCGCGCGATCGGCACGGGGCGCATTGCGTGCGACCCGATCGGGTTGTACCATACCTACTATGATTGATTCTGTGACGTAGACGTAGAGTTGAGTATTATTTGAACTGTTGGATTAAATTTTTTATTTTTGTATGGAATATTTTTATAATAAATTTCCAAAAGTTGATCGTTAAGGTGCACAGAAGAAGCCCTTAACGCCGTGTCAATTAATTTCCAATAACTCTGTATATATAAGCTTAATAATTGACCGAACGAGCGAAGCGAGAGAGGTCTAGTGTTGAGAAGGGTCGGTCGCTCGTATGTTTGTATGTTTGTATGTTTGTATGTTTGTATGTTTGTATGTTTGTATGTTTGTTCGACGATAACTTGAGTACCGTTGCTCTGATCTTCATGATTTTTGGTATACAAGTAGTTGAGGTCCATAGAATTTTTAAGTTCGAACATGAGCAGGATCGGTCAGGGGGTTACGGAGATAGGGGTCCAAAAGGGGATCTACCTATATGGCACACAAACTATACTGCAAATATACCCGAGTGGGGTATCAAATGAAAGGGCGTAACTTCGGTGACAATAATATGGTACCATGGAACTGATCTGATGATAGAGCTGGAGGGAATCTGCAGGAATTATCTCATTATCCATACTTCATAGTTCATTCATTCAAACTACTCGTCAAGAATCGCCTTGACGAGTAGTTTGTCTTTCAATGGTAACCAGGGTCTGATGATGGAACTGGAAGGTGGTCATAGGAACTTCGCAATGAAACGACACAACCACATCGAGTTTGGGCTCGTTAGAATCGTCTTGACAAGTAGTTTGTCTTTCAATGGCGACCAGGGTCTGATGATGGAACTGGAAGGTTGTCATAGGAACTTCGCAATGAAACGACACAACCTCATCGAGTTTGGGCTCGTTAGAATCGTCTTGACGAGTAATTTGTCTTTCAATGGTGACCAGGGTCTGATGATGGAACTGGAAGGTGGTCATAGGAACTTCGCAATGAAACGACAGAACCCCATCGAGTTTGGGCTCGTTAGAATCGCCTTGACGGGTAGTTTGTCTTTCAATGGTAACCAGGGTCTGATGATGGAACTGGAAGGTGGTCATAGGAACTTCGCAATGAAACGACACAACCTCATCGAGTTTGGGCTCGTTAGAATCGTCTTGACGAGTAGTTTGTCTTTCAATGGTGACTAGGGTCTGATGATGGAACTGGAAGGTTGTCATAGGAACTTCGCAATGAAACGACACAACCCCATCGAGTTTGGGCTCGTTAGAATCGTCTTGACGAGTAGTTTGTCTTTTAATGGTGACCAGGGTCTGATGATGGAACTGGAAGGTGGTCATAGGAACTTCGCAATGAAACGACACAACCCCATCGAGTTTGGGCTCGTTAGAATCGCCTTGACGGGTAGTTTGTCTTTCAATGGTAACCAGGGTCTGATGATGGAACTGGAAGGTGGTCATAGGAACTTCGCAATGAAACGACACAACCTCATCGAGTTTAGGCTCGTTAGAATCGTCTTGACGAGTAGTTTGTCTTTCAATAGTAACCAGGGTCCGATCTAACATATTAAGTTATCAAAGACCAAAAAGTATAAAATAAATTAATAGAATAAAAAACTAAAAAAAACACGCTTTAATAAAAAAAGTCCAACTAAAAAATAGAAAATAAAATCTAATAAATTTGGATTAAGAATATTGTACTTAAATAGTAAGCGTGTTACATTGTGATTGCAAAAGAAAAATAACGAAGGTGTAGCATCACAAATTCACAATGTAACACGCTTACTATTTACAATATTCTTAATCCAAAATTATTTAAATTTAAATTTATAGAAATTTATTACTTTGCCCCAAATCGTCCGAACTCTCTTTGCTTCATTTCCTATAATTATTTATTTCATAATCATGGGCTGTTTTACAATAATAGTGGTGGATAGTATTAAATAGTAGGAATGTTCGGTTCTAGCCGATCTAGAGACTCTGATAATTATAAAATTTGTGACTCATTTTTTTATAATTTTTATGGACTTGTTATATTTTAGTTTAGGGACTTATTACAGGACATATTGGCCTCAAACTTCTCTAATATATTCTCGTTCTCGAACTTGTCTTCTCGTTTCCTCTTACGTAACATTATGATAAGTAGATACATAAGGAAGGAAGGAAAGGAATTACTATCTTCTGGATATTATGTTGGACACATTCAAAATGTCTTGAGTAAAAATAAAGAGTCAACGGATGTCCAGGGTGTGATGATTGAGCTGGCCTATGCTTTTAGAACTTAACAACAACAACAAGTTATGCCTATCGTGTTTGGATTCTCTAAATCATCCAATGTCAGATAATAGCGATACTAGGCACCTATCATTCAAATAAGATAGACCTGTCGTATTTGGAGTCTTTCGTCGTTATATTATACATTTTAGTACTTTACGCTGAAATATAATTGACCGAACGAGCGAAGCGAGAGAGGTCTAGTGTTGAGAAGGGTCGGTCGCTCGTATGTTTGTATGTTTGTATGTTTGTTCGACGATAACTTGAGTACCGTTGCTCTGATCTTCATGATTTTTGGTATACAAGTAGTTGAGGTTCATAGAATTTTTAAGTTCGAACATGGGCAGGATCGGTCAGGGGGTTACGGAGATAGGGATCCAAAACGGGATCTACCTATATGGCACACAAACTATAGGGAAAATATATCCGAGTGGGGTATCAAATGAAAGGGCGTAACTTCGGTGACAATAATATGGTACCATGGAACTGATCTGATGATAGAGCTGATCTGATGAAAGAGCAGGAGTTATCTCATTATCCATACTTCATAGTTCATTCATTCAAACTACTCGTCAAGAATCGCCTTGACGAGTAGTTTGTCTTTCAATGGTAACCAGGGTCTGATGATGGAACTGGAAGGTGGTCATAGGAACTTCGCAATGAAACGACACAACCCCATCGAGTTTGGGCTCGTTAGAATCGTATTGACGAGTAGTTTGTCTTTCAATGGTAACCATCGTCTGATGATGGAACTGGAAGGTGGTCATGGGAACTTCGCAATGAAACGACACAACCCCATCGAGTTTGGGCTCGTTAGAATCGTATTGACGAGTAGTTTGTCTTTCAATGGTAACCAGGGTCTGATGATGGAACTGGAAGGTAGTCATAGGAACTTCACAATCAAACGACACAACCCCATCGAGTTTGGGCTCGTTAGAATCGTCTTGACGAGTAGTTTGTCTTTCAATGGTAACCAGGGTCTGATGATGGAACTGGAAGGTGGTCATAGGAACTTCGCAATGAAACGACACAACCCCATCGAGTTTGGGCTCGTTAGAATCGTATTGACGAGTAGTTTGTCTTTCAATGGTAACCAGGGTCTGATGATGGAACTGGAAGGTGGTCATAGGAACTTCGCAATAAAACGACACAACCCCATCGAGTTTGGGCTCGTTAGAATCGTATTGACGAGTAGTTTGTCTTTCAATGGTAACCAGGGTCTGATGATGGAACTGGAAGGTGGTCATAGGAACTTCGCAATGAAACGACACAACCCCATCGAATTTAGGCTCGTTAAAATCGTCTTGACGAGTAGTTTTTCTTTCAATGGTAACCAGGGTCTGATGATGGAACTGGAAGGTGGTCATAGGAACTTCACAATAAAACGACACCACCCCGTCGAGTTTAGGCTCGTTAGAATCGTCTTGACGAGTAGTTTGTCTTTCAATGGTAACCAGGGTCTGATCTAACATATTTCGTTATCAAAGACCAAAAAGTATAAAATAAATTAATAGTTTAAAAAACTAAAAAAAACACGCTTTAATAAAACAGGCAGAAGTGAAAACTGAATATCTGTGTAAAATCTCATCTGTCGCGAGAACATACGCAAAAAGAGTTTTAAATGAAAAAAAAAAAAATAGTCGTCCGACATTTGTCGTCCGTCAATAGTCGTCCGACATTTGTCGTCCGTCAATAGTCGTCCGATATTTGTCGTCCGTCAATAGTCGTCCGTTAAAAAATACCATATGTACGTCTTAATACACTCACAGCCAAATTAAAAAACTGTATATCTGTGTAAAATCTCATCTGTCGCGAGAAAATCTGTCGTCTGTCGCGAGAACGGCTGAAAATGCTCACCCACAAAAGTGCCCAACGCGCCATAAGAAGTTTTCACTTCAAAAATCCAACTAAAAAAATAGAAAATGAAATTTAATAAATTTGGATTAAGAATATTGTACTTAAATAGTAAGCGTGTTAAATTGTGATTGCAAAAGAAAAATAATGAAGGTATAGCATCGCAATGTAACACGCTTACTATTTACAATATTCTTAATCCAAATTTATTTAAATTTAAAATTTAAATAAAATTACTTTACCCCAAATCGTCCGAACTCTCTTTGCTTCATTTCCTATAATTATTTATTTCATAATCATGGGCTGTTTTACAATAATAGTGGTGGATAGTATCAAATAGTAGGAATTTCGGTTCTAGCCGATCTAGAGACTCTGATAATTATTAAATTTATGACTAATTTTTTTATAATTTTTATTGACTTGTTATATTTTAGTTTAGGGACTTATTACAGGACATATTGGTCTCAAACTTTTCTAATATATTCTCGTTCTCGAGCTTGTCTTCTCGTTTCCTCTTACGTAATATTATGATAAGTAGATACATAAGGAAGGAAGGAAAGGAATTACTATCTTCTGGATATTATGTTGGAACACATTAAAAAAGCTGGACCTATGCTTTTAGAACTTAACAACAACAACAAGTTATGCCTATCGTGTTTCGATTCTCTAAATCATCCAATGTCAGATAATAGCGATACTAGGCACCTATCATTCAAATAAGATAGACCTGTCGTATTTGGAGTCTTTCGTCGTTATATTATACATTTTAGTACTTTACGCTGAAATATAATAAAAGCTGAAAAAACTCGTGAGGTCTCAGTTCGGGGCGAACTACTAGTTTAGCTCAATTAATTAGGTACCGCTACGATAAAACGGGGGTCCGGATTCCCCAGCAGGGACAACAAAAAATACTTAAAGAAATGTACTTTTTAATATCGAGATGTTCCCTCTAGAGCGTAGAGAGTGTATAAAAATTAATAGAGTTTTTGATAATTAAGATTGAATGTCAATAATTTATTCACATCATCCCAGGTGGTTACGCCAAGTTCACCGGTCTGAAGACGTACAACAAAAACTTGAAGACTATGCTGGCGATTGGTGGGTGGAACGAGGGTTCCACCAGATTCTCACCCATGGTCGCTTCCAGGGAACGCAGGAAGGAATTCGTTAGGAATGTTATCAAGGTATTTACACATCTGTTACTTGATTATTTAAGAACTAGCTTCCGAATACACAAAATTGTGGGTAGGTTGATTCGATTCTGTAACAGTTTTTAAACCTATCTGATTCAGGGATAACAAAAGTTACGCAACACAACTTGATTTACTGAACTAATGCTCATGAAACTGTAAAACTAACACAAATGTCGCAGAGTGGATTCTTTATACTGACTCGAACGACGAATACATTGTCAGCTGTTTTGTTCAATAAGCTTTTTTGATAAATACACCATTGCTAATCATTTTAGACGCGTACTGGTCAAACGCTAACTTATTTTCGACCACAATTTAAAGCAAAATATGAAAACTTAAATCCTAGGCATGCAGTATTTAAAACAAACCGGTTGTAGTAAAATTAATATTTAAACAGCGTCGTCTCCGAGATGCCCCTATTAAGTTTGAGCAAAAAAATCCAGTAACAACGTTATATAAATGTCACGGTCAGTATACGTACGTGCCAATTAAGGAGGTATCTTTTCCGACAGACATTGGTCATCTTGATTAATGGACATTTATTTTATAAAAAAATATTTATAATGCGGAAATTCGTACCCTTAAATACCTAGATAATTTAAAAATAATATGGGTAAAACGTCCTCGAAGTAAACCGAGTCGCAGGTGGAGAGGCAAATTGGACTCATACACGAACGACTAGGACACCCTCGTCCTAGACAGAAGGGAGGAAAGAAGAAAGGGACTCTTTGACCCTGCAGTAGGATCAAATACGGTTACACAATTAACGGTCCCCCCAACGATCCCCTTAAGGTAAACGGTCCCCCTGTCAAGAACTGCCTCGCGATTAACGATTGCCCTGGACTGGGGGGACCGACAAGCGCTTTAAAATAAGTTTCGTAGGTCTCGCGTACACATTTTAAATTATTTTTTTCTGGCAGGATTTGTCCTATTCTTGGATATTTTTGCAATGTCCATGATATCTGGTCTTATTGACCGAACGAGCGAAGCGAGAGAGGTCTAGTGGCGAGACGGTCGGTCGGTTGTACCTATGTATCTATGTATGTTTGTTCGACGATAACTTGAGTACCGTTGCTCTGATCTTAATGATTTTTGGTATACAAGTAGTTGAGGTCCATAGAATTTTTAAGTTCGAACATGAGAGGGATCGGTTAGGGGGCTTCGATGATAGGGGGTACAATAGGGAATCTACCTATATGACAGGCGAACTATAGGGCAAATATACCCGAGTGGGGTATCAAATGAAAGGGCGTAACTTCGGTGACAATAATATGGTATCATGGAAATGATCTGATGATGGAGGTCGAAGGAATCCGCAGGAATTTATCATCTCAGCGGTCATTTTTAAATCAAACTCATTTGTATCAAAAAGGAAAAAAACGCTTAGACCTTCATGATTCAAAAATGACAATGTCAAAAATCAAAATGACATGTTTTCTTTCTGTCATTGTCGTAAAAATATGAATTCCAGATAATTTCAAAACCTTTACTTTTTAATATTATGATGAAAATTGATTATAAGTACCTATCTATATAATAATATAGTCATCCTAAATAAAAATCAAATAATTCGTATAAGTTTAGAGTGTAAAGTCATGCACTCTTGTGTTCGTTCCCGATAGTCTTCGAAGGAGCTGCTTGAACCAGCTATTGATCAGCTAAACGGAAGCCGAAGCGAAAATTGGACAATCCTTCTATGGTTGACGTCGTCTGGGCCACTCAGTGTGTACTACTTACCTACCTTGGGTGAAGACTGTAGATTAAAAGCGTCTACTTATTCTACTTTCCCATAAATCGTCAAACCTCTCTTTGCTTCATATTCATAATTATTCATTTATTTCATAATCATTATCATTATCATCATTAACAATTGTGGTGGATAATATTAAATAGTATTGCTAGCTGATCTAGAGATTTTAATTAAAAAACTTGTGACTAATCTTTTTATTATTTTTATTTAATAATAGGTTAGGGACTTATTATAGGACATATAGGTCCACCAATAATACAGGTCTCAAACTTCTCTAATATATTTGTATCGAGGGAGGAGCCTCTCTCCTCTTTACCTCTTTCGTTAGATTATGATGAGTACATAGGTACTACATAGGTACAAAAAATTTGAGTGTTAAGTCTGATGATAAATACCCGATGAGAAAGGTGACAATAAGAACTTAACGATCTTGAGAACGAGATATTCATATCATGTTTGTACTCGTTCAAAGCACCTTGATAAGTAGGTATTCTATAGCTTCTGAAGAATCAGCTGATATCTGGGATCTGGTGATAGAGGTGGAAAAAGGTACTCAACTTCAAAGAAATATGAACTCATCTTCTAGACAAGATAAGTCTATCTTTATAAGTAGTTGTCTTAATAAGTAGGCACTCTAGGTGTTCAACAAGCAACTGATATCTGGGGTTTGGTAATATAGCCGGAAGAAAGTATGAACTCATCTCTAGATAAGTTAGGTCTATCGTGTTCACTTGATGAGTAGGTACTCTAGGTACCGACGATATGGTGATATAGAAGGAATTAGGCTATAGGAGTTTTTTAATTACACACGATTTACATTCATTGTAGGTACTTATTCTCTCGAGTATCAATAAAAAGCGAAATAAAAAAATACGTGATTGAGACCAAGAAAATTTGGCTATGGAACTAATTTTCTAGACAAGATACCTATGCCTAACGCGTTTGGATTCGTTAAAAGTATAATAGAGTCAGCGATGTCCAAGGTCTGATGATAGTGATACGCACCTATCATTTAAACAAGATAGACCTAAGTATTTGAAGTATTTCGCCGTTATATCATACTTTACGCTGTAAAGTAAAAATCGGTTTAAAACTCGTGAGGTCTCAGTTCGAGGCGAACTACTAGTTACTCTCGAAGCAGTAAAATTTGACCCAAGTTGCGGGTTCGATTCCCGCCTCAGACAAGTATTTATGCTTTGCTATTTGTCCGTGGTCTGGTTGTTTCTATGTATTATAAGTATATATTTACAAAAGAAAAGTATGTAAGTAGTATATCCGTTGTCTAGCACCCATAATACAAGTCTAGTTACTTAGCTTGGAGTTTGATGGCGATGTGTGGAATGTCCTACAATATTAATTTATTTAAGTTGTAGCATTAGAATATCTCTTTTTAAAGGTTTGAATAAAAAATCCTTTTTTAAATGACAACTAATGCAATTGCATAGTTTTAATTTTACTTTTTCTGTCTCCAGTTCCTCAGACAAAACCGTTTCGACGGTCTCGACCTCGACTGGGAGTACCCGGCGTTCCGCGACGGAGGCAAGCCGAAAGACCGTGAGAATTACTCCAAGTTGGTCAGAGAGTTGCGCGAAGAATTCGACCGAGAAGCTGAGAAGACGGGCAGACCACGACTGTTGCTGACGATGGCTGTACCTGCGGGTATTGAATATATACAGAAAGGATTCGACGTGAAGACTTTAAACCAGTAAGTAGAAGTTACGCCAATTTTATACAAGAGTTACGCGTGGAATTCGAGAGTTACGCCAAATTGATTCCTGAGTTACGCTAAGTTGATTCGAGAGTTACGGAAGTAAAGAAGATGGCAAAGGTATGGTTATTATTTACAGTTGTTGTCAAGTGTATTTTTCTTTAAAATGTTAATTTTTCTCCAGAAAATCTACCTTGGCGAGACTTAAAACCCTTATAGCCTTTATATGACTCTTATAATCTTTTTAATGACATTTTTTCACCCCGATAAGTGAAAGTTTTTCACCTCTTATCGGGGTTCCGTTGAGAGTCAACCATTCTCTCTCTAGCGCAAATCATCACTACATAGTATAAAACACGCTTTCTCTGTCCCTATGTCCCTTTGTATGCTTAAATCTTTAAAACTACGCTACGGATTTTGATGCGGCTTTTTTTTAATAGATAGAGTGATTCAAGAGGAAGGTTTATATGTATAATACATGCACAATATAGCCGTGCGAAGCCGGGGCGGGTCGCTAGTCTGGATTAAATGCAAAAACCGATATGACTACTACCGAAGGTACAATGAAGCAATACCTGCCATCAGTCCATCAAATAGACCTCAGAACAACGATGTGTAAATAATAATATGCAATGGTGACATTTTATTGTGAAATGGAACTACGAACGTGTCGAACTTGCTTAATTCGTTCCGGCAAGGTTACTACTACTTCATTCTAGATCTATGTGTCAAGATGTAAGCTGATTGCTTTTAAATTGATCGGAACACGCTATTTAGTGTTTAGGAGATAATTAAATATTTCAGGAATATGTTACATAGCGCCATCTAGCCCTAAGCTAAGGAGTTGGGCTTGTTTTCAAGTGGCTAGATATGGGATATAATACTTATATACTTCTTGGTTTATACAAATGCGAAAATGTATATAATACATAATATAACATACATATTGATACATTTTTTGTAAAAAAATCAAATAGTGTCTAGGATACCAACCTAACAATGTCCATTAGTACATTTTGGTGGCAAATTTATTTTAACGTCTTTTTTCAACCTAAGTTTGGATAAGCTTAGAAACGACAAGTACTTAATTATCGTGTTTAGATATGCCAAAATGTAGGTAAAAGATTTCAACTACATAAATAGGCGATACGTGGAATTAGATTTTCACGACAGAACTAAGTTAAATTATTTCCCCGCAAACGCTCATGATTTGTCCAACACCCTCGAGCTTTGATATCGGAATGTTGAATTAAATATATCCTGAACTAGTTTACTGATTAACTATTATGATGTACAGATTATTGTGATTCGATCGATATTTCTGACAAGGTTAACTTACTGGTTGTCATCAGAATTATTTATCATCGTTTCACAGGCGTAAAATAGAGATGATTCCAATTAAAATAATAAAAATGGTTGTCTGTAAAGTCGGTTTACGGACGATAATTTTACGTGAAAACGTCATAAGAAAATATTGATGGTAACCATGGCAACGATAATACGTTGCTCTTTTTACCTTATCAATAACATGACTCATGACGGGAACGTGAGCGATGACGTCACACTTTTCTGTGAGTGCTGGTGTTTATCGATTTATAAGACGTTATCACATTAATAAATATTGCCACTATCAGCATCCCGCGGTATAACTGGCGTAAGACTCGATCCCGTGGAAATTACTCTTGATTTAAAAAAAACAGAATAATAACAATAATAGTTATTACGAACTATTACAAAAAACAGCAGCTTTTACACCTTTAGAGGTTGAATATTAAAAAATTCTTAGTTCTCGCTTGAAAGGAACTCTTATGGGTTTGAGACTCAAAGCTCTTGTAGTTTCATAGTTTTCTTGATGTGTAGGTACTATTCTGTTTTTTAAAGGTACTGAAAATATAAACAAATAGGGACGACGACGTTGGAAAGAATATTATTTTTAGATCCGTCTAATTTGTTCCATTTGTGCTATAATTATTTTAATCTGAAATTATTTATATATTTTGTAGAAGAAAGATTTTTTGTTTTTTTTTGTTTGTAATGAATAAGCTCCTAAACTACTGGACTGATTTAAATGAAACTTGGTATGAGGATACATTGATTCATTAAAAGTAACATGGGCTACTTTTTATCCCGATATTTCCACAGGTGCACCCGCGGAACGCTGCTAGTGTAATACCACTAAAGTAACACTATATGAACCCACAATAACTTGACTACAAGTTCCATAAAGTAGAAGAATAATTTTCCCACGAAATGATACCAAAGTATGAAATATAATTAGGATAATTACGAGAAACATAAGTACACTAAAGTCTACTTATTACAATAAAATAATTACCTATACATTATATTAAATAGATTGCACATGATTATTTATTATACTGCATAATTTAGTTGTGTTTCATTGTTATTAGCACACCCACAAAGAATCATTATTTTTTAACTCATATTTTATGCGTAGATATTTTTTTTTGTTTATGATTAGGCTCTGAAACTCTTGATCGTTATTGATGAAACTTTTAGAGATTGAATTGTTGGAAGAAATACGCACTTATACCTGACTGGCTAAAAAAATCTTATTTTTGAAAAGTTATCAAAGGCTCTTTCCTTTTTTTTTATTATCATACGCGTACCTAAGCCTCATCACGGGATTGAGGCTTACGTGTATGATTCAGGGTGCTGATTGAGGTGTGACATTTCATAAAATCATCTCGAAACTTTTAGTCGAGGTAGGTATGTTATTACTCGTTGTTTAGAAACAGCTTTGTTCAACTATCTAGACTCTTAGTAACACATTCAATTTTATAATTGACCTTTGAAATAAATACTTGCCTGTAATTCTTATATGTTGTAAATTCCAGACGATTTTCCCACGTAAACTTACAAAGTAGAAAGTAGGTTACTAAAATTGTCATACCTACTCTAAAATGTGGAACTGTATTTTATAGATGAACTAGCTGCCCTACGCGGTTTCACCCGCGTAACTCCCGATCCCGTGGGAATATCGGGATGTAAGCTATCCTATCTCTCAAGTTGGATCGAACTGCACATGGTGTGCGAATTTTATTATAATCGGTTAAGTGGTTTAGGAGTCCATTGAGGACAAACATTGTGACACGAGATTTATATATATTAAGATGTATGAAATACGCTGTAAATTACCTTAGTAATAACTAATCTGGCAACCAAGTATAAGGGTCCGTTTTCCCTCTAAAAAGGCCAAAATACCTCCAAATAAATCTTATTTTTCTTTAAAATTTTATCGTTCATACAAACTTATCCGTTCTGTAACAAAAGGTATTTTATACATCATTTTTAATTCGTCCGGAATTGGTTCTAGTAAAAAAAACGGAAGCTCTGTATCTATCTAGGTAATCTATACTAATATTATAAAGAGCAAATATTTGATTAATTGTTTGCTTGTTTGCATTGAATAGGCTCCGAAACTACTAAACCGATTTTGATAAGACTTGATATGAGCTTACATTGATTCATTGACAGTTACACAGGCAGTGCAGGCTATGGACGTAATATTATATACTACTACGTTTCCACACATCTATGCGTCACTCACACTATGACCATACGCCAATATAACCGAGCACCACCACATACGTAAAATTGGTCTCTTTTTTCACGCTGAAGCAGAGTACTTCCTGGATGTTAAACAGTGATATTATTGGCTTTGCGCCTACAATAGCTTAAATTAGGCCTACTTTAAGTCATAATAAGTTAAATATCTCAGTATAAAATGTAGGAATCTTTAAAACATTTAGTAGGGAAAACGTATCACCTTAATGTACCTATTCTCATACCAAGATTCATTAAATCGGTCGAGTTATTTCGGAGCCTTTTATACAAAATATTCTTCTTAATAACAAATAGCACACATGTTTGAAATACAGTCTGTGCTACAGTTCGCGTTTCGCAGGTGTGTGAGTACCTGTTTTCACGAAGTTTTGATCGTCATGGAACCCTAAAATGAAAAACAGTGACATAAAGAGTAGGTACATTATTAAAACTTACAACATTATTTCCAACAAATGACTACATCACATACGAGATGCAAATAAGAACGGAATCAAGACAACAATGCAGTAGATTTACCTAAATTGCACTAACTACCCACTTGTTTAGTTAACGCTCTGTTTCTTTCTTTAGATTAAATGAACTTATGAAATCATGTTGTAACAGAAGAAGATACGATGGTTTATTATAAGTATTAGTTGTGTCCCGCGGTTTTACCCGCGTAACTCTCGATCCCGTGGGAGTATCGCAATAAAAAGTAGCCGAAGTCTTCCTCAATAAATGGACTATCCAACACAAAAATAATTTTTCATTTCGAACCAGTAGTTCCTGAGATAAGCGCGTTCAAACAACTCTTCAGCCTTATAATGTTAGTACAGATTAGTTGTGTCCCGCGGTTTTACCCGCGTAACTCTCGATCCCGTGGGAATATCGCGATAAAAAGTAGCCGAAGCCTTCCTCAATAAATGGACTATCCAACACAAAAATAATTTTTCAATTCGAACTAGTAGTTCCTGAGATAAGCGCGTTCAAACAAACTCTTCAGCCTTATAATGTTAGTACAGATTAGTTGCGTCCCGTGGTTTTACCCGCTTTAGTCCCGATTGTGTGGAAAAATTGAGATAAAAACCTTTTTATTCCCTCACCTTTTTATTTAGAGCGCCCTGAATAACATGCATGGATTAAAATTACTGGCGCTGTATACCTAAATTATTAAGATTAGATGTGATTAAGACCAATGGAACTGAAAACTGCTTAACTGAGAAACTAGTTTGGTTCAACGTTGGATAGATCTATATTTTCTTGTATACCTGTAATATAAATTCACTAAGTACAAACTGTATTATCAATTCAAAACTGCGGCCGCCTTACCAATAATGCTTGCATTCATTAATTAACTAGCAAGTAGCAGCGCTCCGGATTCACACGCGTAACTCCCGATTTCGTCGGAATAACGGGAAAAAAGTAGCATATGTTATTTTTAATGAATCAATGTATCCTCGTACCAAGTTTCATTAAAATCGGTCCAGTAGTTTCGGAGCCTATTCGTTACAAACCAACAAAAGAATCTTACCTCTTTTAATTTATAATATTAAGTACTGCTGCCGCCTTACCAATAAGCTTGCATTAATAAATGATTCATTGAGTAATCGAAATAAAACAATTAAAGAGTACTTATTGAAGAAGCATCAATTTGGTTCAATCAGTAGCTACCTTGGCCTTTTCAAAGAGTTATGTTTGACCATCGAAAACTTGCTTGAATTATGATTACTTTAGTATGTAATAAAATAAGTTTGTGTGTTTGTTTGTACACAATATTTGATTTTACATTCGAATTGTAAAGGTTAAGAATTTTTAAGGTACTTGACATTATCGTAATATTTGAGTTCTTGCGTTTTAACCGCAAACACATAGAGATCCACAAAAGGTCTACTAAATAATATATTTCTACTTACCATAATATTTACAAAAATATAAATCAGGTTTCAACTTTAGATCTAATGGTAATAAATCCAAACTCTACCGGAATTTGGAACTTGAGAGATACCAGCAAATGACGTGCTCTATACTTTTTTCGAGTTAACAGCTTCGCTCCTATGTGCTTCGCTCGCAGTCAAACGGTACTATACCCAGTAGGCACTTAAAATATTTATAATCTATAGCGGAACATAACAAACAGAATAATGTCATTATGAATAAATAAAAATGCTGTCGATCCATATTAAAGTATAATTAAGGTTATATATAACAAATTTTGAAGGTCCCAGATACCTACACTATGCGTTTTGCATCGTCACCTACTATCAGGCATGTGTGATAGTGGTCAATCGCTGACCTATCGTTTGTAAAATAAATAGTTTCAAAATGACCAATGCCCATCATTTGATGATAAGCTTAAACATATTCTCTCTAACGAATGTTGTTTCTTGTTTCCAGATACTTGGATTGGATGAACCTGCTGACCTACGATTACCACTCGGCTTTCGAGCCGGCTGTGAACCACCACGCGCCTCTCTACCCCTTGGAAGAGCCTAACGAATACTCTGTGGATACTGAGCTTAATATTGTAAGTCATTGAGAAGATACATCGCATTTCATTTTCAAGAACAGTGTTACTCCCTCATCTATAAACATTTAATCGATTACAGCTTCATTACGAATTTTGATCCGTTGAAAAAGTCTTGAAATTTAAACTACAGATAATTCCGCGTAGGCCTAAACGAACTAAACATAATTCTTCCACGTTTTTAAATAAAATATCCCTATTAAAAGAGATTTTATATTTTGTGGAGCTCGTTAAATTAGTGATGCTTGTAACAGTGTCAAAATGTTGAGCTCCAGAAAACTTGAAACATTGTCCTGTCTTATGTAACTTCAGTAAAGACACTCTTGTTGAAAAAATTTCGTATTCCTGGTTGTTTATTAAAGTAGACTTCTAGCTTTAAGCTAGAAGCATTGTCGCTTGTATGACGAAGCTAACCACTAGAAATAGAAACCTTGGATTTGAACCATTCCCTTTTTTAATTTCAGGACTACACAATAAAGTTCTACTTGGAAAATGGAGCAGATCGTGACAAGCTGGTACTCGGTATACCTACCTATGGTCGTTCTTACACGCTGTTCAATGCTGACGCGGTAGAGATAGGGTCACCTGCTGACGGGCCAGGAGAGCAGGGTGATGCTACCAGGGAGAAGGGGTACTTGGCTTATTATGAGGTGAGAAACTGCGTGATGACACCTAGCCATCAACGAAACTTCGAAAATATGCTCGCTCATATACATGTTCCGATAATACGTCCTTGTTTTAAGAACTTTATAACACAAATTACCTTTGTTTTATTCATCAAAGTCTATAAACTGCTTTTGTGGCCACCAATTCTTCAATAAAAAATGTCTTACTCAAAAATTTGAATTCCTCCCAGATCTGTGAAGCCTTAAAACAGAAAAACAAGAAACGTAGCACTGATGAGGATTCCGAAGAAGATTCAGAAGAGGTCGAGGAAGAATGGACGGTGATGCATCCAAACCCGGATGCCATGGGACCCGTGGCGTACAGAGGCAACCAGTGGGTGGGATACGATGATATAGACATTGTGAAGAAGAAGGCCCAGTATGTTGCTGAGAATGGACTTGGAGGTACGTAAATTACAAACAATAGGCGCAATATGGCGCTCTCTTTTTGATTTTACTGTTTGAAGACATCAAAACCTGACTTCGACTATAAAATATTGTGTGAACAGAATCATTAAACCTTACTTGTTCTTGCAACTTCCAGGTATCATGTTCTGGTCCATTGACAACGACGACTTCAGAGGCAACTGTCACGAGAAGCCATACCCGCTCATTGAGGCAGCTAAGGAAGCTTACATCGGCAGGATAGGGTCTTCTGGCCCGGTGGTGACAGAACGCGTCAAGGTCAGACCTTCGGCTGCCAAGAGACGGAATAGACCGAAGTCTTCCACTACCACTACTACTGTCAAACCTACAGCTACCAAGTAAGGAAATTCGCCAGCATCCTTAGACGCCTAGCTGTTTTACCCTTGTGAATCCCACGTGAATTTTCTAAAGTTCTGTTTTTTTACCCGACCTTGCTTATCAGACTGAAATTTCTATAAGTCTTTTAACTATTACCCAATTGTATATTATATATTTACAGAAGCAATAAGCGAAAGAATTCGGTGACCAGTACAACTCCAACGTGGAACATCACACCAGAACCACCAACTACTCCAGACCCTGGATCTGGTAAGCTCCTATTGTTTTGTCTTAAATAAAGGACGATGCTTTTAAACATTGCTTACTGAGGAGAACAATGCTAGGTTTGTAACAAGGTATTAAATTAAGTATGGATAATTATGACTTAGTTGGCACAATGGTCACCATGCCGAATGTCCTGCAATATTTATATTCATATATTTAAGTCTAGTTACTTAGCTTGGGACTGGATGATGATGTGTGGAATGTTACTGCAATATTTATAATATTTTTCCAGACTTCAAGTGTGTAGACGAGGGCTTCTTCCCTCACCCGCGCGACTGCAAAAAGTACTTCTGGTGTCTTGACTCCGGACCATCCAACCTCGGCATCGTTGCGCATCAGTTCACTTGTCCTTCTGGTAAGCCAATTCAACATTCATACTTTAGGATTAGTAGCTTGTAAGATACTAGATCCCCTGCTATTTTACCTGCCTGAACAGACCCAATGCCATGGGAAAATTGGGATAAACAGGCAGCCCAAATCAATACCAATTTTTATATAAAAGGGTCACAGGGGTTGACAGACAGGTGGACGCACAATCGAGTTATCCCATAAGGGTTCCGTTTTTTCTCTTGAGATACGGAACCCAAAAAAAGTTTTAATTTTGGAGATTACCCGCCACGCAGAAACTAACTTCTACTGTATATTTCTTCCAGGTCTTTTCTTCAACAAAGCAGCCGATTCATGCGACTTCGCCCGCAACGTCCTCTGCAAGATGCCAGCTGCTACCACCAAGGCTCCAGTCACGCGCGCACCTTCTACGACTACCGCACGTTCAACCACTGTCACCACGAGGAAACCAGTCAGGCTCAGCACAAAGAACTCTGTGCTGTTTAGAACTACCACGACGACTACCACTACGCCAGAACCTGAGGTACGTAGGTTTACGTAATGCCAATACTGCTTTTTTAACCCCCGACGCAAAAAGAGGGGTGTTATTATAAGTTTAACGAATCTGTGGGTGTCTGTCTGTGGCATCGTACCTCTTGAACGGATAAACCGATATTGATTTTGGTTTTTTGTTTGAAAGGTGAATTAGTTGGAAGTGTTCTTATATCTATTTGATCAAAATCGGTTCAGCCGTTCAAAAGTTATAAGTGTGCAAATTTAACATTTTTGTAACACTGTTAATCACTCTCCCGTCTTTTCTCTCGACTATAACCTTGATCGAGAATCTAAGAAGCAATAATCAAAGTTCATGAAAAATTTAAAAAGCTAATGATTTCTCTTTAATTCAGAGTGAAGAAGAATACGAAGAGGATGTTGTCATTCCTGGAGAAGCATTTGAAGAAGATGCAGAAGACCCGAGAGTGATCAAGGAGCTCATTGACCTTATCAAGAAAGTTGGTACGTATTGGTATCGGAACTTTGCACCATCATTTCCTTATACTTACGAAGAATATTATCCTTTTGTTGAAAGCTGGAACTCGTGGATCAAAAGCACTTATAAGTCTTCAGAGCTTTTTTCATCATCATATAAATAAACGGTTTTCGAACGAAACCTACTTGAAACAGAACCCGATTTGGGCTGTCGATAAGCAGAGGTTTAGAAGATTACCCTAAAATATCTTATTGAAAGGTCTCTCTCTCCTCTTTCTTCAGGTGGTGTAGAACAACTAGAGAAACAGCTGCATCTAGCGGAGTCAGCTGTAACCAATGGCAACGTACCATCCACCACACCGTCTGCGTTCAACAAGAAATTGTATCAGAAGGTTTTGGAGAGGACTCGGGGGAAGAACAAGTTAGTATATTATATCTAACAATGTAAATTTAATTCAGATATTATTAGCTTATCAAAGTAAACATTCGCCACAGTTTATTAAAGCAAGTCAAAACCACTCACACGCAACGTTTTGGCTTCATCATATCTTATTCTATATCACAACAGAATTAAATCATTTGCTTAAATTTTTATTGCGTAAAATTTTTGAGTGTCTTCAACTGGGGACGAAACAGTGGGAAGTGTTGAAGACACTCAAAAACTTTACGCCAATAATAAAGTAGGTATCTCAATAACTAATAGTTATTTTTCAATGTGACCTTTTAATTATAGATATACCGGTAAAAGCATATCACAAGAATCTTCGGGTCAGAACAGTCGTCGAGGACCTCAGAACCAGGGACTCGAGGCAGCTCAGGACAAAGACAGGCTTTTGAAAAAAGACCGTCCGCAGTAAGTAATAGTATTAATACCCTAATAATCTCGAATACAGAATGCTTTCCGAAAATAATTCCTAGCGGTACTCGACATATACAAGTTAGAACCCTGTTGTCATTTTCAATCAGTGCAAGCTGCTAAATCTTTGGATCTTGCAACATTTTCCTAACCAATACTAAAATTCACAGATATACGACAATAAACCGAAATCGCCCCGCAACTTCACCACCCGAATCCGAAAGCGAAGAAGTAGAAGATCCAGCACCGGCACATCCTTCAAGAGCCAGAGCAGTGGCCGCTGAAGATGGAACCACCACCAGACCGCTGCAGTACGTTAACATCAGACGAGCGAGACCTACTACTTCGGATACTGCTGATGATACGGCTTCGAGGTGAGAACCTGCAAAACCAGTGATTTTTCCAACAAATGCAACTAAAGTAGAAACTTTGGTAGCAGTAGAAATAACTGTTCTGTCTGTGGGGCTAGCAAGAACTGCCACCAAAAAAAACAACATCACGTGATTAATTAGACGGCCCCAAAGGGCATCAGCGATATTTCTAATATAAGACTTGCAACATTCCATTTCATTTATAAACCCAACAGTTGATAGCTGATATGCTGCCAGTTAATTTATTCTAACTCTCTTTTCCTTTACTCCAGGAACGCCTTATTTGAACGTGCAGAATCATACGTAACGGTGTCGGAACCGAATTCCCTGGACATAGTGAACGCACGTCGTGAGAACCAGCCTGAATATGTGACCATTAGGCGGCAGAGGCCTACCACAGAGGAGACTACTACTATCAGGTAATATTACAAGGAATCTGCTATATTTATTTTACCAAGTCGGCAACGCACAAGGGCCCGTGATTCCCAACGTGGAACAAATGTTTCTATAATTTAGACATGTTTTCTTGTCTGTGTATTTCTCCTAAGTATGTATTACATTCATTCAAAAGATTAATTATGAGTTTATTCGTTTTCGTTTTCTAGTTTCATCTTTTCTTATTTTACTGAGATACTGTGATCGATGGACATACTAATTGTACTTAGTATTTATTTTATCTGTTGATAATAAAATATGTTTCGTCCCCAGGTTCGAAGACACAAAAGAGAATCAAGAAGTAGAACTCCAAGAGACGGTCTTAGAAAGAGAGATATCTTCTCAACCTCAATACACGTCTATCGTCCGAACTCGGGCCACGACTCATTCTCCTGAACCGACTACCTCCGAACCTGAACCCCGAACCCGTCCTACCACTGCCTCTTCTCCCGAGAAACCTAGCAGTCCTGAACCTACCACCATTCTTGCTGTTCAAATATCCTCACTATTGAACTCACCGAGTTCAGACGAGCCCTCCGTCCCTGACACCACGGTCGCTCAGACCACTGAAGCTGAGACGACTACAACTTCGACTACGACCACGACGACACCTTCCTCGACCACCACAACACGTCGCCCTCTCATCCGGCGTCGCGGCTCCACCACGACTACCACAGCGCCCTCTACAGTGTCATCATCCACTACCCAGGTGAGTGCTAGGAATTATTCTTTCATAAGACGTCGCCGACCTAATTTGAAACCCAACGAAATTTCGGACTCAGATAACGATATTGACCTCTCGAGAAAAATTCGATCCACCACTCCCGACAGTCGTGAGGTTGATGGCGTAAAGACGGACAGAGAAACGAGGGTTTCCGGGGCTAGGCGCTTCCGCAGTAGATTCCAAACTACTAAAGTAGACGATTCTGTATCTGCGGCAGCGTCACCAATCGCTAGAGGTCAGTTTAGACCTCGATTGAGTCCTGACGAAGTAATATCTCTCACTCCAATCGATGTGGAACCTCAATTTGTTCCGCGACAGACTTTCGCTTCGAGAAATGAGAATCGTGGCTTCCGTGGTAGAACGACCGTAGTGGCCGATAGCGAGGCATCTGCAGCTACTATCGAAGCTAGTCGACCGAGTGTAGTCGCTCGAGGACGAAACAGATATACCTTCAGCACGACGACGGAGGCGACAGAGACCTCGATCCCTGAAACCACACCGAGCTCGAGCTTGAGCTCAAAACGGCCGACGTTTGCTAGATTTTCCCCACGTCCATTTGCTCGACCCAGTACTGCAGCGGAAGAAATCGTAGATGTTCCTGAAGATAACATCCGAGCGGCAACATTGAGAACTCCACCGAGACTTCCTTTTGGTAGATCTAGACCCACTTCTACGACTAGCTCTCCTATTCAAGCTCGAAAATTACCGTTTACTTCTCGGTTTATCACGACACCACAATCGTTAGTCGATAACGAAGACTATGAACCGGAGAACAAACATGATGATATTCATCTATCAGAAAGTGCCATAGAAGAAAAAGAACATGAAGAAAATGAAGAACTAGATGAAGCTCCTAAACGTAGAGTAGTCATAAAGAAGTTCAGAACACCGACTACTGAAACGAGTCCGACTGAAACAATACCGATAGATGAAGACGGAAAAAGAAAATTCCGAATAATAAGACGAAGGCCAGTCTCTACTGCTGCTACGACTGAAACTGTTATTGCTACTGAAACACCAGTACCTAGAGTACGCAAAGTTATTCGTAAGAAATTAAACAAACCTGTAGAAGATGAACCAGAAATAATAGCCAAATCTATTGGTTCTTTAGATGCTTCCAGGTCAACCGAAGCTGTAACCGAGGATGCTAATTATGGAGAAAAACGAAGGTTCACGACACAATATGTAACAGCTACATCATCTGCAACGGAATCAGTAACAGAAAATATTGTAGAAACTAGTTCTCAATCAGAGATAGTGACTGTAAAGGAAAATGATCAACAAACTAAAGAGGAATTTGAAGAAAACGACGTCGATAAACCTCAAAATTCTGATCCGCAAGAAGAGGCCAAGCCTGAAGTTGTAGTAGAATCTGAGCAAAAGGCTATTGACTTGTCAGAAAATAAAGAAACTTCAGAAACCGAAACAACGACAGATGAATCATCTCCAGAAACGACTACAGCTAGCACTACTACGCAGACACCATCATCATCAAGAACAAGATTGCCTTATCGACCTCAAAAAAGAATATTTACATCAACCACAGAAGCGCCACCCTCGAGTAGCAGAACTTTTAGCAGAAAATTCAACCCGGGTGTATATACTAGTCCAGCATCTGTTCCTACAAGAAGCCCTCCATCATTCAGACCTGCTGGTGCAAGAAGACCAACATCTCAGCTTTTCACTAGAAGGCCGTTCACCACAGCTAGAACTACGACAAGAGCAGAGGAAGATGAGGAAGAATTTTACTCTGACGAGGAACTTCTTGAAGAGGAACCTGAGAATCCATTCGCATTTGTGCCTTCTGGGCAGTTCTACTCAAAGAGACCTGAATTCGATAAAGAAAATGAAGATGAAGAATCTGCAGAATTACTGGACGAAGAAGAAGAAACAGAAGAAGAAGATGAACCCCAAAATAGATTCAGAGTTACAACCAAAAAACCTTTCAGGCCAAGAGTAGTTAATTCCAACACCTTCAGAGCGTCGACATCCACTACAGAACTGCCAAAACAAATTAGCACTTTACAAAACAAAACAGCTATTTACAATCGATTTGGCGGTGTCAAACTAGAAAACGATACCAAGAAAAGAGTACAAAATGTGCCAGTTGGATACAGTTTTCCAGTAGATGCTAAAGTTAATGCAACATTAAATAGTGAAGATCAAAAATCTGAACTAACCACAACAGAAACAGCAACAGATGAAACTACCACTAGTGACGATGATGATTACCTATCAATGACTGAAACTACTGCTACAGGATCAGATACCACAAACACTGATAGTATATCAACAAATACTATTGATGCCGAAACATCGACCCTGCAAATGGAAATTAGTACAAATGATTATTTAGAATATACCGAACAAACCACCTACTTCCCGACTACTCAGGATGCTACAACCAACGCTCAGACTACTCTATTACAAAACACAGTAACAAATCCCCAAACTACCACACAAACAACGCCAAAACCTACTACTAACGCTCCAGTTCCACCTAAAGTAAAAACACAATTTGACAAACTATTTTCTGTAAGTCGTGTCGTAGAAGTCTCATCTAAATTAGACAAGCACAGGTTAAATAAAAATAATGAGACAACTCTAATAGAAGAAGGTGAAGTAATGCAAGAGAAGAAACCAATGGTGGACAAAATAGGTGAAGTAAGCAGATATAGTCTGATTAAAATCGTTGAAGATGAAATCCCAATTTATTTAACAAAACTTGGTCATGTTTATCCTGTTGAGAATCCACCAGATAATCTTATTCGTATCGATGAAGCCAGAAACGCTAGAGCTTTGACCAGCTACTTTGAACCTCTTAGAGAAAACCTAGTAGCATCTGAAAGTGTAAATGAAGCATACAGACATGTTCAAAAGGCTGCCGAATTGGTAAAAGGTGAAATGGCTAAAGAAATTGAAAAAGTACCAGGAGATGATTTTTTAAGCTACGTAAATGATAAAAATTCAGACAAAGTAGAAGATCCATTATTCGCTCAGTGGCAATTTGTTCCAGCTGCTTATGAGAATGAACAGAATAAAGCAACTCAGAGTTACGACATTGTCACACCACGGTCCATGCAGAGTCAAACGAATCCTTCTACTTTGCCCCTACAAAGCCTTTTCAAAACTGAAGCTCCCATAGCAAGAAAAGTAAGCGAAAATAGTCAACCGTTCGTTGTATATTCAGCTCCTGTCCCTACTCAAAATGAAGAAGCTAATATTGTCAAGTTGGAAGTTCTGAAACCAGAAACAGGTCGCAGCATTATCACGTTTGCTAAAGGCCAGGAGTTCAGTGGTGCTCCAAACACAGAAGACACAACCAAATCTTCGATAAGTGTATCTATTTTACCTAAAACTGAAAGCCCTTCTACAACAACTACGACTACTACAGAGAGCATAATAACTATGACTAGTCCTATTGTCGAAATGTTATCAACTCCAGATACAACAGTAACTGAAACAACTGTTTTTACCACCACTGAAGTGCCATCAACGACAGAAACTATGCCTGAGGAAACCACAACAATTAAACTCAATCCTGTTGAAGCAAAAAGGGCAAAATACGGCTTACCAAGACGACCCATAATCAAAACTGCAAACACAACTAGATTTAACATTCCAAGACCAGCAGCAAAGAAGTCCAACGTAACTGTGAGCGGTAATCTTGTAAAGAAGGTTAATAAGACTTCCACATTTAGTCCTAACAAATCTAGGTTCTCGGCCAACAGAGCTCAGAACGTACCTGTTGATTTGAGAAAGAAGCCGAGCACTAGGATACCTAAAGTATTCACCACAGAATCACCAAGAAACACAACTGAAAGAAAACCCTATTTCAAACCAGGAAGGCCCACATTCAGGCCAGCTTTCGTGCCTAGAAGAACAACTATTCCTCCAACCACAGTTATTGAAGACTCGAGTTAAATATATTAGGGTTTAAAAGGTTCCGTCTGAACCTAGTTTCTCTGGCCATAGAATATGAATGACTGATTAAGTAAATATACTAGTACATTGGTTTTAATATGACAAAATAATATATTACCTATCTGTGTCCGATTTTTCTATATCTAGGAAAATCATGCAGTTTTTCACGTTCATATACTGTTTTGAACAACAGGCACGTTTTATATATAGAAAAACTTGAATATTTTTTTCCGAAATCTAATTTCAATGATGATTTGATGAATATATGTACATAAATATTCTGTTTATTATTAGTCATTAATAGAGATTCATAGCTTTAACTTCTAATTAATTATTTTATAGGATGAAAGTTGTTTACCAAAAAATGTATATTATATGTTAGTTCGTTTTGGTATAAGGCTTTCTTTACAAATTGTCATAGGATAGAGGTCTTCGCCCAATATCAAAGCATATAAGACCGGTCTTTTTCACCGTTCTAAATCGCTTTTGTTTTAATGGTACGAGCCGATTGTAAAATGGATATACGGGCGGAGACAATTAAAAATAACTATTTAATACAATCTAAACGATAATGTTACCATAATAATGTAAATACGAGATGAATGGGACGTTATTTTGTAAAAGGGTGTGATGTAATAACATTCAGAGATAAAGGTTTGTAATAAAGTATTAGTTACTGTATCTATGTTTATTTTGGTACATTCGATAAGTAGATTTAAGAATTTTGCGCGAAAAGTGAAAGCCTCGATGATATGAAGAGATCAATAGAAAGAAGATTGAAGAATTTTTGGTAGGTAAGTACAAACATTGATATCTTTTAAATACTAAAGTTAGCCCCTCGGAATAGTAGCTCTTCTCCTTCCGTGGTTTTCGTAAGCGACTAAGGTAGGGGTTAGGGATCTTGTGATAATAAGTGCGTTCAGTCTCCAGTTTTGTAGCTGTGGTACAACCCCGCAAATACAGCATTTCCAATACGGGTTAAAATGTCAGGCAAGTAGCTAAAACATTGACAAATTATTTTGTACTTCCTTCACCGTTCACTTAGCTGTCTCCAGACGTATTAACAAGTACTCATAATCATAATCATTTATTGTTTCACATGTAGGTATAGATGTTAACAGAAATACAAGTAGACACAACATGAACCCGGTTGGGCACTACAATATAACTAGGTTTACTTACATACTATATTACTAAAAATATTATTTACATTTTTTATTATGGTATTATATGTATTATATGAGTTATCATCAATAAACACTTGTATCGTATAGTAAGCCTTATTTACTAAATATCGCTGCAATAGTTTTTTAAATATGTGAATTCTATTTTCATTCTTAATGTTTACTGGAATTTTATTATATATTTTTACACACATTACATAAGGACCTGAAGAGTGTAAGGCTAAATTTATTAAGTTACGGGGGATCGTGGTCGTGGTCGAATAAGCTGACCTTCTACGTGTTCCTGATCGTGGTCGAATAAGCTGAGAGGATGATATAGGTTCTGGGCAAGCCTACTCCATCTAATAACCAGGCAATACACCGCGAGCGTTCTGAATAGCTAGGATTAAAGTTTTTAGCGCTGTATCATCTAGAGTAGACGTACTGGTCAATATTTATGATTCATATTTATGCGTTATCAAAATGTAATGTTTTTTTTACTTTAAGGTAAAAGGGTACCGGCGCACTCTCCATACAAACGTAGTCGACTGTTTCCTCCCTGGATAATGACACTAGCACAAATATTTTGGTTGCATTAAACCTATAACTGCCATGATTATGCCCCTATGTCTTTGTTTTTTTTTTTTCATTTTATAATTATCATAGAAATGAAGATTTTGAAATAAACATAGGGGCATGGTTATGGCAGTAATAAGTTTTATGCAACAAAAATATTTGCTCTAGTGTCAGTATTGGGAGGAAACAGTCGACTACGTTTGGATGAAGAGAGCACCCGGTACCCTTTCCTCTCAATGTTAAAATACTTTCTTGAATCGTAGAGTAAACATTTAAGACTTCTGTTTGCTTTCAAGTTTTTGTTCGATACAATGAACAATCTAACTAGAAGCGGACAATCGCTATTGTTTTTAGTTTTTTCTCAATAATACATTGCCTTCTGAGAATTGACAATTATCTAAGTACCTACAATTTATTAACTCATCCAAGAATGAATCAACGAAAAACTTTGATTATCATCTATCTATCCTCAAAACCCTTATTAATCAATTCAAATATATTTATTTAAAACGCATTTCACACAGTAAACTATAGCACCAAATATACAAGTCAACAATAAACACATGCCTTGACTAGGGAGTTTATAGGAAGATTTTCTCTTGAAATATAATAAAAATCATAGCATCATCAAAATTGTAGTTTATTTTAAATTGAAATCAATGCTTCACAAACAAAATTGTTATTAACAAAATAAATCAGTTTGTTTGTTTTATATATAGGTACTTATCTATGTAATGTAGGACAGGCTTTAAACCTGACAATTAAGTTCTATGTACCCTTCACTTTAGATTGAAAAGACGTGTGAACTAGATTCTGCAATAAGCAATCAATCACACAACTGGTTGACCTCTCTTTCATACGAATTTCCATATTTTCGGGTGAAAATAAAATAAAATATTCAGGTCTCTCAGCTATACTCTCGTGTCTCCAAGACAACGTCAATTGCTTACTTAAATTCCTGTTAATAATAATAATAAGTAATAAAACAAATTGGACATTTCGGCAGGCGCCATAGTTCCCCAGTATTCAGTCCACTACCATCCCATCATATTAGCCCTAGTTGTTTGCTCCTGTAGTTTATCAATAGTTCTATTCAAACCGGAGCATGTCATTGGCTGCATTTTATAGTGCAGACAGGGGTAATCTCCGGTTTAGTGTTTACATCATACTTTGCTATGTAAAGGACCTCTACGTGTTCCAAAGGTCCGGGATTCCATAGCCTCGTGATATGGGACACATAAAATAAATTAAGTTACAGAATAGTTATCAATATCGAAATAAAAACAACTACGTAAACTGCACTGCGCGGCAAAAACATAAGTACGCACTCAGTATATTATTATACACTAGCGACCGGCTTCGCACGGCTATATTATGCATGTATTATACATATAAACCTTTCTCTTGAATCACTCTATCTATTAAAAAAACCCGCATCAAAATCCGTTGCGTAGTTTTAAAGATTTAAGCATACAAAGGGATATAGGGACAGAGAAAGCGACTTTGTTTTATACTATGTAGTGATAGTGAAGTTCATAACACTCGCTATAAAAATTATCAACAACAATTTCACTTCGGAACATGAAATGTTTCAAAATAGAAATTGATTAAGTTAGGTAAACTCATGGTAAGAAATGTTAATTTGCAAAACCTTGTCAAAACCGGCTCAGCCAGTTTCATGATGACAAAACGGAATGATTATGAAACTTTCGTTTTCAACAACTTTTACTATGATTACTTTTACTTAAAAATACTTACACTTATACTTACATAAGCTTACCAAATTACTTGGATTTAGACTATACCAGAAGAAAAAACTGACCTCGATAATTAAAAACACAGTATCTTCGAAAATTGAGTTTTTTTTGCATAGTTTTAGCAAAGTAATACAGTTTTACGAAAAAAACTTTAGCAGTGTTTTTCTCAAAAGTCTATTTTCGATTATACTGTGGTCATAATTACCAGAAATAGTTTCCATGTTTTTGTTGACCGTACTTTGCGCATATACCAGCGATGGTAATCTCTATATATAAAAATCAATTGCTGTTCGTTAGTCTCGCTAAAACTCGAGAATGGCTGAACCGATTTATATGATTTTGGTTTTGACATGTTTGTCGTAGTCCAGGGAAGGTTTAAAAGGTGAGAATTTAAAGATCGGACTTACGCGGGTGAAACCGCGGGGCGCAGCTAGTTAAATATAAAAACATTGATTATTTCATCAATTTAATCGAAGCCTTAGTAATCAAATAGTCTCTGCCTGTAGGAACAACCCGACTCATACAAGTCAAACCTCTTCCAGTTTTCGGACACTATTATCCTAGGATGTTGTAAACAAGTTATCTGAGACAATTAGGATATTTCTCTTAGCATAGTTGACTTGTAAATGTTGCTCTACTCATAATGAGAATGTCATCTAAATAATACTTACTCGAAAGTAGCTCGACCAATTTGATGAGGTTTAGTTAGAAGTTAACTCGTATTACGAGCTGAATCGGATTTACAAGTAAACTTTACTTACGCGCGAGGCTTTAGCTGAAAACCCAGTCCGGCATTCCATGTCGTAGCTACTTTGTCAATCTTTTTTGTTCTTAATAGCCTTGGCACTAGAGGAGATATTTTATATTCAGACAGCCTGGAGCCATTATTTCGACTATAGACGTAGGCATTTAACCTATACCTAGTATGGTCAGAGTAAAGAGATTTAAAATGCTAGAACAGGTCCCTTTAAGTACCAAACTCAGCATCTTACGGCCTAGATGCGAGGTCATTCACCAGTCCCTTTCATGCAAACCAAAGGACGATCCTTTCTGATACTATTGAGATTTGTACGTTTCAATTGCTAATGTAGGTACAGTCTGCAATAGAATTGTAAACTTATAGTAGAGTTCTAAAATTACTAGTTTGGAATGTTTAATTCTGATCATGTTTGTCTGATATATGAAAGACTATACACTTCAACTTGAGCAGGACCATAGGATCTTGCTTGAATTAAAAAAAATCTAACGGTGGTAGTTTTGGAGCTCAACAGGGGTGTGTAAATTTTGTTGCCTGATTGTACATAGGTTTTGTATTAACAACTCTAGTTCCTTGCTATCTACAAATAACTTTGTTAAAAGTTTATACTATTATGACAAATTTCCTGCTTTGAAATCTTCACGCGTTTTACTCGATTAAACATACCATATTGAGTAGGTATTTACTATGAAACTTAAACTGATAAATAGATAGCTTAAGGTGGTTTCGAAGTAAATGCTCGCTCAAATCAACCTTTTTCAGTTTTTCATAAAAAGGACCAAGGTAGAAAATTAAATGGAACATTTTTTCGTAAACTGCGGACCTACAAAATAATTTTCCAACTACAAAATTCTTTATTAGGCTTTTGAAACTGTCAACTGAAAACAAGTGCGATCCCAGGAGACTGTAGTATGTCCTCTATCTTGGCCTAATGCCTAACTAAGTAGGACAGTTGAAACTTAGGGTACGGTTATGCGGAAGATGCATTGCACATCGACATCGCACAAAGAGATACGAAGCAGTTTGACGGAGCGCGGTGACTTTGATTTGACCAATCACAATACACATAGATGAACTTCATCTATGAATAGCAGTGGTGCATCTTTAGACATATACGTGCACCTCTATTTCCATACATTTGTTTTACATGGAGATGTCATCGATGTGCGAGGTGCTATGTGTGATGTATCTTCGTACCTTAAAGACAAGAGTAAGGAATAAAAGGTTTAGGATAATGAAGTAAACACGATAATTCAGTTGGTTTATTCTACAATTCTGAAACCCCTTGTTAGTAAACCTAAACTTTTAGATTTTAACAGCTGCATTTCAAGCTGCTGTTTTCTTTAGTCTCTCTCCCTGTTGCATCTGATCTGCCTTCCTCCACTTCGCTCCGGTTTGGTCTTCCTTGTCCTGTTATTCCATTTTTCTTTACTTTGTTTTGTTCTTCATCTCGTTACTTTCCTATGTTGTGTAGTTTTCTTCAATTTTCGATTCTCATCCTGTAAAAAACAAAGATTTTAATTAAACCAAGTAAACTTATCTACATTTCTTTAGTTCGTAATGGCTATACGAATCCGTTGAAACTGTTAGAGTAATACGGACTATTTTTTATCCCAGAATTTCCACTAAATCGGGACTTAACCTTAAATCGGGAAACGAAGAGGTGATTGCTTATATGAAATATTTTTGTAATCTGTGCCATCAATATCAATTAATTCTAAAAAACTAAATAATTATTTTAATTTGTTTATGAAACAACTGATCTCATATTTATAAATATTACAAATTGTTTGCTTAACATAGTTATTATTCAGTTGTAAATTCAAGGTGAAAAACGTTTACCTAGATTAAATCTTAGATTAAATCCAACCTCCTTGGGTGATTAAGATTAAATAAAACCGTATCCAACTATTATTATACATTAAAGTTCCCCGTCGCATCAATCTGTCTGTCTGAAATAATAAACTTAGAACTAGGTACATACTGAACGGATTTTCAAAACGTTTTTACCCATAGGCGGAATTATTCATGAATCGTGAGACAAAAGTGTAAATAATTAAATAAGTTTTTGTTCAAAAATAAATATGCTTTATTTATCGAAGGTTGGGTTAGGCCGCAGAGAGAGGAACCCTCTGGCAAATTATGACGCGTACCATAAGAGGAGGTGCTTCCTTTAACCCTTTATCCAAATAATTATCATTATCAATGTAGTTTTACAAGTATTTACTCGCGTTCGCATAACATTAAGTCACCGAGTTTCTCTCGAGCAAAAAGCGGTGTATTGACAACCGATCTGCGCCGGCGCAGCATCCGAGAGAAACCCGCTTTCTCCAAGATACTTACCTGCTTATCCACATTATCTAACATTGAAAGTTGCGTCAGAGTAAATTAAATATTAACCATTAGTTGTTCGTAATGTGTAATCTAATGAGTATGGATTGACTAATGAGATTAGTGCTTGACTTTGTTTGCTCTGTGTGGGTTTCTTTATGTTTTGAATATATTATTTTTACTAATATTAATACGGAGGCTTGTTTTTTTATTTTTTATTTTTATATTTGTAATGAATAGGCTCCGAAACTACTGGACCGATTTTGATAAAACTTAGTTTGAGAATACATTAATTCATTGGTAGTGACGTAAGCTACTTTTTATCCCATTATTCCCACGGGATCGGGAGTTACGTGGGAGAAACCGCGGAGAGCTACTAGTCATTTATAAATAGGTAAACAGTTATTTTGTAATTGCATCTTATAGGAAAGTATTATTTTCTAAAGTTTTGTGCTCTAATATATACCTCGTATTAGAGAAATAAAAGTATAGTAATTTCATATTTTTTTTACCCGACTAGGAGTCCTAAAGTTTTTGAACCGTATATCGCGCATATACATGAATGTTCATCTATTCCGCATATGTTTTAAACTAGTTATCAAAATTTGACAAATAAGATAGGTATCGTTAGAAGCCTTTTGATCGATTATTCCGTAATCGGGCTTTAGTTGTTTATGCTAAAATGTTTTAAGAACACATAGAGCCATGTTGTCTATGAAATGTACCTACTTATTTCTTAATGGTTATAGAAAAAACTATTCGCTCTAGGTACATAACTCCACAACAAAGTATCGACTCTGTACTAGTAGATAGGAACGCTTTGTATTTTATTGACTATATATAGTACATTTTTTGCTTTAATATTATGAATGTAAATCAATGGGGCGCGGTATTGAGTCACCCAACGTGGTACAGAGTACGTGCGAGGTGGTTTGTACTACCAACTGCGCAATACTTGTTCTTTGTTAGGAAAATCTGTGTCGGTACATACTTAGGTATGTAGGTACATGTATTATGTATTTGATAGATTCTGTTAATGGAATTTAAAATAAGTAGCCAAGTACAGTCAAGTAGTTTGTGATTTGAAACTAACTTTTGTTAAATTCTAAATTGTCTTACAGTGTTTTTAAGAAAAAACGGCCAAGTGCGAGTCGGACTCGCGCACAAAGGATTCCGTATTATGTTGTTTGGGAGCCCCAAAAAAATTGTTTTTGGTTTTTAGTTATATTTGTAAGAGTGGCAACAGAAAACACATCTGTGAAAATTTGAACGGTCTAGCTATCATGGTTCATGAGATACAGCCCGGTGACAGACGGATAGACGGACAGTGGAGTCTTAGTAATAGGGTCCCGTTTTTACCCTTTGGGTATACGGAACCCTAAAAACCCCTTTAGAAACGGACCTCGTAAGAACTGTTTTTAATAGTTAGTCGTAACGCGTAACTATACAATGTGTAGCTATACAAAGGGGTATTAATACGAAAGGGGCTTGTTCTAGACGTCTAGGCTAACAACTTTTGTTCTACGACTTTTGGAAATTCAAACATTTTGTTCGAAGTTTTTGTATGAAACAGCTGATTTTCAAGTAAAATTTCCCTCAGAATTATCGAAAAAAAAAAGTTCGAATTTCCAAAAGTCGTAGAACAAAAGTTGTTTGTCTAGACGCCTAGAACAACCTCCTTTCGTATTAATACCCCTTCGATGAAACACATTGTATAAGTAAATATCCTTGTTCAATTAATGATGATTGCCAAACAAACGACTATGTTTGGATTGTGTGGTCGTGGGTGTATCACGTAGGCAGAGCCTGTATTTACAATGATAGTCATTGTTATGTGCTTATAATAAGTACCAGACTAGGCATATTATATGCAACACCCGTCCGCGGTTTCATACGGGTATAAGTCCCGACCCCGTGGGAGTATGGGGATAAAAAGTACCTTATGTTTTTTCCAAGAGTTCAATGTAACTTCATATTAATTTTCATCAAATTCGGTCTAGTAGTTTAGAAGGAAACAACAAAATCTTTCCTCTATCATTCCTCTTCTATATTTTAGCTTTAATCATTAAACGTTTAATCAAAATCTATAATCCAAAGGATCGATACCTCGGCTCTCATTGTAAAGGTCGTGGGTTCGTTTCTCGGCTGACCGTGAACCAATGATTTTTCTTACGAAAAATGCATGTGCTAACATTGATCTTACTATGAAGATTCAAACACATCGTGATGAAACCCGCGGCTTAGTTGACTTCAGACTTATTATTTACTCTAAATACTGTCAACTAAGCTGAATTAGTATAAGTTCTAAGCCAGCCTACTCCGTGTTATACATATATCAGGTACTAGGTACAGCGCGAGCGCCCTAAATACCACGGATTATAGCTCCTATATAATTGTAGCGTACACACATTCCTGTGTGTCAGCACATTCCGTCATACTCTATAGCGACCTCAGAAATACGTGTCTATATCATATCTTATAAATATCACGTGTATACGTGATAGTTTGTATATCAGATGCGCTACCTACTGTTACCCTTTCCTATCTAGATATCTGTGTTGTATATAAGCTATAATCTGTTATACGGAGTCAGGTTATTACTAGGAGAATAAATCCTACCGTCACAATGGACAACTAGTTTCATTACTCCATCTGGGCACCCCCAAATAAATCATAATTAGATGTAAAGGCCAAGCTTATTAAATTTCAAAGCCATATTTAATACCATAGGACAACTTCAAGTCAAGGGCAACAAGGACATCATAAATAACTTGATTTTATAATAATTGAGGCATGCGTACATTCCTGCCAAGTTCACAGACGTAACTCGGTTACCTTGGAACACGCAAATATCTACCTGGTGTTTGCATTACCAACTACCTACCTATTTATTTCTTAAGTATTCATATTTACCTTTGTATATTAAACAGTCGTTTAATAACAATAAATAAATGAATATTGCAGGATATTATTTATTTAAAGCGTCATAGCCCCAAGCTTTTGTTTGTGTACAACAAACGGTAGTTTTATATTAGGTTACAACAATTCGCTCCGTATCAGAAGGTCTATCAAGGAAAATGACGTAGTTTGCAGAATGTCGGCATATTAAAACGTCTATTATGGCAATGTCTTGAGTTGTAAAACGACTTACTAGTAAAACGTCCAAAATGTAAAATTATCAACGATATAAAACGTTACGGATACACAATAACAACAACAAAATAATTGAATATTTCATCTTTGGTAAATTGTGATTTATCTTAGGGCCTTTGGGATCGTTAGATATACCTAAAGGTTTAAGTTATTTAAAGTGTAAAGGCCTCTAGAAGTTGTAATAAAAATAATTGCGATAGGTCCTTGTACCTTATCGAAACAAGGAAAAACTCCGTATTAAGTATTCTTCAAGAGTGTTTTAAGGCAATTATATTATTATTCCGAGCCTTGTCTGACCTTTAACTCTTGCGGTATGTGATACACGTATGTATAGGTACTCTATTACAATGAATTACATGGTACTTAGTGGTGGTGAATTTTAATATATCTATATTTAGAAGTACTAATAAAGTAATTTAAAACGGGATTTTTACAATGTTTTTATTTTGTCTCGTAAAAAGCTTGTAACAGCACCAAAATATCAAATTCCATAGAAATAAAAAACATGAAATACATCAAAAGATCTTATTATCAATTTCACCTTTGGAGGCCAATGTAAATTTAACCTCATGTCTCCCAAACCTGTGAAACATGTCACTAAAATTCCCATTTTTTCCACAATTCAGGATATTATTTGGGGGAGACTACGCTGAAGCTACACTGTTAATTTTATAACCTACGGATTTGAAAGATTTTATCCGCCATTTTATTTTAAGTCGATTTTTAAGTCGAATAAAATTAGTAAATTCAATATTAATTTTAGTAAATCCACTATTCAAAATCACAGAAATCTTATAAATTGCTTAAAAATAGTCGAAGTAGATGAAGCCTGTTAATATCCGCTTTATGGTGAAATATTATGTCGCTATAACCAGATTAGGTTGGCAAGGGCAACTGGTTAAAAATCTCAACACAAGCTACGACGTAAAATGTGTCTTCGTTTCATAAGATCTATACCTACCTGGCCTATTATATACATATGGGAAACTAGCTGATCCCCGCAGTTATAATATTCGTCACTATAACATTTTCCCCCCTTATTCCAAAACGAAGTCTAAAAATTAAACTACGTTTTAGTGAGATTAAAACCATGGACTTAGATAAACGTTATTACAAAAAGAAGTTTACCGCTAAAACCAGGTTTGTCTGTCCTGTCAAAGATAAACTAGCGAGCACCCTAGTTTAAGTGTACTTAGACCGAAGTTTATAACCTCAAAAAATTAAATTCTGACGTTCACCTTTTCCTCGTTACTCCAATTCTCGCTCCTTTTTAGGGTACCATACCCAAAGGGTAAAAACGGGGCCCTCTTACTAAGACTTCGCTATCCGTCCGTCTTCTGTCCGTCACCAAGCTCTATCTCAAGAACCGTGATAGCTAGAGAGTTGAAATTTTCACAGATTTTAACAACATAAACCTACTAAAAACATAAATAAGTAAATATTTTTAGTACGTACTTATGTTCAAAGAGGATATAATCACTACGTTTTCTTATGTTTTTGAGAAATTTAGGTTATTTTCATGTTTACTATTTTTTAGGTAAATTTTTTTTTATACTTCTAAAGGGGCAGGCAAAAGGCTTAAAGGCTTAACTCGAGCAGCGTTCCGATATACGCTACATAAATTGATGTATTTAAATACAACAACGTAATCGCGAACATAGAATAACAAATACAAGTCACACTATTTCACAATAATTGAACACACAATTTATATTTTTATCACTTTAGTATTCGATTTCTTAAATAAGTTTTTTAATATTTACTCACTTACCACCATTTTGTGAAAAGGAACGGTGTTTCGAACGCTGAACGAACAAAAGAATGGTTTGTTTCGAGTTTGCTATCTATTGTCTATGGTTGCGACTAAAACCAGGGATCTTCTGGTCCTTGGTCTATTTACTTTTTGTAATAAGAATCAATTTTAAACCAAAACTAACACAAAAACCTAGATCTTTTAGTACAGGTTTAAACTATGGTTTTGCAGTTTTTTTGTAATAAGAGGGTTCAAGTTTTACTTTACCATGATGAGAGGGAAGTTTAACAAAGTTTCGAATCTATATTATAAAAGAGAAAAATACTTATGGAATCTTTAAAACTACAAGAGCTACGATTTCAAAACTTCGCATATATTCAATTTAGGACGTAGGCCGTAATTTTTTTTTTTTTTTTTTTTATTATAAACAATCATACACAAAAATAGGTTTTCTTAACATACAAAAACCACGGAGATTTGACTTAATGCTAAGTAACAAATAAGTTAACGTCAGTAGGTATTTAACGAGTATAACACTATCGGAAAGGATTATGAAAGGATTTTTAGAAATTCTACCTCTAAGAGAGTAAAAAGGACTGTTAAAAGTTTATAGTTAGTAACTAGTAGTAGGTAACAGTCATTTATTCTGTGTTTGTAGGAAATCAATACCACTTTTAAACAAACACAAATCGAGTAAATAACAGGGCGCAGGTAGTTCATAAATTACCTACTTGCTTTTCCCCACAACTTTATCCGCGTAGAGGTTCCAAAATTATTTCTTAGCGGATGTCTATATACGTCATAGCTAGATCTGTATGCTAACTTTAATCCAATCTGTCAATTTTTTTGTGCGTTGATAGATCAGTCAATCAATTAATACTTTTAATTTTATATCTATAGATTAGTAGCGATATCAAATTAAAACAAGTTTTTTTATTGATCGTACTAATCGCACTAAAATTATAAATGCGACATGAACTTTTACACACAAAATCGTTTTGTGAGTTTATGTGTATGTTTGTTACTTTTGCACGCAAAAAATTCTAAAACTTGATTTATTCGTAGACGTTAGTACTAGATATAGGCAAGGGTCAGGTTAAAACAGGGCTACGATAGAAATGTAAATAATAATTTTGCATCGCTGTTTCTAACCTAACCTATTCCGTTATGAGGTCAGGTTGGAAATAATCCCTTTCTATCCCAAAAAATCGCGTGAAATCTGCACTTACGCAAGTAAAGTTGCTGTGCGCTGTTAATTCAAATAAAACAAAATATACGATTCGATGTAAACACGTTTTACTATGTAATAATATTTATCTTTACACAATAAAACAAATATAAGATAAACAAGTAGGTTAGGTACCTATTCTCAAAACATTTTTATGCAATAAAATTGGTATTTCGAATAACTAGAACACAGAATTACACGCTAAGAGCAATCAACATGAAATAAAAAAATAATAGCCATACTGTAACCACATGCCTTACCGAAATGCTACCGGAAACAACCTATTGCCTACCTAGGTCACTAGAATTCTACATAAAAACTTCTCAACCGTATAAAATTGTACATATTTCAAATACTAAGAAGAAGTATGACGTACGGAGGAAACTTTTAAACAAGTTTCATACATACATACATAATCACATAATATTTCGATGGTTAATTATAAACTCTATGAATATCAAACTAACAAAACAAAACTAATATGAACGTAAATAAAAAAAATCTTAATCCGATTCGAATTCGAATCGGGTCGGAATAAACTCCGAAAAGTTGCGAAAAGCGCTGAGATATCTAATTCTATTTTTATCCAAACAACCATTTTTTTGTTTTTTTTTCTTGGCTCTGATTATAGGAATTCCCAGTTTCAAGTTATTTTTATTCTTCTTTATAAGTCAGTCATGTCAAACATACGGCCCGGGGGCCGCATGCGGCCCGCTAATCATAATGATGCGGCCCGCAGTCGGAATCTAGATCTCAAAAAGGGTATTTTTTTAATCTTCATTTCTCCCGCACTTACAGTGACCAATCTGCAAGGCACCCTTGACTATGAGTGGGCTTATGAAAGAGCTTATTCCGAAAAAGCCCAAAATACCTACAAATCCATAGTTATCTAAACTTCAAAAAGTTCATACAAGTAGGTATATCTTACCATCCCGGGAAATGTTCAGCTATGCCAGCTATCCTTTTTCGTAGTTCGTAATAAATTTTTTTTGCAGTACCTACCTACCTACAGTTAGAAAAGCTTAGTAAATATTGTTAGTGTTACCAACCTATTGAAAAAGTGGCAAATAAATGTACCTACCTCACCAAATAAACTTAATAAAAAGGGATAATTCTGAAATATAATAAAGTTGACAATTAAGAAAAATTTTGGTATATTAAGTTTCCGTGAAAATGTAAATTTGCCCATATCTTTTTATCGTGTTGACTCAGGATCTTGATATTTATACACCTAATAGGGACTATAGACCTCAGTATCTGGTATGAATTTCAACTTGCTAGGTCCACCCATTCCTGATAAAATCGGTGGTGACACACGGGCAGACAGACAGACGGACGGACAAGAACTTTTTACTTTTTGTGGTACGGAACCCTAAAAATTTACGTTTTAACTATCTTATGTCTGGCCCAACACATCTGCAATTTTCGAAATGGCCCTTTGGAAAATCCAGTTTGACACCCCTGTTATAAGTACTTATAGCCTTTACAGGGAAGGCAAAGTTTTATTTACTAGCCCCTTTAACTGGCCATATACATCTTTAAGTTTTTTTAAACCTATAAAAAACTGGGTCTGCCATCTACCAAGGCACAATGGAGCTACTCTTTTTGTGCCTTTTAAATAAGAAAACAAGTTGAATATCGGAAAATCAGTCGAATGTAAATTAATGTAGACAAATAACCTCGTGTCCTTGCGTGTTGACCAATGTCCATACGGATTTGGATATTTGACAATTTACGATATTAGTATATGAATATTAATTTTTATCTCGAAACTGGTATCATTAATTTTAAGTGAAAAAAAGAATGACGACTTTTGCAAAACGTCTTTCTATATTATTTTAGAAAGATTTGGTTTTTTATTTGCTTTGAACTACCTCCTTTGGACCGATTTTGATGAAACTTTGCTATGAACACCCATTGAAACTGGTAGAATAAAAGGTACGGTAGGCTACATATCAATTAAAAGGTACGCCTTTTTATTGATAAGTGGATCTACTTATCAATAAAAAGGACTAGTAATAACATTTTTAACCGGAAAATACTCAACACTAAAGAAAATTCATGTAATCTTTCTCGTCTAATTTAAGAACTTTGTTATAAAAGTCAGTTATTATATTAAAAGCACTTTGTATTTGAACATAATATATATGTCAGCAATTGTTGGGCAAAGAATTTAACCAAAAAACGGCGACTCGTTTTTTGTTTCAAATCAACTGCCACAATAAGTACATCTTAAATAATAATCATACAATAATTGATCTTTACTGTCTTAAGTTATTAAACATAATCAATTGCACGTAGAATATCGGAATGAATCTTGAGAGTAGAAACTCTCAAGATTCATTCCGATAACCATAAATGCCTATATCAATGTAGTATTTTCCTGTTAAGTAGGTACCTACCGATAAACACCTGAGAGCGATATGTCGACATATTAAACCACGGGTGGGCCTTGACTCTGTTTACATTATGTTTGCATTCCGAACCTCGTTAGGACCTAGTTAAGGCTCTAATCACTTGTAAAAGAACTTACACAAAGGAATTATCATGTTTGAAATACTTATTGCTGAATTTCTGAAGGCTTTTTTACTGAAAAATACTTACATACGCAGTGTGCGCGTGCAGGCTAAGTCGCTATTCATCTATTTCACTTTTAGTCTATATTTCTTTCTTGTAGGACTTCCAAATTCCGACTAACTAAATGAACAAATTGCCTATTTTGTGATTTACCTATTAGTCTTAAAAAGTAACATGAAAAATACGCAATTTTTATACATATAAAATACATCAACGCGAGCGCTTACACATTCATCCATTATTTGATTTTCTCAATATAACATGGAACTTTTTCTTCGAGTTATTTTATAAAATTGATTGACTTTTGTCCTGAATTCCTATTGAAATTCGATTTTCATTTACTAAAGTACTTTTCAAAGTTGGCAATTGTTAACTCTAGAAACTCTATTTTTAAGTCAAAACTAAGTTTATCTCAAACTGACAGTACCTACTAGAAAAAGCAACACCTATAGCTCATAAAAGAAAGTTACACACAGGTCATAATCTATCATAAACAGGAACTCCTAAAATGAATAAATTCACTACAAGACCAGTAAATACTTAACACATAGAGGCGTGGTGTCTTACGTGATAGCTTGATCTTGGGTGTCGTAAGCTCTATGGCGTAATTTGTAGGTATACCTTGTTGGTACCTTGTCAACTGGCTGTCAAATAAATCGATTATATGGAGGTTAAAAGGAGTTTGTAAGGTCTTTGATTTTAAAACGCACCACTTAAATTCAGTTTCAGACCATTGAAATAGCACGTAAAATAGAGAAAAAAAAAAAAAGATTTTTTTTTCGTGATAACGTCTAGTAAAATCTCTGGTTTCCCTTCAACGTCTAGTAAATTGATGGATCACCTGCATTTACAAAAAAGATGGCGTCATGCGTCATGTTCCGGGAACGGGTCTTGTTATTGACAAGGTAGCCATGGCAACGTATTATCGTTGCTATTGCCTCATGATTAAACACGAACCAGATTGTAAGGTTTCATACAACGCTCTGTGATAAGTACTATACAGCTACTTGACGCGCGTGTGTACGTGACTAGGCTTGTGTTATGGTGACGATTGACGAATATAAGACTTATATATAGGAATAAAATAAATAAAGAAAAAAAATTTTCATCGTTTTCTTATGACGTTATCACGTAAAATTATCCCCCGTAAACCGACTTTACAGACAACGGTTTTTGAAGTGAAAACTTCTTATGGCGCGTTGGGCACTTTTGTGGGTGAGCATTTTCAGCCGTTCTCGCGACAGACGACAGATTTTCTCGCGACAGATGAGATTTTACACAGATATACAGTTTTTTAATTTGGCTGTGAGTGTATTAACGTACATATGGTATTTTTTAACGGACGACTATTGACGGACGACAAATGTCGGACGACTATTTGTCGGACGACTATTGACGGACGACTATTTGTTGGACGACAAATGTCTGACGACTATTTGTCGGACGACAAATAGTCGTCCGACTATTATTTTTTTTTCATCTAAAACTCTTTTTGCCTATGTTCTCGCGACAGATGAGATTTTACACAGATATACAGTTTTCACTTCTGCCTGCACTCCCGGAGTGCGCTGTTTTTTGTTTAGTCTATCACACATGCACTTGTCTATACATACAGCCAGTGTCAACAAAGTTTTCACTTAAGTTTTATTTATTGTGTTGATGTTGTGCAATTCCAGTAGGTAGGTAATGGATTACTTTTTTTTGTTCAATTTTTCGCTGTTAACTCAGAAAAAACTTTCTAATTAATTACATAGGAGCTAGTAGGAAATGATGTTTTACAACTACTAATTAACGTGAATTCACGTAATGATTTTGTTAGTACTTATAAAACTATTTGATTTTAATCAACTAGGTTTTAGCTAGAATAATTCAACGTTATATAACGAGATATGATTAATTCATCGTATGTAACGTTAATTATAATTAATTGACTGTAATAACTTACTTTTACCATTTCATTTACTAGTGATGTGTTGGTATTAGACGGTTTATTAATTCCTGTTAATAAACGCGTTTCCGGGATAGGGGAGCGGTAGTAACAAAAAAGGAAGAAAGATTTTTGACCAAAATTAAAATTTATTCTTTCCGTCGACGATCACCTTAAAATATGTAGGTATTTTAGGGTTTCGTACCTACTTCAAAAGGTAAAAAAAGAACCCTTTTAAGATCACTTTCTTGTTTGGAAAAATTACGAAAAGTTCAAGATTGATTTCTATCGAGTCAACTTTTTCTATTTGTGCTTAGGCTTTATATACCTACCGATATTCCCACGGGATCGGGACTTACGTAGGTGAAACTGCGGGGCGCAGCTAGTAATATATACCAGAAAAAAGGCTGAGCTCTTTTAAGTGAGTAAGCACTGAAGTAATAACCGCTACAAATCCTTTTGCTGGAGTAAAAGTTACTATTTTATTTTGCACTTTTAAAGGTAGCTTTACAAGATAATTTTCTAAATGGGGCGGTGGAAGATAATACCAACATTTTGTGGATTTAAAGCAGAAACTCGCCGCAAATTCTGTGGTCTTATGTTTTTTTAACCATTACCTATGGAAGTAGGTAATTTGAGTATGAAGACTGGCATAGTATCGCCAATATGTCTTGTATTTTATTTTTTTACCTTTCATACCCACAGAAATACTTAGTTATTCATTATTCTAAAGCTTCTTGGCTTCGTAATTAGAAATGTAAAATGATAAAATTATTCTTAATTACCTACTTCTTGTTGCACAACACCGACAAATTCGTAATTATTTCACATGCTCTACAGTCTACACCGGTACTGTTAAGTAATCTCTGTGAAAACCACATTTTTGTCGTTGACACTCTATCTTAAACTCAAAATCCTGACTAATAATTTAACTCACAGTTCAAACCAATAGGCGGACCAGGATAAAATGTGCCATACATATGTTATAACGTATGCATCCGCTAAAAACAGTTTGGGATTAAACCTTACGGCTAATTCGCGGGCTAAAGCTAGAGATCCTTGCTACAACATATTTATAAAGTTGTGAAATTGGAAAACCGTGCTTAATTTATCTGTCTACTGTTTGGTGCGAGGTTTTGCTGCGGTTTTTAAGTGTATTTTGTACTGTGGTTATGACTACATTGGTAAACCAAGACAACCAGAATTATGTTACAGAATTACAGGGTTAAAAGAATTAATTCATAATTCCATCATCTATCTCTATACATATAAAATGCTTTGTCTAGAATGACTGACTAACGCACAGCGCGCGTACCCGCACCGCTGATCGTAGAGACCTGAAACTTGGAGGGTGTGTTCTTTGTATGAGACGTAGGCATCCGATAAAAAAGGATTTTTAAAAATTCAAACCCTATGCGATCGAAGTCGCGGGCGAAAGCTAGTCTTATCTATTAATAAACGTCACGCTAACTTAGATCGTCACAGAGCGTGTCATCGCACGACCCAGACCGTGTCATCTCGTCACAGAATATCAGATTTCACTCATCTTTCACCTGTTGACTCAGAACTTCACACTGACGTGACGGTTCATTAGATATTCTGAATTGTAGCCTTGAATATTGGTGGGTTCTGTGCTAATCGCAAAATAATTTAAAGTGAGATGTTGAAAAATGGAAATTAGATTCTAGTTAGAGCAATCTTGCTTCGCTACGGAAGTACCTACATACCAACTTACTATAATTTATCGTGAACGAAGTCACGAGTAAATCCTAAGATTTACTCGTGACCTCGTCCGCGTAAACCTAAATCTTTTCTTAGCGGATGCCTACGTCATAATCCGCTTATTCGTTTGAGCTGTGCTATAATAATATCTGTCACTCAGCTTTTGAATTTTATATAGATTAAAAAAGATACTATTAACTTTATAATGTAAGTTTCTGTAAGGCAGGTAGGTAATTTATATGTAAAATAACCAATGATAGTCTTCAGTTACGTAACGTTACCAAATGGAACCTTTTAGGGCAGGTTGCGTGGGCGCATGGATGGGTGCGATTTATGTACATTTTGCATAATTATTTATTCTTATTAATATATTTTTTAAGTGTTCAACTTACCTATTTTAGTAAAAAGTCATTGCAACTTTTACTAGGGTGAATGTCCGCCTCTTCTTATTTTGGGCAGCCATCATTCAAACTAATAAGTAACAGCATACTAAAAAAATGATCGGGAATTGCATATTTAAACTCAGTGGAGTTATACCGATTTTCAAAATTGAGTAAGTAGGTACGTTATTTATATTTTTGAATCGTTATAACTCCGCCCCGACTGAGGTTAGATTGATGACACCTCCAAACACTTTTTGTTAGTATCTTGCAACTAAGTTAATAGGTTTGGTTAATGACCGCGCAAAAACAAAAAAGATGCCAATCATTCCCAATGCCATTCATCACTAAAATATATTTTAGATATTTTGAAAGAATTTTAATGATAAAAAAATGAAAACAGTCTCGCTCTTTTGACTATAGAGCCACTATTTCGTTGAGTGGTAAATAAATATGTACTTATATAAAGTTGCTGAAGTATTCATTATTAAGCTTGAATAAACGTTTTTTATTTAAGTATACTAAAATACATTTAATTTGTCAATTTTTTAATATCAAATTTAAGTCCTGACTAGCTATTATAACGTAGGTAGGCAGAAAGGATTTCGAAAAATTCAATTTTTACACCGAAGAAATCGCAGATAATGCTAGTTTCATTTGTATTATTAATCACTACATAGTATAAAACAAAGTCGCTTTCTCTGTCCCCGTATCCCTTTGTATGCTTAAATCTTTAAAACTACGCAACGGATTTTGATGCGGTTTTTTTAAATAGATAGAGTGATTAACGAGGAAGGTTTTTAGATATAATACATGCATAATACAGCCGTGCGAAGCCGGGACGGGTCGCTAGTTATTTTCTAAACGTTAATATTGCGATTAAGAAACAAAGTAATATTTAAAAATATTAGATCAAAAAATGTTAGAGCCTTTAAACTTTGCCCTTATTCAAAGTAGGTAAACTTGTAGGTACAGAATGAGGTAACACAAGGTTTTCTAATAGGTAAATATACCTATGCCTATAGAGTATTTGCATAACTAAAGCCGCAAGCCACAGATGGACATGTCCTGTTTAATGTAACTTTACCTTAACCACACTAGTTATGGATGACGACCCAGTTGGCACAATGGTCACCATGCCGGACTGCCAAACACAGGGTTGCGGGTTCGAGTTCCGCCTCAGACAAGTATTTATGCTTAGATATCTGTGTGGGGTCTGGTTGTTTCTATGTATTATAAGTATATATTTACGAATGAAAAGTATATAAGTAGTATATCGGTCGTCTAGCACCCATAACACAAGTATAGTTACTTAGCTTGGGGCTAGATGGCGAGGTGTGGAATGTCCTGTAATATTTATTTATTTATTTATTATAACTATTCTAGTTCAATTTCCATGAATAAACAAGAATAGGTAAAGATTTTATAAATAGACCAGTAATAGAAATGTTTTTTATTTAAAATATTTCTCAAAAATATGTTCCTTCTGTATGTTTTGGTGAATACCTATATAATTAACTAGCAGAGCTCCGCGGTTTCACTTAGTACCTATATCCCGATTCCGTGGGAATATGAGTATAAAAAGTAGCCTATGTTAATAATAAATAAATAAATGTATCCGCATACCAAGTTTTATCAAAATCAATTCAGTAGTTTCAGCCCTTTTTTGTTACAAACAACAAAAAAATGCTCTTCATAATACTTTTGTAGAAGACCACGGTCTCTACAACGAGATCGAAAAGTTGTCATAGGATAATTTTAATAATAGAACTTTAATAAATACATTCATTCATTCATTCATGGCGTATGGCATTCATCCTGCGTGGATCAAACCTCTATATCCAAGTTTTTTAGCCAGGTTGCGGCGGCAGTTGTAAGTTTATGAACTTCCGACATTCCACCGGGAAAACGGCGAAGTGGGCATTCGTTTAATAAAATTATAAAATTAATAAATACAAAACACCCCATACAAGGTTTTGAGTACAGTTTCGTTAAACTAAAGTTTCATTAAGGAACATTTCTAAATGCGACCGTAAATGAGCACTTAAAGTTAAGTTAACTATTTCCTAAGTAAGTAATGATGTGATGAGATTGTTATGTAAAACTAAATGCCTAACTATTGTGTCATCAAACAATGTGCCGAAAACGTGTTTGGTTAATTATTTACTGGAATTTGATGAAATAAAACGGTTTACGTAAATGGATTATTATATTTTAGCCTGATTTAGTATTAAGTTACCAAATATGTATTGTTTTTATTTTGTTTTATTTTTAGGAATGCTTACTTAATTATTGGGTACATAGTTTGAAACAAATTCGTTGTATTTGTCACCATAATAATTTATAAGTAGACTAAGAGTTATTTTTTATTCAGTTAATTAATTAAATATTGTTAAATGAACTCTATAAACCGTCAAGTACAACAGTGTTGTTTTGATTTAGCAACTATATTAATCTATTTATTTTTAAAACTTTTAGCATATTTGCTAACCTGCATATTTGTTCTAGCCGCGGCGCCAATTCCTCCGTCGCACGAAGCCACCATCCCTGGACACCAACACCACGGAGGTAGCCAACCAACAAGAAGCCACCAAGAAGGTTCAAGTTCCACGCGGGCCTTCGAAGTTCTCACGGAACGAAACAAGGAGGTTGAATACCAACGGAGCCGCGCGTCGCACTGAGCGGCCCTCTCGCAATTTCGTGAGGCGGCGACCGGAGGGGAGCGGTGAGTAACTTAACTTGTTTCATTCTCGTAGTATTTAGATTCTAAGCAGTCTTGCAGATGAAAACTTTACAGAACAGTGTTTTGCTACTAATCAATAACTTCAAAAAGAAAAAATTAACATTATAACTACTACTTTTTCTTACATTTCGATCTCTATTTGGGTAAGCAGTTCTTGCAAATGAAAAGTTTACTGAAATTATTTTCGGATTTCCGCACGCACGTAGGCAATTATTTTGCTCATTGTGCGCGTAGATACCTAGGCAGGTAATCAGTTGATATACCTTATGACATAGGCTTAGGTAGAGTTTAGGAAAAACCTATTGGAATACAAATTGGTCTGTTTTAATTTTTTTAAATGGATAAATAGTCTAGTGGCACGACCCAAACGTCCATGATTTATTTGAGCTTAAGCAAATCTTTAATAACTTCGCCATTACAGCATGATATCTAGTGAAATTAGTTGTTATACCGGTCTTCACAGGATGCCAACGAGACCTTTGCACTCGGCAAGTCTATTATAACTATTAAAACACCATTATATTGATTTACTAGCTTTTGCCCGCGACTTCGTCCGCGTAACAGTCAAAAATGATTCTCATAGGATTGGTCCCATACAAACTTTGGCGCCTTTTTCACCCTCTTAGGGGTAAAATTTCGGAAAATCCTTTCCTATCGGATGCCTTCGTCATACAAAGACCACACCCTCCAAATTTCAGGACTCTACGTTCAGCGGTTTAGGCTGTGCGTTGATCCGTCAGTCAGTCGTTCAGGACAAAGAATTTTATATGTATAGATTACTACTGATTATCTGTCAGCGTAGAGGCCTACGAAACTATATGTTTACAAAGTAACGACCCCCATCGTTCCATTGGTTTGAGTCATAGCTCTAGTTGTGCATTAATGCATCAATCAGTCATGTTTTTGAACTTCCGACCCTAAAAAAGGGGTGTTATCTGTTAGTAGTGGCATCGTAGCTCCCGAGCGGAACATCTTTGTGTAATTTTGTCATTTTGCATGTTTAAAATGACTTCCGCCGGCTTTAAGTTACTATAGCTTCGCTTAGTAGCTAATGTACATCTGAATCGCTCAATAGACAGCGCTAATATCCTAAAAAATTTTTATTTATTGCTTCTACAGAGAAAGCAAAAGGTTAAGTAGCCAATAGAGTCTCTTTAGAACCTTCGACTATTTTTACGAACCGGTAGACATCTTTCAAATTTTTTATTCAGATAACATCTGGAAGTAGTCCGTTTTGTCTGTTTACGCCGAATTCATAATATTTTGCAATCATTATGAATAAGATGTTCCAAATTCGTTATCATTTATCCAGTTTCATCACATGTCTACATTTCATGACAAGATACCATTACCTAGATACCTGTTTCCAACCGTTTAACAAGAAAATGTTCAAATCGCGTGATCTACAACTATTCAACAATCAGGTGAACACAATATTTAGGTTATTTACATTCAAAACTGCAGTTCAATTTGACTTGGATAGATTAAGCTTTTATCTCATTGACTAATCGCGTCTAGCGTTTTGTCAATGCTGAGCAGACTATAATTTAGCAGGAACAAAACTGTTAAAATTTCGCAAAACAAAAAAAAAACAAATAACGATCAAAATCTCGCGGACTTTTTTGCCAAGAACATTAAAACTAACTTACCAACCAATAACTTTACAAAGAAAACTAACTTTTTAACTTTAGGTACGAGACAATTTTGAATTTCAATCTCTATTTGGGTATTTATTGCAAAAGTTTTATTTCGTCCTGCCGATTTTTTTTTTATTCTATCATCCTAATTTTACACTTTTTATTTCATTTCATGGCACTGAGGGTTATTTTTGTCGCCAGATGATGTCAGAGCAAAGTTATTTGCAGATAAACTTGTTTGTACGACGACGAATGAAACTGATTTATTTGTTCTGATTTATGTTCTTTGTCAAAGGATTTTTTATTTCAATAAGATAAGTAGGTATAGGTACATAAATACCTATAAAGTTCCGAAAATGTAATTTTAGGGTTCCATACCTCAAAAGGTAATAAACGAACCTTTATTAAGATTCGGCTCTTCTCCGTCTGTTTTTATTCAGAAAAAAGTTTTAAAAATTTCATAAAAAATTAATACTTACTGCAAAATATTAATAAAATAGTACTGATAATTTCTTATCACATTACACAACAATACATACACGAAAAAAACCTTATTTAAATTCCCTTTTAAATTGAAATTAGATCTCTTGTATTCGTTGCATCAAAGTGTATCAAATATTTAGGTTAGAAATACAAAAATTACATAAAAGATCGTCATCCAAATTATTAAGGCACTATTTATTATTATGTCTATACGATGGTAACTGGGGAAATGCCGTGGGAACATCGAGTTTCACTCATTGTGGTCATACTCGTCGTGAGACAGTTAGGTAGTAGTGGCGAGGGGTGAAATTACTTTAAAGGTAAGCCGATAAAAATACACAAAAGATTCAGTTCTACTAAAAACTTGTTGTTAAAGACCGACTCCATTACAGTCCAATTTAATTCAAATGGAACCATATAATATTCTATCTGTTATCTGATCACCATAATACAAGCCTAGTTATACTGAGCGTCGGGCTAAATGGCGCTGTGTGTAAAATTTCCTGCATTATTTATTCTCTATCCATCAATTTTTGATTTTAGTAGTAAAAATAACGATTTTGTCTCAGTGTTCGGTTACTAGTTTGGAACCATGGTTCTTGCAATTCATTTATTTTTATACTTACAGTACTTGTCGAAATAAAAAGTCAAGTGCGAGTTGTCTCTCGCACAAAGGGTTCAGTAAGTATCATGTTGTATGGGAGCTCCACTTATTTGTTTCTGTTTTGAGTATTTGTTGTAGCGGCAACAGAAATACATATTCTGTGAAAAATTTAACTCTCTAGTTATCACAGTTCATGAGATACGGCCTGGTGACAGACAGACCGACGACGGACGGATAGTGGAGTTTTAGTAAAAGGGTAGTTTTTACCCTTTGGATACGGAACCCTAAAAGTTACTATCAACCACAGCGTAATGTACACAGATAATTTATATGTTATTGAAGATTCCCGATTCGGTGAACGATGTACTTATCTTAATTATTATCTACCTGCGAATTGATTCTGACCTTTTAACTGAGAGAAAAATTATTATTTATCAATGTCGGCATAAAGTTATACCTAGTGAAAAAATAAGATATTTTTGAGAAGAAAGAAAGGTCAATACAACTATTTCTTTTTTTAACTATTTTTTTTAAACCACGTAAGTATTTAATATTTCTCTTACCTCGACTGTTTAAACTTACAAATCGTGTGAATTTGAAAAGTTAAAATATGACAAAACTATGACGATTCATTATGTTCTTAATTAAGAGAATTGTGAGTTTTCGATACACGGCGCGAGTAGGTATTTTCAAAAATGACCCGTATCGTGCGATAAAGAGATTTTTGAGTTCGGACGTAATTGCCTACATTTTGCTTACAAATAATGTTGCGGGCCCTAACGTTTTTACCCTCTTTATCCTTCACAATATGAAATAAATTTATCTCATTCAATTCACTGCATCATATTCTAAGTTTATACGTTTTTCTTTTTTAGTAATTCAGTTTAGTCTATTAAAAACAATTGAAACGCTCGATGAAGTTTTTAAGTAAAAAAATATATAGATATTTAGATGCTAATAACTTCTATTTTAGGCAATACTTCTTTAAAATAAAAACGGTTAAACCTAGTTTTCCATTAGATCTAGAACATTTTCAAAAATTATCAAAATCGGACTTACTCGGGGGGGCAACGTTTTCCCCCCCCATAAACAAAGCTTTTTGTATGGAAATGTACAGCCTCACACTGGTCTTAACAGTCATTTATTACGTTGTTATTTACTTATAATCAGAATCATTTATTCATTCACATAAATTATTCGCATTATTAAGATAAAATACAATAATAATTAAGACGAATCGATTTACGTAAACAAGATCATCAAATCAATACACGTGTTTGGTATCTAGTGGGCCACAAAAGAACAATCATACATAAGCTGATAAACATATTACCCTTCTTTGCGACGTGCAGTCGGGTAAAAAAACAACAAAAACAAATGCCTTCTTTATTTTCCATATAAAAGACATCAACGCGCTCTTAAGTATTTTTCCGCCTCGACGACTGTTTCCTCCCTGGATAATGACACTAGCACAAATATTTTTGTGCCATAAAACCTATAACTGCCATGACTATTATATGCCCTATGTTTTGTTTTTTTTTTCATTTTCTAATTATCATAGAAATTAAGATTAAAAAATAAAAAAAAATAGGGGCAATGTCATGGCAGTTATAAGTTTTATGGACCAAAAATATTTGCTCTAGTGTCATTATCCAAGGAGAAAACAGTCGACTACGTTTTTAATAGTTTGTATGGAAAGAGCCCCCGGTACCCTTTTCTCTTAAGAGTATAATTTTTTGATGAAATTTTCATTACAAGGCATGCTTAGCCGACCGTTTTCAGAGAAAAGAACTTGTCAATATGTCGCTAAGCCTCGCGTTTCATCACGATGTTTTCCTTCACCGTTAGAGCAATGTCAATTAGCGCACATACATTTTTTCCTAAGAAAAATCCATTGGTGCGAAATGAAGGTCATATTTACACAAAACACAAAAAACAAACAGTAGATAGTTGATTGAATCGTTCATCCCATTCGAACGCTAAACGTTCACGGCCGTCTTACACCATCTCACGTACCTACAATGGTTTCATCAAAACTTACACCACACACTGGAGTCTATCAATAAATAAGGCACCACAATGCAAAAAGCGCCATCTAACTACAAATTAAGAAACTATACTTGTTTTATAGGGGTCAGACAACGGGTATAGATTTTTTTTTTCTTTTGCATAAATACCTTTTGAGGTATAAACCGCGCATGTAAATTAAATTGGCCTTTACAACTAATCTTATGATTTATAGAGATTTATAGAGAACTTTAATCCATGCTTTTCAGGACACTGTAGTGCTTGTATGTAATGTAGGACATAATGTTTCAACTACTTTTTTCTTTACTAGGTTTTGAAACTTCCAAACAGTGTAAATAAATAATAAAAATAAATATTGTAGGACATTCCACACATCGCCATCTAGCCTCAAACTAAGTAACTAGACTTGTGTTATGGGTGCTAGACAACGGATATACTACTTATATATACTTTTTCTTTTGTAAATATATACTTATAATACATAGAAACAACCAGACCACAGACAAATATCTCAGCATAAATACTTGTCTGAGGCGGGAATCGAACCCGCAACCCTGTGTTTGGCAGTTTGGCATGGTGACCATTGTGCCAACTGGGTCGTCAACACACTAACACTAATAAATAGTCAATTCATGAACACTAATTGACGGTTAATTCATAAACGACACTATTATTTTAATTTAAAATAGTTTTAGAGCATATTATCCTTTAAGGTTGTAAAATGACGTCCTAGATGCGCAAATTCCTCAAAAAAGTTATCTTTCTATCTACCCTAGTAATTTTTATTAAAAAACTAATTAAAAGAAATCGGAACGTTACTTAGAAATCACCTTATTTTTAACCCCCGACGCAAAAACGACGAGGTGTTATATACCGGATAAACCGATTTTGATTTTGTTTCTTTTGTTTGAAAGGTGAATTATTAGTTATTAATAATTCACCTTTCAAACTTATATTAGTGGTCTTAGCTATGTTTGATAAAAATCGGTTCAGCCGCCCGGAAAGTTATGGAGAATAAAAGTCGGGGATTTTTTATTACTGTCGCAATCGCATTGTCTACCCTATTGTGGACTAAGGTAGGTAACAACTACCGCTATTGTATCGTAAAATATTTGAAGGTAGTTCTCTGATCACGAACCGTGTAATTTGATTAATTAAATATAATACACACTTTAATTGGCAAGTGTTATTGAGATTTTAGATTTAATATGACGACCTCTGTGGCGCGTCGGGCGAACACCTGACTGCGACGCAGAAGGTTGCGGGTTCGATTCCCGCCGGGAACAAGTATTTATGCTGACAATAAATTCTTGTTTCTGGTTCTGGGTGTTTCCTATATGTATAATATGTATATATTTACAAAAAAAAAAGTATATAAGTAGTTTATCCGTTATCTGGCACCCATAACACAAGCATTAAGTTGCTTAGCTTGGGGCTGGATGGCGATGTGTAATATGTTCTGAAATATTTATTTATTATATTTATTTATTTATTATTTATTAATATGTTGGTTTTTTCATAGTAGGTATAGGTATATTAAATTTTAACTTGGTTTTGTTTGTAGTTTTTAGTTTAGAGTTCTTCTGGACACCCTCTCAGTTTAGTCGACCGTGAATCTGGAGCCAAGTAAGTTGCGGATTTCATCACGATGTTTTCCTTCACCGTAAGAACAATCTAATCATAAATTTTTCGTTAGAAAAATCCATAGTTGCACTTCCGGGATTCGAACACACGACAACTAGACCAACATTGCTCTCGACGCCTTACGTACGGTCGGTAACATAATTGTCTCCACCGGAGAGTTCCAAAATTACTATGATTAGAATGTTTTTATTCTAATAAATATTTTTTGATAAAGTCAGAGTTAAAAGACTATAAACTTCCACTAAAGCAGGTGCCTAGAATCTTGCTTGTGTTGAAAACAACAACAAACGTTGGTTGGTGTATCGGGTGGCTTATACCTCTCGGCCAACTAAAGACATAGCTTAAATGTTGATAATAATAATCACACTGAGTACTTTTATAATTCAAGTATTTGAGTTTGTGTAACGTCTATTAGAGGAAGGTCGTAAATCCAATACTTGTTGATAGTATTATTGTAGCAAACTGATAATTTACTTATGACCCATACTTTACCTATGGTCTTAATAAATGAGTAAGTTTAAGAATGAAGCTTTCAGTACTTAGCCGTAGTGTGTGAACCCCTTAACTTTCGATATCTACGATACCTAAACTATAAGTATAAATACCTACCTAACAAGTTATGCAATCAGCCAATATTGACCGAGAACTTTCTCTACGGTAACATCAACATATCTACAAAATAACGTTTGACTATCGTGATTGGTAACGCGGTTTATTGCAGTTTTTATTTATTTTATACCCATTACTGTTTTAGTTGTTTTCGTATAAGCTCTATTACCACGAAGAAAAACCTAATTTCTTTGTTAAAATTTAAAATTTAACCGTAAAATTGTCATACCAGGAGGTTTAATTCAGAGAAAATCAATTGATTTTTATGTCATTTTTCATACAAAAATGTTGTCTTAGTTTTTATTTTCATTAAAGTTACAGTTTAGTTCACTTCTAGTATATATTTGTATGTGTAAGCTTTAAATGAAATCGATCCTTAAGAAGTAGCTACCTACACTCCAAAAATGCTCATAGGTATAAGTCAGTCCACAAATTGCAAAGTTTATGGAGGTGGGCAGGACGTGGCAAGAAGAGACAAGACCAGTTAAAGAGTGGAGGCCACAGTAAAGCGATTAGGTCTGGCATAAGACTGAAGGGTGTGACATAATAGAGAGGAGACGTTTAGGAATGATTAAGGCTGATAATTAGATGGGTACTTTTCTTAGCTATAACTTTTTAGAGCTTTTAATTAGGGTCTTAATGAGTATGAATGAAGACGGATGGAGAAGAACAAGATATGAAAGATATGGATGTGAACGATGAGATGACGACTAATAGAGAAGAATGGAAGAAGAACACATACGCCGACCCCAAATAACTTAGGTCAAGGGCAGGTAGGAAGTAGAAGAGCTCATAAATAGTTAAGTTGATCAAGACTTTATTAGATAATTTCCGATCCTTAAAGGCCAAGTAGACAGTTCATTGCACGAGCAGGTTACAGATGAGAAAGCAGTCGGTCAAGTGTAGCGAAACGCGGCGATCGACGCCCGCGCAGATCTACGCACTTTCATCATTTATGCAATTTGTAGCCGCCATTAGAATGATAGAGCGATAATATTTTGCTAATCGAATTAGTTGGTAATTTATTATAAAAAGCTACTTTCTTTTGTTGGGTATTTTAAATGGTAAATTAGTCAGTCGGGTCTTTGACTTTTATATGTATAGATAACTAGCTTTTTTCCGCGAGTTCAGCTACGTAGGAGTTCAATTTTCTATAATTAAGAATTTCTAAGCTGAAGCCTTGCTGAAGCCTATGCAATGTCATAATAACTATCTGTATGTCAAATTTTATACCTATCAGTCATATCAGTCAGGTATCAGTCTTTGTTTATATTTTAATATGTATTAATGATCATTTTGAATGAAAAGTAATTTACCTTTATTTTATATATTTTGCCTACAAAATGATATTGTAAAATTTTCACGAACTCCGAACGAAGGAATACCTACCTTTCTATTGGTTATGTTTACTTACAGTAATGTTCATTCACTCATTACTTTTGATGAACACTCGAAATCATTCACTTTCTACATATTACCTCACAAGACTACTATCACTTCGCGTTGATCCAACATTTTACATTAACGCACAAATGGAAACCAAAAGCAAACCTTTCGCCATTACTAAAATTGTGAATTGTTACGTAGAATAGAAAATTGTTGTTAAGTGTATTTGTGGGAGAGTTTTTTCGTATTTTTGGTATAATTTAAAGTTGAAAATTCGTTTTCGTTTCTAAGCTTTAAGGTCAAAAAAACCCGGCCAAGTGCGAGTCCAACTCGCGCACGAAGTAGTATTTTAATTAGTTTAGTATTTGTTGTTATAGCGGCAACAAGAATACATCATCTGTGAAAATTTTAACTGCTTAGCTATCACAAATACAAAAATATTTATTGCGCGTAAAAAACCTGCGTACAAAGGTGTTCCTATAATTAGTAATAGCATCAACAGGGACGGGCAGACAGTGCAGTCTTAAGAGGAAAGGTACCCGGCGTTCTCTCCATACAAACGTAGTCGACTGTTTCCTTCTTGGATAATGACACTAGCACAATTTTTTTGTTGCATAAAACCTATAACTGCCAGGACTATGCCCCGTATGTCTTGATTTTTTTCATTTTCTAATTACCATAGAAAGTAAATGTTAAAAAAACATAATATAAATAAAAAATAAGACATAGGGGCATTCATGGCAGTTAGGTAAGTATAAGTTTTATGCTGTAAAAATATTTGCTCTACTGTCATTATCCAGGGAGGAAACAGTCGACTACGTTTGTATGGAGAGAGCGCCGGCTACCTTTCCTCTTAAGACTCAACTGTCCGCCCGTCCTATCCTATCCTCTTAAGTAAAAGGGTTGTGTTTTTACCCTTTGGGTACGGAACCCAAAAAATGATAGACAAAATAGGTATGTTAGGAGAGACTTCTGGAACAACTCCCTTTCGCATTAGAAAGTAGAAACCCTACGTCTAAACATATTGTAAGGTTTTAAAAACCTCGATATTAGTGAGAAAATAACAAGAAAATAAACTAATGAATTGTTTTTCATATCAACAATAAAGGAAATAATTATCTAATGACTTATTTTTAAGTAGTTTTCCCTCTTACGAAATATTTAGTTTTTAATGAAGGTGGCAGGTCTATGGCCTTTATCCCTCAGGTACAGTCGGCTGCATAATTGTAGCCCCGGTAGAGTTCTAAAATTACTATTCATCTTAGTCGCAATTTTTGAAGACGCATTTTTCCTTAAAAAATATTTTCTAATAATTTTTGTTTGATAAATATTGATGAGTTAGAAGACTTTAAACTTCAACTAAAGCAGGTGTCTAGAATCTTGCTTGTGTTGGAGACATTCTTATAACAGCCGTTTTGGAGCTCTACGGTGGGTTGCAGCTGACCGTACCTATCTTATTTGTCACGCGACACAAACATAAACAGTTGTGTCGTAAGGTCATGTCGCTTACAACACACAAGTGTCACAATGTCCCATGTTCTAGTAGCGCGGGAGTCGTGGGAAGTCCATTATTATTGCTAAAACACCATTAGTTGATACGTTCGTTCGGAGTTTCGCACGCTCTTGCTTCGTTCGTAAACTTGTTCTCTTCAGTTTTTCTTTCAATACAGTTTCACTTTGGGAAAATAAGTTTTCTTAGTTCTGATTAATAATTATTGATCTTCTACATAAATCAAATTTAATTGCAGTTTGCTACGGCTGGACCTTTGGTTTTAAAACATTTATGGGAGTCCAGGGGAAATTTAAATGATAAGAAAAACCGCGGGGGATATATAGCTAGTCATTTATATTATAAATAAAAAAATCCCTCATCCAATGCACGGATCGAACTAAAATTTGGCATACTACTGATGACATAGGCAACCTATCCTATCCTTTGGAAAAATCTAACGAAATTGCGACCAAAAGCTATTTTCTAAATAGTAATGAAAGTTAAACTTAATTGATCAATAAAACAAACGTGTAGCGATGACATTCTCATTGTGCAAGAGGAATTAGAGCACAATTAATCATTGCTTGCGCGTGAGTGCATTCTAATGTTGCCCGCTCGTTATAATATTACGACATCTCTGCGCACTGCTCAGTGACAGATCACTGAATTAGAAATGAAGAGAAACGGTTTGTCATGCCTTGTTTGTAGTTGAAATAATGGTTTATTAAAAGACAGATTTACATTTCAAAAGGCATGCATTTCACACTAGAATATAAATAAATAATATTGCAGGACACTCCACACATCGCCATCTAGCCCCAAGTTAAGTAACTAGACTTGAGTTATGGGTACTAGACAACGGATATACTACTTATATTACTTACTTATTATTATTTTATACCCAGATATCTGTGTTTAACCCCCAACGCAAAAACGACGGGGTGTTATAAGTTTGACGTGTCTCTATGTGTGTGGCATCGTAGCTCCTGAACGGATGAACCGATTTTGATTTTGTTTGTTATGGTTGAAAGGTGTATTAGTCGGGAGTGTTCTTAGCTATGTTTGATCGAAATCAGTTCAGCCATCTGAAAATTATTAGGGATAAAAGTCGGGGTGTTTTAAATTCTAAATTGTATATATCTCCACACTTTGGACTCAGCTTGTACAAATCTTCACCGAAATCGGTGTAGCCGTTTAATGTTTTTAAGATTGATCATTATGATGTTATTCATTTCTATAGCGCGTTTTAAGCGGCCATATCTATAGAGGCTTACAACTTACAGGAGCTAAAATGTTAGAACATCGATCAATCACAATTTATAATAGCGCTTAATCTTTTTGTAGGTGTAAAATTTTCATATCAATCACAACCAGACTTCCTGCAGCTTGCCCTTGGCTCACTTCATATCAATGGTTCAACTTTTTACACTGTATTGTTGATTCAATAAATATCCAGCAAGGCCTTGGCAATGAGATGTAAATAACAATACTTAAATACCTACATATATTTATAGTTAATATACATACAATGTACAAACCTACATACATAAATTGTACACTTGCACTCATGTGAGAGATTGAGTGTGTTTTGTATGGAAATTATTCATTGTATGTGAGAAAGATGGTGCAGTTCCAAAGTAGGTAGGTAGGTCAATTGCAGTAAAGTTGTTAGTGTAAATCGGTTAACTTTTACCAGTTAATACTGGTCTCGGCTGCTGGACCTCTTTAAATAGTTCTTTTTTGCGTGAGGATTTAGTATAGGTCAACTAAGCCGCGAGTTTCATCATGATGTTTTCCTTCACCGTAATAGCAATGCCAATCAGCGCACATACATTTTTCGTAAATAAAATCCATTGATGAACAACCAGCCAGGATGCGTATCCACTACCTTCAGAATGAAAGTAGAGATATCTACCACTAAGCCAACATTTCAGTGAATATTCCACTCCGAGCGCCCATTTTGCTTGAAATTAAACGGAAATATTCCACTCAATATCGATTTTTGAGTGAAAACCCCTAACTGGTTGTAAACTGGTTGTAGTCACCTTTCCGCTGTAATTTCATTCGTGGTTTTCTATTCCTACTTAACAGACCTACCTGAATTTTCAGAAAGATAGTAGCTATAAGGATCCTACAATAACTTTACTGGTCTCTCCACAGTATCATCCTCAAGCCCAGCATCACCGTCAGCGTCATCCACATCAGGTGCAGTGACCCGGCGTCCGTTCCGCATAGCAAGCCGCCGCCGGCCAGCATCGACAGCAGCCACGACGTCAACCACAGCAGCCACAACCACGCTCGTGCTTGAAAGCGATGAGTTCTTACAGGATATCGGAGATATTGGTAAGATAAACAATTATAATTTATAAGAACGGGTACAATCCACGGTCAAAAGTCTCTGCCCACCGTAACGTTTACAATCATGTGCAGCACTAATATTTGAACATTATAACAACGTAACCTGTGGATCAAACCTACGTCGGTTGGTGTAGCGGGTGGCGGCTTATACCTCTCGGCCAACTAAACACATAGCTAACATGTTGAAAATAATAATCAGAGTAGGTACTTTTAATTCAAGTATTTAAGTTTGTGTGTAACGTCTATTAGAAGAAGGTCGTAACTCCAATACTTATTGATAGCATTATTGTAGCAAACTGATCATATTAAATTGTTTATCAGGTGATATGAGGCCAATTTTTGTAAAATAAATAGGGGTTGAAATTTCTTCACAATCTTTTTCTTAGCGGATGGCTACGCAGGAATAATAGTTATCTGTGTACAAAATGTTAACCTCATCCCGCCTTTGGTTTGAGCCATGCGTTTATTTATCAGGCAGTCAATCAGGAATTTGAATACCTATTACATTTATAGAAAATCCAAGCGTTTTTTACTAAGTAAATATTGACACTTTCAAAACCATTCCAGACGCAATCGAAGATCCGACGCTAGAACCCCGTGCTCCGAAGAAAGCGATCAAGACCCAGCGACGTCCACTAGTGAACCTCAAAGAAGCCACAGTCCGTGGTGCAGACAAGTCGACAGACCAGAACCCTTCGGCAACCAATGAAGAGACTAAGAGACAGAGCAAGAAGTACAGTTCTACGTTCAAACAGAACCAGTTAGATGGTTTGTTGAAGAAGGAAGATACTAGTACTACTCTTGATGGTAAATTACGCATCTAACTATAAATAAATGCCATTATTTGTCTGTTATGTATCCCATATCACGGGACTATGGGACCCCGGACCTTTGAAACGCGTACGTGGAGTCGAAGCCAACATGTAGAAGCCCTTAACAATAACAAATTTCATAGCAAAGTATACTGTGGAGACCAAGCCGACGATTATCCCTGTCTGCACTTTAAAATGCATCCAAGGACAACCTCCGGTTTGGATAGAACTGTTGATAAACTACAGGAGAAAACTACTTGGGCTATTGTGATTGTGAACTATGGATACTGGCGCCTGCCGTAACTATATCCAACAAAGACGTAAAACAGGCAGACGGAGATTCGCTCTATACAATTATTGTTGTTATCTATTTATTCATACTGAAATTTGTGTGTACCTACCTGTAATCATGTTTTCTGCACATTTAAGCAAAAACTACTGAAGTAAATATGATAAAATATGGTACCTACTAAAGGAAGATGGCTGAACATTTCGATTACTTTATCCTGTGATCAAGACTTACGTAGAAACCACTTGGTTTCTACGTAAGTCTTGATCACGGTGAACGATGTTAAACATATTCGTTTTAAGACTTAACATCTTGGAGCAGAATAATCTTTATATCTTTTTACAGTTCTTGCAATTCACGAGTGCGCTCGGCCTTTATTTGTAGTTGTTATCGTAAATACACAGTAGCGAGCGACACTAATATACAGATTGCTCACTCAACAAAACAAAGGCCAAACGCACTCGTGCATTGCAAGAACTGTACTAGAACCTTTTCAGTCATCTTAAATTCGCAGCCTCTAAGACTTAATATTTTTCTTCCAGATTACAACGCGGAAACAATTCTTGCAATAGCGACCCACAAGCTCCTCACGGCCCCACTACCAATCATAAACGACTACGACGAACCACAAACAAAGACAACACAAACAGACAGAACTACCGACTACACACCCACACCTACAGATATATCTAGCAGTTTCGGACAATACGATACAACAAGAATTAACACTGATAAATCAGATATAGATGCCGGTAAAGTCACTTATGAATACCCTAGAACTACATTTGAAACAACACATATACCTACTAACGATTATGAATTTACAACCCCTGGAACGATTAAAACGTTTGCTACCTCTGATGTAACTAAAGAATATGCTACCCCTGATGTAACTAGAGAATATGCTACCTCTGATGTAACTAAAGAATATGCTACCCCTGATGTAACTAGAGAATATGCTACCTCTGATGTAACTAGAGAATATGCTACCTCTGATGTAACTAAAGAATATGCTACCCCTGATGTAACTAGAGAATATGCTACCTCTGACGTAACTAAAGAATATGCTACCCCTGATGTAACTAAAGATTATACTGTCCCTGATGTAACTCAAGTATTTACAAGCCCTGATGTAACTAAAGATTATACTGTCCCTGATGTAACTCAAGTATTTACAAGCCCTGATGTAACTAAAGATTATACTGTCTCTGATGTAACTCAAGTATTTACAAGCCCTGATGTAACTAAAGAATATGCTACCCCTGATGTAGCTAAAGAATATACTGCCCCTGATGTAACTAAAGTATTTACAACCCCTAGAAGGACTAAAACGTTTGCTACTTCTGATGTAACTAAAGAATATGCTACCTCTGATGTAACTAAAGAATATGCTACCCCTGATGTAACTAAAGATTATACTGTCCCTGATGTAACTCAAGTATTTACAAGCCCTGATGTAACTAAAGAATATGCTACCCCTGATGTAGCTAAAGAATATACTGCCCCTGGTGTAACTAAAGTATTTACAACCCCTAGAAGGACTAAAACGTTTGCTACTTCTGATGTAACTAAAGAATATGCTACCCCTGATGTAACTGAAGAATATGCTACCCCAGATATAACTCAAGTATTTACAAGCCCTGATGTAATTAAAGTATTTACAACCCCTAGAAGGACCAAAACGTTTGCTACCTCTGATGTAACTAAAAAATATGCTACCCCTGATGTAACTAAAGTATTTACAACCCCTCGAACGACTAAAACGTTTGCTACTCCTGATGCAACTAAAGTATATGCTACCCCTGAAGTGACAGGATACACGGGGTATACTGGGATTCGAAGAGGAACGGTGAAATTTACTGAATTTCCAACGAATCCAACCCTTGCCTATGATAGGTATCCAACCCGGTCTAATCAAGAACGAAGTGATTTCACAAGAGAATATTTGTTGGAATCACCTGTTACTAAAACTTATGACGGTGAGTTAAAAGCGAGAGCTTTTAGCTAATTCTTCAAGCTAACTAAGCTTTCAATCATATAACTAAAGAATTTAAGCGTCTATGCTTTTAACTTTCTTTTTATCTTGTCACTTTTTATCAAGCTAATTAACTTATCATCTACTTTCAAATTAAAGCTTCTACCTTTATCAAACTAGTCTTCGTTAACTGTCTATTCTTCTTTTTAAACCATTTCAAATATTCCATCTACATACTAATATCAACTAATATCATGTTGAAGTTTTTATTCTTCAGTTTCATCAATTTAACATCAAAAAGATTAATGAAGACTCTTTTACACCTAAAATCATTCATCATTTTAGATCAGCGCCGCAGGCATTGATTGTGGTTCATAGGCTGAGGTTGATCCATTTAAGACAGCATACGGCGCTTCTTTTTCACTTATACATTTTTTTTTCTTTATGTGGGGTGTTATTTTTGTGTCTTTTTCTTCTGTAACTATGTTGTCGAGTGTTTCATCTCAAATAAACTCAAATTCTTAAACTCTTAAATTCCATTCTTTTAAAGGGTTCCATTTCTTCTTTTCGAGGTACAGATTTCTTAATAACGATTAAAAATTATAGTTTCGAACATATATTATAACTAACTACTTTCATTATCATAACAAAAATTACCGTTTCAGAAGAATACCAATACCTATCACCTACCACACCTCAAACACCAAGAAAAGTATTCAGGAAGAAGATTCAAAGGCGTATTTCTACTACACTTCGACCTACAGTAGCCTTTACAGAAACTAATACTTCACCCGACTCAAGGGCGTTGTACTCTCCAAGGTTAACTTCAACATACGACGCAAAAGTCACTTCACAAAGTACTTACGAACCCAAAGTGACATCGACAAGGACTTATGAACCTAAGGTCACTTCACCCGACCCTATAACCACTTCTTCGCCTAGAACATACTTGCCAAGAGTGACGAAACCGTCAGGTTTTGTACCGAAAGTCACAGCAGCTAATGAATATTGGATCGAAGGCAATGATAAGGACTATCTACCTGAAGTGACCTCGCGGCCATTCGTTCCTGAAGTGACCTCACGGCCATACGTGCCTGAAGTGACCTCAAGAACATACGTTCCTGAAGTCACTTCTATAAGGAATTATTTACAAGAAGTGAGTACAACAAGGAACTATTCACCAGAAGTGAGTTCGACGACAAATTATTCACCAGAAGTGAGTTCAACAAGAAATTATTCACCAGAAGTGAGTTCAACAAGAAATTATTCACCAGAAATTAGTTCAAAGAGAAATTATTCACCAGAAGTGAATCCGACAAGAAATTATTCACCAGAAGTGAGTACAACTAGGAATTATTCACCAGAAGTTAGTTCAAAGAGAAATTATTCCCCAGAAGTGAGTTCAAAGAGAAATTATTTCCCAGAAGTGAGTTCAACGAGGAATTATTCACCAGAAGTGACAACTCCAAGACCGTTTAAAAAGGTGACCACTCCGAAGCCCAAGAGCAAGAAGACATATAAACCAGTGGTCAATTTCGACTATTATGATGACAGCGCTGAGAAAATAGCGCTGAAATACGCGGAGGGTACTAAAGTCATTTATCATGGGAAAGGTAAGTTTATAGAAACGAGTAGGTGTAGTTCTTGTCACGAGGTGTAAGGACGCCGGCAAGTCGGAAGCTAGCCATTGAAAACCGTGCTTATAAGTCATGACAAGAACTGTACCTAAATATCACTACATAGTATAAAACAAAGTCGCTTTCTCTGTCCCTATATCCCTATGACCCCTATGTATGCTTAAATCTTTAAAACTACGCAACGGATTTTGATGCGGTTTTTTTAATAGATAGAGTGATTCAAGAGGAAGGTTTTTAAATATACTTAATACATGCATAATACAGCCGTGCGAAGCCGGGGCGGGTCGCTAGTAATAATATAATTGAGATAATGTAGGCGGGTAGGTTAGGTGTGCAATCATTGCTTTCGTAATAAATTTCATCAAATTCTAATCTAATTATCCCCTTTCATACAAAAAAAGAATTTTCCAAATCGGTCCAGGCGTTTTCGAGTAATCGGCGAACATATATAAAAAAATATATATATATACGCGACGAATTGAGAACCTCCTCCTTTTTTGAAGTCGGTTAAAAACAAACTAAATGTTTTTATGACCAGAATATTGAGCAAGTTTGAGGGTATTTTTTGTAATCGGAATGATATTGCAATGTAATTTACGAGAATTGGCCTTCTGATAAATTTAATTTTCCGAATTTAGGAGAAATTTCTGACTCTACTCCAGAAAATCACCCTTACGTAAAAATTACTTAAATTGAGAGTAGTTTCAAAGCATAGTTAAATTAGACTCTTTGAAGGTTGGAAATTATGTTATTTGCCAAAATAGTTTGCGAAGTAAACATATTGATCTTTGATCGGGTATTTGCTTTTATTAACCAACTTCACAAAAAAGGAGTTCTCGTTTGCATATTTTTTAGGGCTGTTCGGGCATAACTTCGCTGTTTACGAATCGTTTTTGATGTTTCTTTTATTTTGTTGCCTCCAAATTACACAAACCTAATTTTTCTGACAAACAACTTAATGTTTTTCTCCCTAGGTTCGGTGGAATGCCTAGACGTGGGCAACTTCCCTCACCCCTCATCCTGCAAGAAGTTCATATCGTGCGCGCGCATGGAATTCGGTTCACTACTTGGCTGGGAGTACGTATGTCCTAAAGGACTGAGCTTTGATCCAGTCGGCGGCATTTGCAACTGGTCCGCGGGACTCGGGTGCGACGAGAAAGACATTTAAGGGTAGTCTACAGTGCCTTTATTCGCTAAGGTTCAAGTCGTCGGGCGCGCGTGACTAGGACGAGATTTCCATACAAAAATTGCCCCCACTCCGCCCCTAATCACGCGCGCCCAACGACTTGAACCTTAGTGAATATAGGCCCAGTACTACAATGACGTTGCCCATGGTCATACTAGTGTGTCATACCAGTATAAATGACCAGACTATAAATGCACCTCTTGTAGAAAAAAATAAACGAAAATATAGAACTAAGAATAGGAGACCTTTATCGCAATTTTTCTAGAAAAAAAACAATACTTTTTATGTATGATCCGTTTCATAATTTTGACTTTGCAATCAAGGTTTCATAGATAAAGTATTTATTTGAGAACCTGCTACTCTGGCTTGAAGCTTTTTCTTAATTAACTACAATGTAAATATGCACCGTGCTATTACCTAAGTAGGTAAACGTAAATTATAAAGGGATAGTAACATTTAACTATGGAACCTGGCATAGTAGTCGCCTTGATCTTTTTTGGCCATTGCCATCAATACAAACAACAACTGTCCTGTACCTACCAAAAACTTGTAAAGTGTTAAGGTTGCCTGTTATTTTGTATTAAGAAATGTATTTTGAAAATAACTTGCATGACTATCAATCTACTATCTACGTATCAAGTTGCAAGATATTAAGGATATATGACTAGATTAATGTCATAAATTCAGATAAGGTTATATTTATTTGTCATTTATCAGGAAAACGTGACACTTTACAAGATTTTGCTACATGCCACTTGTTGTATATATTTATGTCCTCTATACTTTGCTATTAGTTTGAAAGGTTGCGCAAATAAAAACAAAATGGCTGAAAACTTTTCAAACCCACACTATTTGTATTCATAGTAAATATTACGGATCTTAAGTCCACTCGCGATCATGACTATTGTAGAAATAAAATAAAAATATACAGGGTTATTGGAAATTTATTGACACGGCGTTAAGGGCTTCTTCTGTGCACCTTAACGATCAACTTTTGTTCTACGACTTTTGTCGAAACTTAATACATATCCCAAAAAAAATATTTAAGTGTTTCTCGTACTGTCTGGTAATTTTCTATGTCTATGCGGCAAGTGCGCGCGCGCGATCGGCACGGGGCGCACTGCGTGCGACCCGATCGGGTTGTACCATACCTACTATGATTGATTCTGTGACGTAGACGTAGAGTTGAGTATTATTTGAACTGTTGGATTTAATTTTTTATTTTTGTATGGAATATTTTTATAACAAAAGTCGTAGAACAAAAGTTGATCGTTAAGGTGCACAGAAGAAGCCCTTAACGCCGTGTCAATTAATTTCCAATAACCCTGTATACGCAATTAAGACCCGGCAAAATATTTATTAGAAATGGCTGACATTTACTATGCCAGAATGCAAACACCCCTTTAATAAAATAAGTATATGTGATATAAAGACGATCTACGTATGTCATATCGACTGAAATTTTTAGACTATTCTAACACCTTCAGTGTCGAAACGTAATTTATTTCAATTAGTAAATTCTAAGTCAATTAACATGGACACTGCCAATGTTATATTATATAATATTATGGGTCTTTGGTTCATATATGCAAACCTTTTAAAAAGGAATTAGATGAAGTCTGGACTCAAATCATGCTTACAGAAAAAAATGAGTGACCCTTATCTTCACAAATAAAAACGGTTTTAGTTTTTAGTTGGAGTTTACTCCTTCATAATTGATTTTATTTAAAGTTTAAAGTCCCCGTATTAAAGTATGAAAATTTGGTGGGCAGTGAAATATAGCGTTAACACAAAGCGTTACGATAGAGGATTTAGTTAATCCAACCCCTTGTTATAACGTAGGTATTCGCATAGTGGAAAATTCAACTCCTACGCGGACGAAATAAGTATAAGAACGCTAAGCTTTCCAGTAAAAATACTCAAGATTTTTTTTTAATTCTCTTCCTTGTTGAACATAAAGGCGGCGAAAACTCGAGGTTTGCATACATGAGCCTGTAATCCGATATATCTTATAATTATATTTAAAATTATAATAATTATCGTACGTTTAAGATCAATCTCATCGCGTTCATGTAAAAATGTGCCTTATTTTACAATTTAGTGTTATGTTTGTCAAGTATGTAATTATAAGTTAAATAAATGTAATTTAAAAATATTGCGTTTGCGTTTTTTTATTTAGTCTCGGAATCTATGTCAAAATCAAATCAAAATATTTATTGCAGTAACCAATAAAACATATGTACATAGTTGTGGGAGCCACCTTTTAAGTAAGAAATACTTGTGATATGTATGTAAATAAAAATGGATTCCCAATAAAAATGTATGGATTTCCTAATCTGGGTGTTTCTCTAATATAATCTCTATAGATATAAACGTCTCGTGTCATGGTGTTAGTTACCAAACTCCTCCGAAACGGCCGAACCGATTTGTATGTAGTTTTTTGTGTATATTTGTTAGGTTTAAAAAACTCTTTAAGGGGGTCCATACGCCAACGACCTCGGTACACAGCCTAGTAAATAGTTACTACTGGTACCGGTCGCCTTCGTGGGTGAAAATTGTTGATTGGACTCAACGTCATCTCAGCACTTTTGAGAAAAACAAAACACATTCGTTACAATCAACAATGTTAGTTGCAAGCGAACGGGTATTTCTGGCGCGTTGCGTTTGGCAGCATAAGCAGCCTTAAAAGAAAAACCCACATATTTCCTCACTAGTATATATTTACAATGTCCGTTTACTAATATTAGCGTAACCTATACCGACACACGTCATTTTGACCTTCTGCGATGTGATTAGCTGGTCTTCATCATCACTATCATCATGGAGCACTTCCAGTTTGAACATCACGCCGAAGAAGTCCTTCAGGTGTTGGAGAAAGGTGATTGTGTACTCTGATAGTGGACCCACCTGGAGGAAGACAAGAACGATTTTACTAGCAACGGTCTGCGGATTCACAAAAAAATAATTATTCAGGCAACTATAAACCCTCATACGGAGTATCATTTTTTTTTATTCAAGTCATACAAAAGGTAAACAACAATACAAACAAATCAAATTACAGAAATTAATCATGTCAATCAAAAGGCGGAAATATCCAGAAGCTTTTTGGTGAAGTACCCCTACCCCCCATTCGCCCCTCCATTCAAAAAACCCCAACGTTAAAAAAAAACTATAAAATCGTAAAACCTGTATAATTACCAAGTTTTGTCTATATCGGATGTAAAATACGATCTGTAAAGGAGTACCAACATACAAACATATAAACAAATATAAGATAGAGGAAAACAATTTTGAAAAGACTTGATGTAGATACACTTTGCTCGATTGGTCAACAAAATATATGTAAATATTAAATATGATGCATCTCAATGCCATGTATGATTAAAGACGTCATTGTTTTAGATTGATTATAAATAATAAATATTGCAGGACATTTCACACATCGCCATCCAGCCCTAAGCTAAGTAACAAGACTTGTTTTATGGATGCTAGACAACGGACATACATATTATATATTTTTCTTTTGTTGTATATACATAATAATAAATAGAAGCAACCAGACCACAGAATATCTAAGCATAACCTGTCTGAGGCGGGAATCGAACCCGCAACCCTGTTTGGCAGTCCGGCATGGCGACCATTGTGCCAACTGGGTCGCTTTTGATTTGTTCCGTTTGTATACTAACCACACACTCGCTAACATCCTTCTGTCCGAGCGCCATCCACAGCGCAAGCAGCCACTGCCAGCAGCTATCGACGCATCCGCCGCGGTAGATCTCGTCCAACAACTTCTGTGCGCATTGTACACCGACGTCTTCGGGGAGCGACGCCTCGCCCACACCCGCCTCCGATGATTTCTTTAAATATATACAAGCAAGATACCATTTAACTGGCGGAGATTATCATCAAAAGAGAAAAGACAATGATTTTTAACAAGAATTTAATACTTATGCCTTATTTAAGAATTAATATTAATATTGAAAATATGTAATCGAAATTGAATCTCATATTTGGGGCTCCCTTTTTGGGGAAAATACCTATCAAAAATCTACGACTACGAAAAAGTTAAAAAAATCGTAAATCTCATAGCATGGGCAATTTCCGTAAAAAACATTGTTCAAATTACATTTTTAGATTATTACAAGCAAAAACTAAATAAATTCAAACTAGCTCAAAATACCATCAAATTCAGCTTTTGGTATTCACAAAAATATTTTTTGTAATCGGAATGATATTGCAATGATTACATTGCAAGGCAATTCTCGTAATGTCCGGAAATGGGCAGGAATGACGACCTGTAGATGAGTACCAACAAACATACATACATTCTGATAGACTTAAAGCAGTGACGATTCGTTCACTCAATCAATAATACTTACAGCTTCTGCACAGTAAAAAGTTTTCTCATCAGTCTCAGCCACGAGACTGATGCCGTATCCTGGACTCTTGCCGGCGTTGGGTCCTCGACACTGGTCTGTGTTTATATACACGTCGGGCAGGAACTTAAGCATTACCTAAGATAAATAGATACATACATTAAGTCACTACAAAAATAGGTCACAAAACATTCACTTCGCAATACGTAGCCTAGTCGCAAAATGTCGCGACTGGGGCTTAGAATAAAATTTTGATTTTTACAGAAAAAGCATTTATTGAATTAAACATTCAGATAAGGCAGAAGATATATAAGTAAGTAGGTACCTATCTATACCTATTATAATATAACACGCTTCAAAAAATAATGTTCAAACTACTAAAACCTTTATTAGGCTTTAAAACTCAGGATCCTAACTTAGTTGAAGACATTTGCAATTGGTCAGTTGTTTTAACATAATGACAATGTGGTTTTATGCAATAAATCAAGTCTAAGCAGTCTAAGTTTGAGTTTGCCATTTCCTGCAATGTTAAAATTGGTTTATTAGAACTTACTCCCTTAGCAGCTTCAACGACTCTATTAGCCATAGTAGGAGACACGCGCAGCGCGTACACGACGCCCCGTATCCTCTTCACGAGCCCCCACTTGCTCCACTGCAGTGGCCGCAGGTGCCGTCGGACTGGACACTTGAATACTATCTCGCCACCGCCCAGTGGTGGGGCTCCTAGCAATAAAAATAATCATTGTATTACTGTTAGTTTTTGGCCCATATCACAGGGCTTTGGAGCCCTGGATCTTTAGAGGGTGTGCATGGAGCAGAAGCCAAAACATAGACGCCCAAAACAAGTCTAATCATACATCATGATGTGGATATGAAACTGGCGATTTTCCCGTCAGATAGAACTATCAATGAGTGAACTACTTGTATTTGTGATAGGATGGCAGTGGACTGGATACTAAGGAACTATGGCATTCGACCAGAAACAAATATTGGTAAATAAATATTTGTTTGAGGTAGGAATCAGTCATGCAACCTTCTGCACAGCAGGCGGGTATTTGACTGCCGTATATTAGAGATTGTTTAATATTAGAATAAGATGTACAGTACAAAAGTATCAGCCAATACCAACCTCTTCTAACAACTTTTAATTCCAGTCCATCGTCAACAAGTATGAACTTTAACAGCATGGGTAGACCGGCTGCTTTGATCTTATCCACTGAAACGTCCAAGTCATGATGGGTCACACCCTGGAGGACCGCACTGAGGGGCTCTTTACAGAATGGACCAAGGGCCAGTAGGACTTCTAGGTAGTACCCTGGAAGGTAAGACAATAGTTATATGAACACCTGGAAGTTGATGTATACCATTCGAGTGAAAAAGACTCAATGGAGTTGAAAGGCTAGCATTATGCTGAGTTGGGAACGTTTCACAACAAAATTGGTACATTCTATAAATAATATTATCAAGAGGAAAGTTTTTTGTTTGGTTTTATGTTTGTAACGAATATACTCCAAAACTACTGGACCGATTTTGAGGAAACTTGGTATGAGGATACATTGATTCATTGGGAGTAATATAGGCTATTTTTTACCCTGATATGCCCACGGGATCGGGAGTTATGCGGGTGAAACGGCTAAGCGCTACTACTTTTATATACAGTTTTAATCCTTATGTTCACTGTACTTAATTTTTTGTTGCGAATAAATGGATTCGATTTTAATACCATGGCAATTTATACTATAAAAACTCAGTTTTATCCGACTACACGAAACCAAACCGTAGAGAATGTTTTAGACAAACTAATTTTATCTGTATCTATTGTATAAAAGACATGTAAATTATCATCTTGGTCAACATAAGTTCAAGAGCTTTTCACATAAAAATCATGTAAAAAACTATGCAACTAACCTATACCGCGCGCAGAACAACATGCATGTGTGATTTGCCCTCCGATCAATATTCCTGGCTGAAAGTACACTGAAGTCCCCGTCTCACTGAGTTCTACGCGTGTTCCATTCGTTACTTTATCCAATAGTCTAATCAAGTTGACTTCGTACTCTTTGAGCCCAGGATCGTCCTGAGTACTTCGAATCTCCTCTATTTTCACAGCTCGACCGCTTAAAGTGGAAAGTAGCAGACGTTGTCGAAAGAAATTGCTCCCTTTGTACACTAGAACGTCATTGTGGATTGTGGCTGGCATTATTTAGGTACGATATTTTGAAAATTTAGCACGAACTATGATAAAATATTTTTTTGTAAACAAACACACGTGCGGATTACACAGTAAACAAGTGTCATTTCTTGAATACTGTCAATGTCGTATTTTTTTTTTAAATACGTACTCTAATAAGGCTGTTCGCAAACGTGATTCAAAAACCGTCGGAAGGCAACCGAAACGAAAGAAAATATTGCTGCTCTTTCACTCCTGCGACTTTTGACGTGTTGTCATCTTTGTCTTTTCAGTTTTATTCGTTTCGGTAGCCTTCCGATGGTTTGTGAATTAGCCTGCTGATTCCGGATTAGGTTTCCGAATACGGAATTTGGATTCTGCTAGCCTAGCATGAAGGCCAAAACACGATACGATAAAGCGATATAACTACATCAACTCTCAAAATATGATAGATAAAGCCGCCATGTTGAATTTTTATCATAATTTTTATCGCAATTTATAATAAAAATTCAACATGGCGGCTTTATGTATCATATTTTGAGAGTTGATGTAGTTATATCGCGTGATATAGCTTTATCGTATCGTGTTTTGGTCTTCATGCTAGGCAGGCTGAATTCCGTGAACCTAGCGCAGACGTTCGTTTTTTTTCATTTGGAATTTTCTCTGCCATTATATTCAGTGACGGCTTTGTGAACGCACGGGGATCGGCGAACGAAATTTTATTAATCGGGTTATCATGGACGACGACGACGAATTGATGGCTATCGCATTTTTATCTATTAGATCTGCTCCCAAGCCAAGTCCTTTACGTCTCTATTGTGGTAGTCCTCATTATTGATATCCCATAGGTATGCATGGATATTGTTCCACCGCCATTATTAAATTTTCGTATAATTAAAAGTTATATACGTCCACTCGGCACAAGGCTAGCGCGGTTCTGAATAAAAAAATCCGTACGTGTGTGTACGGCGGATAAGCCAAAATGTATGCGAGCGCTGCGTTCGGGATGACGTCATTAGGTTTTTTCCGTTCTGACAACCCGAACGCACCGAACCGAACGTTAGGTTTTTTTCCGTTGAGAAAAAAAAGAATAATGTGCGCCTTGTCAAACATTTTGTACGTAAGCTGTCGCGGCATGTTCCGCGAATAGACAATAATGATACTAGCAACACTTTAAGAGCGCCATCTCGCGCTACTTCAGGTAAGCAAGTGACAGATGTTTGTAATATCAGTTTAAATATTTTCTCCATACGATAAAGTGAAAATATTACCAGTTGGGGAATTGTGACTTGTGCTTCTACATTGTTAAAGCTAAGTAGCCATATTATAAGTAGTTATTCACTATGGACCCTTGCAGATTTACCTGAATCTGCTGCCTGTTGGTATGTATACCATGACACACTGTTGTACTGTCAGTTGCATAGGCCCTCAAGTAACGGTAAGGAAGTAAGTTAAATCATTGATCTGTTATCACTACGGGAGGCGACCGACCTACCACAGCAAGGCCGGTCGATTGGCAGTCTACAAAGGTCGCCTCCTTCCGAAGGCCAGTCGATCGGCATGAATGTTGGTTTAATGATATCTGTGTGAAGTGTAACTAAACTGATTCAAGTAGTTGGGGCCCCCTAACTGTATTTGCTAGGAGGCACGCTCATTCTAAGTGCAAAGCCGTTCGATTGGTATTCTCCGTATAAGGAGCGTGCCTCAGCTTCGTTAAAAGCCAATCGTTCGGTACCTGGTGTCTCAGTACCTGGTGACTCAGGAAAGCTGAAACCTGAGGGTCTAACAACTTTAACTATCTCCGCTAAAATATAATTATCTTATATTCGAATTATAGGTCGGCACTGGCCGATGATAAGATTTAGATTTGAGCAGTTGTGCAGATCTTCAAGGGTCAATGGCAACTTAGTTTATTATATCTCTAATTCTACAGAAGGAGGACGGGGAGGTAGAGAGACGAAGCTTACTTAGGACATAGTAATTACCAGGACAAGACAATAAGGAAGCAGAGAGAGAGAAAGAGCATATGGTATTCAACGAAGGAAATTATTAAGAATCCAGGTATGTGCACATGCTACTAAATCCTAAAATATTAGCGTTGCTGGGCCTCTAGATAATTACCTAAAGGAATACAAGTTACATACCCCGGAAATATAATATGATTGTATATCTATTAGAGTGACCCATCTCGCTACATGGTGGAGATGCTGGGATATGATACCTTTGTGATGACAATCGAATAATAATGAATACCCTGTGCTTAGAAGAGAGATAAATCAAATTAAATCATTATAATGCTGCAAAGAACCTTCTAGAAAAATGGATTCAAAGATTTACATCAAAAATAATTAGTAATTCTACTCGGCGACAGATGGCTTTAGTTGTAATTATAGTAAAATATAAAAGGAAAATACATGGAAAAAAAAAAATCAAACAGAGTTGAGACAGAACCAGTAATTTTCTTGTTGAAATTACGTAAATTAATAACTGTACGAATTTATTACAGTTATATTTTAGCCGTTTATTGTAATTATTAATGATTTATTATTGATTTTTATATTTGGTGTTGTGTTGGTACTGTTGGTAGAACGTTGCATAGTGGTGACCGAATGAATACGTTTTAGAATCTTTTTATTTATTGCATAGAGAAGTAAACATCCGAACTGTTTTACGAAGATAAATTTCGAATATTTTCAAATGGAAGTGTCATTTTACTGGAGAACAGCGCCGTCTGACGGCATAGAGACGAGTGAGTGAGTCGCCGCCCGCCACGGTCATCCAAATTCCAAATTGAAAATGTCGGCAGAGAAAATTTTGTTGCAATTTTAAATTTATTAAAAATAGTCTCCAGTGAGATATTTTCGTTCAGATTTAGTTAAACAATAGTGTTCTACGCATTATAAAGAGGATAATATTTGGATAAAAGTTTTTTAGCCATAATTAATGACCGACACGCGACTATTCGCCGCGTTCTTGTCGCTGTCGAGAAATTTGTATACATTCTTCATAAATTACATGTGTTTTCTATTCGGTGAGTTTTGATTAATAATCTTAGTACATGATATAACTTTCAACAAAGTACTTATATAAGTAATTTCTTTTCAGAAAGTAGGTAAAATTCTGTGTTCCATTCCAACAAAACTTTTCAAATATGGCGGTCAGTTGAAAAAATGTACAGTTTTGCAATTAATTACAGTCATGACTTAATTAAATATCAAACGTATTCTACCCCTTGCCTCACCAGGTATTTTACTTCAAACAATTTTCTAATTAATTAACATTGATCGAAATCCATAAAATCAACGAGGTTATATTATAAGGTGTAGGCGTAAGTACTGTCGCATGAGGGAGGGAGTATGAGTTGAGAGTTAAAGATCCTAATCCTAGTCTTGAGACCAATTAAAGGAAGATAAGACAGTGTGAAACAGTTCCTAGGTATAAACAGGTATAAATACAAACTTAGAAAATATCCATAGGTGCTAATATTATAAAGCTGAAGAGTTTGTTTGTTTAAACGCGCTAATCTCAGGAACTACAGGTTTGGATTGAAAAATGATTTTGTGTTAAATAGGTATTCCAATTGTCGATATTCCGATATTCCCAGGGGATTGGGACTCCGCGGGACAAAATAGTTGAATCTGAAAAAGGATTATAAAAAGTGAAGCTACTTTAAGTTTGTTGTTTTGAGATAGGTACAATACACATACAAAAGTCCAATATTGGTTTATGCTATCATTGTAGCGGACTGTTAGTGCACTTATTGTACTATACAAGTGAGCTTATATAAGTTTTGGAGATTCATATTAGAGCTATGAAGAGAGCCTTGAGATTTTCAGAAAAAGGGAGCGAGATTTTCTATATAGATATGGTGAAAATTAGTTCCTAGGTTGGATAGTTAGTTTTACCTACTTACATGAAAGTGGAAGGATATCGTAGACACTTGCCTAGCTACACGCCTGGCTTTAAATACTTAGTTTGGTGTAGTTTTAAGGGGATGTCTCTACTCTTACCCTCTTTATTTGGGCTTCAACAACATAGAGTGGAATAAAATAATTTCGAGACAGCTTATTGTAAATCTGATATTAAATAAACTAGACATGAAATAAACTTCTAAAATAATTGTTATTTGCTGTGAGGCAAGGAGGTGACTTTGTGTCTCCGTGAATTGTTAATTTCTTAGGGTACCATACTAAAACCATATTACAGAGACGTCGCTGTATGTCTGTCTGTTTGTCCGTATGTCATCATACTGTATCTTATGTATTAACAGCTAAACTATTAACTAATAAGTATTTGAGTAGGTACACATTGAAATACCATATTTTATTAAAGGAACTAAGCTCTTTATGTAAAATTGAGACATGATTCTAATCTTTTGAATGAAAGTATAATTTAGTGGTTTAATAAAAATTGGATGTATCTACTTATCATGTAGGCGTGCATATTTTGCTACATGCTATATTTATATTTTGAACTATTCCAGAACAAAATGGAACAAATTTTAAAGCAAAGGCTAGAAACAGTGCACAACCAAATAAGAGTCAACATAGCTAAACTCAAGACGCTTCCACAAGTTCCACAAGCCTTCTCTTCTGAAAATATAAATGACGCACGAATTATAAAGAGCAAATTATTTAGTAACATCAGAATCTTCCGCGAAGAACTCACTGAATACTTCAAATTTAACAACACCTCAGACATTGAAGAAATCTCAAGAATGTCTGAGACACAACTGATGGCTGAAGAAGAATTAGCTTGTCTTACAGCAAGGTTAGATATGTTAAATACAAATAGACAAGGTAACGTTCAGACCACAATTAATACAGACTCAGCGGTTAGGCTACCCAGGCTAGACCTGCCCATATTTGATGGCAATATATTACACTGGCATTCCTTCTTTGATCAATACAAGTCGAGTATCCATACCAGAAACATTCCTGATGTAGACAAGCTAAATTATCTAAAAGCATCAATACAAGGTGAAGCCAAGAAAGCAATAGATGGGTTAGAAACCACGAATAAGAATTATATGATTGCCCTAAAAACTCTCGAAGATAGATATGGGAAACCACAATACCTAATTGATGCCCACTACTCTGCGTTATATAAAATAGAGACAGCCGACAATAGTCTTCTTAGTTGTAGAAAAACGTACGATGAATTAGAAAGGCATTTGAGAATTTTGGAAACTTTAGGCGAAGATATAAACCATAACCATTTGAGGTTCCTTATAATGGAAAAATTCCCTTCAGATTTAATCTACGAACTAAAAATAAAAATGAACACAGATTCTATAAAAGTAATAAGAAAACAGCTTGATGCAATGATAACCGCCAGAGAAGATGCTAATAGAATTGCTCAGAAGAAAAGTTCTGATGGTGCGGATACATTCACCACGGAAACACTTCACATCCGTGAAGTTCATATGCCGGCACAGAAATATATTGGAAACAGAGAAAATAAAATTAAAAATAATACTTACGTTCAGAATGATAATAAATACCAGAAACGAGTGATGAGTTATGACAGAGAAGGAGCCCAGAATGAGCCTGATAGAAAGATACCGAGAATATTGTGTATCTTCTGTAACAACGATCATTACAACGATGAATGTAACAGATATAAGACATTACAGGAAAGAAGATCGAAGCTCAGAGGACGATGTTTTAATTGTTTAAAGCCAGGCCATCGTCAACAAATATGCTCAGAAAGGAGAACATGCTTTTACTGTAAAAAAATGGGAGTCCATCATAGATCATTGTGTCCCAATAAATTTGGAACATACTCTAGCAAACCTGAGACTACTATGGCAGCATAGAGGTGGTTTCAAATATTAAGGGAGACTTAACTACTAACATTATCCACTATCTACCTCATCATGGTGTCCAACAGAAAGGGAAGAACTTAAGAATTGTGTATGATGCAAGCTCAAAACTCGGTGATAATAAAAGCTTGAATCAATGTCTGTACTGTGGTCCCCTTCTACTCGAAGATCTTACGGGAATATTGATAAAATTTAGATGCTATCCAATCGGTTTGACTTCAGACGTGGAGAAAGCATTCTTATAAATTGCTTTACATGAAAAGGACAGAGATGTTACGAGGTTTATATGGCTAAAAGACATCACTCGTCCTATCACTCCAGATAATCTTCTCTATTTAAGATTTTGTAGGGTACCCTTCGGCGTTATATCAAGTCCATTTCTTCTGAACGCGACCATTAAACATCATCTTTCTAATTCCAACGACCAACAGATCCAAGAGTTAGCGAAAGACATATATGTAGATAATTTGGTGACTAAGAAAACTAAAGAAGTATTTCATACCATATCTATGAACATCCGAGAGTGGAGCTCCAATTCACAGGAATTCATGAACACAGTTAATGATATATGTGAACAAGAAGTTATTAAGGTACTTGGTCTTAACTGGAACGTAAAGAATGATACACTGCAACTACGAGTCAAGGATATAAATGACTCTATTCAGTCAAATACAAAAAGAGGTGTCTTGAAAACCATCGCTGCAATATATGACCCATGTGGTTACGCAGCACCCTTGTTAGTTGCAGCTAAACTCTTTTTACAAGAATTATGGAAAAACAAAACTAAATGGGATGATGCATTCCCTAATGAACTGATTGATAAATGGTCACACATTAAAGAAAAGATTGACAATATAAAAGAAATAAAATTAAGTCGGTATTATTTTAGTGAAAGTTATAAAGAATACTATGATCTACATTGTTTCACTGATGCATCTCTAAAGGCGTATGCAGCGGTAATATATCCTGTGAACGGGAAAGAAAAGAATTTTGTTATTGGGAAATCGCGTTTAGTACCATTAAAAGACCAAGATAACTTAAAAATTCCACGTTTAGAATTGATGGCAGTCCTGATCGGAACACGTTTGATTAATTTTACACTTAAGTTTCTAGTAGGAAAAATAAGAAGGCAAATTTTATGGACAGACAGTCAAATTGTAACAGAATGGATTAAATCAACAAAGTTACTCCCGCCCTTTGTGTCTAGGAGAATCGAAGAGATAAAAATGAACAGGGATTTAGAGTTTCGCTACGTTCCCTCTATACTCAACCCAGCAGATGTAGCTACGAGGCCTCAAAACACAAATACAGACATACATTAATGGTTAGAAGGCCCGCAGTTCTTGATAAGAGGTTCGAAGTATTGGCCACCTAATAGTTCCGGTACTACGTCTTGTTCCTTTTTGTCGGGGGAGGGTCTGATCGCGCCCACTCAGAAAGAAAATCTAGAAAGAAAAGAAAACAATGAAGAAACGATTAATACCGATACTCAAATACTTACAATTAGTAAAGAAATTGAAGCTGTAGTAAATATGCGACCCCTGACTAGCGTCGATTCGGAACTAGAACACGTATAAAGACCTTCCGACTTTCTAACTTTAGGAAAATGCATAAGTGTAGACACATCAGAAGACACTATCATCGTACAAGGCACCGTAACCAAGTCTCATCTTATTGAAGGCTGGAAGAAAGCACTTGTGATACTTGAAGAATTTAAACAGATGTTCTCAAACCGTTATCTACCTTGCTTGCGAGAAAGGTATTGGCACTCTCACAAAAACCCTAGAGTGACATCGAAACTCCTACCAGTTGTTGGACAAATTGTACAAATTAAGGAAGACAATAAGAACAGAACGAATTGGAAAGTTGGGAAAATTATTTCCTTGATTGAAGGATCAGAAGGGTTTTGTAGGATTGCTAAGGTTCAAGTGGGTAACAACGTCTTTACTCGGTCTATCGCCCATCTTTATCCTCTCGAGATAGAAGATGGTGAGGAAAATTGCCAGAAAGAAGCTAAGAACTTACCAACAGATGACTTCAACATAACGTTAGCACCTCAACCAATAAGTGAAGTAACTGGTGAAACAATTAGAGGAAGAAAAGAAGACATAAATATGGATATTGAATTTCACAAAGATATTGCTCAGAGTAAGAACATTATTACAGAAGAGAAGGAAATGAGTACGGATGGACGCTCGGAAAATGAGAGTGTGGCAGACAGTCTAACTGATGATGTAGAGATATCGAATCAGGACACTAGAAACTAATCTGATGATAGACCTCCGCAACGTAGTGCTGCAATTAAAGCTCTAGAGAAAATTAAAGAATGGACGCAGAGTTTGGCAACGGTTCTTCTTCCCTTCGCGGGCAGTGTCGCGGCATGTTCCGCGAATAGACAATAATGATACTAGCAACACTTTAAGAGCGCCATCTCGCGCTACTTCAGGTAAGCAAGTGACAGATGTTTGTAATATCAGTTTAAATATTTTCTCCATACGATAAAGTGAAAATATTACCAGTTGGGGAATTGTGACTTGTGCTTCTACATTGTTAAAGCTAAGTAGCCATATTATAAGTAGTTATTCACTATGGACCCTTGCAGATTTACCTGAATCTGCTGCCTGTTGGTATGTATACCATGACACACTGTTGTACTGTCAGTTGCATAGGCCCTCAAGTAACGGTAAGGAAGTAAGTTAAATCATTGATCTGTTATCACTACGGGAGGCGACCGACCTACCACAGCAAGGCCGGTCGATTGGCAGTCTACAAAGGTCGCCTCCTTCCGAAGGCCAGTCGATCGGCATGAATGTTGGTTTAATGATATCTGTGTGAAGTGTAACTAAACTGATTCAAGTAGTTGGGGCCCCCTAACTGTATTTGCTAGGAGGCACGCTCATTCTAAGTGCAAAGCCGTTCGATTGGTATTCTCCGTATAAGGAGCGTGCCTCAGCTTCGTTAAAAGCCAATCGTTCGGTACCTGGTGTCTCAGTACCTGGTGACTCAGGAAAGCTGAAACCTGAGGGTCTAACAACTTTAACTATCTCCGCTAAAATATAATTATCTTATATTCGAATTATAGGTCGGCACTGGCCGATGATAAGATTTAGATTTGAGCAGTTGTGCAGATCTTCAAGGGTCAATGGCAACTTAGTTTATTATATCTCTAATTCTACAGAAGGAGGACGGGGAGGTAGAGAGACGAAGCTTACTTAGGACATAGTAATTACCAGGACAAGACAATAAGGAAGCAGAGAGAGAGAAAGAGCATATGGTATTCAACGAAGGAAATTATTAAGAATCCAGGTATGTGCACATGCTACTAAATCCTAAAATATTAGCGTTGCTGGGCCTCTAGATAATTACCTAAAGGAATACAAGTTACATACCCCGGAAATATAATATGATTGTATATCTATTAGAGTGACCCATCTCGCTACATAAGCAGAGCATTCAGGTTTCCGAATCTGAATTCCTGATTAGCCATTATGGCGCGCTGTTATGACAAAAATGACAAATTCAGGCACAGACGATGACGTCCGATGACGTCATTTGGCCGCCGCACGCGTAGGTATAATAAACCAATCTTTACGACCACTTGAGAAGGTTTATTATGTCAACAAACGACTGTTTTGTATAGCTTAGAGACTACAGATTACGTTACAAGTGGTCGGAGATTTCTAAGTTGTTTATATAATTTGTATAAACAGATTGAATTCGAGATATGAAAAAATTCACACGAAATCATGGAGTAGGTAGAAAGATAAGCTTATATTTTAGAATCTAAAGCGATAACATATGTTTTTTTTTATTCACAAGTTAAGTACTTGAATATACCTTTCTAGATAAATTAAAATATAGGCATGTTTAATAACAAAAAAAAGGTGTAAAAAATTCAAGAAGTTTTGCGGCGCCGGCGCAGTAGCCGGCTTCGCCGCTTAGCCGCGGCGTCGGTCGGTTTTAGTATCTCTTAATATCTTAATTAGAAAATGTATGTACAAATAAACATTTTTAGTAGAATTATACATATTCTAATTAGAATATTACCTAAAAAAAAAAAACAAAGGTGTACTTACAATTCCTAAAATCCGCTTTGAAAAATCCTCTACAAAATGATCCGCCATTTCTTATCACTTTTGGTTACCGATTTATTTAGTCACCATATTATCAAAATTCATTGAAACTACACATTTAAACTGATTACGCATACGTTAACGATCATTTTGATGTATAATACCACTAGAAATATGCTAAAGTTCTCAACTTATAAAAAATTTCACGTCAATGGCGCACGCGAAACGGGCCGACGCACTCCCTTCACACATTAAACTAAACACAGATAAAAATATCACCTCTATCAAATCATTCAATAGTCATAGACAATCCTAAACTATGTGTCTACAATATTGGCCAGTCAAAACCCGGTCTTTTACTATCAAATTCATACAATTTCGACAATTCCCACGCATTGGCCACGGTACATCTCTGGCAACCGTGGTTGCCGCGCGCGCTCACTAGTTTCGCTTTCGGCAACCGTGGTTGCCGCGCGCGATTCTATGGGAAACCTAATCCGGAAAACGTACGTATGCGCCCGGCCTAAGACGTAAACCTGTATTGTGGTCGAAGCAAAGAGTAAAGTAATATATTTGGGAAAAGAGAGCCCTCTCGTGTGAATTTTGTGCATGTCAATTTGAATCAGCGCCGCCTGTACTTCTTAACTTGAAAACTATACCTATATAGGTGTACCTATACCTATGTATCTATAGATGCGTATAATTTGAAACCTACCTGAGTTATTTTATTCCATTTTTCTTGAATTAGGTATAATCAAAACTGTATGAGTTTCAATTACCTACTTACAACAAGAAAAATGAAACAAAATAACCCATTACTAAAAAATATGTAGTTCGGGTATGTATCTATGAGAATAATTAAAAACAATGGTAGGTATTGTTAACTTTATTTTCGTTTTTATAATTTTTTAACAAACACAACACCAGAAAGCGTCTATATCGCACTGCAGGAATAACCCAGGAATCTTAACACCCGAAACGGAGGAGAAACAAGGCTCGAGTCGACGTTTGGGATAAGAAAATATCGCAAAACCAGGAATAAACACAAATATACACAAACAAGCGCTAGCGCAGGAGAGCGGCCAGCTGCGGCCATTTGTTTATTATTGCCAGCGCTAGGTAATGGGGGTTACTATAATGGCCGACACTGGATTGTACAACCCAATAATTACCAACACCTTATTGCACGGCATATAATTTGCGTACTGTGCTAGAAATTATCATGCTGTACAATAGGGTGTCATACATTATCAGCCTGTGCATTATCATGACGTGTAAATATTGCTCGCTACGATTTTGTACAATCCACAGTCAAAAGTCTGTGCCCACCGTTACGTTTGCAATCCCGTACAGCACTATTTGAACATTATAACATCGTAACCTGTGGATCGAACCCAAGTCGGTTGGTGTAGCGGGTGGCGGCTTTTACCACTCGGTTAACTAAAGACTTAGCTAACATGTTGAAAATAATAATCACACTGAGTACTTTCAATTCAAGTATTTAAGTTTGTGTGTAACGCCTATTAGAAGAAGGTCATAACTCCAATACTTGTTGATAGTATTATTGTAGCAAACTGATCATTTACTTATGACCCTTACTGTACACCCCTATAATGCACGACCTGATAATTAGAAGCACTGGTGCGAAGTTTTATCAGGCTGAGCAATAAGACAATATTGTACGGCACAATACCTAATTGTGATCACCGTTCTATTGGCTAAATGATATCTCCGCTCTTATTGGTCTTTTGATGCTATCCTCAAGTCTATGCACTTGATGCTTTGTTTGAGGAAGGTTTAGCAGGCAAGTAGTCTATGCTATTAGAGGAGAAAAACTGACCAGGTTATTGTTTTTGATGTTTAATTTGTGAAAGATATAATTTTTTTCTTATATTCTTTAAAGCCACTCTAACCAGTAATGTAAAAGTTCGAATATGGATAGAATTTGGATCTGGCACTCGCCGGCCGCTGCCGCGGCACCGCTCGGTTCGCTCGCTCGGCTCGTGCGTTGTGGTCGCAGTTCTAACATGAACCTAACCTATCCATGTCGGTTCTGTAACAGTTCACTTAAAAATTGAGTTTGGGGTGGTACTTAAAAAAGAACACTCACCGTCAGAGCGACTTGACTGAAGATCGAATTTGTAACTAAACCAACGAACGATCTTCAAACGAGGCATGAGTTTGGCATTCAGCGAGGTGTTGCTAATTATCAGGGTGCATTACAATATAGTGTCGGAAATTATTGACCCGTGTAATTAATGTTTGACACGTTATTGTACACCCTTATAATGTCCGCCCTGATAATTGTAAGCACTGGTGTCACAGATTAGAGGCCCGTACAATATAGGTCCGTGTTTTATCACCCCGGACAAAAAATGACCACCCTGATAATTTGCGACACCTTATTGTACGGCCCGATAGTCATTGACACGGTGCTTACAATTATCAGGGCGGACATTATAGGGGCGAACATTAGAGTGCTGTGTTTTATAGGTGTTGTGCATTATTGGCTCCCGGCAATGGACATTTCAGGTGCTGCCTGACTAAATATTTACAATACAATAAAAATTAAAACGATGGTTAATTGTTTCGTTCAGCTTTATTTAAATATAAGTAAATACATAATAATATTAATAAATATTATGATAAAATTATTCGATAAATTATAATGGTTCGTACAGTGACATCTATTAGAAACCAAAAACACTAAAACACATTAGGGTTCAGCGTTAGTTAAAGTAGATGGAGCCTCTTTCTTTTTCAAAAGGCATCTATAAGGTAACTGTCACCCCCCTGGGTCGAAGCCTGTGAGTACAGAACAATAACTTTAGTTATTGTTCTGGATATTCTCGAGTACATATTTCTTATTTTTGTTAATAATTAAGTCTGTTTTGATCTTAGAGCTTAGAAGCATCTGTTAGTCTATGCCTAGAAGCTTCTAGCAGATTATCAAAGCAACTATGACATCAAGCCATCAAGCATACAAATTGTTTGACACTGGCTATATGCAGAAATCGCGTAAGCCATTATTTGAAAAAAATATATATATATGTTTGGATGTGTTGTTGTGTGCGTGCGTGAAGAGGTTATGTTTTCATTTCTCAAATAATTCTGTCTAATTTAATATAAAACAAAAATGAATGTTTCTGTCGGCGATGTCGTGTTACCCGGCGACCACTGTGATGAAATATCAACAATTGGTACCAAAAATAAAGTATTATTAGGGCCCGGACTTCGGAAAGAGATTAGCGGAGTTTTCATTACCAAAGCTGGCGTTTTACGGAGAAAATCACCGAATACTTTCTGGGTGGATAGTTATCAGAAGCGCTACGTACCAGCTAGAGGTGAAAACGTGATAGGAGTGGTTGTACAAAAGCTCGGAGACATTTTTAGAGTTGATGTCGGAAGCAGTATGCCTGCAGCACTTTCATACTTATCCTTCGAAGGTGCGACGAAAAAGAACCGACCTAAAGTTCTCATAGGAGACATAGTATACGCTAAAATGCTTGTAGCGAGCAAAGATATGGAACCTGAGTTAGTTTGTGTTGACTCTCATGGCAAGAAAGGTAGACTTGGCGTATTAGAAGAAGGCTTTGTATTCAAATGCTCATTGAACCTAATCAGGAAGATTTTAAACCCGCAGTGTCCATTACTAGAGTCATTGAAGAATGAGTGGCCGTTCGAGTTGGCTGCCGGGATGAATGGGAGAATATGGATCAAAGCAAAGACTATGAGAGAGACAATAGCTGTCGGAAATGCCATATTAGGTTCAGAGTATTTGAGCAGTGATGAAATTAAGACAATGTGCAAAAATATTGCTAGCATACTCGCTGGACATGTTTCATGATATAATAAAATATTTTAGCAAATATTTATAGTTTTTTTTTCTAGTTAAAACTAACAACAAAATTACCTATTATAAAGAGCCATGTTGGCCTATTGGAGTTTCATTATGAAGGTTATGGGTTTGAATACCGGCCGGCCTTACACCAATAGACCAATGCCTCTAATTGACATTTCTCTTATGATGAAGGAAAACATCATGATGAAACCTGCAGCTTAGACACAGTTTCTAGATGTATTAACAAGTTCTTTCTTCATAACACAGTTGAATAGCTGAGATGGTAGGGTTGTATAGGTGCTCAGCAAGCCTATTTCATCCTCATGTAAAAAGAACCCAACCTAAAGAGTCTAGTTGGGTGTATCCCACTATTTCCATGGAAATACAAAATGGAAAAAGTGGGACAAGTGTTTTATCCAAATTATATCCCATTATTTTCATTGCGGCAATAAAAGCAGTAGTTATTTGTGAATCTGTTCTCTCAATTTGTTACGGCCATGGGTACAGCCAGGTTAAAAAAATCTTCCTCTTCCGGGGTGAAGCCACAAGAACACAGGAAAACGCGTTTTTTGTCGCCACCGCCAGCAAGGGAAATAGTGGGAGAAACTGTCCCAGTATTTCCATCAGTGGAAATTCATAATGGAAATAGTGGGATACACCCGGTCTAGTTGTCTTTTTTTTTCTCTATTTATCACTATTAAAGTTATAGGTCAAAGGGACAGATCAAATTAAAAATCATAAAAACAGTGATTTGAAATTTATTTTGGCAAATGTAACTAGCCTATCCTTTATAAGTCTCAATTTTACAAAGTGTTAATCTACATTTGACTGAAAAACTAATCACTTTTCTATATATACATACAGACAGTCATTAGACTTAGGGACAAAGTTCAATAAATTAAAAAAATACTTAAAAATATATTTAACATCATGTTTTATAACATTTTTCAATTACTTTATATGAGTTTTTATTGAATTTTCATTTATGAAAGAATATCTACACAATCCATTATAGATTACGCTCATAATGGTTAAGTAACATCAAAAATTATTTACAAATAAAAACATTACGAACCAGCAGAATAATAATATGTTTCTTTTTCATGAAAAGTGAAGCAACAACAGTAGCTATTGTAGAACCTACTTGATGTTATGGTGATATCTTACCGGTTGCGCAGAAAATTACATTTTTAGTTTTTTTCACATAAACACTAAGACAGGTTACGTTATTTTCAAACTACTTCAAAAAATATAGTTCTCATGTAGGTAACTAGTTATACCTCGCGCAGCGAATGGTGACCTCTGCGGTAAGTGTAAGGGTATGCGCAGAACTCGATATTTATATGAAAATTGAGTTCTGCAGGGGTATGCACCCCTTCTACTTTCCATCAGAGGTCAACATTCGCTGCGCAACGTATACCAAATTAGATTTTTTTTTTAATTTTGCACCTAATTTAAATAACAATTTTAATAACTACACCTTGTACATGAATTGATGGATAACCATCAATTAATATGATGCACATACAACTTATTTGGGATTGTTACAAATAGCTACTACCTACTAATTAAGTAGTAGGTAGTTCCTCCATTTTGTGCATTTTTTAGTGTTATTTGATTTTTCCGTTTTTATTTTATGATAATGACAGTTTCTTTAAAATTATAACGTAAGTAGATAATTATTTCATAGGTAGTTTAATATTGATTCGGAATTACTCTTGTACTATCATACAAATTTAATTGAAAAATTAAGTTCAACGTTAGGCTTTTTTTTTATTATTTCGTTTTCCGAAAAACTGTTCTGTTTCTGAATTTCCCGCGTATCCGGTAAAATATAAAACACTGCGCATACATAATACTGATATCATAATCTAGGTCCCCAAAGACAAAGCCTCTTAAGAAATGGTAACTTTAAAATATACAAAAACAAAATGTACTTAGTATGTAATTGTATAGTAACTATAAAGGTCAAAACGTTAACAACCTACTGAAGGAATGTTATCAATAGTTATTTACAATAAAATTACAATACGTACAATGCTTATTTTATTTCATTAATATAATAATTATAATATATTTACAAAAAAGTTGATGCATATTACAAAAAAGTTATTTTTTAATTAAGAATTGAAGGTTTTCTCAGGAGTTAAACCTCTAAGAAACCTCAAAGAGAAAAAAAAGTATAAAATAAATGAATCCAGACATATTGACGAGTTCTTTCTTCGAGACACGGACGACTAAGCTGAGAGGGTGGTATAGGTACTGGGTAAGCCTACTCGCCCCTGAATAGCAAGGATTTAGAATTAATTAAGAACAGTAGTTTTTAATAATTAAGTCATGATTACTTCATTGCTGTATAAAATAAGGATTTTCATTAAACCGTAAACTCAGATCTAGTTTTAAAATAATCTTTACAAAATATGCAGCAACTAATTAATATAAAGGAACATTATTTTTCGTCAACACTTTCTTCAATAATATTATAAAGAGGAAAGATATTTTGTTTGTTTTTATACTGCTACTGGATTAATTTTGCTGAAACTTTGGTATGAGGATGCATTGATTCATTGGAAGTGCTATAGGTTTATCCAGATAGTCCTACGAGATCGGGAGTTACGCGGGTGAAACCGCGGAGGGCTGCTAGTAATAAATATATTATTTAAAACGAGATATATTTTACAATTTGTGTTATATTTACAACTTTCAACAGTACCGAAATATCGAGCTCTACATTATTTCTATATACAGGGTGATTTTTTTATATGGGCCTTCATTTCATAAACTAGCGATAACGAAAAATGCTTAACGAATTAACGTGCCCGTAAGTATTTGCCAAAAACGAAAAGTGCATCATTCGATTTTTGGAAAAGTCATTTTTAGTCAGAAATAAAACCTGTTAATTTTCAATAAAAATAATCGCCCTATATTTTTGTACTAATCGATAGTGTTTGCTGATAGAGATCAATTCTTGGAAACAAACATAGTAAGACAAATTAGAGGAAATAGCTCATTTTTGTAGTTTTCATTTTCACCTTTCTGTTTCTGGATAGACAATAGTGTATGAGGATATATAGGGCAAGTGATATTTTTCTAAATGTTTTAAAATATGTTCTAAAAACTTTTTTTACGTAACATTTGTAAAAACAGTACATACTTTTAGTGCAGTAGTTTGTTACCTGCGACCTTCTGACTGATTTTTTTCAGAGATAGATAATATGAAGAAATACAGGAGATTACAAAAAAAAACAGCGCACTCCGGGAGTGCAGGCAGAAGTGAAAACAATAAACTTGTTATTTCTCATAGAATATTTCTTGAAACGATCTGCTACTGCCATCTATTAGCACTCACTTAAACAAATAGAGTTTATTTTTTATTCGCTAGATGGCAGTAAAAAATTTAAATCAGCGCCATCTACAGTCGAATAGCGGTCTTTCTAGAAACTAAGTTTCTCAATTTGTGTAATAGATGGCAGTATAAGTTAAACAAAAAGACTAACACAAATAAAATCTCATCTGTCGCGTCAAAATCTGTCGCGAGAACGGCTGAAAATGCTCACCCACAAAAGTGCCCAACGCGCCATAAGAAGTTTTCACTTCAAAAATGACCTATTTCCTTTAATTTGCCATACTATATGTTTCCAGGAATTGATATCTATTAGCAACACTATCGATTTCAAATAGGAAATTATATATTTTTTAAATAAAGAGGTTTGATTTCTGTAGTGACTTGAGTATAATACTAATGAGACTGTTTTACCACTCCACCCTTTTATTTAAATGGTGTTTGTAATAAAAAAAATATCTATCTACCTATATAATGATGCAGTTTTAGTTTTTGTCAAAATGAGGCACGCAACCTTTTAGCATTTTCGCTATCTCTTATACTTTAGGACTGGGTCGTAAAGGTTCATGTAAAAAAAATCACCCTGTATAGTCCAGTGCAAACATACCACTTACATAATAAATACATAAATACTATACATTAATTATTATTATACATATTTACAATTAATAGCAATTAATCAGCAGTCAACTCTTCCCTTCAAACATATCATCATAGATTGAAAATGGTGTATAGGTAGATCCCACCGCCCATACAAAATAGCGTACGTTTATTTTAGTAACGACGCCCGGCGGTTGTGTGGCTTCGTCAGCGACGCGCGCGAAGCCAAAGCGACGAAAAAACACGCTCTTCTCAATACATGTCAATGTCATATTAAAAAAAACTCTATTATGGTTATACTATAATACTTGTTTTGGCAAAAATGTTATTTTTTATCATAAAAATTGTAAATTAAATAAGCTCGTAAATAACGTAGGCCATAGAGCATAGTCATAAGGAGTATTTGAAGTTTCGTTTTTTATGTGTGACGGTTTATGTTTGACAATCTATATACCATTCTTAATCTACGATATTATAAATCAAAAGATATTTAACATTACACAAAAAGAGAGCAATCTTAAATCCTCAACTATTTCATCGAAACAATATTACTAAACCATTTTTTATGGTATGGTCCCGAAGGCCCATGAGAATACCCGTTAAAAAATCACCCTGTAAGGTACCTGCGCGTAGTATGGTTTTTTAAAACCCTCGATATTAGTGACAAAACAATAAGAAAATAAACGAAGGCTTCGTTTAACAAAAAGACAATAAAGTAAATTTATGTTTATGTTATGTAATTTTAAGTAAAAAAATTTATCCCGGCAAATGTTGTTTTGCCATTTACAAAAAAAAAAATAGATAGTAGCCGATTCACAGACCTACTGAATATGCTTAGAAAATTTCAGAAAAATCGGTCAAGCCGTTTCGGAGGAGTATGGTTACTAACATTGTGACACGATAATTTAATATCATTAGATATTTTTACGAAATATTTAGTTTTAATTAAGGTGGCAGGTAGCCCTTATTACGCGCTATTTTTATATATTACTAGCGGTCCCGGCAAACGTTGTTTTAAAAAAAACTATATTCGATTTTCAGACCTAACCAACGAATTTACACAAAAAATAAAAAAAAATCATACAAATCTGTTCAGTCGTTTACGTGGAGTTTGGCAACTAACACCGCTACACGAGAATTATAAAAATAAAATACAAAATATTTTTTTTGTTATTTATCTAGTGAAGATATCCATTTATGCTCTCTAATTCAGTGTAAATTAAATGTCTTTATAAATATCAAAATATAATTTAATTACATGATTATGTTCGAGATCAATAGCTTATTTTAACTTATTTACAATACAAATTGTTTACAAACTCAACAAAGGACCCCTAAATTGTACACGTCATCATAAAGTGTACAATTTGGGGGTCTTCAAGTCGCGAGTGAATAGATATCCTCTAGGGAAGCGTGCTACATCTTAGGCCGCGTCACCTACCATCAGGCAGGTGTGATAGTGGTCTAACATACAAAATAAATAGGTATATACATACGCGTCAAATTGAGAAATTCTATTTTATTTCGTCAGTTAAAAAAAATTACCATTATGTATATATTTAAATGTTTTTTTAGTCTCGTTACCGTGATTGGATTTTAGTTTTTTAAACTTGTTAATTATTAATATTTTTTTTATTAATTTATTCTATATGTTTTATACTATGTAGTGATGATTGTTCTCTTACTCTGTCTGTTTCATTTTTGTAATTATTATGTACCTACCTATTTTATTTTTATTTTACTTTTTTCTTGTCCGTGTGCTCTTCTAATAAATGTCTATTTTCACATCACAAAGTTGGCGCGAAATTGGAGTACCTTCGCCTCGTCCTGGGATGGTTGAAATCCGAAGACAAGGTGTTGAGGTAGGTTCAGAAAACTGAGTCAGCTGACCGGGAGAGGTGTACGGGGTGCGAGGGGGACCGAGCGAGCCGCTTGCGCGGGAGTTTCTGTAGCGTCGTCAGGAGGCGGGGGAAGTCGGGCCGGTCTGTTGAGCGGAACGACCAGCATGCCATCAGGATGTCCTGGAAATATATCAATATCACATTAAACTTCACATTACTAGTGTGTGAAGACAATCCTAAAGCTTAGAGACTAAAATCACTATTATTGAAATGTTGTTATCCTAATAATATTTATCTAATAAATTAATGAGTTGAACGACTTCAAACTTCAACTCGAGCAAGACCTTAGAATCTTGCTTGAGTTGATAACATTCTAATAATTGCAGTTCTAAAGCTCTACGGTGGGTCTGCAATTCTGACTGCGATCGTACCCTTTAAAAATATTATGTAATTAGATGTTTGTGAATAAGAAAAAAATTGTTTGTTGCGATAATTATTCTAATTTACCTAGAGTTAGGATATTTTTTAAATGGGACAAAACCATTATTTAAAAGTTTATTTTACCAACTTTAAAAGAAAACAATCACTTATTTTTCATGCATTTTGTTAATAATTTTAATACCTTTAATTTCCAGTGAATAAGGGAAATTTTTCCAAATATTATTTTAATTTATATTTTTTTTTAGTTATAGCTACCAACACGTACTAAGAGTATGGTGGTAGCGTGAAACTTATAACCGAACATCATACAAATATTAATTTTACAGAGTCTTCTGCATGATCAACACGGCTACATACCTTGATATCCCTCGAAGCTTGCATGTTAGCCAGCGACTGTTTCACTCCCTTCCCGACTTGCCAGATTATCGATTCTGGTGGTTGGCCCTTGAACGGATACTCACCTAGTAGAAGTTCGTACCACACCGTACTGGAATATACAATCATTATATTATTACTAGCATACATTTATACAAAACTTGCAGCGCTCCGCGGTTTCACCCGTGTAACTCCCGATCCCGTGAGAATATCGGGATAAAGAGTAACCTATGTTATTAGACATGGATTAATGTATTCTCAAACCAAGTTTTATCAAAATCCAGTAGTTACAAACATTTTTAAAAAATCTTTCCTCTTTATGTGTAGATAGATAGCGTAAGGAACAATTTATGTGCGCTTCTTAATAACATTGCTCTTAATTTGAAGGAAAACATCGTAATGGAACGCGCCGCGGCTTAGAAGGCGCTACAGAAGTATTGACAAAGTTCTTTCCTGTGGGCACTCTGAACATTAGTTATGCGCCAAATAATAAGACTCGTTAAAAATAGCGGTTTCGCCATCTAGAATAAAGGGTTTTACAAACCATTGGTCATCTATGTTACTTGATAGTATTATACTGATGTATACGCCTGGAGTTAACCCGGATAAATAAACTTTGAAATGTTTGACCCTTGAATTTAAATAAGTTCCGTAAACTTACCCGAAAGCATAAACATCAGTCGCCTTAGAGAAGGGTAGATGTAGACTGGCGTGAGGAGTGAGCGCACGGATCAGTTCCGGCGCCAGGTAGCACAGCCAGCCGCCTGGTAGACCTAGCCTTGAACCTGATCCGAGCTCCCTAAACACATTCACAAAAGAAAATATTGTGAATAGCTAATTGTATGTATGCGCTAATAGCAAGTATGCTAACATAAAGTGTGCTAGCAGAAACTTTGATACCCTAAAGCACACTTTCTGTTAGCGCACTTATTTTTAATACACTTCAAAACAGAAAGACACCGTAGAAAGTGTTGTCACAGCAAGTTTGATAATAATTGCACACTTGCTTTACGTTAGAAAATGTGTTACAAGCAAGCGTGCTAACAGCATGTGTGCTGACAGAAAGTGTGCTAAGAGAAACTGCAGTAATACTTTGAGAAAGAAATCTTATTTGGAAAATATTAATGACTAGCTGCGCCCTGCGGTTTCACACGCGGAAGTCCCGATTCCGTGGGAATATTATAGCCTATAGCCTTCCTCGATAAATGGACTATTCAACACAAAAATATTTTTTAATTCGTATTAGTAGTTCCTGAGATAAGAGCGTTCAAACAAACAACGAATAACCTAAGATGAATAATTTTCCCCGTTTTTTTTCACATTTCCCACTGATTCTTCGCTCATTTTGGTCGCAGCGTGATGTTTTATAGCCTAAAGCCTTCCTCGATAAATGGGCTATCCAACAATTTTTCAATTCGGACCAGTAGTTCCTGAGATTAGCGCGTTCAAACAAACTCTTCAGCTTTATAATATTAGTATAGATACTTACTTATTCCCGAAGCACAATTTAGTAACGCTGAAGAGTCCAAAGTCAGTGATGACCACCTTCCCGTTCTCTAAGAATATGTTCTTCGTCTTCAGATCTTTATGGACGATACCGCGAGCATGTAAATACCCCATACCCTACAAATATAAAATATTTTTATAAAGTTATATTATAATAATTTAGACTTGACTTTTGACTAATAGACTGCTGAACTTAGTTAAGGTTGAATGTTTCGTATCGCTAAGCAAAGTATTCCGTTAGATGGCGCTTGTTTTCCCCGAAAGTATTGTTTTATTTTATTTTGCTATAATTGACGTGGAATTAAAGTATTTGTATATATGTTGCCTGTTTTCTAGTTTGCTCTGAACATATTTCAAACATAATTTAATTTTTTGGAAGTCACATTTTAATGTATTTCCAAAGTACAATTTTTAACTCTTGTCACGATATAAATGACACGCACACATACAAAACAATAAACTGTAGCAACTATAGACTATATTTGACGTAGTCCTACAGATACCGATTGGTGTAGTCATTTAGAGCGGCGGGGTAGTGTTCTGAAGAGCCCCAGTTCAAATCTCGATACAAATAGAATTTTTTTTTGAAAATATATTTTTGAATAAATTTTCTAAAACAGGATCAATTTTATGGTAGGTACTGTTAGTAATCTTTTTTTTTAAACTAGGACGAATTCTGAACGATGCAAATTGTACTAGGTCTGAATGGAAAGAGAAAAATAAAGACAAAGTAATGTACAAAAAGGTTTATTTATTTAAAATTAGTTCTATCTTATCATCTTATATCGGGGACTGACATAGCCAGCAACACTTCGACCCCTTGGGATCGATTAACGCAGTGATCCCACTAAGAGGAAAAATCCTATGTTTTTCGGTTTGGGATATAGTTTCTCTGACATTACCGCAGGTTCTGCAGTCAATATTAGAAGTTATCTTCATTTTTAAAAGCATGGTTTTGTAAAGCCATGTCAAGGCACCAATCACAGCTCGTGCTTTGCTTTTTCCGTTATTCAATATAAATTTAGAAGCCCCTCTGGGCCTGCTACCTATGAATTTCTTCGAATGTAGTAGCCCTTCACTGATTTCCCACTCTTGCGTGTGTTTCTTATCAACGTAATCCTTTACGGCCTTTGTGATTGTGCATGCTGGCAGGCCCGTACATGGTTCTGGTCCAAGCATAGCACTTGCCGATCCTGTTCTTGCAGCTCATCAGTCTTCTCATTTCCTGCTATTCCTTCATGGCCTGGGACCCAGAGTAGTCATAGTTTGTTCCTACGGCCCAACTTGTGTGGATAGGTTACCCACCTTGAGGGGTATACTTGTGAAATAATTCAATCACTTACAAGACACTAAAATTCCCTCAAGGTTTATTTTCAGTAGGTGCTCAGATGGATGATACTTTAAACACAATAGTAGGAATATATTAAATGATTATAATATTTTATTTTTGGTTTTTCTATTTACTGACTACTTGACATCTCTGTTGACTCTCCGTTGCCTAGGTAACAAGCGCGCATCTAGTGCGAGGCAAAGTATCGACTGGGTGTATGTTACCAGTGTGTACAACAAACAGTATCAAAAAAACAACAAGACTGCTTGGTTTGTTTCTCACGAATTACTATACTTCATTTATATTTTATTATATTTTTATACTATTAATTAAATGCAAACAAGTACAAATGTTTATTTATTTATTATATACGTAAAGTGATAATTTGATAAGTCTATCAAAATAATGTATAATTCAAGTATCAAAAGTGACGCGACAGTGCCAAAAGTTACATAAAATCTTGCAGGTGTAGGTCTGGCAGCACTGAGTTGAATATCATGCAATTGAAATTATTTTGATTTTTTATTAGACAGATTAGACGGAGAGGCAACGTCGCCCTTATCCAGCAAACTGTATTGCGGCTCTGCTCTAGCGTAATTGCGTGTTCCTGCTTCCACACACAACGCGACAACGTCGCGTGTTTCCACACATCTATGCGTCAACTCACACTATGACCATACGTCAATATAACCATGCACTACCACATACGTAAAATTGGTCTCTTTTTTCACGCTGAAACAGAGTACTTCCTGGATGTTAAACAGTGATATTTTTGGTCTGCCCCTACAATAGCTTAAAATAGGCCTACTTTAAGTCATAATAAGTTAAATATCTCAGTATAAAACGTAGGAATCTCTAAAACATTTAGTAGGGAAAACGTACCACCTTATGTTGATAATTCTCAGAAGATCCAAGAATCATGATCCCAGTCAGTTGTGGAAATCCCAGACACCCGCACTAAGCGTTTTGCTTCGTCATCCCTTATTCGTAAAGCAAAGGAATGGAATAAGTTGCCTGCGTCTGTCGTTTCTACCGTGTGTAACTTAGGGGTCTATAAGCTGGGAGTGAACGAACAGGTATCTTATACACGCGCGTGCTATGTCTTAGACCGCCTCGTCACCTTCTATAAGGAGGAGGCTCACAGCTAAGCGACTCTCGCTGATCGTTTCGTTTCGCTGGTCGCTGTGCGAGTAAACCACGTCTGGCGCGGTCATTACTTCGATGGGTGGCCAATTAGTAGTGTGACTTCGTGAGCCCTTCCGTGGTTCGGAAGGCACGTTAAGCCGTTTGTCCCGGTTGCTACCTCTAGTAGCAGTCGTTAGGTCAAGTTAGAGGCCTTAAGGCGATCTGAAAACTCCAACAATAGGTGAGCCACTAGCGGTCAAATGCTGACTTAAACCTTCTCTCACCTGTGATATCTGTTGCGCTACAATAACGCTCTTGTTGGCGGTGAACTTGTCCTTCCTGAGATGGATGTGTGTGTAGAGGGTCATGCCTTTGCACAGTGACGTCACGATCGCCAGCCGGGGCGGCTTCATGCACGCGCCCATAAACAGGACTAGGTTCTCGTGGCGGGTCTTACGAAATGTCGCAACCTGAAACGGGGAAACAAACGAAATATTAATGCAATATATTTATTGAAGCTGTACAGAGCATAATGTGGCTGGAACTAAAACAAAAGCTTTTTGCAAAATATTTAAAAATTAAATATTTAAGGTTTGCGAGTTTTTTTTCTCGCGGATTTTCAAAACCTACCATAAACAAAAACTTGAATGTTCCAATACACAACCATTATACTGATTTCTTAAGGCATATTTTATTTACAATTTTACGTGTGCTTTGTACCCTGTAGATCGATCGAAACGCAGCCATCGCTGCATTTAATTCAAAATACAAAAACATGTGCGTCGATAAGTCAGTCAGTCAGGACCGATAACTCTTTTATTTATATTTATAGATATCTAGTATGTATTTACCTCATGTTTGAAGGAATCCAACGGTACACAATCGTCAGCCAGGTTGGAGACATGTAACAGCTTGACAGCGACAGCTCCGTGCCAGCTGCCTCGGTAAACTGTACCGAACCGACCCGTGCCTATCACTTCGAACAGCTTCAACTCGTCGTAAGGTATATCCCATTCTTTCATTGATAACTGGAACAACGAGTGGTTTCATTCAAACGTCATGCGGAGAGAGGATGCTCATGTAAGAAGAGTACTTGGAAGTAATTGGTCGTAGAGGGAGAGGAAGAACATAGAAGAAGTAGAAGAAGAAGGATGGTGTCAGGTAGGATATGGGGAAAAGGGGAATAAAAAGGAGAACAATACGGCGTATAAATATAGGAGCCAAAGGCAGAATCTTTTTCTTTGTGTCGAAGGCACAGAATAATGTAAATGAGGTCAGATCCGTCCACTCCAGTATGCGGCTAGATTTTTGGCATTGTTATTGGTTAACATTAACCAGCGTACAGCGACTAGCACTAGAGGGGAGTCACACAGAATGACTAAAATTGTTAATTATTGCATAAATAATGTGTATAACCGTTTGTAGTTCTTTTCCTACATTGTGTTATAATTTAAATACAAACATCCCTTGTAGTTTCTTAGCTTACTCAACCTTTAAAAAAGAGAGCAAAGAAGTGTCTTAACTTTTTGGAAAGATGGTATGGCATCAATATTCACCAATTAGAAATTGGATTTCTTACGAACCCGCACTCCGCGGCCATTTATGGATCGGGTCCTATGGGAAAATCAGGATAAAAAAATGTCTAGCAAATCGGTTCATAAGATACAGCCTGGTGACAGACAGACAGGCAGATCTGAGTAATAGGGTCCCATTTTTAACCTTTAGGTACGGAGCACTAATCACTACATAGTATAAAAAAAAGTCGCTTTCTCTGTCCCTTTTTCCCTTTGTATGCTTAAATCTTTAAAACTACGCAACGGATTTTGATGCGGTTTTTAATAGATAGAGTGATTCAAGAGGAAGGTTTATATGTATAATACATGTATAATATAGCCGTGCGAAGCCGGGGCGGGTCGCTAGTAGAATAATAAACTAACGGAACCTCTTCAAATAATCTCCTTCGACGTACAACTGCCGACATCATTATCACATATAATTATATCACTCAAAACAAATATTCAAAACTCATTTTCACTATTTTAAAACACTTTTTTGACATTACTTAATATCAGTCAAACAGTAATTCAAGGCACAATTTCACTATTTTTAAAACATTTTTTTATATCAATATCAGTTGAACAGTAATTCAAGACTAATTTTTAATATTTTAAAACACTTTTCTGATATTAATATCAGTCAAACTGTAATTCAAGACACATTTTTAACTATTTTTAAACACTTTTGATATTAATATCAGTCAAACAGATTCAAGGCTCATTTTCACTAGTTTTAATTATTTGGATAATATTGTATTCAAATCAAGGTATAATTACGATTTCAAATCCATAGTTATTTTCACTACTAAAATCCACAAAATAAAAACAAAAAACATGTATATAATTTCAAATATCCAGTTTTACATAACTTTAGAAGGTGCAATTGTTAGCCACATAGTTCGCCATGTAATTATTAACTATTATATTTCACACTGTTTTGTACTTGAAGCTTACAAAGCTCAACAGATAAAATGTAATATGAGTACGGAACGTGTTATCTGAATAGCTCGGTTATCGACGACACGGTCTCGCCCACTGGGTTTCCGTTATCAAACAGGGCGTTAATGCTGTAAGTCCATTTAACGTGTCTTATGTGTGATACGGTCAAATATTTCCATAGATAAATAAATATTGCAGGACATTCCACACATCGCCATCTAGCCCCAAGCTAAGTAACTAGACTGCTATTATGCGTGCTAGACAACGGATATACTACATATATACTTTTCTTTCGTAAATATAAACCACAGACAAATATCTAAGCATAAATACTTGTCTACGGCGGGAATCGAACCCGCAACCCGTTTTTTTTTTTGCTTTTTTTATGTCTATTTTTTTGTGTTCAGAAAATAAAATTTTATTTTTTCTGTCTTTCTTTCTTTCTTTTCTAACCCTGTGTTTGGCAGCCCGGCATGGTGACCATTGTGCCAACTTAGTCGTCAGATATTTTACATAATATCCTAACTTGTATTGTATTGTTTGTTTAGTTATTTGTTTGTTTTTTCCCTCTTAACTGTCAAAAAAATCGGTTTAGATGTAGTTATTTTTTAATTCCTAAATTCCCGCGGGATCGAGACTTACACGGGTAAAACAAGCATACCAAAATCAAAATATAACACACACACCGTCTCAGATTCGGGCTGGGAAGCGTTGTGTGCAAAGTCGCGTAACATTTATTTTGTACTAGCGTTGGCCTGCGACTTCATCCGCGTAGAAGTCGAAAATGGACCAAGGAATCACGTCGCCCATACAAACTTTGCCCCCGATAAGTAAGGAAAATCCTTACTTATCGGATGCCTACGTCACACAATAAGTCTCAGGGTTCTACGATCACCGGTTTAGACTGTGCGTTGATCCGTCCGTCAGTAAGGACAAAGGATTTTATATGTATAGATAATGGCCATTCATATTGTCGTATTTTGTATGTGACATCGTTAAATAGTCATACAGAATACTAGACTACTACTACCCCGACTACTTTGTCATTAATTGCTATAACAGTAGGTATAGCCATATTGTTTGTTAGGTATTTAAGCAGATTTTTATTAGGGTTCCGTAGCCAAAGGGTAAAAACGGTACCCTATTACTAAGACTTCGCTGTCTGTCCGTCCGTCTATCATCAAGCTGTATCTCATAAACCGTGATAGCTAAACAAATACTAAAATCAAAAAATATAACCGCACAAAGTGTTCCGTACCATACGGAACACTTTGTGCGGGAGTCCGACTCGCACTTGGCCGGTTTTACTTGAATTATTAAACAGTTATAAAATAGTTTGCGATATTCAAAACTTCACTAAGCTTCCGAAGTATTAGTGATTTCTTGCAAAATAACAAACCATATTACTGAACCCTGAAATATTTTTAAGAAAAACGCATTTTTAGATATTGCACCGCGACTGTTACCACGGTAATACGCATGGCACGGTAATCAGAAGGTCGCGAATTCGAATCCTCGTCACGATCACGGTGCAATTTTTGAAAATCGGTGAAGAACAAACTAACAAACATACAAACTTTCACATTTATATTAGTAGAACAAGTAGTATTTTATCTGTGAAGTGTTTACTTAACGTGTTTTTAAATTATTAGGGTTAAAGTTTAATGTGTATATGTACACAACTTATTTTGATAAGAATTACAAATAGTATTTTTATTTTAACATATAAACCTATAGAGGAGGCTCACAGCTAAGCGACGTCCGCTGATCGTTTACGGTCGTGCGGGTTAAGAGACGCCTGGCGCGGTCATTACTTCGATGGCTGGCCAATTAGTAGTGTGGCAAAAATGTGTTTTCGTGAGCCCCTCCGTGGTTCGTAAGGCACGTTAAGCCGTTGGTCCCGGTTGCTACCTCTAGTAGCAGTCGTTAGGTCAAGTTAGAGGCCTTAAGTCGATCTGAAAACTCTAACAATAGGTGAGCCACACCACTATACGAGAAGAAGAAGGATATAAACCTATCTTAATCAATGAATTTCTAATTGTTTTTATTTGATGAGCATGGGTATGATTAAGAAATACTCTTAAAAATTAATAAGATCATTAATCCTTAACCTAACTAATAATAAAAATCCGAAAGTTTGTTACTTATTTGTTTGTTTGTTCCCTCAATGTCAAAAGACTGGTCCGATTTGGATGAAAATCGGTATGGCAGTAATTCAGGAGATGGAAAAGACATTGGATACTTTGGGACTTATTCGGATAAAATCTACATATCGCGGGTCGCAATTAGTCGGTATATATCCTTATCGCTTTCAGCGATAAGGCCGCCCATTTGTGCAACTTATACTTTCTAGCTATTACTTTACTTTGTGTTTATCGTGTTCTGTTTCTTTCTGTGTTGTACAAATAAAGTTATCTATCTATCTATATAAATAACTAGTAGCGCTCCGCGGTTTCACCCACGTAACTCCCGATGCCGTGGGAATATTGGGATAAAAAGCTGCCTATGTTACTCAAAATGAATCAATGTATCCTCATATCAAGTTTAAATAAAATCGGTCTAGTAATTTCGAAGCCTATTCTTTACAAAAATAAATACAAAAATCTTTCCTCTTTATTATTTATGTGTATACTTACACTATTCTGTCGCGGCCAGCGCGCATCCTGATTGTCTCTGGCCCTCGCTTCCGCCGCGTTTCGTCTAGAATCTGGTAACAAATATATATAAAACCATTTAGATCCGGAGCTTGCGAGAGTACGTATTGCTTGCTCCATACAAATGTTTATGTATTTCTCTATTTCTTCCTAAATGATGCCTTGAACATATCTCTTACGGTGAAGGGAAACATCGTGATGAATCCCGCGACTTAGTTTGATCGAGACGTATTGACGAGTTCGTTCTCTGGACACGATCGACTAAACATAGAGTATAAGTGCTAAGGAAGCTTACTCCCACTATGTCCCACAGGCACTGGAGCGCCCTGAAAAGCGTTGATTACAGTCACCAGCGCTGTATAAAATATCTTGACCTGAATGTGATCTGGGGCCTAAAGCTTCGAGCACATTATGCCAGGCCGCAGCGTGTCGGGTCGGGGCGGAGCGCAAAAATCCGCTCAAATCGCTTCAATACAATTTGTATGAATTATCGCACACTGTGTCGGGCCGCAGCGGCTCGCATTAATGCGAGGCGGATTCTCGTCCGTGCGATGCGGCCCGCCCCGCCCCGCTGCGCCCCGTCAACAGTGTGCTATAGTTAAAAAGAAAGTTCTTTGTCAGAGCTATCCATAACGTAAATTCTGGCAGTACACTGAACTCAAAATCCGTCAATGCACTGTGACCCGGCCCGTCACTAATGTGCTAGGTAAGCATTTTGCTCTGCGCTGCGGCCCGCTCCGCCCCGCTGCAGCCCGGCATAATGTGCTCGAACCTTTAGTCTGCTAACACAATTGTGTTTCAATAGAGTGTCGATATAATCATAATAGAAATTTAATGTCAAAAATATGACATTACATGTCAAATTGGTATTCTCCTAACGTTAACTATTCTATCAAAACACCACTGACACACCACCGACTCACTTTTGTATTCTGCTCTACAATCGTGGCTTAATGGAATCTCGATAGTTGTCAAAACGGTATATTGCTTAGCAACATATACCATGTTGCTAGGCAACACCTGCAAGGTATATATTACCATACCATTGAGACTCCATAGTGATTATATTGCGATGTTATTAAAACTTTAGCAGAATACCAAATAAAGTCACAATCTCGATATAATATCAATAGAGTCTCGATATAATGACAATGGTTGGCCAAATAGCAGAATAAGGCCCCTGTTTGCGGATGAGTGGAGATCGATATTGTCAGTGTGTTTGAAGTTTTGTGAGAGGTATGCATGTTAGCGTGATCAAATTTAACACACATTTTTATTTTACTAACATAGCTACCTATTAACACATTCAATTATTATTATAAAATATGTATGTTAGTCTATAAGGTATTTATCTATGGGCCTTTGTAGCCTGAAATAATTTTATTATTATTATTATTAAATTTTATTTTGTCTAAGTCAATTAATATAAATGGTATTGTATCGTTTTAATTGACTATAATAAATAAATAAATTAGCTTCATCTTGATTAAAATAAATGTAAAAGGGTAATCTTGGGCAATATTTTTTTCATAAATCTTAGTTTTGCTATTTAAAAACAACATTATGTCGTTTTTAGTTGTTCTTTTTTTACCATTTTTAATTTTAAATACTTGCTTTGTACAGTGTTTTTTGTCACCTAAAAATAAACGTCTATTCTATTATATTTAGCCCTCATAGCTATCATTTTTCAACATCATAATATCAGCTCACATTCACTGCTGAACATAGGCCTCACCCAAAGACTTCCAGAGCGATCGGTCACATGGTCTCACCGACTATCAATATTCTTCGTTAGTAAATATTATGTATATTTAAGTGATATCTTACCAGAGTTGAGTGAGTGGACGAGATCTTCTTTGTTTTCGTGATGCGATCTCACGGGAGATGGAATACTGCTCGTGTGGTTCGGACTGCTTACTACCGGACGTACTTCTGTAAATCATTAAATTTTAACTTTAAGATTATACTTATTTATAAGTTTTATCACAGAAATGGCCCTCAACGGCTTGCTAATATAGTTAACAATAAATAAATATTGCAGGACATTCCACACATCGCCATCTAGCCCCAAGCTAAGTAACTACACTTGTGTTATGGGTGCTAGATAACGGATATACTACTTAATATATACTTTTCTTTTGTAAATATACAGGGTTATTGGAAATTATACTAGCAAGCCGTTGAGGGCTACTTCTGTGCACGTAAACAAACAACTTTTGTTCTACGACTTTTGGAAATTCGAAAAAAAAAATTAAAGTTTTGAGGTTATGTAAATTCGAAAAACAGCAAATTTTTTAAAACAAAGGTCATTCAGACTAATAACAGTGACCTCTCCGTGTCAGAAACAGCTGATTTTCAGGTAAACCTAAACCCATTTTTTTTAAATGTTTGAATTTCCAAAAGTCGTAGAACAAAAGTTGTTTGTTTAGGTGCACAGAAGTAGCCCTCAACGGCTTGCTAGTATAATTTCCAATAACCCTGTATACTTATAACACAGAAACAACCAGACCACAGACAAATATCTAAGCATAAATACTTGACTGAGGCGGGAATCGAAACCGCAACCCTGTACTCGTTTCTAAGCGATGTGATTATAAGTAAGTATCATCACCTGGAAACTGGAACTGCTGTTTGTGCGTGAGATGCGAGGGGTGCGCGGGATGCGAGGCGGCGGGGGGGTGCGGCGCGGGGTGCGGCGCGGGCGCACACAGCGCGGGGGACGAGGGAGTCGAGCTGTTGCACGAGGACGTGTTCGAGGACGAGTCCGGACCGCCTGCGCCGGTGCTCGGGACACCCTGAACGAGGGAATCACAACATATTATTTGTTTACTTTAGGGACGTTTAAATTATTTAAGATCAAATATATTAGACATGGGCCGACTAGTTGCCGACGGGAAAGCCGACTATTCGGCATATTTTATAGTCGGCGACTGGTCGACGACTAATCGGCAAAATATGCCGATAAAAATCGGCACTTAACCTGTAAAATAAAACAATTACTTATTTATATGTAGAAACTTTAATAGTTTTCGAAACCTCTAACTATCTGAACTTATTTTAATTTTACATACTTATTTAAATAAAAGTACCTAGTAAAGTACCATATAACTTAGTTCGGAACTTAGTTAGAAATCAGTCAGTCATTATATTGAGTTGCATAGTTGAAAATAAAATGAAAACAAAACACGTCACAACACGCTCGGCGTGGTCCCACGATCACTCGTATGCGTCCGCGAGCGAGCCGAGTGATGACGACATAGTCCGAAAACTTCCGAAACGCTAGTATTCAAATGATCGGCACTGCCGACTAGTCGGCAATTTGAAAACCGATTAGTCGGCTAATCGGCTAGTCGGCAAATACCATAGTCGGCCCATCTGTAAAATATATCCAAATGGTTTTTACGATCATCTGGCGACCTGGGGCCTTAATCTGCTATTTTGCATTAATGGATTAACCATTGTCATTATATCAAGACTCTATTGATATTATATCGAGATTGTGACTTTATTTGGTATTCTGTTAAAGTTTTAATAACATCGCAATAGAATCGCTATGGAGTCTCAATGGAATGGTAATAGATACGTCGCTAGTGTTGCCTAGCAATATGGTATAATATATTGCGTAAGCGATCTAAAGCAGAATACCAAAGTGAGTCAATGGTGCGTCAGTGGTATTTCGATAGAATAGTTAACATTAGGATAATACCAATTTGATATATATTAAATGTCTATTACGATTCTATCGACACTCTATTGAAACACAATTGTGGGCCCCTGGAAGTACAATTTCTGTTTATTACTCCGAAGATCCTCGTCAGATCCTTACACTTTTATAGCTTTTACGATTCATGAGATACAGCCTGGTGACAGACAGACAGACGGACAGTGGGGTCTTTCTTAGTAAAATGATCTCGTTTTTACCCTTTGGGATCCCTAAAAAAGAATCATCTCCATCGGTCGAGCTGATACATAAAAAACGCGGCAAATTGAGACCCTTCTCCATTTTTGAAAACTGGTAAAAAAGTATATTATAAATAAATAAAATAAATATTGCAGGATATTGCACACATCGCCATCTAGTCCCAAGCTAAGTAACTAGACTTGTGTTATGTGTGCTAGACAACGGATATACTACTTGTATACTTTTCTTTTGTAAATATATACTTATTATGGGTGTATGTTAAAATGTATAAACTCAAAATACATAACGTTATAATTCATAAAGTAATGATCAAAATACATAAAATCTAATTAAATTTGTTTCAAATAATATACGAAATACATAATGACAAATGATATAAATTTAAAATACATTAATTCAAATAAAATATATCTAAAACAAATAAAGATTTAAATGAATAATTGACTTTACTTATAAAAAAACCCTACGAACGAAGCAAAATATTACAGCAAAAAGTTCAATATCGATAGTCATAATACCTATGTTCAAAATGTTTTCAAAATGTTAATTATTACACATAATTATGTTCAATATATCTACGTAAAAATGCCCATATATAAAATACACGCTGTCCTAATCGAGTAAAATAGGTAGAATTCGGTTCTAGCACTCGTCACCTCGTAGTCCCATTACGATATTCAGTAACGTATTTATCCTCCTGTATATCGACATGGATAGGTTAGGTTCGGTTTGAACTGCGACCACATTGCACGAGCCGAGCGAGCGCAGCAAGCTGTGCCGCGGCAGCGGACGGCGAGTTTTAGAACCGAATTCTACCTATTTTACTTGGTTAGCGAGTGCATAATTTATAAAAAAAAATTAAAACCCCAGGTGAATTTATTGTAGTAAAATGAACCGTCAGAACTGCCAGTACCGAATTCTACCTACCTATTTAACTTGGTTACGGCACGGTGTATTTTTTTGGAAAAAAGAATGACTGGTACTTACCTACTTAATAAATACTCGGTATTTACTTTGAACTTCGGTATTTGGAACTTTCTTATTTTAATAAACAAATTATGTACTTATATTCTGGTTTTTGTTTACCTATAACTTATATATTCTGATAGTTATACATTTTAAAGTTAGGCTTGTTGATTATTTTTTATTATTATATATTTAGAACTTTATGAATTTACAGTTTATGAATTTAAAACTTATGCTATTTAACTTTATGTATCATTATGTATTTTTATTTTCGGTATTTTAACTTTATGAATTATAACGGCAGTCCGGCATGGTGACCATTGTGCCAACTGGTTCGTCAAACAACTGGGTATTACATTGTTAGTAACCGTGTTGTGTAGAGGTGGATGCTGACGACGACGCGGTCGGTGCGTGAACGTGGAGAGGAACCTGCCGGCCGCGCCCCCCGTGCCGGTCGCTGTGCCCCCAGTGCCGGACCCCGCGCTGTCGCTGCCCCGCGGCGCCGGCACCGGAGACACGCATCCGTAGTAACCACCTGTTGGGACACACATTGGGACATATTTCACCTAATTATACAGATTTTATACTAGTCTACTACATCTAGGAATTAATAGTAAACTTTTTTTTTAATTTGTGATGTGTATGTATGTTTTTATTTTTAAGTTTATTTGTGTAATTTAATTTTTAGTTGTGTGTTTTTTTAATATATAAAATATATTTAATTAATAAAAACCATTTAATGCTTGGTAATCTTTTGCGAAGGTGTAATTTAATAACACCCTAATCCATAAACATTTAAAAACCTAATTTAGTTAAAATCGTACCGTCCAGTCGGGTCGGCACACAGCTTCAAGATGCTAGTTAAAGTTGCGTAGCAGATATCGTTCAGAAGTAGTAGTAAGTAAGTAAGTAATGAGCACAAAACACTTTAAAATATAAACCCCGATTTATTAAAGTATTATGTTACAGGTATAAGTAAAGCGACTCTCGCGGCACGTGCGTTGCCTTAGTTAGTGAGTTTTGTACTAAATTTGCTAGTTAGGTAAAATTAACGGAATGTGTACGATGGCTCGTACAAAAATGTTTGTCACTTTCGCTCAACTGCCATCTGTCAAAGTGCGAAAGTGATAAAATATATCACTACATAGTCACCATCACTACATAGTATAATATAAAGTCACTTTTCGCCGTCCCTATGTCCCATTGTATGCTTAGATCTTTAAAACTACGCAACGGATTTTGATGCGGTTTTTTTAATAGATAGAGTGATTCAAGAGGAAGGTTTATATGTATAATACATGCATAATATAGCCGTGCGAAGCCGGAGAGGGTCGCTAGTATTACATAAAAGAAATTAAAAACTTACCATCTTTATGAAACTTATCCTTGAAAGCCGCAACAAATTCAGGCGGTAGGCCGCAAGACGAAGGAACTTTACTTTCACAATCTCTGTAACAATGATATAGAAAATAACATTTTGTATTGATCGTGCAATGTTGGTTGCGGTTATGTGTCAGTTCGTCGCAAATGTCTTCAATTCGCGAGTGAACAGGTATCTTCTCGGAAAGCGTGCTACATCTTAGGCCGCATCGTCACTTACTATAAGGCAGATGTGATAGTGGTCAAACGCTGACACATTTTTTGTAAAAACAAAATGAACTCAGGGATAGGAGCAGAAGTGCTACCATAAGTTGTTAAACACACTCGATCAAAAGTAACATATTGAGTTTTTACTACTAAACTTTAAAACTGAAGACTGAAATTGAGAAAGATAGCTTAAAACAGTATCTCTGTTTATATTTAAGAGCCCACAATGTCCCACAGGGCAGAGGCAAGGCAAAGGCCTCTCTACCTTTCTTCCATTGATTGCGATCTGTAGTTATTGCACACCAGTTATTCCTATAGAGGTTAAAATCGTCTCGTTATCACAGTCTTAGTCTACCCCATTGTCGTGTCCGTGTGGGGGACCATTTGATTGTTATTTTGGCCCATTGTTCATCATCTCTGTTTAGTATGACCAAATAATCTTCTTCACTATCACTACATAGTATAAAACAAAGTCGCTTTCTCTGTCCCTATATCCCTATTTTTTATACTTAAATCTTTAAAACTACGCAACGGATTTTGATGCAGTTTTTTTAATAGATAGAGTGATTCAAGAGGAAGGTTTATATGTATAATACATGCATAATATAGCCGTGCGAAGCCGAAGCTGGTCGCTAGTTCTTTTATATAAAAACTAGCGAACCGTCATCAAAATCCGTTGCGTAGTTTTAAAAATTTAAGCATACATAGGGATATAGGGACAGAGAAAGCGACTTAGTTTTATACTATGTAGTGATGAGAAAATTATTTCACTGATTACTTTTTTGTTGTGTTTGTTATTGTCAGGAGAAGGTTCTTAAGAAAGGAAAAATTAAGAAAGTTGCGCGATAGTTTTCGCGCTAGTACTCAATATAAGGTAAGTTAATACGGTAATGCGTAAACAAATCATCGTATTAGATGTGAGATGGATGAGTAAGTTACCTGTGACACTTGAACTTGCACTCCTTGCACTTGAGCCCGGAGCCGAAGAGCATCTGTTTGTCGCAGTAGTCGCAGGTCGCGATCATGTTGAACGTCTTCGTGAACCGATGCGCGATGTCGTGCGCCATGCAGCGGGTGACCGGGGTGCGGGGGGTGCGAGGGGACCGGGGCACGCCGTACCACACCTTGTTGCAATATATCAATAATTTAATATTGCAGGACATTCCACACATCGCCATCTAGCACCAAACTAAGTAACGGGACTTGTGTTATGAGTGCTAGACAATGGATATACATACTACTTTTATACTTTTCTTTTGTAAATATATACTTATTATACATAGAAATAACCAGACCACAGGCAAATATCTAAGCACAAATACATGTCTGAGGCGGGAATCGAACCAGCAACCCTATGTTTAGCAGTCCGGCATAGTGACCATTGTGCCAACTGGGTCGTCAAACTTTCGTCAGAGCTTTTGGTGTTCTCAAGAATATTTTTTGTACTACATCGACTATCCCTATCTTCGAGCGAAGAGTGGTGTTTCGTACGCGGTCGGCGGGTTCTAATAAAACTTACATTATTATTATAATAGTTATGTGTGGGTGGATGAGTGTGTGTTGGTGTGCTCTCAGGTTCAGGTTCTCGAGGAGACGCCGGCGGAGTGGTGCCCTCGGCTGTGTTCACGGCTGATGACTGACTGTTATCACTGTAACAAGAAAATATGGCTCATTAAATGACTACTTAGGAATTTCGACTTTGATCAGCTGTCATGATCTCCTGGCAGCTGATCAAACTCAAAAATACTAGAAAGAAAACGAGTCCACGGGTCTTAAAATAAGTAGTAGAATACGAATTCTTACAATAGATATCTGTCTGTCTGTTTGTTATCTATGCAATTACAAACTACTGTACTATTTAACTGTGTGTCGTAGAAAGAGAGATGCAAGTATCAATGGATCCACCCACCAATGTGACCGAGGTGGTGGAATCTAATGGACAGAGGGTTGCAGACGGGGTTCGCCGGAGTCGCAGAGTCGTAAAATATTAATACAGAGTGACACTTTTATTTCTGTATGGTATTATTGTTTGTAGCCCATTTTGCCCCACTGCAGAGCAAAGGCCTCCCCCCCCCCCACTTTCAACTGTATCCAGTCTAGTGCCAGCAGAGTTAAGTCTCTAAGATGCAAGTCCAAATGGGCAAAAACCAAGCCCAGAAATCTCCTTCTGGGCCTGGTTTTTGCCAACATCGGGTCGGATATGGCCAGTCCACTTCGACAGCAATTAGTTTGAGAGAGCAGTTCCGTCCGTGTATAGTTACTAAGTGTTAATAATAATGATGTATACCTGAGATCAGAAGCGTCAGGTCGTGAGAGTTGAGACTCGTGAGAGCGTGACTTGGTGAGCGGAGCGCCGGCCACAAGCCGCGACCCACCGGCGCCACCTGACGGGGAACGGACGCCGCTTCCTAGAGTCATATCAATTCATATTAATATTACCTCTCAGCTGGCAGAAAAAAAAAGTTAAAGTACTAAACACTAAACAAAATCAAAATCGGTTCAGCCGTTCGGGAGCTACGATGCCACAGACAGACACGTCAAACTTATAACACCCCGTCGTTTTTACGTCGAAAAAGTTCATGAAGATCGGAGAACCGAAAATAAATTATTGTCGAATAACTTCTTTCTTCTTTTCGTGTCAGGGTACAGCCATCAATTATGTCTGGCTAATATTGCGTCACAACTACAGCAACATCATTGGCTTCATTTAGGTCCTCTAACATGCAAGTGCCTGTTCGGGCACAGTTAAAATTAAATTAATTAAGTTTACAATAAATTCATGGTACAACCAGGTAACTAAAGTGGAGGCATATTGTAGTTTTAAAGCCCTGCTTGATTTGAAAACATTCTAATAATAGCTATTTTATCAAAATATCCTTTCGTACACACCTTTCTTATGATTGGTGTTGGTGTGTTCTTCATTGTTGTGTTTGTTAGGTTTCGGCCTGGAACGCGGCGAGGCGCGCGCGTGTCGCTCCCACGAGTCCCAGAACAGTAGCAACTCAGACCCTTCACCGCTCTCACCTCGACCTAGTGCCTCTGGAATATTATAACATAATATTTAGGAAACTACCCGCGGGAATATCTGGAGAAACAGTAGCCTAGGTATAGGCCATGCACTATATTTTACGGGCCCACATGCCTCATACAGCGCAGCGTAGTAATTCCAGGACTACAGTCTATCTCTATCTAAATACCAAGTTTCAGGAGCGGTGATGGCCTAGTGGTAGATAACTCAATTTTAATTGCGAAGGTCGTGGGTTCGAATCTCTGCCGGCCGTGCACCAATGAATTTTTATTATAAAAATGATTGACATTGCTCTTACGGTGTAGGTAAACATTGAGATAAAACCCGTGGCTTAGTTGACTCCAGGCGTATCGACAAGTTCTCTTCTCTGGACATAGTCGACTAAGCTGAGAGGGTAGCCATAAGTGCTCAGCGAGTCTATTAAATTCTTACACAAAAAATACCCAAAAAAAAGCCCGTATACAAGTACATACCAAGTTTAATCCCAATAGGTTCAGTAGTTTTTGCGTGAATGTCACAATAGCCATTGAGACTGAAGCAGTGGCGGTCGTCATCATCTCATGATGGTAAGTCGAGGGTTTAAATAATACTGTGAATATGAAATGTTACATATGCCTGTAAGTTTTAAAATTATCCTCACCAATATAAGTTCTAAGCCGATGCATAGCCCTCTGAAGCCTAAGTACTTCCTCGTCACGAGCGGCCGCCAATAAAGCTCTCATTTCGTGGTCGGAGCGCTCTCGCAGCGTCTCCAATGATGGCAAACGGGAACAAACCGCCTGAGGATGTCGATTATTAGTCAGATTCTTTACCAAATACTATGGAAATAAAATAAAATTAAAGTTGTGGCTAACTGATACATGAACTCACTGCTCAAATAATAGACGAATCCATGGGCGTACCCACAGTGGGGCAAGGTGGGCATTTGCCCCACCCTGACCGGAGCTTATAATAAAAAATTAGATTTTTAATATAAGTAACAAATATAAATATTCGTTAAGTTAATACTTAATTATTATTAATTCTCTCCAATTCATTTATTTTTCTTAAATTTAAATTTTTATAAAAACAAACTGATTACAAAATATATACATCACTATAAAAACTTATAAAATAATTCTATCTAAGCTTTAAAACCTAACCTAAATAAAATTTAATTTACAAGTTTTAAAAATAATGTATAAATTTTGCATATAAAACAGTAAATCATTATAAAAACCTAAACCTAGAAGACCGTCGGCAGCGAGGCAGGGCCTAGGCTACCGATGGTTAGAGCCGCAGAGAGAGGAATCTTCTGACAATACGTGCCGTATCCAAGATGACTGCCTTCTGGATCTGACCCTTGACCCAACCATCCAGCGAGAGCCTCTTGAGGTGTTGATCAAGGCTCTTCGCTATGAGTCCATTTGCCGATACAACTATCGGAACAATACTCGTCGAATCAACGTCCCACATGGCGGTAATCTCGTGGGCCAAGTCCAAGTACTTAGTTTCTTTGTCCTTTTCGGCCTTGACGAGATTAACGTCATGTGGAACGGTTATATCGACGAGTATTGCCCGTCGCTCCGACCGGTCTACTATCACGATATCAGGCTTATTGGCGACAATAGTCCTGTCCGTGATGATAGACCGGTCCCAGTAGAGCATGGCACGGCCGTTTTCTAGAACTGGCGCGGGTGCATATTGATAGTATGGCACCTCTTGGTCCACGAGTCCATATTTAAGAGCAAGTTGCTGGTGGATAATCCTAGCTACTAGGTTATGTCTGTGCAAATACTCACCATTGGCAAGATGAGAACAACCGGAAATAATATGCCTGAGTGACTCCCCGGGACGGTGGCATGCCCGACAAATATCGACCGTACCGTCCTTCAGGATATATTTCCGATAGTTGTTCGTCATCATTACCTCGTCGGCAATTGCACAAACAAAACCTTCGGTTTCCCCAAAGAGGTCACCGAAACGTAGCCAGTTCACCGAAGCGAGGAAGTCTACATCGGGATCTGTAAGAGCCCGATAAAACCTCCCGTGCAGCTCCTTGCTCTTCCATATGTCCTTGCGGTCCTCGACGCTGAGTATCGAGGGTTTACGCCAATTCTCTTTTGCCAAGGAGAGCGGAGTGAGGTTATTATCCACAGCTACCACATCACAATGCATCCCACTCTCGGATCCGAGAAAATATTCCCTGAGGCTGCACACTTCCCGATTGTGTAGGGTCTTAGCATTTAAAAAGCCTCGACCACCACTCTTTCGGGGAATGTACAGTCTCATCACCGATGAGCGCGGATGAAGCATGCGATGGACTGTCAGCTGTGAACGTACTCTCCGATCCAGGGCGTCAAGTTCAGTCTGAGTCCATCTAAGTATGCCAAAAGTATAGATGAGTAAAGGCATAACCCAGCCATTGAAAGCTCGCACTTTGTTGCCACCCGACAAAAGACTGTTAAGAACTTTTGTCAAGCGACCAAAGAAACGCTCTTTCACTGACTGTTTTACGTCCCCGTCAATAGCTAATGCTTCTGCCATACCTAGATATTTGTAAGGTTCGCCTTCAGAGAGAGATCTGAGCGATATTGTCTCTGAAAGTTGCAAATCTGATGAATTTACAACTTTCCCTCGTTGTACATGTAGGACCGCACACTTATCGATACCGAACTCCATATTGATGGCGCTGCTGAAATTATGAGTGATTTCTAACAAGGCCACCAACTCTGGTTTTTTAGTAGCGAAAAGTTTGAGATCGTCCATGTACAGCAAGTGAGAAATAACTTCACCCTCTCTCCGTAGTCGATAGCCTAAACCTGAATTCTTAAGCAAAGTGCTAAGAGGATTCAGGGCTAGACAAAACCACAGGGGACTCAGACTGTCACCCTGAAATATACCCCGCTCAATCCTTATGTAGTCCTCCGGCTCAGAAAGAGTATCTACACCGCCTGGTTGACAAAGCACCGTGATCCATTGCCTCATGCACGAATCAAGAAAATTTCTTAGAGTTGTATCGATTTTATACAACTCTAAGACCCTCCTTAACCATGAATGAGGCACCGAATCGTAGGCCTTTTTGTAGTCGATCCAGGCAGTAGAAATATTTCTTCTGTTCCGACGAACCTGTTGGCATACGGCCATGTCTATAAGGAGGAGCTCCTTAGTACCACGGGACCCAACCCTACATCCATTCTGAGCTGGGGCCAAAATGTTATTCGCAACGATGTGCGAATTAATTTTGACCGTCAAAATGGATGTGAGGAGCTTATAGATGGTAGGCAAGCATGTAATGGGTCTGTAGTTCTTAGCTTCCGTGGTACTACCGGACTTATGGAGCAGGAAGGTGACACCAGTTGTTAGGAAGCTCGGAAGAGAACCTAGTTCAAGGGCCTCTTGGAATTGTGTAGCGAGTCGAACGTGTGAGCTTCGAAACCACTTCAGCCAGAAGTTGTGCAATCCGTCCGGTCCAGGACTTTTCCAGTTCTGGGCCGTACGAATCGCACATTTTACATCTAACGGTGTAATACTTATGGCCTCCATGGTCTCAATCGGCTCACACGCATCGCTAACAACACGCATCCAATCACCCTCGGTGTGATCGACGGGCACCGACCAGATATCACGCCAGAAATTAATCATGGTTCGGCTATCTGGCCTTTGCTCGTCAATCACACGCTGACTAGGCTTTTCCCAGCTTCGGTATACCTTTCTTTGATCACTCTGAAACATACTATTCAGTTGGTATCGATCCACACGCTCTCTGTAGCGCCGAATGCGTTTTGCCCACGCGTAGATTTTCTGCTTCAGAAAGTCAATGCGTTCCGTGACACAAGACATGTACTGTTGCGGCCTAATGCCGGTCCCAGCAAAGGCTTGGTTCACGAAACGCATCACTCGGGGGCGAGTGTTGCCTCCTCTGAAGCAGATTAGCTTTGCAATGAGTGTCCTAAATGTATCGATACGTCGCTCGATCCGCACCTGCCAAGCAGGGACATATGACGGGGGCCGAGGGGCTCGGTCAGGGTCCGGAAATCTGACACGAGCCACACGACACGCCGTAATAGCCCCGCAATACAAGATAGAGTGAGTATCGATTAAATCCTCACAAGCACCCAAGTAGGGAGCTAGTAAGTCATCCAGGGCACCCACTAACGCCAAATTACGTCTATGCGTAGGCAAACGAGGCAATCGGGGCCTAGAACTAGCTGGGGATCTATACAATTGAATTGCATCCTCCAAAGTTCTCCTCAAATGCTCATTGCACTGGGTACTTACGCTCATATTAGCAGAATCATCTTCTTCAGCGACTAGGTCCACCCGGGACATCACAGCCAATGACACCTGGTTCGGTGTCAGTGACGGCGGGGCAGGCGGATCTCGTTGCGAGTCCGAAGTCATGCCAATAGGTAGCGCCTCGGTGCGAAGACGGTCAAGAGTAGAGTCGTCCAACAACTTACACCGTTGGATAGCTCTCACTTGATCCGACAGTCGTTGGGCAGACACGGACACGGTTGGTTCAAGTGCCTGAAACAAAGGCAGCATCCTGTCACGATACGTAGTCATGAAGGTTCCTCCCTTTGTAGCCCTGTAATAGGCGCGCATGCAGTTCTCATTCATAGTCTGAGACCATCGCATGCGACGCACTACACCATCGGTAGCGAGGGCCGGGCGCGGAACGCTGTGTCCCGCAGGCCCCAAGCGTGCCGACGGTGGTCGCCCTCGTCGTCGCGCAGGTGGTGGTGGCGGCGTCGGCGACGACAGCCCGGATTCACTGCTACTGGCGGAGCCGCGAGTGTCCGGAGGTGTGTAGTACACCTCCTCATCCGACGACTCGTGGCTGGTCACGGGCTGCCTGGCTGGTGGTTGTGCGTGTAGTCTAGCTGTTCCTGTCGTTGCATTTTTCACTTTTTGTCTGGTTATCATCACAAAATTTAAGAAATCATAATAAATATTTTTGACTTTGACATGTTTTGATTTTGAACGTTATGAATTATATATAATGTGACTTGTTGTTGTTCTGCGTGTTTGATATTGTAAAATAAAGTTAAGAAATATATTTGTAATAATTAAAATAAAATATGTGAGAAAAAATGCGTATGACATGTATGACAGCTCTTTTTTTTTTTTTATTATTATTATTATTAATTATTATTAATTTATAATTTATTAAGGGGTGGCGACTGGATGGCCACGGTGTCAGTTTTTCGGTCACACATCAAAAGAAGTGGGCCAGCGATGGCGTGGTGTATAGATATAGAATTGGTACGTGGTGTATAGATAATATATTGCCGCAACGGCTGCTTCCACGTCCTTCTTCAATTTACAACTGAACGTGGCCATCGTGTAGTTGCGTTTTAACCATCGCATTGCCATCACGGTGGTTTATGCTGGGCCATCATGTAGAGATTAATTAGCCAATAACCCCCACGATATTATTAAAATAAATACAGTAAATAAAAACATTTATAATTTTGTACTACTTATCGAGTTTTTTTACTTTTACTTGCTTTTGCCCCACCCTTTACAAAACTCTGGGCACGCCCATAGACGGATCTGTATCTTTGGCATAAATATAGCTGTTATTGAGTAGCTGGCTGACTGACTAATAAATCAACACAGAACTCGAACCAAGAATCGGGCTTAAATTTAGGCATCCAGCTGTTGTAACGTAGGCATCCGCTAAGAAAGAGTTTCGGAAAATATAAACCTTACGCGAAACTGCGGGCTAGTTATTTATAAATGACTAGGCGATATAAGCGAATTCTTGTAGGTATTTTTCCAAGCTATTTTTTGTTCCTCTCAATTTCCTAAGCTTAGACACCCTATTTTTCACCTTCCTTAACTTCTTGTCCATCTAAAGGGTGTCTGGAAGATATCGCTTTGAAGAATAAGGCCGCTTATTGTAACACTAAAAAGGTTTGTTTTCTATATTATTTTTGTAATTTAAAAATATTGTTTACAATAAAGAATTTTTCTATCCTTCGATCTATAAGATAATATCAGCTAGTTTCGTCCATGCAAAGCCAAAGCAATTGCTAGTAGGCATTTCTCAGTGTATCATAATGGGTTAACAGCTGTAGATATTTTCATTGCTATTTAAGAATGCAGGCGCCAGACGACTCGACGTTACGTTAAAACATTCGCGCACTTTTTACTACAAACATAACTTATAATTCCAATATTATCAGCATTCAGCTACGAAATGGGCAGTAAGCCAAAAAAATTAAAATGGAAATATAATGGAATTCCACTTATGGGTTGAGTCAAGTGTTTTTCTATGAAGAATCTGAATGATTTATAACAATAAGCACTTGTGGAGTTATTTTTATTAAGCCATCTGGTAGCTTAGAAGAAAAAATGTTCTTGCAAAAAAAACTAAAATATCTATTTTGTTTTTCTATGTCTTGGTTTCATCCTACAGAGCCGATTTAAGTAAATTTAGTAAAGCAGATAGCTAGACACTCATCATCATCCGAGCGATGTTCCCGGTTGCATCCCTCTCGGGAGAACGGGGTCCGCTTTCCTACTTTTACACCTCCATTTCGCACGATCTTCGGCATCCTGGTTAGTAAGGCCAGATAGCTAGACACTCTTCTACAATAATTATTGTATAAAGATTCGATTTTAGGTTTGTAATGAATATGATCTGAAACTACTAACAGAATAGAATAACATTGATTAGAAAAGCACACGGACACAAAAATAAAATAGGTCAGGTCTAGAATAGAAAACAATCGCAAAGAATAATCATTAATAGGCACATTAAAGGAAACAGTATGGAATGCTTTGTGCTATCCTAATTGGACCGACATCAGCTGAAATTGTACTAATACATTTTGACTCCTTTTTTTTTTGACATATGATAGGTCAGCGTTTGACCACTATCACACCTGCCTGATGGTAGGTAAAGATGCGGCCTAAGATGTAAGACGCCTTCCTAGAAGATACCTATTCACTCGCGACTTGAAGACCCCCAAATTGTACACGTCAGGAAAGAAACGTCAGGTTTCCTTGGAAGTAAACATGGGCTACTTTCTACCTTTCTACATAGAATGCAGTGTTTAAATCTTATTTGTCCTTCCTTAGTCATTACCCATAAAAAGTGGGATGATATTTTAATAAAAAGTAGTTTTTGGCTGCGACTTGGTCGGCATAGATTTAATTTTCCAAACGTTTTCTTAGCAAATGCCAACATTAAAACAGCTGGTTACCCAAATTTTAGCACGATCAATCCATTGGTTTAACTTGTGCATTGATATATAGTCAGTCAGCCAGCTACTCAGGACTTTGAATTATTAATAGACTAGCTGCGCCCCGTGGTTTCACCCGCGTAAGTCCCGTACCCGAGGGAATATCAAAATAAAAGGTAGCCTATAGCCTTCCTCGATAAATGGACTATTCAACACAAAAATATTTTTTCAACTAAAACCAGTAGTTCCTGAGATTAGCGCGTACAAACAAACAAACTCTTCAGCTTAATAATATTAATATAGATTTAGATAAAATACAGAAATAAGTTTGAATGATGCCCAAAAGGCTAGCTGTATTGCCTAATTAATCACTACATAGTATAAAACAAAGTCGCTTTCTCTGTCCCTATGTCCCTAAATCCCTTTGTATGCTTAAATCTTTAAAATGTTGATTTTGAATTTTGATGCTGTTTTTTTTAATAGATAGAGTGATTCAAGAGGAAGGTTTATATGTATAATACATGCATAATATAGCCGTGCGAAGCCGGGGCGGGTCGCTAGCAACTACACTTGTGTTATCGGTGCTAGACATCGGATATACTACTTATATACTTTTCTTTTGTAAATATATACTTATAATACATAGAAGCAACCAGACCACAGACAAATATCTAAGCATAAATACATGTCTGAGGCGGGAATCGAACCCGCAACCCTGTGCAGTCCGGCATGGTACCATTGTGCCAACTGGGTCATCAAATAAGTTTGAATGATGCCCATAGGCTAGCTGTATCGCCTAATTGTATAGAAATGCCGGTTCCTCGGCCAAGGTAGCATTACAGTGATGATATACAAACCTCTATGGACTCAGGACTCAGCCCAACGACTCTGAGCCACTGAGCAAGACACGGTACGTCCCGTAGCTGCCTTTTCATCTCCTCACTGAGGCTGGCCTTGATGACCAGCTGTCGGGAGAAGTGCTTCACCAGTTTACCCTGAAAACCAAGAACATATTGATAAATACTTATAATACATAGAAACGTATATACCTACGTAGGTATATATTTACAAAAGAAAAGTATATAATGTAGTATATGCATTGTTTAGCACCCATAACACAAGTCTAGTTACTTTTTTTATTTTTTTCCCTTTCCGGGCGCTAACGGCCCGGCCCGCGAGCTACTTACTCCCCGTTTTTTAACAGGTTGTTGTTATTACTATTCATATTTTGCTTTATTTATTTATTGAGCTCTTTTCAGCGCTTTTTGCGCGTTGTTCTTTTTCATTTTCTACTTAGCTTGGGGCTAGATGGCGATGTGTGGAATGTCCTGCAATATTTATTTATTTTATTTTATATTGATAAATCTTTAGCTAGGGCTAACACAGACTGTATAAAAAAACCCGCCAAAACTAAATTAAACCGGCCAAGTGCGAGTCGGACTCGCGCACGAAGGGTTCCGTGACATGTTGTATGGGAACCCTACTTCATTTTTCTCTGTTTTTAGTGTTTATTGTTATAGCGGCAACAGAAATACATAATCTGTGAAAACAACTGTCTATCTATCACGGTTCATGAGATACAGACAGCCTGGTGACAGACAGATGGACAGCAAAGTCTTAGTAATAGGGATCCGTTTTTACCCTTTGGGTATGGAACCCTAAAAATCGTGTAGACTGTATTAGGGACGTAGCCACTTGTACGTTTGTATACGGGCTGTTTTCCGCGATTAGACCCTTTTTAATTTTGTCCTTTTTGCGTGAAGATGGAGTAGGCTTGCCCAGCACCTACTACCCTCTCAGCTTAGTCGACCATGTCCAGAGGAGAGAAATTGTCAATACTTCTGGAGCCAACTAAGCCGCGGGTTTCATCACGATGTTTTCCTTCACCGTAAGAGCAATGTCAATTAGCGCACATACATTTTTCTTATGAAAAATACATTGGTGCACGGCCGGCCTGGATTCGAACCCACGACCTTCAGAATGAAAGTCGAAGTATCTACCACTAAGCCAACACCGCTCTCTGGACGTAGCCACACTAGCCACAGTGGTGTTCGAGAAGTCTTGCGCAGCGCCCCGCATAAATCCCAATCCCGTGGGAATATAGGGATAAAAAGTATTAGTATATGTGTTAATCCAGGTCTCCAGCTATCTACAAACAGAGTTTTATTGCTATCGGTCCAGTAGTTTGAAGAAGTAACAAATCTTATGGGGTAAAATTATAAATTGGTGCAATCCAGTATTTTTCCTTGTATAGTGTATTTTTTTCGGTGTTTTTCGGTAATTTTTCGTAATTTTCTTTTGGTTAAAATAAATGATTTATTTTATTTTTATATTTTTTGGCAAATTCAACAGATTTAATAACTAACTAAAGTTAATTTATAATTAGCATAAAAATTGTATTGTGAATAATAATAACAGATTCAATCAACAAACAATATCTATTGTTTGGTTTTAGGCTTTATAAATAAACATAATACAACAATGGATAGTTTTTATTAGTTTTGGAGTGTGCCTCATCTGTCTGACTAATTATATTGGACTTTAAATCGAATCTAGATTATTTATACAACGCGAGGAACTTTTATCCAGGCCAGGCTGTTCAGGGGCTCTATTTTTGAATCGCTCGTGTCGTGTGACATAGCATCGTCGTATACGCCTATAAGTCATGCTCGAATTCCAAGTCGCATGACACCAATTTTCTATAATTTTGAATAGTTCGTCGTCGTTTTAAATGTCAATCTTTATTCGTTTGACGCAGAAAATTGAAAACCGGTGATTACCGACGAACATCCGAAATAATCCCAAAAGATATAAATATTTTTAAAAGGTCGTTTCCGAATATTTGACGTGAAAGTTTTGATTATCCAGATGACTGTACTTTAGAAAAAAAACGACTAGTCGTAACGCTATCTAGTCTTATGACGAACTAGTCCAAAAGCAATGTTAACTTTTACGCGATGTAGTCATATCGAGACTTATTCTTATAGCGATCTAGTCGTATCTACTATTTAGTCGTATCGAGATGTAGTCATAAAGCTACTAGCCCGTTTATTCTACCTCGGCGACGAGTGGTAGAGAGTAGAGACCACTCGTTACGATCGAGCGAATCAAAAATAGCAAATTTCCGATGTCGAACGAATATCAGTAGAAATCGACCGCTCGACGCGGGGCGAACGATTCAAAAATACGGCTCCAGGACGCTATGGTGCCTGGGATATGGATTTGATGGAATAGGCTTGGCCAGAGGCGTGTCCAGTCCAGAGGAATAAATTCGTCAATACGTCTGGAGCCCGCTAAGCCGCAGGTTTCATCGCAATCTTTTCCTTCACCGTAAGAGCAATGTTAGTTAGCGCACATCAATTTTTCGCAAGAAAAGTCCCTTGGTGAAAGAAACTCGAGGTGGTAGATGAATGAATAGAATGGTAGAACAAATACCAAATATTTTCGAAATGGCGCACAGTTAATATTATTTTTTGGAGCAATTGCTACTTGCAATTAATTTTCTAGCATATAATTTATCAAGTGCTATGCTATTTATGCCATGCCTACAGCAAAACATTCTGATATTATTTACAGAGGCATAATCTATTTATTAACAGAATAAATATTATTTCAACTGGGGAAACTCAGATAATAATTTTGAAGGAAAATGTGCAGAAACCCATTTAGTTTCTAGATAGGTACTATAAACAGGTATTCTTTTTGAACCTGACACCTATTTTTTATGGCATTTGTTGTTTATATTATATTCCTCCAATAATATAATAGGTAAATATTATAGAACAATTCTCACAGCGCCATCTAGTACTATGCTAAGCAACTAGGCTTGTGTTATGCTAGTCAAAATAAAGAATGATAATCCTTTTCTTTCGTGAATATATAATATCTAAATATACATACAGAACCAACCAGAACAGAAACAAATATTTATACATCAATATTAGTTTGAGGCGGGAATCGAACACGCAATATTTGGCGTCACAGGCGGGTGTTCGCCTGCAACGCCATAAAATTCTTTATAATCACAGTCTTTTGTTAGGTTTGAAAGGTGACTGCTCAAAACTACAACGAAAAAACTAACAATACTTCTTATTCCTTTAAAAAAATAATTTCTTCTAATGATAATGGTGTGAGCATCAATTGTTAGGGTTTTCAGGTCCCCCCTGATAACTTTACCTAACCACTTCTTCCAGAGATTGCATCTAGAACCAGAAGATTTAATGTTTTTTTCTTGCATTTGGAAAATATACCTAGTCATCTAGCTAAACCTATCCATCCACTAAGCCATCTATAAAGATTGTACTCAACATTATGCTGAGATCCTTGACTTCAAGAAAAGGAGGAAAATCACAATTCTACCTAAATTTTATGTATGTTCACCTATTACTCGAAGATGGTTCAACCAATTGAGACGATTCTTTTCATTTGATAGCAGTGGACTTACTCTAAATTCTAGTCTAAGTACACTCATACTCAAAATAAACTTTTCTTTGTTATTCTATCTGTTAACAAACAGTGTATAAATAATTTTTCTATTCTATCTGTTCTAATATCTAATATACTTAAAATGAAGGAAGAGTGGACAAAAAGTCTGTACCTGGATGCAAATTTATGGAACAAAAATATATAGGTAGTTTTTAATCTATACTAATATTATAAAGAGATAAAGTTTGTGAGGTTGTAAGGGGTAATCTCATTAACCAGTGAACCGATTTGGATGAATTTTTGCATAGAGATAGTTTTGGGATAGCTGGTTATTTTCATAGGTATTTTATACTCTGGCATTCCCATGGGATTGGGACTTACGCGGGTGAAACCGCGGAGCGCTGCCAGTTGTAAATAAGCCAAATATGTGCCTACAATCCTATGTATACCGAAATCTAAATTATCATGAGATCATTTTTATCTTATCTCAAAGATCAGCGTATGAGTGCCACTCAAACTTCACCAAGTTTACACTAAACAATTCACCATATTTGTTCAAATAATCTCCATACTGTAAAATTAGAAATGTGCTGATGAATAGCAAATATGTATGAAGTGGTAAAAGTTTGCACTAACAATTTCAGTGACAGGTTTATGTATCTGCAGTTACATTATTGAAAGCGAGAGTGTTATGTTTATACAATAATTTACTCGTTTAATATCTGTAGTACTATTAGACCTTGTAAATTAGCATTGAACTATTCACCTCGGGTCCTTGAGTTCAGTAAGTCCTTGAGACACGGGGCCTCGGAACACGTCGCTTTCAAGGGCACTGCCCGTTTCCTACCGCCACGACGTGACCTTACCTCCAGGGTCCGGATCTCCTGCTGCGTCAGCTCCGCGCTTGTCGAGCATTGTGTCCTCAAACCCTCGAGTCTGTCGGCTGAAACGTCGATCATGGACTGAATAGTCTCTATCGTTTGAATTGCATCACGAGCTCTTTTATTTTCAAATTCGCTCTCTGCATCCATTACAACTATCACAGCACTAATCACGGTCCACTAAACACTATTCCTAAGTAAAAAACACGCTATTCATTTTAAAAAAATGAATTTACAAAACATTGCAGATGTTGTATTGCCAATACATACAGCGGCCATGTCCGTAGAAAATCTATATTTTAGTCTATGCTTTGTGGAAGGATGAATTGTCGTTGATTTCTGTAGCATAGATAACATAGACTTGACCGTACTTTTTCTAATGACTTTGCACGCCGCATGCATAAAACCAGTGTCAACTAAAAGAAATATCTTTTTCATTGTTTCATTTATTTAGACGCCATCAGATTTCATACAAAATCGATTTCGAACGAAGTAAAGTAAATCTTAGAATTCCGATTTATGAGGACTAAACATACTTTAATTACAATAAACATAAAAAATCTTACATAGCAACACATCGACAGCTGTTTTTTGTGTGTGACAACCCTAGAATCCTAATGTCATAGTTAAAAAACAAAAAAAAAATAGTCTATGATTTTGTAAATGGAGTGCAGACGTTAGTTGTGAGATTTTCCCTATTATTTTTGCCTTCCGCTATTTATTCAAATTGTGTAATGTAAAAAGTAGATAGGAATAAAATCTTTTTTACGTTAATTAATACTAATAATATTTTTCTTATCTGTAAATGTAGTTACGGTAGGATGTTTTTCGAGCGTATATTGTTACTGTTCTGCCTTGGATTAGAAGGTAATTATTTTAATTAATTCTAATAATAAACTAACAAAAAAGTCATTTAATAATTCACTATGCTGTAAGTACATGTACCTAATAATTAAACTAATAAAAACATTCACAAGTTTTTTTAAGAAAATAAATTAAAAAAATAAATAATATTAAAAAAATATTTTTAGTGTTCTCGGTGGCTTCTCAAGAGGTTGATGTGAGAGATGTAGCGGCAGATAAAGGTACCAATGTAACCATACCTTGCGGGGACCTGGCCTCCTTACCCTCACCTAACATTCAATGGGTACACCGAGGCAGCCGCACTCATCATGAAGTATTGGTAAGTAATACATTTAAGAACTTATCAAAAATTGGAGTAAAACATCTACGTTACTCTCTAAGATTCAATGTATCCCCATACCAAGTTTCATTAAAATCGGTCCAATAGTTTCCAAACTAGATAATAAATCTTGATACTGTATTTCCTTCAATTTGACTGCCAATTTCATAAGAATAGCATGATTACAAAATATTGTATGTCCTGTATTATGCCCTAAGCCGACTGTGTCCAAAGTTTCATTAAAATCTGGGTTCCTTGTTAAGACTACGGAACCCTAAAAACGGAGAAAATAACAGATGAGAAGACTACGGAACCCTAAAAACGGAGAAAAAACTTTTAGATATATCACTACATAGTATAAAACAAAGTCGCTTTTTCTGTCCCTATTTCCTTTTGTATGCTTAGATCTTTAAAACTACGCAACGGATTTTGATGCGGTTTTTTTTAATAGATAGAGTGATTCAAGAGGAAGGTTTATATGTGTAATACATGCATAATGTAGCCGTGCGAAGCCGGAGCGGGTCGCTAGTATATTGATAAAAGGAAAATAAATACATGCAAAGATTTAAATAAGTATCAACAATATTAAAAGTTATAAATATTCCAACAAGATTCTTATAAGAAAATTTAATCCAACTTTTGAAACATATTTAGTTTTGAATACATGTATTTATATGTATTTTAGAATTATTGTTATCATAGATATTATATAGCTAAGTAAGTAGTAAGACATTACCCTTTTACCAATACTGTACCCAAACAATAAATAAATATAATATATGTTTAATTTCCACCAGACTATGTTTCTTTCTTTCTTTGTGTAAAGGATTTATTACTAATTTATTAGGAGATTTTGGCCACTAGTTATGTCAATGTTACCTAATTATTCATGGCTAGTTTCAAGTTTTGTGTCTTTTCATTTTGAAAGTTGTAGGTCGTTTTGTCAGTTTCATTCAAGTTTTAGATGTTTCGTAGGTTTGAATAGATTTATTGATCAATCAACCGTTTGGCACGGGTCGCGTTTGGCACCGCTGACCTGCGTGACGTACCTATATATGTATATTCTTCATTAAGCTGTACCTACTTTTTGTTTCAATACTCCTATTGTGTCAAGAGATTCAGCTAAATCAAATTAAGCCATTGGACGCAGAGGGTATACGATCGATTGCTCTGGACGTCTTTGGGGGCGTATGTTCAGCAATGAACGTGTTGTATGATGATGGCCAACAGCTAGCGATGGCAGCATCATTGGCCTCGTAAAGGTCGTGCAATATGCTGGTATTAGGGCATATTAGAGAAGGTGTACTTCTATACAGGCTGTTTTCCGCAATCAGACCTCTAGTTGGGTCCCTTTTGCGTGAGGTTCTACTTGTCAGGGGGAGAACCAGTCCAGCTCTTCCATAAATTTTGTCACAAGATGTGATTTCTCAAAAAAATTTGGAAGGCTTTTAACGTCACCTATTGTCCTGTTATAGAAGGTGTTCCATAACAAAATTTTGTATCCATCCATCTACTTCGGCCTGGAGTCGGTTTAGCGACTTTTATGTAGACCACTGCAAACCGTCGAATGTTTACAAAAAAAGAAAAATCTAAGAAAAATCTGGATAACTAATAACCGCAGAGCTCATTCTCGTAAAGCGTGCTTGCAAGAACGCGGGCGGGCGTAGTTAATCGACTTAATTTCTCTAATTTATTCAGATTCTTCTTTGATGTAAAGTATACCACGATCTTCCCAGAATAGAGATAGAATAGTATAAACCATATTTTCAAAGTTCAGGCGTTTTTAATTGCATAGATAACATCTAATAAACATCTTCGAAAGCAAAACTATGTACGGCGATAAAAATTTGTTAGTAGGTAAATATATAAAATGCATCCCACTTTGTACCACATTTACGTTTACCTTATCTAACCCCAAAAGACATTTTTCATCCCAGGAAGTACGACGAAATCTTTGTGACAAAGAAAGAACGCGCCGCGGCGTGACGATGTCACTTTGCCAAGTCTGATAGCTATATTTTTTATATCCAAGTTGCATTGGTATTAAAAATAAACACCCGATAACGTCTTTTATAACAGACTTTACAAAAATAAGGTTTTCAATTCGAATGCTTTCCGAAGCACGTTTGTAAAACTTATAAATACATCGATCGGTGTATAAATAATGGAATTCATACCCGAACCTTAGACCATATTGCCCGACCAATTAGGCAAACATAGTACCTACATGATAAATACAGTTGAACTAAATACCTCATTTTTGAAGTTGGTTAAAAATACCCCCCTTTGTTCAGAATCACGACCTGAACCTCTCGCCACAAAGTTCATATTAGCCTAGCTTCTTCTTCTTCTTCTCGTATAATGGTGTGGCTCACCTATTGTTAGAGTTTTCAGATCGCCTTAAGGCCTCTAACTTGACCTAACGACTGCTACTAGAGGAAGCAACCGGGACCAACGGCTTAACGTGCCTTCCGAAGCACGGAGGGGCTCACGAAAACACATTTTTGCCACACTAGGTACTAATTAGCCACCCATCGAAGTAATGACCGCGCCAGGCGCCGCCTAACCCGCACGATCGTAAACGATCAGCGAGCGTCTCTTAGATGTGAGCCTCCTTACAGAAGCGACGCTTATAATTATAATTAGCCTAGCTTATAATGTTGAATGAATTCCTAAGCTATTTAAATCCACGTAACTATTTTTCACGCCCAAATAATTGGAATCTTAGAGTTTTTCTAATTAAATAACATTGATAAGCAGGCACCCATTTATAACATTAATTAATTAAGATGTCTTTTCTCAGTAAAAACGTGGTCGCACTACCGTCCACGTAATTGCTTTAGGCGTAAAGGGCGTAAAGCAATCTAGGTACTTATATAAGTAAAGCACCTATTCAGACTAAAATAGGTATGTTTAATTGAAAAATGTTGAAAAATGTTGTTGTTGTTTGTTTAATTTAAATATGTTTATTGTTTAGTTATCTATCGATCTATCTTTAATTGGCGAATAAAGTTCACACGAGTTTCAGCATAAAATACTTACTTTTACTTTTCTTTATTTGAAATCAGCACCCCGGTAAGATATCCAAAATTCCAAATCAGCAACCTATGTGTATAATTTAACATTTCTGTATCCAAATCAGCAACCATTGTTGTGGAAAATTTCACGTTTCTTTACCCAGCTGTCTCGACCGTGCTTTGTCCGTTTAGCAAAAAACTAGAATTCTAAACTTCCGTGTAACTTTATGTGTGATAGAAATATGTATAGAGGGTAAGTTCTTCCAAAAACTCATTACGTCAGGTCTTTGTAACCCAAATGTGTCTCACGGTAAAAGATTTTCGTAAATATTTCTTAATTTAAGTACCTACTAAAAAAATGTTACAAACTATAGACTAATATAGTCCGTATCCATATCCATATATTTACATATCTATTTCGTGATGTTTCCATTTATATTTTGTTCAATGAACGCGATTGCCGAAGTCGTATTTTGCGATCAACATCATCAAATAATCATACGGCATATCTCTTGAAATCAAGGACGCTGTAAGAACGTTTATACCTATATCTATGCTTGAAATATCCCCTTCTTCATCTTGTCTATGGTACAAGTTAAATGAAACGACTAAACGAGATCAGGTCAATTTGCTGCCAGTTCTTTGTCATTGTATTGGCTGACATCAGGTCTACCAACGTACAGCTACTAACTACGACTGGAGGAACAGATGAGGAGGCCCTGCAATCGCACTGGATGCCTTACCTTCCTAGATTTGCCCTGCAGCGACTTACCTGAGTCCTAAGTCTATAAGTGACTTCCACACTTGCTACGGCAATTCATGACCAGTTGGAAAAACTCAATATAATCGCGTTACTTCACTAATGAAAGAATTAATGGGGTCTTCATAACTTAACTTTGTAATGTAGCCAAGTTTATGTTCGTTTCCGGTCACACCTTTGTTGTAAAGTCACCCCTTTGCTTGCCAGGTATTTTATTGGGGTTGTGTAAGTTAGATTGCGTTGAAAATATTTGGAACCGTTTGTTGGAATTGTTATTTTGACGTAAATGTTTAATCTTTTTGGTGTAGTATAAAGTTTGTTAATGCAGTCTGATGCTGCACATCTTTGATTTGTATTTTGTCTCAGGATTTTATTATTGTACTATTTATCTCTTTTTCTTAACAGGCTCACCCTTAATGAATAATTAAAATCTTGTCCATCCTAAGGTTCCCTGGAACATACCGCTTTCAGTGGTAAGGCTGCCTATTGTGCCACAGATGTTTAGGTTTTTTTTTTATAAACTAAGTTTTATTTTTGGTATATGTTATAACTTGTGTGTGCTTTAAGGCGCTCTATCTATCTATTCTTTTTCTTCTATTTCTGCTTCTTCTTCAACCTCAAAAAAAGTTAATAATGTAAAAGGTATATTTTTGTCTAAGAAACCATTATATCCAAATCGCTTTAATCGATAAGGTCGCCTCTTTGTACAATTTCGTAGTTAATAAGCCTTCTCGTCATTTTTGTTATTTTTAATGTTTTGTGTGCTGTACAAATAAAGTGTTTATCTATCTATCTATATTATACTTATCTGCTGTTTATTCGATATAGTTTTTTGTATATTGTTTATGGGTTCGTAATCTCAGCTTAGTATAATACATATTATTATTTAATTGATAGCTTTTGGAAGATGTCCAATAAGTTTTTCTGCGGACCTGTTGACAGTTCACTCTTGAGCCTTCAACAAATGCTACATTTTAACCATTTTACTGCTAAAGAAAATAAGATTCTTAACAGCGAAAACGATACAACTTTCGCATTCAATACAAAAACTTTGTAAAAATCATTTTGAAAACACAATTTCACAATGCTTCCACAATGTCAGAAATAATTTGAGGAGTCGTCATAGCTACTTGGTGTATTGGGGTATTAATCCACAATATCAGTGGCTAAAAATGGTTCGCCCTAACGAGTGGAACCTTACGCAAAAAGGACCAAACTAAAGCTAGACCTCTTTAATTCGCCCCTTTTTGCGTAAGGTGTCGGAAAATGCAGAAAATTAGCCCGCGAAAAAGTGTACAAGCACAAGTACAAAACAATAAAGGAAACTAAGAAATTTCAAAGTTCGTCATCTAAGACGTGCAGGTAAGCAACGCCTGGCGTGGTCATTATTTTGATGGGTGACCTGGTAACTGTGTGGCGAAAACGTTCTCTTAGTCGTTAGGGGCTTAAGGGTAATATAAAGACTCTCAGAAATGAACCACACCACTATTTAAGAGAACATCAAGAAATATTTTGAAGTAGGTACCTACTTATAGTCTAAAAAAATCTTCGATTCTGTTCAACAAATTGCTTCGTTTGTACATTCAAAAACGTTTTCCCTAAATTCTTTGCGGAAAATAGTCAATACGAATTCAGTCGCCTCCCTCTGCAATAGAAAGTATTACCTATACTGTGGCAATAGGGGTGGTTCGTTTCGAAGAGAAATGTTCTGTAAGTCGATTACCCAAGCCAGGGTGTGTGGAACGTTGAAATATTTCCTGCGGTTAAAGCGTTTTGCTTACTTTTGAGAGAAATATTGCTTGGAAATGGATATTCTTTTTAAAAATGCCTCGGTTAAGTTTTACGGATCGGTTTTGGTTGTACGTAAAATAGCAGCATTATCGATTGGTAAAAAATATAGGCGATTTTTTTTGTAAAATTAACAGGTTCGATTCTTGGCTTTGCTACCTGATAACGCTCCAAGCCACTATGGTCTGAACTTCATAATTGCACATTGATCATAACTGTGTTTGAGGCATAGACTGAGTAATTCTCAGCTTTTATAAAATCACAGGTCTGGTGATAGGTGGGACCTTGGTCTATTGGTTTTATAGATAGATAGATTAATTCTTTATTGTAAACACCATTTTAAATTACATTAAATATGTATAAAAACAAAGCCACAGTCTAAGTGTTACAAAGGGCGGTCTTATCGTTCAAAGCGATCTCTTCCAGGCAACCTTTGGATGAACAAGAAGTTTTGGAAGGGGAAGGGTAGGGTGTCCACACTTAGGAAATTAAGTAGTATGCAACTAACAACAAACATAACATCTATACTTATATTTTATAATGCTGAAGAGTTTGTTAGTTTGTTTGTTTGAACGCGCTAATCTCAGGAACTACTGGTTCGAATTGAAAAAATATTTTTGTGTTAGATAGTCAATTTATCGAGGTAGGCTATAGCTACTTTTCATTTTGATATTCCCACGGGATCGAGACAAACGCGGGTGAAACCGCGGAGCGCAGCTAGTAATAAATATATATTTACATACAAATAATAATTACATAGAGAACAAAGTTAAACAAATAACTTAAATTAAAAAAAAATGTGGATTCGATACGAGAATTTCTCGATAAGCGAAACATTAATTAGAATTGACCAAATACATTTACTGACTGCAGTTTTAATAGCTGGCAGTTGGCAATTCATAAAAATATTAACGTCTAAAATACAGCGATAAAATCAAATGTCGACTAGCTACTTGGTTGGTAGAACGCCGTTTAATGGCTCCTTTATTGGTTGTAGGTATGAATAAATTTTCTTATTATTTTAGCGAATAAATAAGTATTAGGCAAGACATATCTATGGTCTGTGGGTAAGACGCAAAGAATCCAGTCAGTAAACTAAATTAGAAGATAACTAGCTGTCCCGGCAAACGTTGTTTTGCCATATAAATAACCTATAATCGTAACTGATTGAAGAGTTTTCTGATCAGAAGGTGGTTTCAGATATTCCATTTATCGGTAACTATTCGTTTAGGGGCCATTTGTACTGGTGGAAATCGAAAACTGAGCAATTTGCTGCACTCTCGAGGTGCAATTCTGTTCATCACTCCGAAGATCCTCATCAGATCTTCATCCAATTTTTATGGGACCACCTCTGAGTTATCCCCTTTCATACAAAAAAAGAATTTTCCAAATCGGTCCAGGCGTTTTCGAGTAATCGGCGAACATACATAAAAAAAAAATATATACGCGACGAATTGAGAACCTCCTCCTTTTTTTGAAGTCGGTTAAAAAAATGAAAAAATTAAGAACCGCTCGACCGATTTTGTGCAAACTTTACATACACCATCTACTAACTAAATAGTCCGAACAAAGCTTAAACATTTGGTTTGGATAGGTAAGCCCGTTCTTGAGTTATAAAATTACAACGAAAAGTGGCATTGATTTTTAAATATATAGATTACTAGCGACCCGCCCCGGCTTCGCACGGCTATTTTGTGCATGAATTATACATATAAACCTTCCTCTTGAATCACTCTATCTATTTAAAAAAACTGCATCAAAATCAGTTACGTAGTTTTAAAGAATTAAGCATACATAGGGATATAGGGACAGAGAAAGCGACTTTGTTTTATACTATGTAGTGATGAAGTGATTCAATTAAGGTGATAACAGATACATGTACTTATTATTTTTCTCTGATTTCGATGTTTTTTTTTTAAACGAGCAACTTCAATTTTGTTGGTCTTATAAAAATTTGATGAAAATCTGATAATACTTTGGTGAGATCAGCAGAATAGCTCGTCAAAATACATTAAATATTGCTTACTTTAGATTTCTATCAGTGGCAGTAGAATCGGTCTTTAACTACTATAGGTAGAGATTGTTGGAGCACTTGGAACATCGATCATATAACCGAATAGATACAACATCGCTTCGTTTTTGTTCAGGACGTAGTTCACCAAATCATGAGGTAGCGGGGGGCGTAACTGCCGATGTCATAGTGTTGGTAATAAGTAATTACTAAATATCGATACCATAGATTTTATCGATGTTTGTATTATAAAATTATAGAAAAAAAAAACTGCAACGAATGTATTATTTTTAAATAAATATAAATAATTAACCACTGAGCCGACTTACATCGTTTAATTTTATTCATGAACCCACCTTATCTTCAAGCTGTCTTCGAGTAATCGACGAATAAATATACGCAAACCCTTTCTTTTTTAAGTCAGTTAAAATACTTTTTGACAAATAAATTCATTAATGTAAAATACAAAACATGTCAGTTCTAAGTTTTATCGAATCGATATTATTTTTTTCATTTATACCCCACCACTACTTACACGTGCTTAATATTTTTGATAAAATAGCACAATTCGTTTTCTATTGAGTGAGGGCGCTGTATCGATATTTCAAACAAATTTGTTCCTTACCAATTAGTTTGCGTGTATACCGCATCAAAAAAATAAAATTGTTTTAAAACCAACTTATTTGTGCAGTTGAGTGGAGGCGCTAGTGTCCGTACTAAAACTGAATTTTCGCACCAAAATATGGTTAGTTTTTGTTTTGTTACACGCAAAAAAGTGTTGGTTTTACTACAAAAAGACTTCAACGCGAGCCCGTTTTATTTGACGAACAATTTTTACCAAGATATCTTTTGCAGTTGGGACAGTCAAAATGAAAGTTTAAATCACTTACCGGTGGAAAGTTATCCCATCTTTCTGGTAGCTGGATGTTTTTTTATTTTTCCCACACCATTTTATAGAACAATACGCCATTTCTGAACCGATTCTCGCGACGACAACAGCAAAAAATAATAAAAAACTGCGAGTAATCGACTGCACCACTCTTTGGTTCCCACTAAAGTTGTATTCGAAAGGACCCTTTGATATAGAAGCTAAAACTACTATGCGTGGTGAACATTACAGACCCTTCATTAGGAGTCTATTGGTAGTGGTCGATGACTTGGAACCACCTTTTCATACAAAACTCCTTAAAGTTCATGCTTGCGAGGTTTACTATTCACCGAACTAGTTTTATGAACTTCGAAAGGAATTGTAGTGGATACATAGAAGTTAAATAAAGTTTTACTCAAACACAACTTGATACAGGGCATACGGCAAGCAAAGAAATAAACAGAGTAAAAACAAAGGAATTAAAAATATAAACTAAAAAAAAATGGTTGTCTGTAAAGTCGGTTTACGGACGATAATTTTACGTGATAACGTCATAAGAAAACATTGATGGTAACCATGGCAACGATAAAACGTTGCTATAGTTACCTTGTCAATAACATGAGGCGTTCCAGTAACGACGCGTGACGTCACACTTTTTTGAGATTGCAGGTGTTCACCAATTTATAAAACGTTATCACGTTAAAAAAGACAGACAGACAGACAAGAAAGTAATCTCATAAGGGTTCCTAAGTTTTCCTTTTGAGGTACGGAATCCTAAAAAACCGTCCAAGCAGCCATATTGGCCTGATTGATTGAACACGCTGCAGCAGGTTTTTTTTTAATCAAAAGTCTAATTTTCCCAGTCGGTGACTCTTCGAGCCGTGGAGCAAACTAAAGTAGTAGCTCTTATAAAACTTTAATACGTGCATTAAGCCAGCAGTTAATACTGTTTAGGCTACGTCCCTTATGTAACTAATTTGATGAGAATAATGTGTCCCAAGGGTGCTAGTTAATTATCTTGTCGTCGCTTACCGTAAAGCAAACTTTAGACTATGCAAAATACCCAGTGTGTTGCGAATTTTTGAATTGTGCAATAGAGATACTGCAGTAAAAACTAAAACTAACTTTTTCTTTATACATTTTAATAGAAATCAACCCCTCAAAGCCTCATAATCATTCGCCAGGAATAAAAAGACGAGTATATGGGTCACTCAGAATGTTGTGAAGTCCCGATCCCGTGGGATTATCGAAGTAGAAAGTAGAATATGACTTCTCGGATTTCATTGTGTCACCATAACAAGTTTCATCAAAATCGGAACTGTTGTCATAGTCTATTTAAAGATGAATTACAGAATGAAGATTATATATACAACTAGCGACCCGCCCCGGCTTCGCACGGCTGTATGATACATGTATTAATCTAAAAAACCTTCCTCTTCAAAATACGTTCAGTAGTTTCAGAGCTTATTCGTTACAAAGAAAAACACTGAACAATACAACCTTTTTTTTAGGGTTCCGTGCCCAAAGGGTAAAAACAGGACCCTATTACCAAGCCGTCCGTCCGTATGTCTGTCTGTCACCAGGCTGTATCTCATGAACTATAATAGCTAGAGTGTTGAAATTTTCACAGATGATGAATTTCTGTTGCCGCTTTAACAACAAATACTTAAAATAGAAAAAAAAAATATAATTATTTTGGGTATTGACAAATACTAGGCCGCAGCGTTGGACTAATATCACATACACTCGCCCAATGATAGGTGACGTTGCGGCCTAAGATGTACCTCTTTATAATATTTGTGTAGATAGATGTAGACTAACTTTTCTTAGAAGCTCACAATTCTACACACGCTATATATCCTTGTAAGAGCTGGTTAATGCGGTCAACACCCCCTGGGAGTCCATCCATAATACTGCAGTTCTAGGGGTAGATCGATACTGCCATAATGTTGTACACGTTCATACTGGACGTGTTTTATGTTATATTGACTTCACTGTCTACGATACTTTTCTTCTATTAGTTATGGCTTCGCTTGTGTATATAGCCAGTGTTAAGTTATATTTTGCATCAAATTATGGCCCGTTTTTTTTCTCAGAAATCGGGCTCATAGCGTTTCAAAATAGTCAATGCTGTCGTAGTCCGTCCAAGTCAGGGGCTAATAAACAGTAAAGTGGTGGCAATTTTACAAAAACCTTGTAGGCTTCTTTGTAAGAGATTTGGAAGCAACGAGAAAAGTTCATTTTTACCCGACTACGGCGAAGCCAAAAGGGAGGGTTATGTTTTTGACCCGTATGTATGTATGTTCATCTGTTCCCACCAAACTTCAAAACGTCTTATTATTCACACTGATTTTTACTACACTTGTGCACTTTCGCTATTGAATAAGAACTAGATAAACTAAAATGGACAACATTCCGTTAGAATTATACAATTTTATTGAATTCTGTTAACTACTAAGTTTCATGTAAATAAAACTGCAGCACATTTTGGCACGTTCCTGCCAAAACTTTATGTCTAAGAGGATGGATCCGAAGGCTGTGCAAAGATTTACTTGACATTGGCAATATATACAAATCATTAGAAACCGAAACTAAAAAAAGCCTAAAGTAAACTACCTTGAAACTGAACACCTACGACCGAGCGACGTGCAAACATTACGCCCCATTACCTCTAACGTTGTTAATGACACGTACCATATCGCCCCCAGTGTGTTTATAAGCCTTAAATGTAAAATATAATGCCCATTTTCTTAGGGGATTTAGGCCACTGGTTACGTCGACGTTGTTCCAGCATTATTTTATAGGTACACTAGCTGTTCCGGCAAACGTTGTTTTGCCATTTACAAGAAAAAAACTAAAGGAAACAAAATAGAAAATAGATAGTAGCCGATTCTCAGACCTACTGGATATGCATATAAAATTTCATAAAAATCGGTCCTGCCGTTTCGGAGGAGTATAGTAACTAACATTGTGACACGAGAATTTTATATAGGTACTAGCTGTCCCGGCAAACGTTGTTTTGCTATTTACAAAAAAAAAAAAAAAAAAAAATAGATGTTGGCCGATTCTCAGGTCCGTATTAATAAACCGAACTCAATATCGATTTCAATCTTGAGTTTGCTCTTGAGTTGTTGCGCTGATTAATAAACCTATCTTAAGACGTGATTAAAGAGCGACGTATCACTTGAGTCATACCGTATTAATAAATCAAACTCAGCTCTCAAAATATGTCTCAAGATGTAGTTTCGTGAACTCAAGTCTGATTGCGGGTCATACAAATCTTACATTTTTTTAAATATTTTCACATTAAAAACAAGTTGACAGCAAAATATGACGACACTACCTACCATAGGGTAAGAACATATCATTTAAGGTAAGAACAAAGCGTTACTGTCATTCAATATCAGTCTCAAATCTCAAGAGCGATATCAGCCTGGTTAAAACTTGAGTTTTATCTATTAATTAACGCCTAACTTAAGATAGTGACCACATCTCAAGACTCACTCGATTGATACGCACTCAAGATCGATATTGAGAGCGATTTATTAATACGGGGTTGTTCCAAGAGGAAGGTTTATATGTATAATACATGCATAATATAGCCGTGCGAAGCCGGGGCGGGTCGCTAGGTTAGTATACACGGTGTAACAAGGGGGGTGGATCATCGGTTGTTGGGGGGTAGGGGGCATCAGTACCTATTGATTTAACCCCCATGTATGTTCAGCAATATTCACTGGTTCAAAAGTTATTTGGACTTTAGTGAAATTTTAGTCAAAATCAGATTTCACCCTGAACTTCGCAATTACAGCCAAACTATCGGGTCTGCGATTTTGCTTTTTTTGTGAAACAAGTTCAATAGTGTACCTTTTTAACCCATAAATTAATCAGAGTCTAAGATTTATAAAACTCAAAATATAATCATTAAAGTAATATTTTTTTTCAAAATCTAATGTTTACATTATCTTTATATGGTTCTAAAAAAAATATTTTACAGATTATTTTTTTCTGCAACTTATCTTAAAAACTACTGGCTTTCATGAAGAATAAACCCTGAAAGTTTCATTCGGCTAGAGCTAGGGCATCATGTTGAAAAAAGTTATTAAAAGTCCAAAACGTGAAAATAATCGATATTATTTTCATACAAAAAAATTGGCATGTAATTTTTTTTAATATTTTTTTTTTCATTTTATTTTAGCATTGCATATTATTAGTATATTTTATTTGATTAATTCATGGACTTTCTTTTAATAATCTTGTTATTCTACTTTTAGCATAACGTAGGTACGCTTATCAAAACTTACCTAAATAATATCGATTATTTTCACTTTTTGGACTATCAAGTACATTTTTCAACATGATGCCCTAGCTCTAGCCAAATTAAACTTTCAGGGTGTATTATTCATGAAAGCCAGTAGTTTTTAAGATAGGTTGCAGAAAAAAAGAATATGTGAAATACATTTTTTAGAACCATATAAAGATAATGTAAACATTAGATTTTGAAAAAAAAATATTTCTTTAATGGTTATATTTTGAGTTTTATAAATCTTAGACTCTGATTGGTTTATGGGTTAAAAAAGTACACTATTGAACTTGTTTCACAAAAAAAAAGCAGAATCGCAGACCTGATTGTTTGGCTGTAACTGCGAAGTTCAGGGTGAAATCTGATTTTGACTAAAATTTCACTAAACTCCAAATAACTTTTGAACCAGTGAATATTGCTGAACATACATGGGGGTTAAATCGATAGGTACTGAGGCCCCCTACCCCCCAACAACCGATGATCCACCCCCCTTGTTACACCGTGTATAATAGAATAGACATTTATTTGGTACGACACAAAATATTGATAACAGTTGTCGACAAACAAACATAAAAACACTGACATATACAGAACTTATGAACGAAAAAGTAAGAAGTAGAATGAAAAAGTATAAGATAAAAAGACAGTGAATTAAAAGAATACATTTTTTAGGCTTCTTATAGTTGAGAGACGACAAGCGCCATAAACTGGCCTGCTTTGAAGCATCCTCCTCTAGTGAGTTACACACGATCGGTGAAGCACTCCAAAATCGATCTTTCAATATTTGAAGAGCGCGACCTTTATCCGACAGGTTTTAGACGAAAATATCCAAGTTTTATTGATGTTTTTGTTAAACTTCTTTGTCCTTTATAATTTAAGGTCATGTGAGTGTGACAGAGGTAACGCTAATCGGATTGATTAATATTAAGGTAAACACTAAGGATTTAGCTACAGATTATTAATGGTTATAATAAATGTAAAATTAAAGTCCTGACTGACTGAATGATATATCATCGCACAGCTCAAGCCAATGGACCGATCAGGCTTAAATTCTGCACAAAGAAAGCTATTTTGACGTAGGCGTTGTCATCTGCTTAAAAGGATTTTGGAAAATTCAACCCTTCGCGGGTGTAAGCTTTATTAAACAGGAATAGATTATTTGAGGATTCCGTTGCATGCAAAAACTTCGGGAGCAACTGCGTGGATGAATATGCTTTGTGTAAACGCTCCGGTATCTGTTCCACGTGTATGATGAAGTGCTTGAACACCTATTGGTTTTTTTTTCACCTTATTCGGAGCAGCGGAAATGTACCCAAAAGGTAAAAACGGGAATTATACTAAGACTCCACTGTCCGTCCGTCTATTACCAGGCTGTTTCATGAACCGTGATAGCTAGACAGTTGAAATTTTTACAGATTATGTTATTCTGTTGCCGCTATAACAACAAATACTATAAACAGAAAATAGTCCATTGAAAAGTTACATTTGGGGTTGCATTTGTCTGAGAACGCAATTTTATTTTTTTGATATCAAAAGGGGGTTAGTCTAAGCTTAAATCCAAGTTTGAGGGATTGTAGCTCTTGTCCCACGGCCGCCATCTTGGAAAAAGGGATTTAAATGGTTTTTATGGTTTATCTGACAAACTATAGGTCTCACAAAAAATATTACTTAACATTTTTTGTTGCAAATAACATTATCTACAACTGTTATAAAGTAACTTTTAGTCGTAAACCAAAAATAAAAAAGTTATAAGCGAAAATCCATTGCTCAGATTCCTTAGCTCTTTTTACGGTCCCATCTGGCTGAAAGAATGAAACTTGGCATGCAGGTAGCTTTAACATAGATTATGAGATATAGAAGTAGAAACAAGTCGTATGGCGATTGGTTCCCCCCTTTCCCCCCCTTTTGTGTGCCAATTTTGAGTTTTTTGCATTTTTTATGAAAACGGTTAAAGCTATAACCAAATTGCCAATGAGCAATATGATCTTCATCAAATTCACTACAACATTTACCTCAAAAGTATGTAGATCGGACCTATAGTTTAAAAGCTGTAAAGTGATTTTTACGCCCCATCAACCCTGTTTTGTATCAGCCTTACAGTTTTTTTATTTTATCATAAAAACAGTTAAAGCTATAACAAAACTGTTAATGACCGATATGTTCTTCATTAAATTGTCTACAATAATTGTCTTAAAAATATGTTGATAGGACTTATAATTTTCAAAATATGCTTACTTTTCTTCTTCTGAAAATGAACACAAAATGGTAAACATCGAAAAAGCGCATGTAATGATTTTTATACGTTTTTAGACCCTCCGAGCGTAGTCTATACCTGAGTTTACATCCTTGAAAACCCTGGGCTACTCCCATGGTGCTACGAAATCAGTATTCTTAGTAAAAATAAAAACTCATTTTTTCATGGATTTTCACTTATAACTTTTTGTTTTTGTTCTACGACTAAAAGTTACTAAACAAAAGTTGTAGATAATCATATTTTCAACAAAAAATGTTAAGTAATATTTTTTGTGAGACCTATAGTTTGTCAGATAAACCATAAAAACCGTTTAAATTGCGTTCTCAGACAAATGCACGCTAAGCCCAAAAAAATGTAACATTTCAATGGACTAAAAAACTTGGTACGGAAGCCTTCGTGCGCGAGTGCGACTCGCGCTTGGCCGGTTTTTCCTCCTCTGGAGTGACAGAGATGCGTCAAGGCATTTCCTAAAGATACATCCTAAAGTCTGGTACTTTATAACCCTACGAGTATCAAAGGGAACAAACGAGCCAAACAACTTATGAAGACTAATCCCTTCCTAATCATGTTACCTAAAAATCAAATTAACTAAAATGCCTACAGGTCTAAAATCCAAAATCCCTGTCGCAATGGACAAACTGGGACAAACAGTCTAGCTTATCAATCAATCGATCTGAACTATGGATTAAGTAGATGAAATGGAATAAACCTGAAGAAAAGACTCTACAATTGCGACCGCAATTTAACCCATATTATTCGACCTGGCCCACGACATGACTACGTCTACTAAAAAAATAAAGATAAAAAACATTATCGGTGAATTTTCAGCAAATATATCTACCTGAAAACATCGCATGCATGCTATTTGGTCATTGTCAGCGAGGCCTTGACTTCAATTCTTACTACAATACAACATAAGTATTAAGTACTAACTAGGTATATATTTGCAATTGCCTTTTTTATCGCTCGATAGATGGAGCTATCTAAATGGGAAACTGTCTCTGGTCAAAGGCCGGTTAAAGTTTCTTGCGGCCAATTGTAAAATTTGAAAAATGTAAATAATTATAACTTCAGTGAACGGAAATAAAACATTCCGTTCACTGTATAACTTCATTTGGTTATTTTTTATGCTCGTAAAAATGATGTGCAAAATAAATGTTCCGAATTTCCCAAGATTTTTTTAGATATAATTCACTGTTGTTTTTGTTATTTCAACACAACCATGACCGAATGTGACCGAATGTTTAATAGTCGAACTATGTGGTCCCAAAATTCAATGGTTCATTATGGTGTGATTCTACGATCGTATCAACACGGGAAAAATAAATCATGCGATGCGGTTGATCGAGCCACGCAGTCCCAGCCAATAATTCCTTTGGTATTTTTTGCGCTTGTTTAATATAAATTTCGATTCTTTGAAATCGAAAAGTTTAAATTATTTTTTCCCTTATTCCGGCTTATTCAGGGTCAGGCCATGTCGTATTTTTGCGCCAGCTCGTATGGTCCTGGTTTGTCAAGTGGTTTAGGTGCTGCGACTTAATCAGCTTGCTCGGGTGGTATCGGGTGGTCTTCCTCCACCTCTAGGTTTCACTGGGATGTTCAGTACCTCATTCACGGCAGAAAGTTAAAATTAATTTAAGTTAAATTATCCTTGTATTGCATGTCACATATCATCAGTCATAATCACACATGTAAACCGAATAAAAGTTATTATTATATACACAGCACTTACCACATTACCTCACCCATGAATAAAATATGGAAGAAAATCATTTTACATTAATCGACGAATAATTTATGACATGATTTCCTATAATGTCTTTCACTTTAGTAGCGTAGTATATCGTGTGCAAAGAGTATTAAATTACAAGGCATAGAGAGGACATCTAAATATTTACAAAACTAATAAGTAAACTAACACTGGAATTAAAGTCGAATCCAATGTTGGCCCTTACAATATTTTATCACACGATAGAGAATATATAGACAAACAATAGTATTCAATCAGTAGAAGTGCTACATTGGGAAGAAATTTGCCTCAAATTAATCAAAACGGTTTTTCCGGGCCTTACTACCATGGCGTAGTAGTTTCCTTCTTTGTTCCCTTTATGTGGATTTGGCACAACATGCCATCCTTCTTTACTCCACTCTGTTCTCCGTCAATTCCACGTTTACTGCCCTTTCCCCCAATCTTCCCTGGCGTAATCCCTCCACCTTTTCTTTGGCCCTCCTATCGCTCTACGACCATTCCAAGTCCTGTATTCTTCTTGTAACATAAGCATATCCTCTCTCCGAAAGACGTGACTGAAAGCCAGTCTTCTACTTTTAAACTTGTCTATAACGTCCGCTACTTTCATACTTTCTTTTACATTTCGAATCCTATCACTGCTTTTTACAACACACATCTCTTGTAAACTACGCATTCGCATCTCTGCTACATGTCGTAGAATAAAACTTCGAAATACTAATCGATAGAAGACGAAGAAACTTTTGTCTTCAGCCAAACCGTCTAGTAACAGAGGATAAACACGTGAATCTATTCGAGGACTTTGAATATCGACATGTCAAAGTATAATAATATATTATGTACCTATCGAAAGAAGACATCAAACATTAAACGATTGTTGCCTAACCATCCTCATTCAACCCCCATAACCCAGACTGTGGTATGTATGTATTTGCTACTAGAATATTTTAAATTACGACATTTTAAATAGCAAAACCTTGCCGTTGGGGCGATATCGGCATTTTGAAACACGGATATTTTGAGTGACCCCTCTAAATAAAGATGGCGAACAGACAACATCTAATACTCCTCAAGGAAAGTTTGTAAAACCTCTTTAGTCGATAACTATATTTGCGTGATAGACCCTTTCAATATATCGTTTAGAAGGCTTTCCCCAACTTCACTAGGTTCTGATTTGATTGACGGTGAGTCGTTATATTTCCGGTTCATTTCTTCGTTATAGATATCTTAAAGGGAAATTTTTTAGGGGTCGGTAGTCAATATTCCTTTAAGTTGTCTTTTTCTTTTACAGTTTATTTCTTGTACAGTATATTTTTAACTAGCTTGTCGTGTCTCACTGCTGGACAAAGGCCTCCCCCGTTTCCTTTGATTTGTCTGATTACTAGCTATTTCAATTATACAGATCATCGCGCTACCGTTCTTTGGATCTAGCTCGATGAGGTGTGTGCCACGACTGAGACAAAATGCGAAAAATATTAGGACTGTGTCGTTCACGTCTGCCGTATTTCAAACGTACCCTGGACAAAACTGGTAACTTGCTGGATCCCTCCTAACTGCAGATGCCTCCGACCGAGGTATGCCCAAAAGGCGATGGTCAGATGACTCCTTCATGAGTAGTCGTCCATAGCACAGGAATGTGATAGGTGGACGAAGGTTGGGAAGGTTTTTACATCATAGGGTAATTTAAGATAAGATACCTTAAATAGATCAACACTAGGCTACTTTGATTCAAAATCTAGCTGTATAATGAGAAGTTTTTTCAGAGTGGTTATCTCCGAACTTTACATTACTTTGTGACACAATAATTAGAATGCGTGTCTTCGTGCATATCCGAAAGCACCCGAGGGATTAAGAGTCAATTGCCTTAAGTTCGTGTGGTCAAGTTTATATTTCGCAATGACGTATCCTATCTACCTCTGGTTGACATATCACTGCTTATAATATAACACCACACAACCAACCTTTGCCACCTATAGCTCACATCATGAAGTATATAAATATTTCATGTAACAACAGAGGGACAATCAGACATGGCATGACATTGTCAATCCATTATTCACTCCGTCAATCATACGCGTGATCTAGATTCGTCGTTCCGACTCCCAAAGGGATCCGCTGTCATAAACATGCGAAAGTGAACCATATTACAAGGGTGTAAGGGTTGTTGATGACAGCTGCTAATCAGAATTGTCATTATATCGAGCTAAGTAGTGCCTTTGTTCAACGACGCAACTGATTTGAATGAACATAGCCTGTATAACATAGTGGGAGAACAGCACCCTACGACACAGAAGGTTGCGGGTTCGATTCCCGCCTCAAACAAATATTTTCCAATAATTCAAAATAAATTATAATTCAACTAGAAACTTAAAATTTATTAAGGAGTAATATGAATGAAATCACATTGTATCGTCTCAAGTGAGGATATGTGTCTTCGAAACTCGCCCACCAATAAGAAGAAAGGACAAATTACTGAATATACTTACTTAGGTATTCTATCCGTTGTCTGGTCACCATAACACAAGCTTAGTTGTTTAACTTTGGACTGAATGGCACTGTGTCTCGTAGCCTGAAATATTTATTTATAAATGAGACCTTTTTAGGGTTCCGTTCTTCAAAGGGTAAAAACGGTACCCTTTTACTAAGAATGTACTGGCTGTCTGTCTGTCTGTCTGTCACCAGGCTTTTCATGCATGAACAGTGACAGCTAGACAGTTGAAATTTTTACAGATGAAGTATTTCTGTTGCCCCTATAACAACAAATATTAAAAACAGAATAAAAATATGTATATTCAATTGGGGATCCCATACAACATGGTACGGAACCCTTCGTGCGCAAGTCCGACTCGCACTTGGCCGGTTTTTTGCTATTATTAATATAAATAAATAAATATTTTAGGACATTCCACACATCGCCATCTAGCCCCAAGCTAAGTAACTAGACTTGTGTTATGGGTACTATACAACGGATATACTACTTATAAACTTGTCTTTTGTAAATATATACTTATAATACATAGAAACAACCAGACCACAGACAAATATATAAGCATAAATACTTGTCTGAGGCGGGAATCGAACCCGCAACCCTGTGTTTGGTAGTCCGGCATGGTGACCAATGTGCCAACTGGGTCGCAAAATCTTTAATTAATAGGTCATTGTTTGACCACTATCTCAGACCATGGTAAGTGACGATGCGGTCTTTGATATAGCAAGCTTTCCTATAGAAGATTACGCTCGTGACTTAAATACCCCCAAACAAACGAAGGCCTTTGAGGCCCGCGAGTGAAAGGATCTATGTGGCGCGGAAGGCAAACAACGCTCACGAGACCCAGAAAGTTTCAAAAGGTCCCTTTTCCCGTTTTCGTATTTAATTTTTCATACATTAAATAAGTATGTATATAAGCGCGCCCAACGAGTGAAGCGAAGCGAGATTGTACTTACATCCTTTGAAATTTCTCCTTGCTCAAGTGCTTTATGCCTAAAAATAACCTTTATCCTGCTGTGGATTCCGTGAAATTCCGTGAAACGACACCTTATAGCAGGCCCTGCGATTTCACCCGCGGAAGTCCATTCCCTCGATTATTCTTAAAAGATCTATTGGTCAGATCCAGGATGAATCTACTGAGATATTTATTTCTCATTGGATCCAGATTTCAAAGTTGTGGATGGGAATATCGGAATATGAGTACCGAATTATTTTTCCAATGAATTCAATGTATCCTCATGCCATGCCACGATTTATCGAAATCAGTAATTTCAGAAAAACAAAATAATAATTCGTATACTCTGTATCAGGGACACAGGTCGACGAAATTCTGGGATGTAGTTATTCTAACCTTTTTGTTTAAAGGCAAGGGTAAGCAGCGAATCGAAACGGAGCTTGTCTATCTGGTTAGTTTAGCTAAATTCTCTGTATTTACATCAGTTACACTACTTCCGTTACATTTAGTTATTCCAAGTGAAAGATTTCTCTTCTTCCGACTTTAAAATATTACAATAGAAAGCTTTAGACACTTTTTGACGATATTTACGCGGGTTAATTGCAAATTTAATTAAACCTATTATCACACTCTGGAGTTGCTCACGAAACTGTCAGGAGCTAGAACTATTTGGTTGGCCAATTCATACAGCAGACCTTCGCAAATCTGGACTCAACCGGTATTCATTGTAAGATAATCATTATAGCACGGTGCACCGCTCAGAAGGGGGACAAAGTAATTCTAAATAGTGCGCAATATAAGATGTTAAACTGATCGCTTGGCTTCGCACGACTTGTGCGTAGAGCCAAGCGATATATTTGCATCATTCTCCGTCATATTCACAATCAACCCTATGAGATATCATAGTGCGCGCGAACGCATAGAGTCGCAAATAATACGCTGATTCGCTAAAGTGAAGAGAGCAGCACAAAATTGACCAATCATAGTGCCGCATTTAGCGCTGTGCGTTCGCTTATCCAAGAGCAACTTAAGTACTGTTTCTGAATACGGGCGTTATCTGTGGTCTGTGGTGCTTAAGTATGAAACTGGCTATTCGGGACAGACAGAAATATTGTTCTTGCCTGTCCCCGAATCTGAATTCCGTGCCAATTTACAAGGTTTGTCCTCATTTGGGACAAACAGACAAACAGGAATGACCTAGCTTACATTACCTGAACCGTGTCTTGGAGCTTTAGGCTGAGCTTTAAGGCATCACAAAAATTTACGAAATTCTCCTATCCTTATTTTTTCCGCTATATAACTTTATCGAAAGTGTAGGTGAATTTAGGATTCAATTGTCAATATTTACCCGGAAATAACCCTTTCCGAAGTAGGTACCTATTTGTAGATCAAAGGCCGCCCGGAAAACTATTTCTTCTTAAAAAAATATTTATTTTTCCTTTATAAAAATATACTTTTGTATTTTCTAAAACGAAATATCCTTCATATTCTATTTCCGTAACCATTTTACGTAGAAATTCGTACTTGTTTTGCTTTAATTATGCAGCAGACCTTTATCGATCTACCTTGCTAGCGTTATACTCTGCTCACAACGTTTTGTTGCGCGCCGCTCGTTAGACGTGTTATCTATAAAGTAACAATCAATGTATATGCTTTATTTTCAGGTTAAGTGAATACTTATTTAATATTACAAAATAAATGTGTAAAATTCCAGGAAATTTCACAGGGCCAACTATCCCCAAGCTAAGTAAGCTAAGCTTGTGTTATGGGTGCGAACCACTCAAATAAAGGATCGAAGAACTTTCTTTTATGAATGCATATTTATAATACATTTTAGACACAAATACTTGTATATCATACTTTTTACTACACGTCGGGTATCGAACCCGCTATCTCCTGCGCAGACGACTAGTTTTCATATGTCTGCCATCTCTGTACTGAAACGAAAACAAAAAAGGCAATCTCTTAACCAAACATATCCTGGAATTAGAGCGATTCAGTACTTGTTTAGAAAAAAAGGGAACCTGAGTTAAGCTACGGACACGAAATACTAAATCGGCTAAACACGTGCGGCGCGGGCCATGCGCTGATAGGGCGGGCGTGCTGCGAACCATCATTTAACGCGCAGAGTATAGCTTGCGTACTTATACTAACAGCTGTGTTATTCAGCAATCGACGAGTTAAATGTTATCTGCAAACAAATCTAGTGACGCTACAGACAAGACTTGATATTGTTTAAATTGATATAAACTTACGTACCTACTTAAATGTCATTCAACTGAGAGCGTAATGTTTTAGCATAGTGTGGCTGGTGTAGCTACACAAAGAAAATAATCTTGAGGTCGTTTTATTGAGATAAATAATTCTATCATTTCGTTAAGATAATTATAAATACTTAATTAGATAAATAAAAGAAAAAAGATAATTAAATCACTACATAGTATAAATAAAACAAAGTCGCTTTCTCTGTCCCTATGTCCCTATATCCCTTTGTATGCTTAAATCTTTAAAATGTTGATTTTGAATTTTGAAGCTGTTTTTTTTAATAGATAGAGTGATTCAAGAGGAAGGTTTATATGTATAATACATGCATAATATAGCCGTGCGAAGCCGGGGCGGGTCGTTAGTAAATAATAAAATAAATTATTTTCCTAATAAAAAAATAACGGCGTTTAAAACACATAGGTACCGTTCGGCTGCATAATTGTAGAGCTCCAAAACTGTTAGAAGAATGTTTTCAACACAAGCAAGATTCTGGGCACTAGTTGAAGTTTAAAGTTTAAATTTATCAAACAAAAATTATTAGAATGAAAACATTCCAATAATAGTAATAGTAGAACTCTACGGTGGGTCTGCAATTATGCTGCCGACCGTACTCAACAGAAACTTTAAACAAGTCAATTAACCCAACAGGGGGGATACATTTGGTAGGGACTAGTGCACTTACCCAATTATTCGGGGCTGGTATGAAGACACTACTTTTATCTATGAAGATTACTTTAAGTTTTCATCCATAAGACTTGGATAAACAGTACCCTAAGTGACTCTAACCTATAAAGAGAACTCTCATAAATTGAGACATAAGACATAATTTATTTTACGATCAACAAGATCTCTGATCATTTATTTAGTTTCGGCGCTCGCTGGTATAAAGACACTAGTTCAATCTATGAAGATTACTTTTCTAGCCAAAACTGTACCCTAACCTACCTATTAATAGAACCTTAATAAATTGAGACATAAGACAATTTGGTTTACGATCACCAAGATATCTGATCAATTATTTAGTTTCCGTGCTCGCTGGTATGAAGACACTAGTTCAATCTATGATTACTTTTCTAGCCAAAACTGTACCCTAACCTATAAATAGAACTTTAATAAATTGAGACATAAGACAATTTGTTTTACGATCACCAAGATCTCTGATCAATTATTTAGTTTCGGTGCTCTGATCCCAAAGTATAGAATCACTCCATATTGATTACTTTTAGTCGATTCAATCAATTTAATTTCATTGAATAATTGAATGTTTGTTTAATTCGCCTGTTGCTTGTATTATGTGTTATACTAATTGTTTAATTGTATTTTATTTCAAAGATTTTATGAAGGACAAAGCCATTAAATCTTTGGCATAGAACACATTGTACCTGACTATATGAAAAAGTGGATTATTAATTTCGCCATGTTGGCCTGTCAGATTTCAATCTGGTTTTCATTATTGGAGAGCTCTATTTACTAGGAGTAGAATCTGAACTAATCATCGAAAACTGCGGCCGCCTGCCTATATATACGAAAATGCACTCTGCTGCTACTATCTTGCTGCTAATAAATAGATTTTTTACCCATCACTGTAGGTACTTATTGGTACAGTTTTGTAAGTAAACACTATTGAAACATTTATTTTGAAAGTTGTTGACGTCGGTCGCCCTTGGTGACGGCATTCCTTCGACCACTGTTTCCTTGTCTTTATAGTTTATGTACACGAACGAACATGTCGCAAATAATAACAGTAATTTAACTATGTCGATTGCTAAATTAATTGCTCCTTTGTTTACGTTATTAAAACCCAAAAACTGGTTTTTTAATCCGGATTGAAGAACCGAAAATATAGAACTTTAGACGTTTTGAAATGGTATTGGATAAAGTAAATTTCACGTAAAAGCTTTAATATTTTTTATAATATTTTTTTATGGTAATGAACTGTCCGAGTGTTCGATTATCGCTGTCAAACAGTCGTAGAATGTTGAATTAGGTACAAAACTTTCTGACATTCAAAGGCCGTGTGGGAGGGTATTTGAAGAACTTACTTCAGTACTTTGTTTTACGCCTCTCGTCTTTCATGTTTCCCTTATTATTATTACTCAGCACCCTTATTACAAATTAAAGATATCTAAATTGTCTCAATCCGACTTTGCGCAAATCCGCGCTATGCGGTCGTCCCAATTTCCAAACTTCAAGAATTCCTCAAACCCAAAATCTCTCTGAATAGAAACGCTCTTCTCACGTAAATCCCGCTATTGAATAAGAAAAATCAGCATGTACATTTGTGCATATTTCACGCGGTTACTAGGCAACGGAACGATTCCAATTTACATAAGGGTAGGGAGGCTAAAATATGTCTCTTTCGTCAATCTAGGGCAATTTTTTTGAAGTGCCTTGCTTGGTATTTAATTGGGTTTCACAAAAAACACAGTAACGGGTAAAAAGTGTGTTACTCATAATTAGAACGGAATGCCTATATTAGCTACGCACACATTTCAATTTCACCCAGGGGATAAATATTCCAAAACCCTTAGCGATTTTTTTTAAATTAATTTATATTGTCCCACTGCAGGGCAAAGGTCTCCATCATCTGTTTTCAAGCCTGTCGGTCCTAGGCTATATTGGGCCGCTCTTCATCGAATGCATCCAGATCATCACGCCATCTTTTACGGGGTCTGCCACGGCTACGTTTGCCGTCTGTTGCCGTCTATCGGCACCCATTGCGTTATGGTCTTGGCCCATCGATTAGAATGCATTCTTGGTACCAACATCGGCAATATCTGTTTGAGAGCGGAGAGTGGTGTTACGTATTAGCGGATACCTACGTCATAATAGCTGTGTGTTAAATTTTAGCCCCTTCCGTACATTTCCGATCCTTCCGTTTGCTTGAGCTGTGCGTTGGTATGTCAGTCAGTCAGGACCTCGTATTTTATTCGGTCCTAGGCTATATTGGGCCAGTCTTCATCGAATGCATCCAGATCATCACGCCATCTTTTACGGGGTCTGCCACGGCTACGTTTGCCGTCTGTTGCCGTCTATCGGCACCCATTGCGTTATGGTCTTGGCCCATCGATTAGAATGCATTCTTGGTACCAACATCGGCAATATCTGTTTGAGAGCGGAGAGTGGTGTTACGTATTAGCGGATACCTACGTCATAATAGCTGTGTGTTAAATTTTAGCCCCATCCGTCCATTTCGGATCCGTCCGTTTGCTTGAGCTGTGCGTTGATACGTCAGTCAGTCAGGACATCGTATTTTTATATAATTCACGATAATGATTCAATTTGCGATTAATGATAGTTCTGGTACCGACAACAATACTGATTACCAACAATGGCAACCGCAACGGAATAACTACACGTGTCTACCTAACAAATAGAAGAGATACAATAGAATTTATTCTCACAATACTTTACAATAGTCAAATTACTATACTAAATCAACATCCAACTATGACTATGGACTTCTATTTACCCGACTACTGATCTACGAATACCAGATCATTCTGGATCTGGCCAATGGATCTTCTGATAATGATAGAGTTATAGGGCTGAATGACTAAATGCTTAGAAATGAACATGCCTTACAAAAATTACCAGGATCGGTGTAAATGTCTCACTTTTTAATGATTTTGTCTTTGAAATCAGCCAGAAATGTAGAAAGCATAATGTAAAAAAAATTGGTATGTATCGGATGCACTTCATCCATGCGTCAAGACTTGAAACGATTGTAAGCGGATGAAGCAAATCTAACGTTTTTTGTAAAAATGTAGCCTTAATCTTCTAAAAAAGAGGTTGGATTAGCTACTTCCGTCAGAGTAGGAGTAAGATGAGGGGGTTCAATAAAATCCAAATTGGCTGATTTTAACCCCATTTTTATAGGTTTTAATCAGTGCCTCTGCCAACTTCCTTTCTTAAAGCAGCTTGAAGTGCTGAAATTCGCTTTAATTTTAATGTCTATGTTAAAAATTTTAGCAAATCTTTTTGACTTTTTGTCATTCGTCTAACCGTTTCTGATAATTTAGGGCCAGGGAATCAGGAATAATGTTTCTGTTTGCCTGGATATCATTAACTATGAAATTCCAATTTGATGTTCCATTAGGTAGGTAGGTAGGTACTTCTAAATTAACCTTTCTTATCTACTCCAAAATCTCTATTGTCTTGCGGCGGAAGTGGGGAATTAATCTTCTCCTTAAACGGAAATGTCTCTAATTTGCGGCCCCCTTTATCTGATGAATTGCCATCAATATTAATTAATGATTCAATTAAACCTATTTATGTTGACCTAAAATTGTGGCGAACTTGTGTTAAGAGCTCTTTAGACCGAGCGTTTTGGACATGATTTACATTCAACCTTCGACCAATATACCTACTAATCATTCAACCTATTAAGTATACATCGTTTGTCTATGGTCATCTTTGGTACACACAAAAACCACTTCACGTTCCAGGGAAAGGACCGATTACATCAACAGAAACGAGCAAACTTTCAAAGATTCGGGTTCGTAAAATGGGCAGGTAGTGTTACGCATGTTTTGCTCCTATATTTTTATTAACCGTCAAAAAGAGAGATGATTGTCTTTGTGTTAGAATACCACAAACATGGTCCCATAAAAATTTGGTGACAATCTGATGAGGATCTTCAGAGTGATGAGTAGAATTACACATCAATCCTGCAGAAAATTGCTCATTTTTCAAAATCTACCTGTAGAATCAGCCCTTAAATTAATTGTTACAGATTGATGGAGCATCTGGAACCACCTTCTTATCACATTATTTTATAACAAGCGACCCGCTCCGGCTTCGCACGTCTATATTATGCATGTATTATACATATAAACCTTCCTCTTGAATCACTCTATCTATTAAAAAAAACCGCATCAAAATTCGTTGCGTAGTTTTAAAGATTTAAGCATACATAGGGATATAGGGACAGAGAAAGCGACTTTGTTTTATACTATGTAGTGATATGTGTCTACTTAATTCTACATCTATAGTGTATATAGGTTTATTTTGTCGACGTTGTCTAAGCATTACTTTGCAAGCTAGTTAAGTGCTTAGTTTGGAGATACGCCTTATTGTCACGTACAGTGCCAATTAGAAAACTTTACAGTGAATTTTAATGAAAATGGCTGGATAATTGGATGGATTTTCCTTTTTAATACAATGTTGCCTATTGAATCCAATTTAGATGATTTAAACATCACCAGTAACTTTAATCCATTTTATTCTCTCTGGACGTTATTAATTTGATGGAGTGGGTTTGCCCAAAACCCATACCACTTTTCTCAGTTTAGTCGACACTCCATACATCTGGAGTTAACTAAGCCGCGGTTGTCATCACGATGTTATTTTTTCACCGTAAGAGCAATGTTATTAGCGCACATTTTTCGCAAGAAAAAGTAATTACTGCACGGCCGGCTGGGATGCAAACCCATGACCTTCTAAATGATAGTCGAGGTATCTACCACTAAGCCACCACCGCTTATAAATAATCTTTTCATTAAGATGATGAAAATAGCTGAAATTTATTAGGTTTGTTCCTCTTCAATACGCTGAAGAAAATTCCGTAAGGCGTCTAATAAAATCTACATAATTTGCCCGTGGAAGTAACTTTACTGACGCACCACCTACCTACGCTTATAATATTAGTTCGCCGCCGTCTGTCTGTCTGTCTGCCATAAAACAGTACCCCCTCGCAGCTACGTGTCCCTTCCATTGTAGTCTGAGCCTGTGGTACCTTGTATTAGTCATGGGGGAGAGTTTACTACGGAGAACTTTGCCTGTTCTAAAACTGACTCATGTTCAGACGGTGTGGAGTATAAGTCATAGGTGATGGCAGGGTTTTGAACAATGCACTTTATAATGCTACTAGCTGCGCCCCGCAGTGTCACCCGCGTAAGTCTTGATCCCGTGAGAATATCGGGATAAAAAGTTCAGATTTCCAAACAGATAGACAGGCAAACGCGGTCTTGAGTACGTTTTGAGTATTGACCATAAAATAACACCAACCTTTTCTCTTTTTCATATAACTCCCTCCTAGTTGTCTGGAAGATAATGCCTAATAGTATTAGTTCGTACCATTAGACTGTAGTTGCCAAGTTAGCTAATTAATCTTAAACTGGACTAACTGAAACGGTTTTAGTAACGTCATCTTATCGCTTGCACCAAACTCCTTATTTATGCTTAATTTTAGTAGGAACAGAGCGTTTGTCGCGCCAAATGTTACCTTAGTCGCGGTCTGTAACGACCTTAATATGGTTATTTACGGGCACCTGAAAATTCCCCTCCGAACCCTCCGATCCCGATTCAAAATAAACCCGTATTTTGTTAAATATTGCATTGTTTGCCAAGAATAATTCTGATTAAGATCTTTCAGGATAAGCAAGAAATGTTCGCGCTGGGATACGTAAAATAAAAGTGAAATATCTCCTCTTCTCTCAGCTAATTTTAATTTATTAGACCAAAAGTCTCCAACTCTGACAGCGTTTAAAAATCTCGTTCGTCTTTCGAAAAATTCAGGAGGTCTAGCAAAACTTACGGACAAGAGAGTAAACTTACTAAGGGTTCCTTTTTTACCTTTTCAGAGGTTTCATTACGGAACCCTGAAAAAAGGTTATTACTTTTAATGGTCTATCAAACCAAGAGATTAGCTATTTGGTGCCACTGATGGGCAAAGACCTACCCTTAGTCTTTCGTCCCTCCACATAAATCCCGGTAAATTGCAAGTTCTGGACATTATTTTGAAGTAGCCGTCAAGCTTGTCTTTTAACATTTTAAAGCTCTTACGTATACCCCACTTTGGATATCGGAGATTTGGGTTCGTGAGCGCAAAACCAAGATAAAGTAAGATAAATAGTTGACTTAGTTTTGAGTGTTTCACAGCCTTTACATTTATTCCAGACTAGCTTTCACTTTCAACTTCATCCACATCAGGGTTGAATTTTCCAAAATCATGTAGCGTTTTGGAAGATAGATAATAACAGAAACCCTATTATTGAATAAATATAAATATTGCATCGGGACATTCCACACATCGCCATCTAGCCCCAAGCTAAGTAACTAGACTTGTGTTATGGGTCCTAAACAACGGATATTGGTACTACTTATATACTTTTCTTTTGTAAATCTTCTAATATGTATAAATGACGTGTCACGTTGTTTGTGCGCGATGGACTCCTAAAATACTTAACCGATGTTAATCAAATGTGCACACCGTGTGCAGTTTGATCCAACTTGAAAGATAGGATAGCTTACATCTTAATTTATCCCGATATTCTTACGGGATCGGGAGTTACGCGGGTGAAACCGCGGAGCGCAGCTATATAAATATACACTAATAATACATAGAAACAACCAGACCACAGACAAATATCTTAGCATAAATACTTGTTATCTGAGGCGGAATCGAACCCGCAACCCTGTGTTTGGAAGACCGGCATGGTGACCATTGTGCCAACTGGGTTGTCGTGAACTATTGAATGATTAGTACATTATATAGATGATTTATACCAATATTTATAGGGATTCCAAAGCCCTGAATTTATGAACCGTATCCCTCAAAATACGGTTACAATTTATTCCTCTAAAGTAGGTTACCTAGTAAATTGAGCGTCTCAATTGGATAGTGTTACGAAAGGTGTTCGTTCTAATGAAATAAGAGCGAGTAGCGAGCGACTGTGCGACTATCCGTAGCTCAAGGACTGTCTGGAATTCAGTTTACTTTTACGTAACAAATCGGTTACAAGAGTAGGGTTTTATTTGCAAAAAATATAATGTAACGTAATTTTTAGGGTAAAATAAAAACGGTACCCTGTTACTAAAACTCCGCTGTCTGTCTGTCTGTCCGTCCGTGTGTCAGTCACCAGGCTATATCTCATGAGCCGTGATAGCTAGCTAGAGAGCCAACCGGCTAGCGCGGCTTAAGATATCAAGTGGTAACCCCGGCTATATAAAAAAATGTTAAATGTCATAAAATGTCCCTCAAACATCACGAATAGGTAATGAACAAGTGATTGTTCCGAAACTTTCTATTTTTGTTTGGATTTTCCCCTTGCATTTTCGTGAGTCTATAAACCTCTGTAAAATGACACGCCACACGATTCAGTTCGCTGTCACGGCTTTATTTATGCCTTGTTTTTGACCCTCGATGGTGGAAATGGTGATAAAATACAGTTTTATGAGTAATGTCAAAGTAATATAGTCTTTTTATTATGGCATGTAATTGAGGGGTCAATTTTAAGAACTAAGCCCAAGTATATTTATTTTCTTACAAAACGATTTTATAAGGTACTAGCTTTTGCCCGCGATTTCGACCGCGTAGAAGTCGAAAATTTGAAGTACCCTAACAGATTGGACTAAGGAATTACTTTGTCCCATACAAACTTTACCTCCTTTTACACACCCTAAGAAGTAGAATTTTGAAAAAATCTTTTCTTATCGGATGCCTACGTCATACAAAGAACACACCCTCAAAGTTTCAGGTCTCTACTATTAACGGTTTAGGCTGTGCGTTGATCCGTCAGTCAGTCAGTCAGGACAAAGGATTTTATATGTATAGACTAGCAGCGGTCATGTGATTAAGTAGTAAAAGTAGCCTATTTAACGCCCAATAATTCAACGTATCATGTAAAGGAACCCTTATAAGATCACTCTCTTGTCCGTATGTCTGTCTGTAAGTGTGTCCACCACCGATTTTTTCAGGAACGGGTGGACCTTGCGAGTTGAGAGTTTTTCCAAAGTCCCTGCATTTTTTTCCAAGCATAAGGTAAAGACCACCTGTGTATTCGGACCACCTGTGTATTCGGACACCCTGTAGTAATACTAGCTCTAGACACGGAGCACTCGATCGATCCAGCGGCTCAAGGCTCGTAGCAAGGCCACAATATCGGAAATTGCCTAAACGCCTATACCTCTGTTAACCTGACACTGGGGTTTAACCGGACAGAGAGCGATCGCGAGATGTGTTATAAAAAACCGCTGATCGTTGTTTTTAATGAAACGAGTCGCGATCGCATTTTGGATAATTATTACCTGCTCAACGAAGTACTACGACGCTCGCCACCAGTCTACTCGCGACAACGGCACGTCGAGGTAATTTACAAAATAATTATCGGAAACGCGATTCTGATTAGTTTTCAAGTTTTATGGTCCGTATGCGTCTCTACAGTGTGTCTAACTCGATGCCTAACCGCTTAAACCCTAAACGCCAAAACCTACAGGGTGTGTGTGTGTAACTCGATGTCTAACCGCTCACTGTCTAGTCAAACCCTAACCTTTGTTAGGCTAACACTGAGCTGAACAAATTGACCTAATATCTTTGATGTTGTATTGCCTTTATGGCACCATCTCGTCGGCTTTAATAGCCGAAACTTCGATAAAACGTGAACGATTGTCGTATTATTTATGTTCGCCGATATGTTATGTTTGATTAGTTTCGCCTCGTCTATAGGTACCTAAGATTTTTTTTGTATTTCTCTTTGCTCTTAAACTACAGGACTAATACATAGACTTCAATCTAAGACTTCTGCTGGCTTTGATTTTTATATTTGATGGAATTTAAAAATGATCCAATATAAATAATTTTATCTATCTTTATTTATACAAATACAGGATGCTTTTTTTTATTGGGCTTCAGAGCTATTTCATAATCTATAAGAGATAGCATAAAATGTTGAAAAGACATCCGTGACCTAAAATAGGTCACGGATGTCTTTTCAACATTAGAAACCAGAAATCAATACTGTTAATTTTGAGAAAAAAACACCTTTTTCACTATTGTCGAAAGTGTTTCTGGTAAAATCAAGTCCTAGAGAAATAGCTAATATTTTTAGTCTTTTGTAATAAGTATTAAAAAATCACCCAAAATAAAGGTAACCAAAAAATAGACCGGGCAAGAGATAGCATAAAAATTACTGTCACAAAATTTTGTACTTACACAAAATAGCTCAGTCAAAATTAAATGTGCGTTTGTGTTTTGCGCAGAAAATAAAACAAATAATTAACGAGTGTTTTCCTTCTTTCAGTCGGATGGCAGCTTACTCCTGTCCCAGTTGGGGGTCGAAGATTCAGGGTTATATGAATGCGGTGTCGAGAATGAGACTGCGTTCGTCGATAGGGTTAATCTTACAGTGCGGAGTAAGTACTTAACATGCTTATTAACCTAGCTGATGCCCGAGGTTTCAGTCGCGTAACTCCCGATCCCGTGGGAATACCGGGATAAAAACTAGCCTATGACACTCGCAATGAATCAATGTATCCTCCATACCAAGTTTCATCAAAATCGGTCCAGTAGTTTCGGAGCCCATTCGTTACAAATAAAAATTATTCCTCTTTATAAAAATAGTTTAGTTAGTTTAAGTGCAATAAGTGTCTACTTATTATTTACTAGCGACCCGCTCCGGCTTCGCACGGCTATATTATGCATGTATCACTTCACTACATAGTATAAAACAAAGTCGCTTTTTCTGTCCCTATTTCCCTTTGTATGCTTAAATCTTTAAAACTACGCAACGGATTTTGATGGGGTTTTTTTTAATAGATAGAGTGATTCAAGAGGAAGGTTTATATGTATAATACATGCATAATATAGCCGTGCGAAGGCGGGGCGGGTCGCTAGTTATACATATAAACCTTCCTCTTAAATCACTCTCTCTATTAAAAAAAACCGCATCCAAATCCGTTGCGTAGTTTTAAAGATTTAAGCATACAAAGGGATATAGGGACAGAGAAAGCGACTTTGTTTTATACTATGTAGTGATGATTCATTTTACGCTCATTACATCTAAAATACTCCAATAAAGATAGGTTTATTTACGTTTAAATGAAACATCCCTTTTAAAGCAGGAAAATGTATTATTTATAAACAAGTACGTGATTGTAGGTAATCCTCAGACGCAAATAGCAATCTGATAAAATTACTCGCATAGGGAGGCCATTTCTTTATGATAATTGCGGATTGTCCGAGATACTTTTTCTGCAAATCAGTCGAGGCTGACAAATTGGCAAAAAGTAAATTGATTACAGGAATTTTGTGGATAAAAGTCTTAATAGTAAAAAAAAATGTTAATGATTTATTGTTGTTTGTTCGAAATTCGATTGTGTAGAAAATGTAAAGACATTTTTCTGGTACCAGCAGTTCCCCGCAGTTTTGATCCCGTATCGGGATAAAAAGTAACCTAAAACCAAATCAAACCAAACCAATAAGTAATCGTTATAAATCCTTATACGAAGTTTTATCAAAATCAGTCTAGTAATTTCAGAGCATATTATTACAAACAAGTAATTTTAGTATAAATGATCAAAACAAGTATATTTGGGAAGCCTGAAAGTAGCGCCTGTTACTGAAAAAGTAAAAGGGAACCGTTTGAGCCTGTATGAACATATGATGAGGAGAGAGGAGACGCATGTAACTAGTAGAGTGATGAGTATGAATGTAGAGGGATGGAGACTTGGACAGGGAGGAAGACTTAAGGTGAAAGGGTACCGGGCGCTCTCTTCATACAAACGTAGTCGACTGTTTCCTCCCTGGATAATGACACTAGCACAAATATTTTTGTTGCATAAAACCATGACTATGCCCCTATGTCTTGATTTTTTCATTTTCTAATTAACATAGAAATTAAGATTTAAGAAATAAAAAAGTAAAACATAAAGGCGTGATCATGGCAGTTATAAGTTTTATGCAACAAAAATATTTGCTATAGTGTCATTATCAAGGGAGGAAACAGTCGACTACGTTTGTATGGAGAGAGCGTCGGTACCCTTTCCTTATAAGAAAGATAGATAAACTGTGTGTGAGACAAGATATGAGAGAGATGGATGTGAACGATGAGATGACGATTAATAGCGGAGAAACGAAGAAGAAGACGTACTGCGCCAATCTCAAATTGAGCAGTAGAAGAAAATATTATGAAAACAGCACAATGTCACCAATAATATCTCCAATACCGTACAACATGGTCACATCATAGCTGTAGTACCTGAAGACGAGCACGTGGAACGAAGGTCGCGTAATGATCATCATTATTCCACGCCCACTGCGCACTGGCCAGTCTAGCTGGATCTCTGACCGATTGCCTTTTATATGCTGTAGTGTACCGGCCGTACATGGATTTTTCTTACAAAAATATTATATGGGCTGATTGACATTGTTCTTACGGTGAAGGAATACATCGTGATGGAACTCGCAGCTTAGTTGACTCCAGACGTACTTGTACTTGTATACGGGCTGTTTTCCGCAATTAGACTCTTTTTAATTGGGTCCTTTTTGCGTGAGGATGGAGTAGGCTCGCCCAGCACCTACTACCCTCTCAGCTTAGTCGACCATGTCCAGAGGAGAGAACTTGTCAATACTTCTGGAGCTAACTAAGCCGCGGGTTTCATCACGATGTTTTCCTTCACCGTAAGAGTAATGTCAATTAATTAACGCACATAAATTTTCCTTAAGAAAAATTCATCTTTGCACGGCCGGCCGGGATTTGAACACACGACCTTTAGAATGAAAGTCGAGTTATCTACCACTAAGCCAATACCGCTCTCGGCTCCAGACGTATTGACGAGTTATTTTCTCTGGACACGGTCGGCTAAGCTGAGTAAGTGCTGGGTAAACCAAAAAGGACCTAAAGAGATCTAGTAGCGGAAAACAGCCCGTACAAGTATACCGGCTAGGCGATCTGATGTCATTGTTACGTGATTTCTGAGTTCACGTGATTGTTTCTTTGGGGTGTCGGGATGTAAGAAATTATATACAAAATTTCAGTTCTGATCTTAGTATCATAACCAAGGACTTTCAATATAACGTATATTGTCAGAAGTAGACTGGATAATAGTAGTGTAAATATAAAGTAAACGCCGCTAAAATTTTAGGGTCTCGGCGTAGCACGTCTTCTTACGTTCTCCTCTATTAGTCACTATCTAATCGTTCACATCCATCTCTCTCATATCTTGTCTCACTCCATCCATCTTTTCTTCTTCTCTTCAATTCATTCATACTCATTGCTCTTCTAGTCACTTGCATCTTCACCTCTCCTCATCACATGATATTTATTTACAGAAATCCCTTTTTGGTCAGCACAAGACTCCTCTTGTATGTATTTTTTTTTTCATTTTTATGTCACTTTTTATTTTGTAATTTTTTTCTTTGTCATGTTAATTTATTCCTTTCTGTGTTTAGCGTGTGTGTTTTACTCACTAAATGCATTCTTTCTTTCTTTCAAAATATCTGTGCGCAAATCGAACCTGTAACCTTTTGCGTTGTAAGCGAGAGTTCTCTTACCGCGCCACAGAGGACAACCTCTGAATAATTAACACGTCACTGACCCTTTTGACCGGGTGTGGTCAAAAATAGAACTAAATAACATAGCCAAAGCAATAACAACATCATTAAATACAATGACGCAAAAAAATACACATAATGTCCAATCTGCTGGACTGTTGTTTGTTTGTTCTAAAGATGAACGGCTTTACTAATTTGGACTTAATCTGAAAGAGGATATACGCTACGCGGGTGAAACCGGGAGGCAGCTAGTGTATGATAGTTGCTATGGAAACCGCAATATATCCTAATAATAACTAATATTTCCTTACGAATATAATACATTCGAAAGTTTGTTTATTTATTTGTTTATCACAACATAGTATAAAACAACTAGCGACCCGCTCCGGCTTCGCACGGCTATATTATGCATGTATTATACATATAAACCTTCCTCTTGAATCACTTTATCTATTAACAAAACCGCATCAAAATCCGTTGCGTAGTTTTAAAGATCTAAGCATGCAAAGGGAAATAGGGACGGCGAAAAGTGACTTTGTTTTATACTATGTAGTGTTAGTAAAGTCGCTTTCTCTGTCCCTATATCCCTATGTATGCTTAAATCTTTAAAACTACGCAACGGATTTTGATGCGGTTTTTTTAATAGATAGAGTGATTAAAGAGGAAAGTTTATATGTATAATACATGCATAATATAGCCGTAGAAAGCCAGACCGGGTCGCTAGTTAAATCATAAACCAAACAAAACGATATGTATACAAGTAAAGTACTCTTCCAAATACAACCTCTAATAGAGCAACTATCCATTAGAAACCAAATTACAAGCCTCGGAAATCAATTATTTCTTGATTATATGGCGTCTGAGTAGATTACAATGGGATGTTTACATGGCATTTACCTAACATTCATATTGGGAATTGTTTATTGGGAAACCGATAAATCAATTTGACTAACATTCAATTTCAAGAGACGTAACCACTAAACAGTTTACTACAACAAGGTAATCAAATATCAACAATGCTGAAAGATTTAGAAAAATGATTTTTCGATAATTTCTTTCTTGGACATACTTAGTTGAATAAGCTAGCTAAGTAAGGGTGGTAAAGATGCCAGGCAAGCCTACTCCATCTATAATAGTCCCAGGCACTATCCCCGAATAGCAATTAAAGTTGCTGATGATGTTTAAATCATCTAGATAATAAGAGTACTTACCTGGGTTAATATTTTACTTTTTTTTACCTCGCCCTGAAACCCGCATACCTACTAAAGCCGTTTCCGAGATTCTGATTACACATATAATACAACTAGCTGCCCTCCGCGGTTTCACCCGCGTAACTCCCGATCCCGTGGGAATATCGGGATGTAAGCTATCCTATCTCTCAAGTTGGATCGAACTGCACATGGTGTGCGAATTTTATTATAATCGGTTAAGTGGTTTAGGAGTCCATTGAGGACAAACATTGTGACACGAGATTTATATATATTAAGATTGCTCGTTTAAATATCTATAAGTACTAATAATATAAAACTGAAGAGTTAGGTTGTTTGAACGCGCTAATCTCAGGAACAACTGGTTCGAATTGAAAAATTATTTTTGTGTTGGATAGTCCATTTTTTGAAGTGAAAACTTCTTATGGCGCGTTGGGCACTTTTGTGGGTGAGCATTTTCAGCCGTTCTCGCGACAGATGAGATTTTGACAGATGAGATTTTAACAGTTATTGTGCTTCTACTACTATGCAATATTGAAAACAGCGCCATCTCTGTGCAAACGGCCGAACTACGATACTCACTTCTGTACAACAGTGTTAACAGCGACATCTCTCGGTGGATGGTGCAGGTTCGCAGCGAGCTGCCGTACGCAGTACGCGTCGCACGCTAACGCCATCACTGATACACGAGTGAGCATTTTCAGCCGTTCTCGCGACAGATGAGATTTTACACAGATATACAGTTTTCACTTCTGCCTACACTCCCGGAGTGCGCTGTTTTTTTTTTACATATTGGAGGTCAGCGTTTGACCACTACTGATACATACCTGCCTGATGGTAGGAGCCGATGCGGCCTAAGATGTCGAGGAAGGCTATAGCCTATTTTTTATTTTGATATTCCCACGGGATCGGGACTTACGCGGGTCTCTTCTTTGTCCTGCCCCTTTCCCAATTTAGGTTGGGGTCGGGCCTCCTTGTACGATTGCGCCAGGTCCTTCGATCCTGGGTTGTCATTGGAGAGATATCAAGAGCCTTAATGTCCCTAGCAACATTGGTCCACCAGGTGGCGGGCGGTCTTCCTCTTCCCCGGGGCTTCGTGGGCATATTTAGAACAGTTCTCACTGAGTAGCTATCCTCCCTTCGCATTATATGGCCGTACCACCGAAGTCTACTCTCCCTGAGCTTGTCAACAACAGGTGCTACTTTAACCGAACCCCTGATGTACTCGTTTCTAACCCTATCGAGTTGCGTTACACCTCCAGCCCAGCGTAGCATTTTCATCTCGGCTACGTGAAGCTGCTGCTCGTGCTTTTTATTGGTGGTCCAGCACTCTGCTCCGTACATCATCGCGGGTCTTACTGCGGTTTTATAAACTCTTCCCTTGGTCTTAACGAGCATTTTAGGGTCGCAGAGCACACCAGTCAGAGAACGCCATTTCAACCAAGCTGTGTTTATTCGCTGATCAACATCTTCCTCTATTTGCGCATTCGTTGTGAGCATAGAACCTAGATATTTGAATTGTGAGACTTTGGGTAGGTGTGTGTTGTTAATACGAATGTTATGACCTGTCGTTTCAGTACCACCAAAATCACATTCCATGTATTCCTTTTTTGTTCTACTAATACGCAGCCCGTGTTTTTCCAGTTCAGTTAGCCAAATGTTGAAATTGCTCTGTAGCTCTTCTGCGTTTTTGGAGATAAGCGCTATGTCATCAGCGTACAGCATGCACCAGGGGATCTCGGCTTGAATGTCTTTAGTGATGTAGTCCATAGTCAGGTTAAATAGAAGAGGGCTTAACGCTGATCCCTGGTGTACACCAACCTGGACTTAAAACGGAGCACTAACCCCCGATGAACTCTTTACCTGGGTGTTGATACCATCGTACATGTCCTGTACTAGGGCAATATAAGTTTCAGGGATGTTTTTCTCGCGTAACGCCTGCCACACTAATTTCCGTGGGACCCTATAGAACGCCTTTTCTAGGTCAATAAACACCAAATAGAGGTTTTCCTTATTAATCCTGTACTTCTCCATTAGTATTCTGATCGTCTGTATAGCCTCTATGGTTGACCTCCCGGCTGTGAACCCAAACTGGTTTTCTGTGGTTTTGGATAGTTGAGTTAGTCGCTTGCCCAACACTCTCTCCCACAGCTTGAGGGTATGTGACGTTAATTTTATTCCCCTATAGTTGTTACATTGTGCAATATCGCCCTTGTTCTTAAACAGAGGACACAAATAGCTTGACCGCCATGCTTCGGGTATTCTACTTTTAAACAGTATCCAGTATTAACAGTATCGGGACTTACGCGGGTAAAACGCAGATATCTATAGATGTAAAGGCCAATATTATTTGTATTAAAATGTGTAGGATATCTATCAATATAAACTTCCAACCATATTTAAAAACTTATTAACAAGGACTAGCTGCGGTTGAGACTAAGTTACAACTTGGCTTATAGTTCTCGCCAACTTTATCGCCTACTCGCGTAACGTCCTATCTTCGCGTGTCAAGCTCTGGACTGCAGAAGCCGTTTATAATGGGCAACTGTCAGAAACTTGGGCTAAGTTAACAGCTTTAAGTTTGAGCTTTATTTAAAGTTATTTATTTGTGTAGAAAGTAACTAGAGAGTGGAAGTTTAAATGGATGTAGCTAAGATTAGAATTAATGTGTTGATTGTGTTGTTCTGGCTTATTTCCAGCACTTGATTGCTCTAGCTTAGTTTAGAGAATGGATTAGTAAAAATAATTAACAAACATAGCTAAGAACACTACCACAACTAAATCATCCGTTCGGGAGCAACGATGCCACAGACATGTCAAACTTATAACACCCCGTCGTCGGTCATTTTTGCATCGGGGGGGGTTAAAAAATAGAATAATATATTTGAGACAAAACACACGACAAACACAGTCACAGATCAAAAAGACACAAAAATTAACAAGGATATAAACATCATCATTATCATTTCTGTGAGATATTAAAATGCTATAAAATTCTATATAAAAATTGACGAATTTAAGGTCAATTCACTTGCCACACTGTCAACCAGTGACCAATCAAAGTAATGACCGTGCCAGGCGTTGCTTTACTAGCACGATCAAACGCAATCGGCGGGCGCAGCTAGACCATGATCCCCTCAGCCTCATCATCATCATTTGCCTAACGTCTATATCAGACGATTTACGTATCGCCGCGCTGCGGCAGTTCTTTTGGTGGCTAAATAGCCCTGACGGCACAGCTATCGGCCAGACTTCGAACAGGTAAACAATGAGGTGGAAGTAGTTGGTTGTTCCTCAGCCTACGAGATAGCAAAATTCACGTAATATTCCAACTCTAACCATCCTCTTTTCCCTTTAACAGCAGAACCGCCTCCTCTAGTGAACGTCACCGTCCATGCGTCCACAATCCTAGCTCTGATTCTGTGGAACGTAGCTGGTGATGGTGGTCATCCAATCATAGACTTCACTGCGCAGTACCGGTCCGCGGCGCCGGTCAATGGCACGCTGGAGCCCTGGAGGCCTATCAGCCCTAACCATATTAGTCCTAATTCGGTAAGTACTGCTTCTTCAAGTATTTTTTAAACCCCGACACAAAAACGACGGGCTGTTATAAGTTTGACGTGTCTGTCTGTGGCATCGTATCTCCCGAACGGCTGAACCGATTTTGATTTAATTTTTTTTTGTTTGAAAGATGAATTAGTCGTTGACGGCTTTATTTCACCTTGATGAAAAGCATTAATGAGGTCGATAGCGTATTATGCTTTTGTATTATGATGCTCATTCAGTCGCCTTCTGTATTTCTTCATAATTTAAACTTTTACAAATCTACGGGGGGTATCATGATCCTTAAGACTTTAACGACTCCTCTAATTACCTATTGGCATTAACCAGAACTGCCATGAGTTTCTTGTGCCTCTCATTGATGGGCGCGTTCCAAAGGCACACATCCCAACTTAATGTTAGAATAGAATGGAAAAACATTTATTTGGACAAGCATACGACACAAGACAATTTAGAAAAGTAGAGAGACAAACTTTAAGAGCACTGCCATGTACAGAGCAGTAACGAAAAGTATAAAATAAAACAGAAAATTAAGAAAAAAAACAAAAACATATATAAATAAAAATAAGATTTAATTAAAGAGCCGTGTGCTTCCAAAAAGGCAAAAAAATATAGCTGCAAAATTGAAGGTGCTGTAAATAAATTCAAATGAATGAATAATTTTAGAAACCCTTATATTTTTATAAGGGTTATTACCTTTTCATAGCAAACTACAGCCTCAGCAATACTCAATATCACGAAAATATATCCACTGGCACCTACCCTTCCAAAGTGCCAATAAGGGCGGTTCCTCTGGCCTATCATCAATCAATGACGTACTCCGGCAACTATTCCATTATTCCCTAAAGAGTACCCAACTACGTAAGCAATTAATAATACATGAATACGACAATGAAAGTCAGTTGTATTTGTTTGGTTGGCTTGTCGCGTTAATCAAATTAAAGGCCTTTGGGAGCCGTGTTTATTATTACACTTGTGTTTTGGAACTCAATCTTTAATGAGCTGTTGTTTTTTAATTGTTTTACTTACTTAAGAAATTACTAGCTGCGCCCCGCGGTTTCACATTCGTTAGTCCTTGTCCTGTTTTCTTGTTCATCTCCTAAACTACCAATAAGTCGATTTCCAATCAAAGCAGTCCATTTGTTTGACTGTGGAGAAGGAACAAACAATTTTTGGGATTTATAATATTTGTTAGGATATATAGGTTCAGTTCTGTCTAAGACGCAAACACATAATATGTATGCACATAAAATCCGCACTGGATCAGTAGTCCTACTGAGTAGTTTAACTGGTAGTGCAAATGATACTTTATTGTTTCTCTAGTACTACCAGTAGTACAAATGATACATTATTGTCGCACTGGATCAGTAGTCCTACTCAGTAGTTCAACTGGTAGTGCAAATGGTACTCTATTTGTTTCTTTAGTACTACCAGTAGTACAAATGATACATTATTGTCGCAATGGATCAGTAGTCCTACTGGGTAGTTCAACTGGTAGTGCAAATGGTACATCTGTCTGATAGTCATTAGGTCACGATCTACAAGGGCCTAATCACGGTTTCGATACGAAACGTAAAAGAAAATTAGGTGGAAAATCTGCACATCTTATTACTTTTCCATTACAAAGTCTTTAGATCTCTTGCAAACTGATGGGTATCATGAATAATTGACATTGTCGATTCAATGAGCAATGTGCAAACCTCGAACCGATAGGGGCTCGCAAATATCGATATAAATAGCAAATATCACGTCTCAATTTCACATGAGTCGTGAAATCTAACCGCCCTGCCTACGTCTCACAGTGAATTGAACCTTAAGTAGGTAATCCTTGTTAATCCGTCTGTGGTCTAATCCAAACGTTATAATGGAAGGTATGGAACTGAGGCTTATCGACGATCTAGAGCTGAGGGTTAAAAGGGCTGAGTGTGGGGGTGAGCAGTTTAAATTAACTTCGAAATAGTGCCACGAATGCAAGTGTTAAGTTTATTTGCTCGTTTTAGTAACAAAGGAATAAAATATTATTCATAACAATTAAATAATAAAACCCTTAATCAATTCAATAATTTATCTACTCACATAAAATTAAAACTCCAAATGGATCTAGGAAATGTGCCCAAAAGGCTGACTGCGTTACCTCTTTGGATGGCGATGCTTATCCATTGTCCGAGGTAGGAGTAGTTTTAGGAGTTTTTTTATCCCTTTAGTCACCCGAAGCTAAAACTAGTAATTATGAAAAACTGTAAAGTGAATTTGAATGTGTTTGTTGCATTTAATATTAGTAATTGGCGCCCAATAGATAGATAAGGTTTTCTGCTATCGATCTTGTGGGGATATCCGAATAACTTTGTGTTTATCAAATTCCATTTCATTTTCATAAACTTTCGCATTTGTAATATAAGAGTTTTATATAATTATTTGCTCTAAATCTGACCATATAATCCGTAACACTTCAGCGTCAGATCGACGTGTACCACCTGTCTACAAACGCGTCGTACTGGTTCCGTGTATGGGCCAACAACGTGCTGGGTCCCGGACCGCCGGTAGAGGTGCTGGCCACCACGCTCTTCACTGACCAGGATGCAGGTAGGTACAATGAACCATAACACTTCAGCATCAGAGTGGCGGCACTTGTCTATAAACGCGTCCTACTAGTTCCATGGGCCAATAACATGGCTATCACGGGTTTCCCTGACCAGGATTTACTGATAGCCTCATCTGCCAGAGCTGAAGGAAATCATGAACTTTACACCGTTCCCCGTTAAATGTAAAAGATGATGTGATATTCAAAAATTACTGGCGTCGCTGTCAGAATTCCACAAGGCCACTGAACTGTGCTGATACTGTTGCCTGCTTTTGCCCATTTAGCTTACGCCAAGCATCATCATTTCTAATTCAGTAGGTATGCGTTCGAACTGTTTTTACCTTCCTTGCTCAACAGTTAACCACTGCAATTACAGCAGCGTTGGTCTCCGTTAAATCCTTCAAAGCGCGTCATGGACTTAAACCTCTTTCTTAAACCTCCACAGAGTTGTACAAGCACTTCCTCGAAGGTGCGGAAACGTTCGACACTCGCACTTGGTTGGCAGCAGTGTGCGTCGTGATGGGCACCCTCGTAGTCCTCGCAGCTGGGACCTGCGCCGTGTTATGCCGCGAGTGGAGACGTCACGGTGAGCCGACACCATAGCATACGATCAAACCGCTACCGAGATTGTATTTCTTGTGGCAGTATTAGTGGTAGGATACTTGTGAGCGGCAGATTTTACCAGTATTTTTGCATTTCAAAGTCGCTTTGGCTTTGGGTACTGCAGTTCTGGATTCAAAGAGGTTGTAAATCTCATTCAGGATTTTACAAAGATATGAAGGTTTAGATTCATGGTAGGTTGCATTAATTAAAAGATTTGCAAACCCTTTGAACTTCAAGATTTTAGCAGCAATTTTGTCAGATTTCTAACGTATTGCATTTTCTCTTATCTGCCGTTTCCAAGAGAACAAAATAATTATACCAATAATTGTAAAAAAATAATCTATGCTTTAAATCAAACGCTATCAAAGCCAGAGTATTCGATCAAATCGAAAACTGTTTTTATAATGCATAATTTGTTCTTTAGAATAAGTATTTCTTATATTATTAATTTAAGGTCAATTAAAAAAAAACAATAATTGCATTTTTTGCAATCATTGTTTTGCAGAGTACAGATTTTCTTCCAATAAGTAGGTGATTAGTATGGTTAGTTATTTGCTTAAATATCTATAATGTAAATAATTTAACACGATGACGATGAAATTTCCGCGAAAAAAAATGCGCAAGATTAGGTGTAGGGTGACTATTAATTTCCTAAATGGTCGGGATAGTGCTGTGGTAAAAAAAAGATACTTCGCTAGTTTAAGCGTAATAATTAAGCTTGCAATATTAACAAATAAGTATTAAAGTTAGAATATAATTTAAAAAATCGTTTTACAATTTTGATGGTAGTTTTAAATTTAAAAAATACGAAAGTAATTTTAGTGCCAATACTTTAATTCATTCAAAACTAATTTAAAATTAGAGTTTGATAAAAAAATCGGAAAATATAAACCAAAAAATACTATATTATAGTAACTTAAATATTATACCGGAAGCCTTCGCCTACTTCAGTCTAGTCTGAAATCTAGAAACTATCAGCTGATGAATAGTCTGCTATCTGTAATCTTAAAATTAAAAGTTCATAATAAATTGATAGATATTTTAATAAGATTACGCTACGCAATGGTGCTAAGCAATTCGTCTTAAATGATTACCAAAAAGCAATTTTAGAATCTCGATCTAGTTACCCATTGCTGTAAATAGCTTGTTTATTTAATAAATGTATATAAACTTAAATTCCTAAAAATATTATCGAACAGAGTAACTTTAATAATATTGTTGTAGAATGTCTGTATATTAACTTTTACATTACTTTTTAGAGGTCTGGGATATAGTATTATTGGGTTTATTTGACTTTTTACTATAGTTTTTAGGATCTATATACGTACTTCTGGTAAAAAATATTATTTGCGAAAAAGTTAGCCCTAACTGTCGGCTTACTATAAGAAGCCACTAACTCAGCGAAATGCTAGTATTTTGCGTTGGTCTTTCTTTGAGAATGTACTTCGCAATTCCAGAAATACTAAGAATAGTGACTTAATAACAATGACAGAATATTGATAAATATACAGCTGTAAACAACATTCAATCAGCTTAGGCCCTAAGCTTCTTCTTTCTGGAATTGCGAAGTACAGTCTCCAAGAAAGACCCAACGCAAAAGACTAGCATTTCGCTGATTTGGAGTCCATTTTGCAAAAATCTATGAATATAGTTTAGCATTTACATACAAAGACACTTTATAATTTGTTTTGTTGCAAATAAATAATATTCCATTCTAAAAATAGACATTCTACAACATTAAAAATAGTATTACGGACCAAAAACAATGACTACGGAGCGTCAATTATCGCAATAGTTTATCTATATAAATCAAAGCAATTTAAAAACAGTAATTTCGTCTGGAGTCTACACATTCCTATTGTTATTATAGTTCTATAGAAATTAATTACGCTAGAAATTTAGGTAAGTAAAGTCATCTTATATAGAAAATATATTTACTAAAGAATAAAAAGTTACCAAAAATCGTAATCATCTTATGTATGATAAAAAAACCGCCTTAAATCTACTAAACTTATGGTCACACTTTAAAATATTTGCTTACTGTAAATTATAAAATTTCAATCCCACGTGAAAAAAAAATAAATAAAAAATACCTAAATTAGACTTAGAATTAGCGTAGTTTTTCGATTAAAAATAAATAAATAAAAAAAGACGCCAGTTCGCTTTAACGCTTTAATAGAAATTGAAACAATAAATAAGTAATTATTAGGTTATTAATTAAAATAATAATTATTCTTGCCAAATACTATTTAGTGTCTTAAGAAGGCTAAGGGCTTCATTTTACTGATGCGATCTATCGTGGTATTATAATGTGTTTCGACAAAGTGAACTTTTGAACGGCTGTAAGACTTTTTTTAGGGTTCCGTAGGTCTTTTACTAAGACCTATTTTTTAGTTTTACCACTGTCCGTTTGTCTGTCTGTCACCAGCCTGTATCTCATGAAATAGCTAGACAGTTGAAATTCTCACAGATGATGTATTTGTGTTGCCGATAAAAACAGATAATAACTGTACGGAACTCTTCGTGTGCGAGACCATCTCACACTTGGCCGGTTTTTTTAAATGATACAACATTTTAAATCCTGACTTGTGTCATCTACTTTTTCTGCTGACTGTAAGAACGCGGTAGATCGCAGCAATTTATGCAGCCTTTAGTATGCTTCCAGCTATACTATGGTGACCATGTCTTGTGATATTCTTCGGACCACGTCTTAACTTGGACCACTATGGGATTGCTTCTAGAACTTGCTAGAATATTCTAATATTGATATTATAAAGCATAAAATGCACAATTTTAATAAAAAAACGTATTATTAAAAATTATGTAATCTTAAAATACTAAATACGAGTAAGAAAGATAAATTAGAGAATAATATTAAGATACCATATTATGTATAAGAGAGACAGTATAACATAATTTTTGACGTGACAACGTTTTATAAATTGGTTTGCCGGGTGACACTTCAAGAAACTGCGTTACGCTCCGCTGACGTTATGCGCTCACAATGAGAGCGAGTGAGAGGCACGCGGGCATGGTTAGCCCGCCTAAGAGCGAGAGAGACAGACATAAAAAGTGAAAGGCACGCGTCCCTTCCACTCGAGCACAGTTGTTGTCACGTAAAACTTTCGCCCGTATACCGACTTTACAGGCAACCAGTTTTTTTCGTTTATCTTTTTCTACATAATCTTCTTGATTTAAATTCTACAATTAGTAATTAAGTTAAATAATGATTCGGTGCCGATTGAAACGTACACACTTAAATTTAATTAAAGACGTGCACAGTACCCCTACCACGAGTTGCGATAGTATTCGATTAACGTTAAAACGAGCCTGTCCACATAATACTGACGTTGATAAATTGTGATTTGTTTATGGGTTGTTCTTGAACTAAAAGTCTATTTATTTATTTTTAACGTTGACCCGTCGCGTGCAGGTGTGGCGCTTATCGCGTCGTCAGCCGTTTTAACGTTTAACGTTTAAGTTTTTCAAATACTATCGCATCACAACTATTGGTTAAATTGGAACAATCTTTACGGTAAAGTAGATTTTGACTTATTTTCAGAGTAAAGTACCCATGCTATAAATGCAGCGGGGTGTAGTTTATTTAACCTATTTCAGAAGTAATTTTTGCTATTAATTAAAATTGAGTGGCTTTGCATAGAGCTCTCGATTTTTTTATTTCTCATTCCATGTCATGGTTTTCGTATTTTACTACAATTTGTTATGACTGAGATATCTTACTAAATTAATAATATGTATTTTCCTAATTACATTTGAATGCACTACTTTTACCAATTTTTCTTAACATTTTGAACATATAAATACGAAATCCATTTTTCGTGATAGCAATTTGAAGTACTGTATTCCTATCACAAGTTGTGATTGTATTTGATGAACGTTAACCGTATTAACGTTTATCCATTAACCACAACTCGTGGTAGGGATGCTGTAATTGCTATTGCTATGATCTACTAGTAATAGTTTAGTGAATAGCCCCGCTCTTTATAATCAAATACTAATTTGATTTTTCACTAAATGCAATGGTTTTAATATTGTACGATTTTTGGGAATGACCCCGTAGTGACACGAAGTGGATCTTGACCTCCGAAAAGAGAGTCCTGGGTCTTTAACTAATTTTAATAAAAATAGATATTACTTTTTTGGGTTTGGTTCGGGTTAAAAAATGGTGGTGGTTTGGAGAGAAATTTTGCATGATTATTTTTAAATAATGTGGTGAAGGGATATTGGGATTAAACGGTCAAACTATTTGGCACATAGTGTATATTAGTATTGGAATATAACATCGTACAATGTTAAAAGTTAAAAAGAGCGAAATATTTCTTTCTACGCATGTTTTTAGCATTAAACATAATGCAGACTTTTTTATTCATTCGAATATTTTTTTCTTCTTTCCCTCTATCGCACTCGCTTGGAACGCACGCTTGGACTGCGGGGATGCACACTAACAAAAACACAAACACTACGGTACGTATGCTAACTTTATACTACTAATATAGAATACATTGAAGACCCAGACGTAATGGAGCTAGTGCCTAATATTATTTTGAATCCTGGCTTTATGGAGATGGATCCGATAAGGCCTAAGGATTTCGCTACATCGATTATCAAGTCGACGGAGTGTCCAGGTCCTGGGAAGCCGAGGAGGGTCTGATTCTCGTCTATATTGAACCTAAGGATATTCTACCGCACCGATTCAGGGGTCCCGTCATGATTGCAGGCCTCAGATGATAATTATTTGACTGATTGTGAGGTACATATTTAGGGGGTAGACTTGAATTTGGAAGGTTTTGCTAAGTGTTAGAGTCGATAGAGTATTGAAACGTGTTTTTTCTTTTAAATAATTATGGCTTAACGTGGATAGCGCAAATATTCAGCATCAAGTCGATAAAAAATCAGAAGTACTATAACAAATACATTGTTATGAAGTTATGAAAATGTCAGAGAATAGGTACATAAGAAAAATTAAACTAGATAAAATTAATCTCGGTATACATTTTTAGTTTGTTTCATAATTTTATCGACTTTTTCATTTAGCAAAAGGAAAATGGATTCTAAGGGTAGGGTAAAAAGATTGGATCATATCAGTCATTGATTATCATCTGCCTTAGTATTATTTTTTATAGTCGCTTGTTTCCATCGAAATTAGATCAAACATTTGCAGACGAATAATAGCACGATCTGTCATCAATTTAAGGGCATAAGCTAAATACAGAGCACAAAAATTCTTATAAGAAAATGACTGAAATTCGCGAATGTCCCTGTTGAATACTGTTGATAGCTAACAACGTGATCGCTAATGTATGGTAGCGGTGCTGTTTCGAATTCAGAAACGAAATGTTCGTTTGTTTAGCTGAAAGTTCACGCTTAGTACAAAATGCATTCTGCCAACAAAATCAATGTTGCCAATTAAAAAAATAAATAGGTATAGTAAAGAAAATTAAGCGTTTGTCCATCTATCAGTCCATTTTGTAAGCGTATTTAAGGGTAGCCGGACATATCATTGTGAATCGGAGGTAGAGTATTCTTGAGGTTTGTGTGCGAACGCGCAGGCACTTGCTAAAATTGTATTTCTCAAAATTGAACAATAAAATATAGATTTGATAGAGAAAAAACCTAATACACTATGTCAATTGATTAGTATTACAGCCCTAATTCAATCAGTGCTCAGTTTCATGCAATTTATTGAAAGGAATTAATGCAGTAATATGCTCATGCGCAATATTTGAGATTCGTTCTTACGATTCTTCATGAGTGTTGCTATTAGAAAAGCCGTTCAATAAATGAAAAAGTTCACTTTTGAGAAACAAATTCGTCGTATTAGTTAATAAATAAGCTTATACCTAAAACACCGAGAGAGATAAATTAGTTTTATACATTAGCGTTTCGTGTAGTGTAGTGGAGGTTGCCAACACGAAAAAAAACATTTACTTTCTAAGAACTGAATGCTTGCATTTAATTTTTTATACATTTTTATAAGACTTTGACAACACTACTTTTACTTATAAATTTTGCTTGGTCAACTATTATTAGTTTTTCTTGTTTTTGTGAGTTAAATTATAAACATGGGTTTATAATGTAACTTAAGCAATGTATATAAGTAGAGTGTTAAGCTTGTATTTAAATAAGATTTCTTTTATGGCAACCCCGATACTGATATATAAATTTTTAGAGGACTTATTGCTTATCGTTCATTGAAATTGTTGATGTTGGTAGGTATATGTAACTATATTTATATACAATGTGATCAAGTAAAGGAGCTCTAATACGAAAGGGGGTTGTTCTTTACGTCTAGCTAGACGTTTTAGAAAATTTTTGCATATATGTTTATGGGAAAAACAGCTACTGAAAATAAAGACCATTAATGTTCAAAATAGTAGTCTCAAACTCAATAAACAAATAAGATTCCAAGGTCAATGTAACCTGTAACGCCGAAAAACAGCTGATTTTCGGGTAAACATAACCTCAAAATTTACGAATTTACGTCAAGAACAACGCCTTTCCGTATTACAAACCCTTCGTTGGAACACATTGTATATATCTTGCAATATTAGGTATTTATGTATCATGGACTTTGTATTATGAAGATCTCAATTTGATGAATGACATTTTTATGCGTTCTGTTAATTTTATTTCATTCTGTGATTTAGTTTTTTTACTTGTATAAATTATTGTAGGTATACAGGCTGGATTTAAACGGGACTCCAGGCCCATTTCCTAAAGTATAACAAAATAGCGAAAAATGATGGAAGGAATCACGTAGGTACTCAATTTTGACGAGAAGTAAAACTGCATAATTCGTTTTTGAAAAGGCATTACCCTAGCAAGGAATCAAACCTGTGAATTTTGCAAGAAAATAATCACCTATATTTTTGTATTATTCGTTAGTGTTGGTAATAAAGATCAATTATTTATGAAATAGGTAGTTATTTTTCGTATTTGTTTCAAAATTGAGCACGCCGCATTTTTTATCTCTCATACTTTAGGAAATTGTCCTGGAAAGCCCATTAAAAAAAACACCCTGTATTTTTCGGAGACTGGTGCGAAGGTATTATATATCGAAATCTTATATACGTAGCAATATGATAGTGTAATGATAGCTTTAAATAAGCTGGAAAAGCTTGATTTGCTCGAAATATTAAGACACTGCTTTTAATATACAAAATTGTTCACGTTTAATAATAGAATAATGACAATATAACAGTAGTTATTGTATGTAATATGACACAATAGTAAGACAAGGGGTTGTAATAATATTAGTATGGAGACTGGCTCATCGCCTTAATCTTTTTTTTGGGTGCGGCCACCTTTCAAACCTATTGCAATGTATAAGACTATTAAGAAAAACAATAACTGCCATGTAACTTTTCATAATGTGTCAGGTTTGCCTGATTAATCTTTAAAAAAATGGTTGTCTGTTTACGTGATAAAGGCATAAGAAAACATTACGTTGCTATGGTTACAATTTTGTCAATAAAACTCAAGTTCCCGGAACATGAGCGGAACGCGATGACGTCACCTTTTTTTGTGAGTGCTGACGGTGTTCATCAATGTATGTGATGTTATCACGGCAAAAATTTGTCACACTAAGGACAATCTGACATTTAACGAGATTTTGTGACATGGTATTTGTTTATACCTTATACGTTGCCATGGATTTCAACCTTACCGCGGTACTAAAAAAAATGGCTGACCGTTTACTACGCCAGAATGTTACAGCCCCTATCAAAATTCAGCTTTTACAAATAAGATAAAAGTAGAAGTCTATGAAAAATAACTGATGATTGCTAGTTTAAATTACACTAGAAGGCAATGAGGCAATGCCCTAATAAAATATTCGATTATACAGTAAAAATATGAGCCAGCTAGCCTAGCATGAAGGCCAAAACACGATACGATAAAGCGATATAACTACATCAACTCTCAAAATATGATATATAAAGCCGCCATGTTGAATTTTTATCATAATTTTTAACGCAATTTATAATAAAAATTCAACACGGCGGCTTTATCTATCATATTTTGAGAGTTGATGTAGTTATATCGCGTGATATAGCTTTATCGTATCGTGTTTTGGTCTTCATGCTAGGCAGGCTGGATGGTCGAATTCTAAGCTACGAGAAAAATTGATTAAGCCTGTTCCTCGACTAAGCTGAGAGGGTGATAAATGTTTGAATAAATTTTGAATTTGGCCATCCAGACCAAGATATAAAGCTAATTGTATATGAAATTAACACCTAATTTCTTAAAATAGAAATCATTCCAAAAATTCATATTGCATTGTTATGAAGACAGTCGCAGATTCAATTCCTGCTACAGTGCAATTTCGGAATATTATAAATAAGATTAAATTAAATATATTTTTATGAGTCACTAAGTATCACGATGTGCAATTGGTTGTAAATTGTTGGAGACGTGCTGAAATATTTATTTTTTTAAACGCAGTGTGTGCATATCAGGTAAGCCTTAGGAGAGAAAAATATATGTATACAGAACAGATGATAATAATTTATTACATATTATAATAACATTTCTTTAAAATTTTATGTGTAATACAGTCATTTTTTTAAGCCACAAAAGGAGTTATCATCCCCTGCCGCCTTTCTACCTTCGCTCGCGTCCCTTGATACCCACTTACTTAGGGGTCTTCAAGTCACCAGCGTTAAGGTATTTTCTAGGTAAACGTACTACATTTTAGACCGCATTCTCACTTTTCATCAGGTGATAGTGGTCAAACATTGACCTATAGAATATTATTAAATTAAAATGGTTTTTGTTTGTTATATTGTTGGATCCTGTATCAATATCTTTTCTTATGAACTTTTAAAGTACACAAGACTTATTTTTATTAAACATTATTTAGGTGCGGTAATTATTTTCCCGGGCTTAATCGCGTTTTATGTCAAGAACTGTATTACACATAAGGTTTTCTATTTTAAATTCCTACTCTCATTGCCTCTCTATGTCTCCTATCTAATACCTTCCTAACTTAAAACTAACTAAATCTTAACTCTATCCATACTTCTACATGTTTTGGCTGATAGAAATTAAATAAATTTTATTTATTACACATCATCAGTTGGTTAATTTTCGCATCCCATTAAAAACTAAACTTGTTTTAATTTATTAACTTTAATTATGGAAAGTGTCCATAATTTCAAAATATTCTTAGACACCCTATTATTTTAGCTTAACTTTATTTGTAAAATTATGGCATCGCACGAGTCGCGCATTATGCCAATCGAGCCAGTGTTATCATACTAACTTTTCAATCAAATCTTATTAAAACTGTCAGCCATAACAAATTGTCCACTATGTATTCCTACTATGCGTTGTGCTTGCTAATATAGGTAATAATATATTATACTAGAATAAGTATAAATTAGTGTTATACTATTTATATCGGCGATGTAAATCTAGTACCCCTACCACGAGTTGTATAGTTTAACGTTAATAAACGTTAATCTCGAACTACAAAAATATGTTTGTCGAATACTATCATACCATAACTCGTGTAGGGTTTAATGTATGTGCTAACGTGTCAATTAAATCCTTTACTAATGAACAGTGTAAAATGTGTGTATACAGGGTTATTGGTAATTATACTAGCAAGCCGTCGAGTGATTTCTGTACACCTTAACCAACAACTTTTGTTCTACGACTTTTGGAAATTCGAAAAAAAAAAATGAAAATTTTGGGTTATGTAAATTCTAAAAACAGCTGATGTTTAAAACAAAGGTCATTCAGACTAAGAACAGCAGATAAAACTTAAAAAATAAGTAAAATTTTAAGTATAATGACCTCTGCGTGAATGGAACAGCTGATTTACAGGTAAACCTATCTTCAACATTTTCAAAAAAATGGTTGAATATCCAAAAGTCGTAGAACTAAAGTTGTTTGTTTAGGTGTAGGTACAGAAGTAGGCCTCAACGGCTTGCTAGTATAATTACCAATAACCCTGTATTTCTTTCCATGTAAAAATGGCGGTCTATCTGATGGTAGTCAGTTATTCTCTGATGGTAGTCAGCTATTCTCTAATCGTGTCATATCAAATTGCCTGGAATCATAAGTTCTTGTAATAGTATGGGCAATCGTTTACGTATGAGGGTCGTAGCAAACATATCAACTCGTAAACGGAACGGAAACGTATCAACTCGAGCAGTTCAGTATTCTTTGAATGAAACTCCCTACTGCACTGCAACGCACACTAATCGGAATCGTAACGTAATCGCCTCGCCTCGGGACAAGCTCACGAACCGCGGTACGGTGCGTGGTTGACTTGCCGTACCCGCGCTTACATCTCACCGTAAGCTACCTATCTTACGAATCTCCGTACCCTAGCTTGCGTTTCTTCGTCTACACTTCACGTTCGGATAGCCGTAGCCTAGCCGTAGCCGAGTTGATTCGGAGCTGCTGATCGGTTGGCAACGCGCTTACGTTAGGTTGACGGCGAGGCGATACGGTGACGATCCGTTTCCGAGTTGATATATGTGCTACGACCTTGAGTTGGCGATGGCGATATCGTCTCACGCGGCCTCGCCCGGCCGGGGAACGGAATAATTGGTAAATCGTAATAGGTGTACAGGCATTTCCAGTTACTATACACCGTTTATTAGTAAAGCGATAAAATTGTATAATTTCTTATATTTAAGCCATGTGTGTCGTAACTTTGCACTTTATGGACTATGACCGTTTTGCAAAGGAAATAATTTCCTTTTATTTACTAGACGGTATTTAAAAGGGATTTTTTACAACTAAAATACCATATTAAATTGTTGAATCGTGTTATATTTTTTTTACGTTACCAAAGTTATTTACCAAAAAAAAGTTATTTTTTTATATAAAAAATGTGTCATAGTCGTGTGTGTCTGCACTAATTTCGTCTTCAAACGTTCTTCCTTAATAACGATACATTTATTTTTGTATTAAATAATATAAATAGGTATTTAATAATTACGCGTAGGTATGTGCTAATTCATGCTGTTCATTTTGTATGGGATAATAAAAGTAGGTACTGATGGAAAAAAAACATAAGTAGGTATTTTTGTTAGTGTTTTGGAGTAGTTATGAATCTCCTTTATTTATATATTTGAATTAGGTGTGCTTTTTTGTCATCAGTACTTAGTTTTAAAATTCAAGCCCGTCCTTGGGTAATGATTTCCAAGCTGTGTACGAAACAAACTTGTGTCTTATCTGTTTTTCGTCTTATTATGGCTCGGCGTAGATGAGGGACTAATTGTCCGCGGACAGAATATGTTCGTCTTCCGTTGAGCCTATAAATCATCGAAGCTTCACACATAATTTAGCTAGAAAAAAAATGTAGATATGAAGTGCTGCAACAAGGATTTATTGAATGTGACTGAACTAAAATTGGCTTTTTATTTCAAGCAATGGTTCCGTACGACTTACGCATATAGCCAATGTCAAGTTAAATCGACTTCAGTCGTAGATAAAGTTCTGGAACTGTGGAATTTCAGCCCATTTGGGCTAAAGTTTATGCAAATGAATTATTGGCTAACAGTGGCTAAATGCCCAAATCCATGGCTTGAAAAAAAAAGGTATTGACTTTCTAGTATGAACGCTAACGCCCTCACTCACATTTTTAAGATCTTTGTGGTAGTGACTGGAGTGTAACCAATGGTTGTACTAGCATAATGGAACTTTTGCAACGCTAGACCCCAACGATCGAGAGTCAAAGACTGGAGGATTAAACGATTTATTACTACGGGTTCGGATATGCCAAAGATGCATTGCGTATCGCACATCAATGTCACTTCTATGTAAAACAAATGTATGTAAATAGAGGCGCATGCGCCGGAAAATGCCTTACTGTAACACGTTAATGTTGATATGCGATGCATCTTTAGTATATATAGCTGTACCCTTAACACTCCAAGTTACTTATTAACCTTCAAATGACATAAGTCCTAACAAAGTTTTCAACGAAAAAAGTTATGTTATCTGTCTCTGTTTTTATTTATAAATTAAGAATCTCAAAAGAAAGACGGTGGAAATGTGCAAACGTTTTTCCTAATTTTCAAACCGTATTTATCAATTTAAGTAAGTATATTTAAGTTGTAAGTGCGTTTTGCCATAAATCAAAGCTTGCAAGCTAAGTAGAACAAGTAGAGAAAACTCTACAATTTTAAGGGTATTATTTTAAGGAATTGTGACAATTAGTTCCATTGTGTCTCGATAGATGATGTTGTTTTTAATGTAGACAAAAAAAAATTGAAGTGTCGAAAACCACCGGAAAATTTTAAGTTTTTCCGACTTCAGAGAAAATCTGTAATTTCGAAGTAAAAAAATCCAAACTTTACCTTTCTTACTACTAAAATCTTAGTAAGTAAGTACCTACTTATATTTTAAGAACGCAAACAATATTTTATCAAAGTAAAAAAAATGAGGTTGCATTTCACCGTTTTTGATAATTGAAATTATTTGGTTAAAAGTTGCGGACAATTATTCCAAGTTTAAATAACGCCATCTATCGAGCGATTAATTAGATCTAATTGAGAAAAAAAAAATTTTTACCAATTAGTTTTTAGGATTTCAGCTGTTATTTTTACGACGCCTGTGTAGACAATGGACTTTAGTCCGTCTTAAACGTCAGGCGATAGCTTTTCACGGACAAAATTCTCTCATCTGCAGATCCCATATATTTAAGTGTGTAATTATGTGTCCTTTATTTGATGTTTTCTAAACACGGATATTATTTTTATGTGTATTTTAGATTTTATGCCTGAATTAGATTACTTGTTAGGTACTGGTTTAAGGTGATTTACTAAACTAGTGAAATTGTTTTAGAAATCAGAATCATCTCATGACAATAGTTATAAATATTTTTAATATAAAAAGTCGAATCTTGTTTTTGACAGATTGTAAAAACATGGTTTTTGATAATTAGCTGTACAATCAATTGAGGGCTACTTTCTGTCATCCTAACAAACAACTTTTGTTCTACGACTTCTAAAAATTCGTTCTGGGTAAAAAAATAGAAATATTGAGGCTATTTTCATTCGAATATAATTGGTTTTTTTTTTAAATAAAAGTCATTAACATTCGTTAAAAGAGATATAAGAATCTCCATATGAGAAATCTCCATAAAAACTGCTGAGTGAACGATTTTAGATTTTTTTTCTAATTTCAAAAAGTTCTAGAGCAAAAGGTGTTTGTTAAGTTTTACAGAAAAAGTATTTTAGTGATTGTATTGATTGTGTAGTTAATTATCAATAACACTGTATATTAGACTACCTACTAACATTTTCGGTAGTACATTAAAAAAGTGATAATAAAAATTGACATTTATAAAGTTGGCATAATATTATTTACCAAAAATCAGACTGATATCATTTTTTAAATCAATCCAAAAAACTTGTTATTTTTTATAATTATACATTTTTTGTTATATATTTTTTTAATTATAAGTGCAATGAGTGCAATATATGTAATGTACGATCATCAAAACAACTAATGGCACACTCTGACTGTGTTCTTTATTTCTGGTCCGTTGTTTTGCTGACACCTAGTGATGCCATTCGAAATCGATACATTGTTGTGATTTTGGAAATCATTCCCATTAAAGTACATTTTACACAAACATGCGTTTTTTGTTAACCCTACAACGTTAAAAAAATCATTAATCTGTATCACCCTGCCGCAATAGAAATGCGAAAGTGTCTTGTTTGATCCAAAGCGGTTGGATTAGCAATGTCCGTTACAAAATAATGACGTCATCCGTTGTTTGCTTTTAGCAACTCTGACTTCTGACACGTTTACACGCCATAAAAATGGCTTAACGTTCGTGGGGCCAAACAAGAAAGAAAAAAAAATGTAAATCTACTGGCTCCTTAATAATTTATTCTTAAAGTACAGCGCTATCGGCACTGATTGGTGCATTTTGTAATAACGTGATCAACCGGTCCTCTGATTGGTGCAAATCATAGTCATGTGCCCATCCTACAAAAGCGCCTTTGCACTTATGTTTTCATTTGAAAGCTGCAGAGGACAACAGCTCAGGAGTCTCTATGCTGTCCAGTTCCGCTTTTAAAGCCTGAAATTTAAAAAAAGAACTTTTCTGACACTAATCAAAGATGGCGGAAATGTTTTTCGTTTCTTTTTATTTGGCAGTCTTGAGTTCAATTGGATATTTTTGCAAGGAAAAACTTGTCTGTAGCAGAAGGACAGATAAGCAAAATCCCAGACTAGCAGGAGGACAGATAAGCATTAAGGTACTGTCGTTGTTTGATGACTTACAATTTAGGTCAATTAAAATGAATTGTCACTGATTTTTAGCAAAACAGAAGTTTGTAATTTCATAACTAACTAAGTGACTTGGCGATATTGTGAACACAGAAGTTATTCATAAACAAAATAAAAACAAAAGTCGTTTAATAACTGCGCCCTGCGAAGTTACGGTCCCGTGGGAATTCCTATGTTTCGTTCCAAGACCACAGCTATCTAACTACGTTCCTAATTTTATCGCAATTTTTTTGTAATAAATAAGTTCCAAACTTCTGTTTTCATGAAACTTGGTACGAGAGTAGGCACAAAGTAGTAAGATGGGTAATTTTTATCTCGCTATTCCCGCGGCATATTGAAGCGGTTGAAGACTCTGCTAGTTTGATGCTAGCCAACCTTCATATCCACATTGCTCAAAGCCTCCTTCAGGACTTCACGACCAGGGTCACCAGCGGCAAACACTCCGCACTCTTTGAAGAACCTCTCCATCTTCAGCCTCAACTCCTTACTGGTTCTAAGACGGTCACGAGTGTAATTCTCTGGTTCCCCTGTTGTCTCCGATGAGGGGAGTTCGAAACTGAAGAGAAGAACCAGAAACAGTATTCTTTCAGTATTTCTCACGAAACTTTTATACAAGACTAGCTGCGCTCCGCGGTTTCACCCGCGTAAGTCCCGATCCAGTGATTTCAAAATGAAAAGTAGCCTACCTATAGCCTTCCTCGATAAATGGACTATCCAACACAAAAATAACCTTGAATTGGAACCAATAGTTCCTGAGATTAGCGTGTTCAAAAAACATACTCTTCAGCTTTATAATATTAAGTATAGATTCGGCCAATACGTGAGCTTTATGTTGCTGTTGCTGTATTCAGATGATATTAGATTGGATGTAAAAGACCAATTTAAATAAATAAATAAATATTTCAGGACATATTACACATCGCCATCCAGCCCCAAGCTAAGCAACTTAATGCTTGTGTTATGGGTGCCAGATAACGGATAAACTACTTATATACTTTTTTTTTTTTTTTTTTTTTTTATATTATACGGTACTTCATTTACCTGGTCAAAGAATCGAGATGTCCTGGTGGAAAGCTGTCCAACACCGCCTTCATCTCATCGCGCGGATCGCTGTGACTGCGGTTTTTAAACTGAAACAGAACAAAAATTACTCAATTTCTAAAATTCCTAAGTTGTGCATTATAAGGCCATAGAATAGACAATAGTCTAAGCATACCTTTCAATCGACAATCAAAATTATTAGGAAAAATCTATAGGCATTTGGCGAGCTCCAGGGTTAAAGTTTTAACTAAAGTACATCTGATAATGATAAATTCTACATTGACAGCAACATGTTTTGAGTCACGTCCATTTATGACCACATCTTTATTGAGGCTTTATTGCGAGTTTTCTTGGAATACCAACATAACCAAAACAGAGGTATTATATTTCAGTTTTCTATAAAGTTCCCACGTGGTTCCAACCTTGCTTAGTAGTTTTTTTATGTTTAAACGCGCTAATCTCTAGATTTACCGGTTGGATTTCAAAACATATATTTGCATTCTATAGTCTAATTCTTTAAAAATGTTAGTGAAACCGCTATATAGGCCTAACCAATTTAGTGTAAAAAGAAAGAAAGATAAGATTTATTTGGACAAGCACACAAAACAAGATAATCAGAAAAGTAGTACTTAACAAACATAAAAGCACTTAAGTACTTACATAAAACAAAAGTAGGTATAAAAAAAATTTAAACGAAAAAATAAATAAGTAAGAGAATACAAAATAAATTAAAAAAAAAGAAATAAATAAAATCTAAGGAGCCGTGTGTGTGTATGTTAACGACTCACCCGTCTATACCTATCATAATCGATATCAGAATCCGTCATAGCCCTCGACAGTGGTATACTAGAGTCAGTACTCAGTGTCCTTTGTCTGAACTCCTCGGCACCACTGCTACCAAGCGACTCCACGATGCTCTCACTTCTGCTTGTCAAGGAATCTTCAACGTCGCAGAAGTATGGGGACACGGTGATGTCAGGTAATTCCAGCTCGTTCACCATTTCGGAGCGGTTTGATGGTATGGTTTTGAGGAAGGATTCGAACATCTTCATTTTTAGGGTTCCGTACCTCAAAAGCTAAATAGAAGGAACCCTTTTACGATCTCTCTCTTGTCCGTCTGTCTGTCCGAGTGTCACCACCGATTTTTGAGGTAGCTTTCACCCGAAACTTCGTCTGCGTAGGGGATGAGTTTTCCAAAATTCTTTATTAATTCTTATTTATTCATTAGGTAGCGGATGCTAACTAGCTATCTGTGTGCCAAATTTTAGACAGTCAGTCAGTCAAGACTCAAGGCTTTTTATTTTTATGAATCAGAAAAATACTTGCAGAATGTTTTTTATGAAGTAAATATAGGTCAACGTTTGACCACTATCACCTGATGGTATGTGACGATGCGGTCTAAGATATAGCACGCGCGTCTAGAAGAAACCTTCACTACTTAGTAACTTTGAAAGACACACAAATCGTACACCTACAAGATAGAGTCAGGCAAATGTTTGGTTACGTAGAGGATAAGTCAATGAATCGTATGAATTCCATGAATTTCTCTAGAGTAAACGAGTAAGGAATCACGTAGGTAGCCCAGATATTGATCAAATTAGCTGTAAGTATTGCGAAAGAAGTGGGTTTGGTCGATGAAGACGTGATTGTAACCACAGCAACGTTTGTTTCACCGTCTAGTAGAAGAAAGTTAAAATAATTGTTATTGTGTTTTGTGAAACAGTTCCTTTATATACTTACCTCCTGTACTCCGCCAGTGTCTCTTTTAAAGTGATAGTTTCCTACAAACACAGCAAACATATTATTAGGTACTACAAAGTACGAAGAAAAATTGTTTTCGTAAACATATTGTGAATAGAGCGTTAATATACTTGTTTATCTCTTTAAATTTTTGATAGTCCCATTTTGTTAATAGTCATCAATTAGTTGTGTAATTTGATTTTTATTAAGTATGTTTCTTTAATAAATAAATCATTTATGTTACCTACTGTTCTATTGTTTGAAACAATTGCATATCATATTATCTGTTAGTAACTTACTTAGTAGACATCTAAATAGATAGGTACAATCAGGCAACAAAAGTGCAAACCCACCGTAGGGCTCCAAACGTACTGTTATTAAAATGTTTTCAAGTCAACCAAGATTCTAAGGTCCTGCTTGAGTTGAAGTTAAAAGTCTTTTAACTCATGAATGTATTTAAAAAATATTATTAGAACAGAAACATTCTGTTAATAAGGTACCTGCGGGTAATAAGGCCCTATCGCCTTATTTAAAAACTAAATAGTTCGGAAAATAGGAAAAACTACTTTAAAAACAGGTCATTAGATAAATATTTGGTTACAATGTAAGTATTTAAATCTGAAAAACATTTCATTTGTTTATTTTCTTGTTATTTTGTCACTAATATCAAGGGTAAAAGGGTTATTACCCTCGGGTACTATTATGAATGTTTTTAACTCAAGCAACCTTCTAAGCTGCTCGAGTTGAAGTTTTAAGTCTTGCAATTCATGAATAATTTACATAAACATTAATTGAACGAAACAATTCCAATAATAGTAATTTAAGAAAATTAAATCTACTATGTGTCTAGAATTCTGTTGCCGACTGTACGGTCGGCTGCATAATTGCAGACTCACCGTAGAGCTCCAAAACGGCTGTTATAAGAATGTTTTCAACAGCACAAGCAAGATTCTAGGCACCTACTTTAGTTGAAGTTTAAAGTCTTCTAACTCATGAATTTACCAAACAAAAATATTAGAATGAAAGCATGCCAATAATAGTAATTTTTAAACTCTACCGGGGGCTGCAATTTGCAGCCGACTGTACATTAGTGTACATGGACTGTACCTACCTAATGATGTGAACATTATCGTCAATTTGCTAGAACCGTGTGACTATCGTCGTAATATTATGTTTGACACGTGTAACTTGTAGGTACTTAGAAAGTGTACCTACTTACTAGCAGGTATCCGTGGATTTACCCGCGTTCCCGTAGGTATATCGGGAGTAAAAACCGGCCAAGTGCGAGTTGGACTCGCGTACGAAGGGTTTCTCCGTACCACTTAATTTTTTCTGTTTTAGTACTACCTACCTAGTTTTTGTTAAAGCGGAACCAAACATCTGTAAAAATTTCAACTGTACTATCTATTACGATTCATTAGACATTAGGATGTGGTATTCCGTCGCTTCCGCGGACAAATTCCACGCGAACCTACTAAGATTAAAGTGAAGTAAAATAATAAAATAAATATATATTTATTTACTCAAGATACAGAGACCCATATTATTAGTAAAATACTTATTCCTATGTTAGTAATTCAAATAAAATAAAATAAAAAGAAACATTGTAAACATGAAAATTAAACCATAAAAATTAAGTAGTGTCCCTAACAATTAGTTTTAAGTTATCTATTAGCACTTTCAATTTATATTATAAAAATGTATGTTAGTCTATAAGGTATGTATCCATGGGCCTTCGTAGCCTGAAATAAATGTTTTATTTTTATTTTTTTATTAGACACGATGGTGACAGACAGACAGAAGGACAGTTATATCCGTTGTCTGAACACCATAACACAAGCCTTTACTTATACTTAGTAGTGGCACTGTGTAAAATGTCCTACAATAACTTTACCTGTTTATAATCTGTACTATCTATTATCTATACTAATATTATAAAGAAGTAAAGTTTGTGTGTTTGTTAAATTGTAAGGTGTAATCTCGGGATCTCTGAACCGATTTTAATTTTAATAATATTATAAAGCTGAAGAGTTTGTTTGTTTGTATGTTTGTTTGAACGCGCTAATCTCAGGAACTAGAGGTTCGAATTGAAAAATTATTTTTGTGTTGGATAGTCCATTTTAGAGGAAGGCTGTAGGCTACTTTTCATTTTGATATTCCCATAGGATCGTGACTTACGCGGGTGAAACCGTGGAGCGCAGCTAGGAACAGGTAAAGTTTGTGAGGTTGTAGGGGGTAATCTCTGAAACCAGTGGACTGGTTTCGGATTTAGATGAAAAACATAGAGATAGTTTAGGGATAGCTGAGTGTCATAGGGTATGTTTTATCCCGGAATTCCCACGGGATCGAGACTTACGCGGGTGATACCACGGGGCGCAGCTAGTTTATTTATAAAACAGTTAGATAATCCTTGACCCGCAGATGTTCACCCTATTACATTTTATTATGGTTTCATCGCATGCCATTTACCTATCAATGGTGCGTTGTACTTGTGTTGTGACATAACATCGTAGCATCCTTATGTTGTTGCATTCCAGTCTGGCTGCAGCATGAGGCTGTTGCTAGGTGAAAGGGTACCGGCGCTCTCTCCATACGAACGTAGTCGACTGTTTCCTCTCTGGATAATGACACTAGCACAAATATTTTTGTTGCATAAAACCTATACTTAACTGCCATGACTACGCCCCTTAGTCTTGGTTTTTTTAATTTTCTAATTATCACAGAAATTATGATTTAAAAAACAAAAAAAACAAAACATGGTCATGGCAGTTATAAGTTTTATGCATCAACTTTGCTCTAGTGTCATTATCCAGGGAGGAAACAGTCGACTACGTTTGTATGGAGAGAGCGCCCGCTACCCTTTCTTCTTTCTTAAGAGGATCGCATACTTACTTACTTATTTACTTCGCTGCAGCTGGTTCAGCGAGCGAAAGTGAATCTTGGCCCTCGAGAGTCATCAATCGTTCCCTGCCCTTCGCTATTTCTTGCAATGTACCTAAGTAACTATTAAAAAAAACCGCATCAAAATCCGCATATCCGTTGCGTAGTTTTAAAGATTTAAGATTTTTTTAACTTACAACTGCCGCCGCAAGCTGGCTGAAAAACTTAGATATAGAGGTTTGATCCACGCAGGATGAATGCCATACGCCATGATGATGAAAGATTTAAGCATACCTACATAGGGATATAGGGAGGGACAGAGAAAGCTACTTTGTTTTATACTATGTAGTGATTATAATACATTGAATCATAATATCTAGTTTCTACAATTGATCAATCATTGTTTTCAATCAATATAAAATATATGTAGAAACGTGACATGTGTTGATATGCCGCTAATATTCGGGGATTAGAATTCTTGCGTCGCGCGTTCTGGCAACTACGCTTGTTGATTAGTGCTATCAATGACTAACAATTGTTAACAATTACTAGTTACATAGGTAGACTAACAAAATATCGTTCGTGCATTTCAGTCATCTATAAAAAATCTTAAGAAATCTACAAACATTTGAAAATCAGTCACACCAGATGGCGTTCGCGTTGTTATAAAAAAATAGATCAGAGAAAATTAGACACAGTCTGTAGCAGACAGTAGCAGCAGAGAGTAAAGTAATAAATTACTGGTGCAAATCTAATCTAATATGAACATAAGGGCCCTTATAGGAGCCACAAGCAAAATGACATTCGCCGTCAACTATTTTTTTTAATGATTGCATGGAAAATTGTTGTTAAGTAGGTAAGCTATAAGTAAGTGTTGTTGTGTCTACCTACCGTTGGTGGTTGAGATCTTTTCTAACATTTTTTACCTACTTATAATTTAAAATGGTTAATGCTAGTAGTGTTTATATTAACTAAAGCAAGAGAAAGTGACGCGTGTAATCACGATCTCAGTATCGACTAAGTCTATAGTTACGGACGGGTTTAATACAGTATTGATTTAAAGCAAGTAAGTAGGTAGGTATTATATGCGCATCTGTTTTTCTACATGCTGAATCTATAGTCGAGTCGACAATAGCCGCCCAGCTAGATAGGTAGCCGGTCGGAAGTGTTTATATTGTTATGGCAGAGTGCCCAACGCGCGACGTGCCCGCAACTAGCCGCCATGCCATCGCGCCAGTTCTCTCAATGCCCTTGCACTTGATCGCAGTAGACAGACAGTACAATACAGCTACCTATCTCCGCGTGATACTGCGACTGCGTACAACGGATCCCCTTCCATAAACTTGTATCGTACGAGTGACGTCACTTCAGTGGTGCGAGCACCAGCCACCTCCAGCTCGCCCCGCCACTCAGTCATGCGGTGATAGCACTCGCAGATGGATGTGCCTAACGGATTCACGCGCTCGCTGCGGTTACGCGGCGGCGTAAATACGAACAGTGATGGAAAAAAACACGAGTTAAATCAGTGTACAAGTGCTATGTCGCCGGAAACGCAGCGGCTCTTGCCTCCTACTTCGGAGACCATTATGACAAAGCCGTTTCCTATTCGAGGTAACTAGAATACTTTCATAGTAGAGGGAGATTAAAAATACGTACGGGAGCGCTTGTCTCAGTGACAGATGACAGCGGTTCAATTCTAATAGCTATTCTGTGGTCCTGCTTCTTGTCCCTTGTGGTTAGTATACGGACAAACAGGTTTAGCTAACATTAGTAGGTATTTAACAACTCAAACTGATGCATAATTTAAGTATTTAAATAAATGTACAGTTTTAAAGATAGTTAATTTTATCTTTATCTTTTAATGCATTTCAAAACAAATATGTCTAGCAAAAGGATCCAGTTATGTAATTATAAGTTTTTTTTTTAAAGTTAAAGTAGTACTTAAAGGTACATAGATGTTATCTTTTTAAATGATTATTGCTAGAATTTTTAATGTTTATGTACCTATATTTAGATTCCTAAATGGGCATTCAATGAGTAGGTAAATTAAATTATAATTATTCGGGACTAGTTATTTACGTAGTTTAGGTTTTTTTCAGAAAAATGCCATTAATTTCTTTAAGCCAAACACAAATTAATAACCAGAAAAAAAAAAACATACAACCGAATTGAGAACCTCCTCCTTTTTTTGAAGTCGGTTAAAAACAAACGGTGTATTTACAGACAAGAATTTATATACATATTTATGCATATACATTCTTGTTTATTAACTATTTTAGTACTAGGTACCACAAAATACGCGACAGTCATTTTGCTTTTGACTCCTTTATGCGCCTTACCAAGGCTAAAGTTTGTGGGTATGGTCATGGATCATTTGGTAAAATCCTTGACATTTTTTGTTGCTTACTAATCTCAATTGGTAATAATGATTAGCAGAAAGAGCTAAGTTTCCTTGAGATCACTTAATTCCTTGACGTTACGAGTAAGCAAAAAAATTTCAGTGTAAAACTCGCCCTACCCTTTTCGATCGTCTTGTTTTTCGATCATCTTTTGTTTTTTTATTCGATCGTCTTTTTTTTTTCGATCGTCTTTTGTTTTTTTCGATTGTCTTTTGTTTTTATTATTCTTGGACTACTTGGGGATCCGATGAGATTGATTTTTTTTTACAGTTTAGCTCTTAACGTATCCCCGCGCTGGAGGAGCATAGGGGGTCCGGGAGACCTTTCCTATTTTATTAAATTAACGCTTATTAGAGTTAAAAAGTCCTCGACAGGGGGCTCCGTTGAGAGTAGGGGAGCCGTTAAGCGTCAACCATTTGTTAAGTGGGACATACTTAAGTATAAAATTCGAGTAGGTAGATACCGGATATGATTACGAAGAGATTAGCCCATATTCAGATGTTAATCTTGGTTTTTACAGAGATTTATTTGCAAATGACATTCAATTTAGATAAGTATGTACTTACTTAAATACCTCTTTGGTATTTTACGTAGGTAAGTGTAGTTAAGTAGGTACCTAACTATCTACAATACCTACCTATCATATTTTTTCTTTGGTCGCACACCGAAGATGAATGCGCTCGCACGCCAGAGTCAAGTAGGTATATTTGATGTTTTCAGGGTTCCGTTCCCAAAGGATAAAAACAGGAACACATAGGACGGAACCCTTCGTGCGCGAGTCCAAGTCGCACTTGACTGTTTTTTCTAAATAACCGCCACAAAATGTATAGTTGAAAATTTCAAATAAATTATAAAGGTAAATGCACACCAATGCAGCCAGTGAAAACATTCAAATACGTGCACTAGTCGCCAAATGACCACTTTCCTAAGGAGCCAAATGTTATCAGTATGATTAACTTTAAAATTATATTCTTAATATACAAAGACAGTCAATAAAAACATTAATTTTATTTATAACGTAATATATTCAAACAGCGTGTGTTTGAATGTTGAGCGTGTGCCGATAACCACGAGACGGTCGCGTGCTCGTCCCCGACTCGCAGCGAGGCGCGCCGCGGCGGCGGCTGTTGATAACACTGTGGATAGTATGAAACTATTGAAAATTGTTAATATTCATTGGAACAAAAAAGTAAAGGTAAATTAAAAGTAGGTAACATGTTGGTCTGTTTGGTAACTTAGTTTCGTAACTAGTTACGAAAGGAGGATATTCCTTAAATGTATTCTATCAGTTGTCTGGCCACCATAACACATGCCTAGTTGCTAGCTTGGGGCTAGAAGGCTCTGTGAAATTTCCTGCAATATTTGTTATTTCGTTTATATTTATTATTTTAATTTTGTAGCGTAACAAGAGGGCTTGCATATCTTGCTATTTTGGTTGTTTTAAGTTGAGTTTTAATTTTTTGTCTATAGTATGTAAAAAAAAAGTTTATTGCAGACAATAAAAGAAATACACGTAGACACTTTCTTTGGCGCAGCAACAAGATTTATAAAAAACGTTTAACCTTGACTCATATTCCTCACAATAAAATTGGGTTTTACTGAATCTGGTTTTTATGACGTTTTAAATGGTTGTACATACAGTTTTTACCTTTAACGTGTTTTTATAACGTTGAGTAGGTACGTTTAAATAACACAAACTTCAGGAAAAAACTTATTCAATATAAAATGGCACAAAAAACTTACAATAAAATGACACAAAAACAGACTACCTATGAAACAATATTGGTGAATCCATTGTTTGTTATTAATTGTACAAAATGATGCGAATGACGCATTTCTAAATTATCATATTTGTGTAACCTAATAACCTTTGAGCACTAACACTTTGACCAGTGACATAATAATTAACGAGTAAGTAACTACCTAAAGAAGTTTTTACCTTACATTAATAATTAACAGCATACTCGGCTATTTATGTCGAGTAAGTAGATTCTGATCTCATAAAATATTCCAAAAAATACCTTCATATCGGTTCCGACAACTTGTTGTTTCGTAACTATTTACGAACAAGGAATAAAAATATTAGTATTTGGTACGAATGTTTTGAAGAATGAATTGAGTTCAAGGATTTCAATTGTTTGCTAATTACAATTACTGAAATACGAAGTATTTAGCATCGGCTAGTAATGTCCTAAATTCCAAAATGATTGTTCTCATTTATCTAATTAAAAGTAGGTACATAACAATATTTTTTATTAAAGAGAGACTTATTTTTAACTGTTATGACAATTTAATAATCTAATAAATACTTACATAATTAATTTACGAAAAAATGTGTAGGTACTCTACCAAAATGATCTGAATAGGTATTAATAGTTTTCTTTGTTATTGAGACATTATTAACGTTGCCGGCATGTTTATCGATATTAATAACTGTTTATCGTGGATTGCCGATAAGAATTAATGAGCAATAAACATGAGGAGATTGGATCTCAGTTAGTTAGGGTGATTCATAATATTTAATAAATACCTATGTTTTAACCTAGTTGTTGTATGCATGCAAAAACATCCGGGAAGCCTGTATCGAGAACGCACGCAGCTGTAATGGAATTAGAACGTCTAATCTTACGTTAAGTCAAGACAATTCAGCCATAATGTAGTTAATCCAACCTCTTTGTTTAATACCTACAAGGTTCGATTAGCTACTATGATTTTGTGACTTTCGTTACAAACAAAGTAAGTACATTCCTTACATTTGGTTTTTGCAAGTGATCCTTCTAAATCATTTTACGACAATAAATGTCATTTTCTAAATATAGGTACATAGTCTAAATATGATTTTTATACAAATGAATGGTCAAAACACATTGGTACGTTCGCGTTCGGTCTCGCGACACTATGTTATTAATTAAAAAGCAAATATTTGTACAAAGTCACGATACTGTCTGTATGTTTACGCTTCGCAAACATTATGATAGATTGTTTAGTTACGTTACGTAGGCAGTTACAAAAAATTGTTTATTTTATTGCACTTTGCAAACGGTTTCGATAACGGACACGGCGACAGAGCGTGCCTTGATGTCTGGCTTTAAATGTGTCATTTAGTTATCAGTTTAAATTATACTACATTTAAAAAAATTAAGACAAAGAAAATAAATCACAGTACGTCAATACCGCACACACTAAGTAATTACATTAATTAAATAAGTAGGTATTGAAAAATAGCGGTTTTTGCCAACTCTTATCGTTATAGTCTGTGTCTATTTTTTGCACACGCCAATCTTATAGATTTATAATTTTGGTTACAAAACCATAGCAACGTATTATCGTTGTTATGGTTACCTTGTCAATAACGGAACATGAGCGATGACATCATACTTTTTTGTAAGTGCTGCCGGTGTTCATCGATTTATAAGACGTTATCACGTCAAAAACAAAGTAGACACTCTAGGTACTTTGTAGGTACTTTCCAAGACAGTAGACAGGTAACTTACCTGTATATTGTGTATATAGCATACTTAATCATAAGTTGAGAGTCCTAGATTAGAGATTCACCGATAAGCTGTTATCGTTTCAATAAAAATGTACAATGTTATTGGACATCGTATTGACGAATGTTATTATACCTGGCGACTGATAAGACTAATAACTTAGTAAGAAATGGTGGCATTGTATTTTACTAGGCTTATATAGATCAATACTTAGCTGAACTTCACTATCACAACATTCATATTGATCGCACCGCGTCCGAACCAAGATGAACGCGATAAACCCAAAATTACTAAACGTATTTTTATCATCTTTACATTAAGATTTTCACTAATGGACAGAGTGATTCTAAAAGAAGTTTAGGGTATAGGTATTATTAATTACAAGTTTAGTGTAAAATTAAATATATCAGAAAAAAAACTAAGCGTAAATTCTATGCTACCCGGTCGACTCCTTTAAAGTGGGTTAGACTTATTTCTGAGGTGGCATAATCTCGTTCCTATAATAAAGAGCAAAATTAATGCCATTTGCCTTAGGTACCTATCTACCAGGGACTTAAAACGTTATCCATAACAGAATGTTTAACGTTATAAAAACGTTATAATAGTATCGGTATCTCAGCAAACATTTCGTTATCGATCTTTTGTATAACGTTTTACGAGTAACAGAACGAAATTTTAACTGCAAAAATAACGTTATTATAACGATAAATACGCGACGTTGCCAAACTTATTCATTTTACAAATCCGCGCCACGCGCGGCGGAATTTGCGCATCAGTTGGTAAGAGCGAAATGGGTCGAAAAAAATCAACAAAGTTTACAGATATTTCAATCTTGAGGATAATAATAAGACCTCAAAATGTTTAGTTTGCGAAAAAGTTTTAAAGGTAAGTTAAGAAAGAAGTAGATAGTAAGTAGGTAGTAATGTGTAGTATTTTCTAAAAATAAAACTAATATTTTCTAAGAAAATCGGCTTATTAATATTTATTTTTTTACAATAATGCCGATTTCCTTAGAAAATATGAATGTTTTCAATTTTTTTATATAATCTTTTATGTTTCTCCGAAGAGCCCTTGCGATAGGCAGCAATAAAAAAAATATTAAAGATTGCTCATAATTTTTTACTCTAAAAAATTAAATGCTCCGCAAGTCGCAAATGGATCAAGCTGTTTGTGTGGTTTGTGGTGCCTTATTAAAGGTAAAGAGTTGAACTAACACGCCTCAGTGATGAAAGTTATCGACTTTGGTTTTGATGCTAAAGGCCAAAATTTCTAGTACTTTTTTAAATAATGCCGATTTTCTCGGTAAATATTAATGTTTTGAATGTTTTTATAAAATATTTTATGTTTTTATAAAGAAGCTCTAGCGATTAGTAAAAAAAACCACGATAGTTAAAGATTTGGTCATAAAAAATTCAATTGAAAATAGAGTTTTCAATGGCTTCTATTTTCCAAAGTCATCGATATAGCAAGCTGTTTGTGGTGTCAAATGAGAGATATGAGTTGAACTAACATGCCTAAAAGTTAGAGTGCGTAAGCTGCTCTGGTTTGTAACCTAGAGACCAAAACATGTGACGTTTCATACATTTTTTTCATATTTTGACGGCTTACGATCTGCATCAAAAACAGCCCTATGTCCATCATTTGCCGTTTCGAGCCACTGTGCGGCAGCGCGCGCGTGCAACGTTGCCGCCGTGTGCGCGCGAGCGGTGGTACCTGGTAGGTACTACCGCTCGCGCCCGGTTTCGAACGCAGCGGCAACGTTGCTTGGCCGCAGAAGAGGTGGTTGGTAGGTATTAGGTATATACTAATTGCACTGTGAAAATTTATCGCTACATTATTGATTGGTTTATTTTACTTTTAATCGTAGATTCACTATGATAAAAAAATGTGTTTCGGAAATTTTACCTATTCCTACTAAACATATATCTAACACCAAAGTAATAGTAAATTTCAGGACGTTATGTAACCTTTAGCCTTCTTCGATATTTGAGATATCCAACACTAGAAGAATTATTCAGATCAGTCCAGTGGTTTTGAAGCAAATTCAATACAAACAAACAAACAAAAATCTAATCTTTCCCATTTATACTATTACATAGTACGTACATGTACCTATAGATTACACCCTTACGTAGCCAGAGAGAGCACTGCGTTCGATAGTTCACACGAAGAAAAAGTAAACATTACTTTGAGTAAAAGAGATAGCATAAAAACAATAATTATAACATTATTATATGAATAACAATATTTTTAATAACGTTAAATTGACAATATAACGTAACGTTATTATAACGTTATACATATTCAAAGCTTTGAATAATATCGTTTTGTTATATCGTTTCTCTCACAAATAACGTTATCTTGCAATTCCACAGATAACGTTACTGTATTTTACCGGTATTTAAGTCCCTGCTATCTACCAATATAAACGAAGAGAAATCTTAATTATTTTCGGAATAATTATTTTGTTAAATAAAATTATAAGCTACCAAGCTTAGGTATAATTTTCTTTGAATTAGAATCCTGGACGCAGAGATGGATTCAAAGGGGCTAGAAGCTTTATGACTAGATATCGATATGACTAGATCAGGGGCGTAGCTACCGCCGTATCTGCCGTATCAATTATACGGGGCCCCCGGGCCACGGGGGCCCCCAAAGTGTGTAAGAAAAAAAAATAAAAACTTTCTAATTTATTTTATTTTACAAATGACAAAATTCTATAAAGCAATTACTTTTTTTCCCGCCTTAAGCGTGCGTTCAAAAGTTGGCAACACTCTACATCGTTATGGCGGGCTCCGGGATTTCCCCGTTTTACCTACTTCATCTTCAACTCAGCGGGGAATCGTTCATCGATATCGCGATGTACGTGTACGTTGTTGTACTTTACATTGGATGTTAAACCACGGAGTGCAGTGCAGTGGTTATTTACGCGCTTTATGTAGATAAATGTGCATTACATTGTAATTCAGTACAAACAATATTGTCCTTCTGGTTTAGCAGTATTAGTAGCGATTTGTAAAAGAAATGAGTGAAAGGAAAAGAGATTATCCCAGCGGCGGGCGCTGGGAAAAGAAAAAGTAAACAAAAAAGGGAAGAGGTTATAAAAAAAGTGCTTTAAAAAAGTTTAAAAAAAAGTGAAAAAAAAGTTTAAAAAAAAGTGCTTCTTTTCACAATATTTTTTTTCTTTTGTGCAAAATCTTTACCCCCATATAAGGGCCTCCAAGCAAATTTTTATACGGGGCCCCGACAAGACACGCTACGCCACTGGACTAGATAGTAGGTTCGACTAGATCGCTATAAGACTAAATCTCGATATGACTACATAGCCCGAGGAAAAGTTACATTTTCATTTCAATTTAATAGGAAGTTGCTCTAGAATATAATTATTTATTTACTAGTAGTTCGCCCCGAACTGAGACCTCACGAGTTTTTTTCAGCGATTATTATATTTCAGCGTAAAGTAGGTACTAAAATGTATAATATAACGACGAAAGACTCAAAATACCCTAAACCCCCTACCCTAATATCTTATTTGAATGATAGGTGCCTAGTATCGCTAATATCTGACATTGGATGATTTAGAGAATCCAAACACGACAGGCATAACTTGTTGTTGTTGTTAAGTTCTAAAAGCATAGATCCAGCTCAACCATCACACCCGTTAAATTTGGATTAAGAATATTGTAAATAGTAAGCGTGTTACATTGTGTTGTGATGCTACACCTTCATTATTTTTCTTTTGCAATCACAATGTAACACGCTTACTATTTACAATAGTATTAAATTTTATTTTCTATTTTTTAGTTGGTTATTTTTATTAAAGCGGGTTTTTTTAGTTTTTCTAAACTATCAATTTATTTTATACTTTTTGGTCTTTGATAACGAAATATGTTAGATCAAACCCATTGGCCCAATGGTTACCATTGAAAGACAAACTACTCGTCAAGACGATTCTAACGAGCCCAAACTCGATGGGGTTGTGTCGTTTCATTGTGAAGTTCCTATGACCACCTTCCAGTTCCATCATCAGACCCTGGTTACCATTGAAAGACAAACTACTCGTCAAGACGATTCTAACGAGCCCAAACTCGATGGGGTTGTGTCGTTTCATTGCGAAGTTCCTATGACCACCTTCCAGTTCCATCATCAGACCCTGGTTACCATTGAAAGACAAACTACTCGTCAAGACGATTCTAACGAGCCCAAACTCGATGGGGTTGTGTCGTTTCATTGTGAAGTTCCTATGACAACCTTTCAGTTCCATCATCAGACCCTGGTTACCATTGAAAAACAAACTACTCGTCAAGACGATTCTAACGAGCCCAAACTCGATGGGGTTGTGTCGTTTCATTGCGAAGTTCCTATGACCACCTTCCAGTTCCATCATCAGACCCTGGTTACCATTGAAAGACAAACTACTCGTCAAGACGATTCTAACGAGCCCAAACTCGATGGGGTTGTGTCGTTTCATTGTGAAGTTCCTATGGCAACCTTCCAGTTCCATCATCAGACCCTGGTTACCATTGAAAGACAAACTACTCGTCAAGACGATTCTAACGAGCCCAAACTCGATGGGGTTGTGTCGTCTCATTGCGAAGTTCCTATGACCACCTTCCAGTTCCATCATCAGACCCTGGTTACCATTGAAAGACAAAGCAAGTACTCGTCAAGACGATTCTAACGAACCCAACCTCGATGGGGTTATGTCGTTTCATTGCGAAGTTCCTATGACCACCTTCCAGTTCCATCATCAGACCCTGGTTACCATTGAAAGACAAACTACTCGTCAAGACGATTCTAACGAGCCCAAACTCGATAGGGTTGTGTCGTTTCATTGCGAAGTTCCTATGACCACCTTCCAGTTCCATCATCAGACCCTGGTTACCATTGAAAGACAAAGCAAGTCCTCGTCAAGACGATTCTTGACGAGTAGTTTGAATGAATGAACTATGAAGTATGGCTAATGAGAGAATTCCTGCAGATTCCTTCTAGCTCTATCATCAGAGCAGTTCCATGGTACCATATTATTGTCACCGAAGTTACGCCCTTTCATTTGATACACCACTCGGGTATATTTGCCCTATAGTTGGTGTGCCAAAGAGGTAGATCCCCTTTTGGACCCCCTGTCTCCGTAACCCCCTGACCGATCCTGCTCATGTTCGAACTTAAAAATTCTATGGACCTCAACTACTTGTATACCAAAAATCATGAAGATCAGAGCAACGGTACTCAAGTTATCGTCGAACAAACATACAAACATACAAACATACAAACATACAAACATACGAGCGACCGACCGTCTCAACACTAGACCTCACTCGCTACGCTCGTTCGGTCAATTAATAAATAAACAACAGAAGACTTACTATTTAAGTTTATAGGAGGATTTATATTAGAATTTATAGCCAAAAAAGTTCCAAGACTGTCTTGAGAAGATACTTACCAATATTTTAAAAGCTTTTATTTAACTTGCAATGTATGTATTATTTCTAGGGGAACATAATCGATGTTTGTAGGTATTAATAGTAGCTACCTATAATATTAATAAAATTGTACTGTATCTGCTGCTGAACAAATTGGCTATCAATTCCGTCAATTGAATAGCTATTTCCGTTGATTGTACTCAACAAATGCTATTTAAATTGATGCTTTTGTTTCTAAACTAGAGTAGGTAGGTCTACTTATTAAATTAGTTTGATCGATTACACCATATTTAGGTACCTAGATGTTTTTTTCCGATGTTTCCACTTGATTTCCCCGAGATCGAAATATTTTACGACTGTTTTTCGACATTGAATTGTTTTTATAGTTCATTTATTTTACGACTTCCTACTCAGATTGTTTCCAGTTCAATGTATTCGATGAAAATGAAGAATTAAGGATTATATAAATAAATATTGAAAAACAATGCACACATAGCCATCTAACCCAAGACAAGTAACTAGGCTTGTGTTATGGTAACCAGACAATTGAAAGAATACTTAGACAACAAATATTGGTTCGAAAGTTCGAAGGCAGGAATCGAACCATTTTGCGTCACATAAATAAATAATATACAGAGAACAGTAAACATAAATATGTAATATATACTTATTATAGGTATACAGCAGACCACAACAAATATGAAAGTTCAAAGGCTGGAGTCGAACCCATTTTGAGTCACAGCAGAGAACACAAAGAACAGTAAACAGAATTTGAACTATGTAACAATAATAGTTTGGCAACCATGAATGAGAGTATGAGAGTAGAAGTGGGTGCTAATTATATTACTGCATATACCTATGTACCGGTGCCATTCGTGTTGTTGTGACGCGCGCCCTTGACATTGGATCGACAGGTATTTGTACTTATACTAAACGTCATAAAATATTATTTTATTAATAACTAGCTGTGCCATGCGGTGTGATGCGGTTACATCCGCGTAAGTTCCGATCCCGTTGGAATATGAAAATAAAAACTCTTCAGCTTTATAATATTAGTATAGATTAAACATAATACAGCGGGCTAGCTGGCAGCGGTCTGTGGTTTCACTCAGTGACATGTTACAGTATATTTCGATCCCGTGAATTCTAGATAAAAAGTAGCCAACATAGGCTACCAATTTCCATCAAAATACGTCCAGTAGTTAGGAAGCCTATTCGTTACCAAAAAAAACAAGATCATTTTTTTATAATATTAGTATAGATGTAGATATGCAGTTTTATGATGTAGTACGTACTAACTTAAAATACTTATAATATAATTATAAATAATCAGTTTGTAGTTTAGGCACAACAATTTTATAACTTTATTACTGAGTACCATTTGTTATAATCATCTACGCAACTTAGTTTCGTAACCGATTACTTACGATGAAGGAATCTGAAAAAACTTATTCGAATAAAACTCACCTTCCCTGGGCACATGTTTATTAAGCTAAGTTACGTATAATTATATTAAAGCACTCTAAATAATGACTGAATTATAAAATAATCTAAAAGAGGTGTGAAAGGAACGTTCGTAAACATTAGCTCCACCTTTGTTTACCAATATAGAAACACACATACTTACTACCTATTTCTACTTGTCTAAACATGGAAAAGTTTAAGAGAAGCAATTAATTTAAAAGGTTATCGCTGTATGATCCTCAGTTTGTCGCATTTGTTTGCAACGTGATGCATGACGCACGTTGAGATTGGCAGGTTTTAGACTCAACTGCAACCAAGAACTGCAACACAACAGACTAGTTTGCAACTATAGTTTGCAGCGCTACTGATAAGAAGATACACAATTAGGTTCAAGGGCGGATCCAGCTTTGGCGCCAGGAGGGGGTCACATAGTCGTGGTCAAGTCAAGAACTTATAATTTAATTTTGATAGCAATAGATACAAGTAAAAAGTAGGTATTTTATTAATGTACGTACGTACTGTACTTAAAAATATTTATTCATTATTGTACATATAAAAAACTTAACACATTATAATAACTTGTACATACAGGGTGTCCGGTAATGAATGGCCAAGCGGCACCTACGGATAGAGGACACTGTGCCGGATCAGAAAAACGAAAGTTATGTTTTATGAAAGTCTCTCGGTTTCCGAGAAATCCGCCATTTTAAAAATTTTACTCCGTTCTCTATGTTTTGTGATGCCAAAACTGCAAATGAAGGAATTATCCCAATCTGTTTTTTTGATAGTATTTCAGGATAAATGTGCTATCAAATGCAAATAATATTTTTTATGACACATTGAAAGTTTTTTTAAACTAAGTTGAACTTAAACTTCATGATTTTTTAATTTTTTAACCTGAACTTTAGGCTTTCCCGGTGTAAAAAAAATGTGTGGTCACCCTGGTGCCAAATTAAAAAAAAAGTTGCCTATTTCATTGAGATTCTAAAATGGTATAATATGTGGTATTGCCACATGAGTAACTAAGTATTGCCAGCTTTTAATACCTAATGGTTTCAAATTAAAAATAATTTTTAATTTGGAACCAGGGTGACTATACATTTTTTTACACAGGGAAAAGTTAAAATTCAGATTAAAAAATTAAAAAATCATGAAGTTAGAGTTCAATCTTAGTTTAAAAAAACTTTCAATGTGTCATAAAAATTATTGTTTGCATTCGATAGCACATTTATCCTGGAATATTATCCAAAAAAGAGATTTGAATAATTCCTTCATTTGCAGCTTTGGGATCAAAAAACATAGAAAAAGAAGTGATTTTTTTTTAAATGGCGGATATCTCGGAAACCTGACGACTTTCATTGAACATAACTTTCATTTTTCTGAACCGGCACAGTGTCCTCTATCCGTAGGTGCCCGTTTTGCATTCATTACCGGACATCCTGTATATTGCCATCTCGTTGAAGTTAAGTCGTTCCGATTCCGATTGAGGTTAGGTCTAGCTAGACGTTAAATGGCGCGGTAAAATTCAAATTTTCGATGCGTTCGTTCCCAAACGTTGGCCATCATACAAAGTTATTATATTAAATTAATTAAATATTGAAGGTATGTACCTAGTTACATAAAATCTGTATGGTGACAAAATATAAAATTATATATAAAACCATTATGTTTAATTAGTGGTCCACCTAAGTCCTGGAATCAGCTCAGGGGGGGGTCATGACCCCCATGACCCCCCCCCCCCTGGATCCGCCCTTGATTAGGTTGCTGTCCTATACCATTCAAGAGGTTTGCTACATCTTCGACCATATAGCTAGTGCTACATAAATTAATACGGATAACAGAATGGGGCAAAATTGAGAATGGAAACAACAAATCAATCGAAAATGTCGAAAAAATTTAAAATCACTGAAATAAAATACCAATAAAAAATTAAAAACGGGTGTATATCCAATTTCGGTTAGTGTATGCTTACCCTAATGAACTTTGTCTATGGCCTAGATTACGTCAAGCTGACATCGATCACAGGTTTTTGACATTGACAGTTAACGTCGTTCTGCGGCCGCAGCCGGGTGGATGTGTTAATTTTGTTAGAAAATAATTAAAATTCAATCGAAATCTCGTGAATAAACAGCTATAAATATCTGCTGTTACAATGGCCGAGGAAGACAATCGCGCTGAAGGCTGGAAATACCTCAATAAACAGTTCTTTGGAGATGGTTAGTAATGTTTAATTTCCGCAATTTTTAAGAAATAATTTTTACTGTTTAAAACGTTGTCGTCACAAGGACACAGTTATTAGATCAATCTACTTTATATTTGAACTTGTTATGTGCTATTATTTCATCCGTATAGCTAACGGGGTTCGCTAAAAATATGTACAACAACTACACAACATTCAATCATTAATGCCAGCAACATATTCCACTTATTTTCGTCAATACCCAAAGTAATATTAAAGATAAGCTTATCATTTCACTTAAACTGGGTCATAAAGATTATTTATTATTGATCTTTATTAATTGCTTTATTGTTAAAGTAATAAATACATAGAAACATGATATATACTTTGACATGATTAGAACATGAAAAAGTTCAATATCTGTTGAGTGGTGTTTTCAATTAGCCTGATAGCTCCAATGTAGGAATTGAATCAATATTATGATAAGACATTCACTTTTATACAGATCTCCTGATCATATTTTGTCTATAAAATAACAAAACATGTTCATTAAGAGCCATATGAGCACATGCCACACATACATATTTTCTGCCACCAAGCAGTTTGATTGCAGTGCTATTGTGTGGTTTCAACTGCTCTGGTGATATTACAGGCACTTGAGAACTTCCATCTTTAAGCCTTAGATGTATAAAATTCTCATAACTTCCCTATATACACAGTGTAACAAGGAGGGTGGATCATCGGTTGTTGGGGATAGGGGACCTCAGTACCTATCAATTTAACCCCGTGTATGTTCTGCAATATTCACTAGTTCAAAAGTTATTTGGACTTTTGTAAAATTTTAGTTAAAATCAGATTTTAGCCTGAACATCACAATTACAACATACAAAGTATCAGGTCTGCGATACCTTTTGTACCCTAACACCGATCTAAGTCTTAGATTGATAAAACTCCAAATAAAACCACTTAAGTAATTTTTTTTACAAAATCTAATTTTTGCATTATATTTGTATGGTTCTAAAAATCATATTTCACAGATAAATTTTTTCTGCAACCTATCTTAAAAACTACTGGCTTTCATGAAAGTTTCATTCGGCTAGAACTAGACACACACATGTTAAAAAATGTACTGGTATTGGTAAATAAATATATTTTCATTTCTTTTCATATAAATACTTGTTTGAGGCGGGAATGGAACCCGCAACCCTGTGTTTAGCAGTCTGGTATGGTGACCCTAGTGCCAACTGGGTCGTCACAATGGTCACCATATTAGTATTATATTGGGAGTTTCAGTGACAAAACACAACCAGGATACTATGAATACCTATCAATCTACAAGTAAACTATTTCTGGTCGAATGTAAACAAGTAATGTAAACATGACATTATGTAAATGACTGATAATGATACCTACTTAATTACTTAGAATGTTACTATGTACTTACTTTAGACATACATACCTATTAACTGACATACTTGCATGCATTGTATTTCTTTTTACTTTGTATTATTCTAATTTTATGATGTATTCAACCATGGATAATAAACACTATGTCTGAACAATACATAGTTTTGAAACTTAATTATATTTTTAAGTCCAATTGCACAGTAAAGAATAATTTTGTTTAAGCTCTTAAATATGACTAAGAATAGAATATTTTTTATTGTTTTACTAGCGACCCGTCCCGGCTTCGCACGGCTATATTATGCATGTATTATACATATAAACCTTCCTCTTGAATCACTCTATCTATTAAAAAAAACCGCATCAAAATCCGTTGCGTAGTTTTAAAGATTTAAGCATACAAAGGGAAATAGGGACAGAGAAAGCGACTTTATTTTATACTATGTAGTGATAGTGATCTGTGTATATAAAGATCTTATTTATTTATTTTATTTATTATTTTTGTATTATAAATCATTAAGGTTCCAACAGCATACTCATTTTAATATTTAAAACATAGGTTCTTAACTTAGATCACTAATTTTACAAAGCTAGCTGCGCTTCGCAGTTCACCCGCGTAACTCCCGATTCCGTGGGAATATCAAAATGAAAAGTAGCCTATAGCCTTCCTCGAAAAATTGACTATCCAACACAAAAATATTTTTTCAATTCGAACCAGTAGTTCCTGAGATTAGCGCGTTCAAACAAACAAACAAACTCTTCAGCTTTATAATATTAAGTATAGACTAGCAGCGCTCCGCGGTTTCACACGCGTAACTCCCGATTCCGTAGGAATATCGGGATAAAAAGTAGCTTATAGCCTTCCTCGATAAATAGACTATTTAACACAAAAATAATTTTTCAATTCGATCCAGTAGTTCCTGAGATTAGCGCGTTCAAACAAACAAACTCTTCAGCTTTATAATATTAGTTTAGATTAGAAGGTACGGTCGGAGTCAGAATTGTTGACCCAACGTAGAGTTCTACGATTACTATTATTGGAATGTTGTGGTGGTGGACGGAACACCGGGTCGTTTGGCCAAACTTGTACTTGTACTTGTATACGGGCTGTTTTCCGCGATTAGACCCTTTTTATTTGGGTCAATTTTGCGTGAAGATGGAGTAGGCTTGCCCACCACCTACTACCCTCTCAGCTTAGTCGACCATGTCCAGAGGAGAGAACTTGTCAATACATCTGGAGCTAACAAAGCCGCGGGTTTCATCTCAATGTTTACCTAAACACTGTAAGAGCAATGTCAATATTTTTTGTAATAAAAATACATTGGTGCACCGCCCCGGCAGGGATTCGAACCCACGACCTTCAGAATGAAAGTCGAGGTATCTACCACTAAGCCAACACCGCTCACAAACGCCCTAAATTGTCGTAGTAATGCCTCTATACTTTATTAAAGCTAGTATTATTGTGTGTTACAGGGGAACGAGCGAACTATGTGAACATACCACACGTTATTGCGATGGTGGGACTCCCTGCTAGAGGGAAGACATACATTTCCAAAAAACTATCACGATATCTCAATTGGATAGGAATTAATACAAGGGGTAAGTTCTTTTAACTTATTTATAGGGTTATTACAGGGTTGCGGGTTCGATTCCCGCTTCAGACAAGTATTTATGCTTAAATATTTGTCTGTGGTCTGGTTTCATCTATGTATTATAAGTATATTTACAAAAGAAACGTATTTAAGTAGTATATCGACCGCTTTCGAGCAACACCTCCTAACTGCCATTTTTACCCAAAAGTGGATTTTAATGCCATCTGTTGTAAAATGTAAGCATCTTTCCTGTGACGAAAATTCGTAACTATCTGACCTTTAAAAGTATTAAAAAATCGCTAATAGAAATTTCTTACTTTTTCTTCTTTCTTATTTAAAAAATAAATTTAGTAGAAATATCTCCTATCTCACATTTTGACACGCAGTTTGGACTGAGAACGTGCTGGAAACTGTTCGTCTTGGCTAAAAGTAAGTAAATAACTTGTATTTTCTGCATTAAATGAGTTAATTTGAAGTTAGAAGTAGAAGTAGAAGAGTTAATCTGGCAGCTGGTCTCCCAACACTTCGGTTCGCGTTGCATCGCGGCCGCCACTCGAGAACCTTTACTCCCCAGCAGTTGTCAGTTCTGCGAGCCCATTACCTGCCCATTGCCGCTTCAGTTTACCAATCCTGAGAGCTATGTCGGTGACTTTGGTTCTTCTACGGATTTCCGTATTTCGGATTCTATCACGTAGAGAAACTCCGAGCATAGCTCTCTCCATAGCCCGCTGAGCGACTCTGAGCTTATGAACGAGGACTATAGTCAGCGACCACGTCTCGGATTCGTATGTCATCACTGGTAACACACATTGGTTGAAAACCTTCGTCTTGAGACTCTGGGGTATTTGTGACGAGAAGATGTTGCGAAGCTTCCCGAACGCTGCCCAACCTAGTTGGATTCGTCGGCTGACCTCTTTATCGAAGTTGGATTTACCTAGTTGAACCATTTGGCCTAGGTAGACATAGTGATCAACAACTTCGATAACATCGTCTCCAATGTGAACAGGTATGGGTATGACATGGGCGTTCGACATCATCTTTGTCTTACCCATGTTCATTTTAAGACCCACCTTTCCGGAGACGGTGTTGAGGTCTCTCAGCATCCTGCTGAGGTCCTCCAGCGATTCAGTCATGATGACTATATCGTCGGCAAACCGAAGATGAGTGATGTAATCGCCATTGATATTGATGCCATATCCGTCCCAGTCCAAGAGCTTAAATATATCCTCCAATGCAGAGGTGAACAGTTTCGGAGAGATAACGTCTCCCTGTCTCACCCCTTTTTGCAATGGGATCGGATTTGTGCTCTGGTTCTGAAGCCAGATAGACAGTAGACAGTAGCGTACAAACACTTCAGCACTTGGATATACCGATAGTCGATTTTGCACCGCTGGAAGGACTGCAGCACTACCCGGGTTTCGACTGAATTAAAGGCTTTCTCGTAGTCCAACGTAACGGCCGATTATACTCCTCTGTCTTCTGTATAATCTGCCGGAGCGTATGAATGTGGTCCACGGTACTAAAGCCTTTTCGGAACCCGGCTTATTCGGGAGGCTGGAAGTCGTAGTAAGTAAGAACCTAAGGCTAATTGTTAATTGAGAGAATGACTAGTCTTAATTGTTAGTTTTTAAAAACATTACTTTGAATTACCTGCCAGATTGTGATATTAATTAATACCTTACATTTAATTAGTTAAAAAGAAGAATCATAGAAAGTTTTCGTTAATAAATGATTAAATAAATAACTCGTTTTATTTATAAGTTTAGTGACAATAAATTCTATCTCCAACATTTTCACCAACTTTTTCATACCAATAGCTCGTATCTACCATAAACTACTTTAGGGCTAAAAATTTAATACAATATTGTTATTAATCAATACTATTTACAAAATTAATAAACTTGGATTTTCAACTTTTCGCAAATCCATAAAATAAAGAAGTTATTCAGTTTTTTTGCTCTCCTGTAAAATTTACCAAAAGTCAGTTAGGAGGTGTTGCTCGAAAGCGGTCGATATCCATTGTCTAGCACCCATAACACAAGTCTATACTCTATTTGTAAAACTTAGATCAAAAATGTAAACAAAGAAATGTCAAATATTGACAGAAACGCCATTTCGTAAAGGTTTAAAGGCGCTGTAATTGTTGCCAGTGTGTAAAAAATACTACCATTCAAATTTGAATATTGTAGTAACTTTGTTAAAAATATATTTTATATAGAATAAACAATCATATTTTATATTGATTTTATTTGCAATCGTATTTTTTAGAAATTGAGGTCATAGTTGTTTTTTTACCTAATTTCCACTTCCCTAAAAAAAACTACTAAAGCTTGATGTATTTTTTACTCTGATAACACCATTGTTTACATTTTTGATCTAAGATTTACAAATAGAGTATAGTTACTTAGCTTGGGGCTAGGTGGCAATGTGTGGAATGTCCTGCAATACACAACAACAAGGGATACTTCATTGGGTTATTTTTGTGCCTTATTGCCACAGGTATTATATATTAGTAGGTTCGAAACCTGGCCGACACAGTGCGTGGTTTTTTTTAGGAAAAATATGCGCTCACAGACCCCGAATGAACAAGCTATATATGCACTTTAAATTATACAATTACGGTGAAAAAAATCATCGTGATAAACATTGTCAGACCTAAGGAATATACACAAAAAATCAGACAAATCGGATACAGGATGAATTTTTGATGTGGGCTTTCAGGGCTATATCCTAAACTATAAGAGATAGCGAAAAATGCTGAAAAGAGTTGCGTGCACGATTTTGACAAAAACTAAAACAACATCATTAGATTCTTGAAAAACTCACTACCCTAGGAATCGAACCCGTTAATTTTGAAAAAAAATATATATATTTTTATGTCAATCGATAGTCTTGAAGATCAATCCTTGGAAACAAACATACCCCCGAATACTGAAAGGCTACTTAATCTTGAGTTGCGCTTAAATTGATTTTAAGTGTATGCTTTCTATTGAAGCTTACACTTAAATTTCAATTTAAATGCCACTTAAGATTAAGTAGCCTTTCAGTATTCGGGGGTAGTCTGGCAAATCAAAGGAAATATATAATGGATATAATGATGCAGTTTTAGTTTTTGTCAAAATCGGGCACGTATATAGTCCTAAAGGACCACATAAAAATTCACCCTGTTTATGGATTATCTTTCACAATTTTTTATGGTTTTTTATTTCGTTTCCAGTATTCAACCTAGGCGAATATAGACGTCATGCGACAACAGCATACACAAGCCATGAGTTCTTTAGGACGGATAACAAGGAAGCGATGGCCATACGGCAGCAGTGCGCGCTGGACGCCCTGCACGATGTCTGCCAGTGGCTTGTCAAGAAGGGGGAAGTGGCTGTAAGTTGTTTTTTATTACAGTTGCTCATAAAGTGGATCCTATTAAACGGCTTTTAGGCTAATAATCCAACGTATGCACGTGTGCGTTTTACATTACCATGTTTAAACTAGTGCTGTAATAAGTTATCCTGATAAGTTAAATACGTATCTTACTGCTAATTACATGTTATGTAGATGAAACATTCTTAATTTATCTGGGTTATACTTACCTACTGTTTTGATGTATAAAAAAAGGAAGGACAAAGAGTTTTTAAGCCACCAAAAATGGTTGTCTGTAATAGGTACCAACAAAGAGCTTTTAAGCCAGCAAAAATAGTTGTCTGTAAAGTCGGTTTACGAACGATAATTTAACGTGATAATGTGTTAGAAAATGATTAAAAATTGAGTTTTTTTTTTTTTTCTCGCATTCCGCTCGCGTCTCATAAACCGCCTCTATGCAATGATCAATTTACTACACTTGTGTCGCAATGTACTATTATGGGATGATTCTTATTAGACCGGGTCGTGCCGTGTATGTGGCCCGGACGGGGTACGAATTTGAAACGTTACATACATTTTGTATGAAGCTATTTATATTAGACGACTCAGTTGGCACAATGGTCACCATGCCGGACTGCCAAACACAGGGTTGCGGGTTCGATTCCCGCCTCAGACATGTATTTATGCTTAGATATTTGTCTGTGGTCTGGTTTTTTCTATGTATTATAAGTGTATATTTACAAAAGAAAAGTATATAAGTAGTATATCCGTTGTCTAGCACCCATAACACAAGTCTAGTTACTTAGCTTGGGGCTAGATGGCGAGAACATTCCACAGTACTGTAAATTTTTTTTTTATATATATTTCACCATGCATTTTCCGTGTCCCGTCCGTGCCCGGACGACGCCCAGGTCGTCTATTCTACGGATCCGCCCCGTCCCCTACGGCGGCTGATAACCCGGTGTTATATAAATACAGCACGAACGGGCCCCGCTCCGGACTCGGCCTGGTCTAATGATAATCATCCCTAAGTTGTGTTGCTTTACCCTCACTGTTGATAATTGTATAAGGGGTGGACCCAACAGTCTGGCACTGATACCAATTCATTTTTAACTTACATTTACCGTAATTAACCACCACCATTTACCGTTCGCTTCAAGCGATAAGGTCGCCTGTTTGTACAATTTCGTAGTTAATAAATAAGCTTTCTCGTCATATTTGTTATTTTTAATGTTTTGTGTGTTGTACAAATAAAGTGTTTATCTATCTATCTATCTAATTAACATTTTTAGGTACCTATAGGAAACATGTCAGAAATAGCTGACAGATTGATTGTAAATAACAGTTAGAACTTTGAACTGATTCTCAAAGGAAAGGGTAAAGTGTCATTATCCAGGGAGGAAACAGTATACTACGTTGGTATGGAGAAAGAGCCAATACTTTTTCCTCTTAAGCTTTGTGAAGCACCAGTATCTTTATTATACAACAATAACTCTTAACCTCTAAGTAAATAAGGTTGAATATCCCCCAGGTGTTCGACGCGACAAACTCAACGTTAGACCGGCGGCGGATGATCAGAGACATCGTCGTACACAAGATGGGCTTCAAGCTGTTCTTTGTCGAGTCCATATGTGACGATCCTAGGATTATTGAACAAAACATTATGGTAAGCATTACTAAACTAGCTGTTGCCCGCGACTTCGTACGCGTTGTAGTTTGTTTTATGTACTAAAACCTTCCTCTTGAATCACTAGATACTCTATCTATTAAAAAAATCCGCATCAAAATCCGTTGCGTAGTTTTAAAGATCTAAGCATACAATAGGGACAGACAGACAGCGGAAAGCGACTTTGTTCTATACTATGTAATGAAAAACCTTCCTTGAGAACCACTGTATCCATTGTTGAAAACTGCATGAAAATCGGCGCAGTAGTTTTTGAGTTTATAGCGAACAGACACGGTTGAGGACTTTGATAAAATATGTAGTGATGTGAAACTTTGTGTGTATGTTTGTTACTCCTTCACGCAAAGACTACTAAAACGATTGCAATGAAACTAGGTATATAGATAGCTGGAAACCTAGATTAACATTATAGGCTACTATCCGTTATATTAGCGATTTTTTAGATTTTTTAGGTCCGTAGTATACAAGTTTCGCCATTTTAGTACTAGAAAATATAATTTGGCAAATGAAGTGTTCTCAGCTAGCTAAATAGTTGTTTTGGTTTAGATAGTCAAATTAAAGAAGAATAATAGCAAAACGTCGACCAAAAATTACTTGTTTGCAAGGAGATTAAGTTCTTGAAGTTCCTATATGTGTAATGGCGTTAGATGCTGACGAAAAAATGTTGGCTTTATATGCTTATATCTTTTTTCAACAAAATACTTTCAATTTAATTGTAATCTAGAAGAACGAAGATTTTTATGATATTGACGTGACAACGTTTTATAAATTGGTTTGCCGGGTGACACTTCAAGAAACTGCGTTACGCTCCGCTGACGTTATGCGCTCACAATGAGAGCGAGTGAGAGGCACGCGGGCATGGTTAGCCCGCCTAAGAGCGAGAGAGACAGACATAAAAAGTGAAAGGCACGCGTCCCTTCCACTCGAGCACAGTTGTTGTCACGTAAAACTTTCGCCCGTATACCGACTTTACAGGCAACCAGTTTTTTTTTTCTATTTGTGCATAAGCTCAAGTATTGCTTTGCCATCATTATTTCGTACCTACTCCAATTTAAATAACTTACTTCTTCTTCTGGCTCAGCGAGCCAAAGAAGATGTTGGCCTCCGTATCGAGAGTCTTCCATCGCTGTCTGTCCTGCCCTATTTCTTGCCAATTGCTGCCTCGAAGTTCACACAGGTCAGCATTCACTGCCTGTGTGTGTTGGAATTTTGGAATGACTTTCGAGTGTTAAACCATTAACTTAATTAAACTTAATTAATTTAATAATTATCCCTTAGAGTAGAATCCTACACTGCGCGTGGCCTGGCACACACTTCGCCGGTTCTTTTTTGTAAATAACGTAATTTTTTGACATTGTCACATAGTAGACGTTTTAACATGTGGACTTTTTACAAACTATGACATTTTACTGAGCCGTTTTTAGGGCGGTTGCGACCACAGATATAGATGTTGCGACCAATTGTATACATTATTCGCAGTGAGATGTAACAATTATAGACTGGGTAACTCCGAACTTCGCATTACTTTGTGTCATAATAATTAGAATGCGTGATCCTTATGGTGAAGGTATCCTTAAGGTGAAGGTGACCTGAAAACCCCTATCTCTTTTTCACGCGCGCGCCGCACGATGATTCTATCCCTTTCCCCCGCGCGCCGCGAAATGGCCATTTTAACTGTTTTATGTAATTAAAACACTTACATCTATTTTAGTGAAAACCATCTGTACTACCTTATGGGATTTGATGTAAAGTTTATGAAAATATAAATTTTGTACTTGCTTTTTCATGATCGTATCGCCGTAAAATTGAAAAGCTCAAAAAAAGAGGATTTTTTTGGATTTTTACATTTTTTTTCTATCGAGGCAAATCTCTAATCGTTTTTCGAAGTGTATGGCAATACAAAGCATTTCTTCACATTTACGACAGTAGGAATATCATTCTGTGGATTTTAGTGGTTGATACTCAAAAACTGTTTCTAAGACACCTCTATCGCGCTTCTGGTCATACCACTTCGGCTTAAAAGTCAATTGCCTTAAGTTCGTGCGGTCAAGTTTACTTAACAAAGACGTATCTACCTTTGACATATCACTGATTAACCTTCGTATATTTTTCATCCACAGGAAGTAAAAGTGAGCAGCCCCGATTACACAAACATACAGAACACTGACAACGTGTTAAACGACTTCCTACTCCGAATAGAACATTACAAAGAGAAGTACGAACCGCTTGACGAAGCGCTGGAGTCCGAGTACAGCTTCATGAAGATATATGACACGGGGGAGAAGGTGGTCGTACATAAACACGAGGGACATATACAGAGCAGGATCGTTTACTATCTCATGAATATACATATCGTGCCACGGACTATTTATTTGACAAGGGTGAGTTAAATACATATACTTGTACAATCCACGGTCAAAAGTCTCTGCCCACCGTAACGTTCACAACCCTGTGCAGCACTATTTGAACATTATAACAACGTAACCTGTAGATCGAACCCACGTCGGTTGGTGTAGCGGGTGACGGCTTATACCACTCACACAACTGTTAAATGGTTTTTTATGGTTTATCTGACAAAATATAGGTCTCACAAAAAATATTACTTAATTTTTTTTGTGACAAATAAGATTATCTACAACTTTTGTCGAGTAATTTTTAGTCGCAAACAAAAAATATAAAAGTTATAAGCGAAAATCCTTGAATTTTTTTTTTTGCTTCCTCTGACAAATGTACGCTAAGTTAATTAAAATGTAACATTTCAATGGACTAAATGACCTTTCTAAAAATCTGATAATGCAGTCTTAGTTTCTGTGAAAATCGGGTATGCAACTCCTTTTAGCATTTTTCGCTATCTCATAATTAAAGGAAATGACACTGTAGACCCATTTAAAAATTCATATGAAAAATTGTGAGTCCCGATGGCATGACCATCACACCATCAGCTTATGGTTCCTCGACCAATCTCATACTTACAGGAAGAAAGACAAATAAAATATGAAAATAAATATAATATTATTTGTATGTATATGTTTACAGCACGGTGAAAGTATGCACAACGTAGAGGGTCGTATCGGCGGCGACAGTAGCCTGTCACCGCGCGGACGGCAGTACGCGACCGCGCTGTCCTCCTACATCCGCGGCCAGAGGATACCGGGCCTCCGGGTGTGGACCTCGTGGCAGCGGCGCGCCATACAGACTGTCACCGACGTGCCCGCGCCGCAGGAACGGTGGAAGGCGCTCAATGAAATCGATGCGGTAAGTCTACTTGATTCCAGGGGCCTAACTCTGCTAACACAATTGTGTTTCAATAGAGTGTCGATGGAATCGTAATAGACATTTAATGTCAAAAATATGATATTACATGTCAAATTGGTATTATTCTAATGTTAACTATTCTATCGAAACACCACTGATGCACCATTGACTCACTTTGGTATTCCCAAACCCATCACACTAGCAGCGTAACCACGCTGAATAGCTATGGCCAGCCTCTGCACCAGGAACGACCCGGAACGGCTATCCATTCCTCTGTCCCTCAAACGCCGCCCAATCCCCCTGACAAACTCAATCGCCTATATATGGATATAATATACATTCTTTCTCCATCTCCAGGGAATATGTGAAGAGATGACGTACGCAGAGATCCAAGAGAAATACCCGTCCGATTTCAACGCGAGAGACGCCAACAAGTTCGCATACCGTTACCCTCGGGGTGAGAGCTACGAGGACCTGGTCGCGAGGCTGGAGCCCGTCATCATGGAGCTGGAACGGCAGGGGAACGTGCTCGTCGTCAGCCATCAGGCTGTAATGCGGTGTCTGCTGGCGTACTTCTTGGATAAATCCGCAGGTAACGAAGACAGTTTGTGAAATTATAGGCACTTACTCCGCTGGCTCAGTGAGCCAAAGTGGATCTTGGCCTCCGAAACGAGAGTCTTCCATCGCTGTCTGTCCTGCGCTTATACGCACTTAGTAGAAGCAATTCTGGTCTTCCAGAACGCTGTGTTTCAGCCTCTCCAGTGAAGAGTGGGGCAGAGGAAGCGTGCTCATAACCGAGGTGGATATTGGAAAGTCGTAAGTGCAAATCCCAACCAGCCGTGCATCAACGTATTTTTCTTACGAAAACATGTCTCTATTTAGCTAATTGATTTATAAGATAATTTATTTACTCCAATACACCAAAACGTGTAAAGAGTCATTAGGTAGGTACAGTCGTGTAAAGCTTCAAAACGGCTGTTATAAGAATGTTTTCAACACAAGCAAGATTCTAGGCACCGGCTTTAGTTGAAGTTTGAAGTCTTGAAACTCATCAATTTATCAAACAAAAATTATTAGAATAAAAACATTCCAATATTAGTAATTTTAGAACTCTACGGTGGGTCTGCAATTATGCTGCCGACCGTACATAAAAATCTTCATGTGGTTCTAGGACCGGCCGGTTTAATCTGTACTTTAGTACGCGTTCGAGGAATATTTAAGGAAACACGCACTAAGTTCGAACACAAAGTTTATTGTGGCAATGGGTTCACAAAAAAGTTCAATCAAATTGGAGAAAACGGTGATAATTTTAACAAATGACTCAGTAACATTGCGCGCGCGACAAGAGCAGATAATCGAAGAAGGAAGCGGAAACAAGTCCATGAGCTTGTCGCGTCGCAGTGTTACCATTTTATAATAATTAGAAGTAACACAATGTGTGGCTGGACACCCTCTATTGGCCATGTTGGGCATGGTGTTGGTCAGGTTTCCTATAGTACATTAATATATCAGTCAGTAATTCAGGACTTTACATTTAATATTTTTATATAAAATATTGTGATGTATGTATTACAGAGGAGCTGCCATACCTCCACGTCCCCCTCCACACTGTGATCAAGCTGACACCGGTAGCGTACGGCTGTCGAGAGGAACACATCAAGTTGTCAGTCGGTGCTGTCGACACGCATCGCCCTAAACCCTCAGTAAGTCACCTATATATCACCACTAGTGAACATTCTACGTAAAACAATCTATATTCAATTGAAATTTAAGGTGATTGTTACTTTAACTATAGACAAAATAGTTTTTTAAATATTTTGTTACACTTCTTCTTCTCCGTGTAATAACTATACCATCGAATATAATTATTATTTACTTCAAAAAGTAAAAAAATCTATATTAAATTGAAATCACTACATAGTATAAAATAAAGTCACTTTTCGTCGTCCCTATATCCCTATGTCCCTTTGTATGCTTAGATCTTTAAAACTACGCAACGGATTTAGATGCGGTTTTTTTAAATAGATAGAGTGATTCAAGAGTAAGGTTTATATCTAGCTATACTAATATTATAAAGCTGAAGAGTTTGTTTTTTTGTTTGAACGCGCTAATCTCAGGAACTACTGGTTCGAATTGAAAAATTCTTTTGTGTTGGATAGTCCATTTATCGAGGAAGGTTATAGGCTACTTTTTATCTCGATATTCCCACGGAATCGGGAGTTACGCGGGTGAAACCGCGGAGCGCAGCTAGTGTATAATACATGCATAATATAGTCGTGCGAAGCCGGAGCGGGTCGCTAGTAATAAGATGATTGTGTGTGACCAAAGACAAACCCCATTTTTATTAATTTTATTTTACTCTAAGTTAATGGCACAATTGCATAAAGTACTTATTGCATGCCCGTAATGGGTAAATTATTATTCACCCTAATTTTAAAACTACCAACCATCCATTGTACAATTTATACAACAAACATTCTTATTTTTTTTAATTAAAATTTGTAACAGGACACCGAAGAGGCGGATACGGGCGAGCGCGAGGTGCGCGTGCGCAACCCTTGATATACCAATATGTCTTGAGATTAGCTTAGTCTATAGTCTAGTGATCTTGTCTGTTGCATGCAGGCCACTTGACATTATGACAGTTAAGTTGTTGTCTATGGTTCACGGTGGTGGGGCGGGAGTTTTTATGTCTCTCTCTATTTACTAGCTTTTAGGTTAAGTTGTAATTAGAGACGCGTCAATAGTTCCAGGAAACATGTCCTCTATCGGAACTATATCATTCCAATCTGCGATATCTATTGAAGTAGGTCTTCATGTCCGCGCGTCACGTATCTTAATTACTTAATTCATTTACTGGCTGACATCCGCTGTATATGGTTCAGTTCATTCCATTCAATCGCGGACCGACGAGGTGATGACGTTGAGTGCCAATATTTTAACGTTTTTTTTTTTTCGTTCCTCATTCCGGCGAAACGACATTAATATGTCTCTAATCGCGAGTACTTGCTAAAAATGCTATCGTTCCCTACATATGAAGACCCAGTTGGCATAATGGTCACCATACCGGGTTCGATTCCCGCCTCAGACAAGTATTTATGCTTAGATATTTGTCTGTGGTCTGGTTGTTTCTATGTATTTATAAAAGAAAAAGTATATAAGTTGTATATTCGTTGTCTAGCACCCATAACACAAGTCTAGTTACTTAGCTTGGGGCTGGATGGCAATGTGTGGAATGTCCTGCAATATTTATTTATTTTATTTTATCTTGATTGGCGGAACTAAATATGTCCTGGGACATAGTTCCTAGAACGAAATGAACGATTTCATATTCATTCCACAAAAGAACATGTTATGCGCATCTCTAGATGCAATCCTGTGCAAATCACTACATAGTATAAAATAAAGTCACTTTTCGCTGTCCCTATGTCCCTTTGTATGCTTAGATCTTTAAAACTACGCAACGGATTTGATGCGGTTTTTTTAATAGATAGAGTGATTCAACAGGAAGGTTTATATGTATAATACATGCATAATATAGCCGTGCGAAGCCGGAGCGGGTTGCTAGTATCGGGATAAAATAGCTTTAGCTTAAGGGTACAGCCATGGTATGCCAATGGCAACGACGAAGGCTTTTGCGCAACTGGAGGATAAAAACAGCTGTATATTATTATTTATTTATTATTAAAAAAAAAGTTCTTATTATTTAAATCAGAGCACATTATAATCATTGATTGTTGTGTGAATTTTGTTGTAAAACTTACGTTCTGCATGCAACTGATGGTTTATGACTGGTGATGGTTTATTGCTATAGAGTTAGATTTGTTTTCTATTATTTCACCATTATTTCTTGTCCTTTGTTATTTTTTTCAAATGATACAAAAAACATTTACTAAATCAAAATAATTCTTGTATTTTATATAAAATATTTTATTTAGTAATGTCCTTGAGAACCTACAAGTGCGAGAGATGGATAAAATTGTTTATATTACACTTTGTATAGTTTCCATGTATGCTCGGGCACAACTTTTTTTTATGAACCTATTTAGTTGATTATTTTTTTGTTGGAAAGGGTTAGAATGATCCCATTTTAATTTCATTGTCATTGAACGTTAAAGTAATTTCCATTTTATTCACACTTTGTTTATAATTTTTGAAAATATATTGTCTATGGTTTCAACAGGTAATACCAGCGCCGCCTATAAAGCCGCCAGTCCCTCCGGTACTAAATGGGGATACCAACGGACAAACTCAAGAAACTACTCCATGAAAAAACCCCGTCATTAAAAAAACAAATTGTCTATGACAGTGATTTCTTTTAAAGTGTATGTGACTTGTCTATGGGAACTGAGACTGATGATAAAGTGAGTTAGATTTTTTTAAATTTTAACTAATGGTTTAGTTCAGGAGATCATGTGTAGGACTTATAGAATAAAATAAGTTCGGACTTTCTAAAATCCAATAATGTTTTATTTGTACTTGCGGTACTTACTCGTAGTGCGAGTTTTTTCGTATAGCAAGCTTTGAATTACGTCCGCTAGGGGGCGCCTTTTTGTTAAACAACAAGGTGAAAATTTTATACATTTATGCATAAAGATTTTTTATTTAATTTGAACTATTTTTATTTAAAACCATTTATCTTACAAATGCTTTGCAAGTCTCAAGCATATATTAATCTTCTTATAAATAAAAATGAATCGCAAAATGTGTTGGTAAGCGCATAACTCAACAACGCCTGGACCAATTTGGCCAATTCTTTTTTTGTTGTGTTTGTTATTGTCAGGAGAAGGTTCTTATGAAAGAAAAAATTAAAGAAATTTCGTAGAAAATTATTACGCGGGTGAAACCGCGGGGCTCAGCTAGTTAATAATAAATAAACACAGTCAATAAACCACAATCAAAATTTTTTAATTACTAAATTAAACCGAATCATAAAAAAGTTGTTAAAACTGTACCAGATAAAAATAAGAAAGAGCATTTGCTATACAAAAAATTCGCACTAAATACCTTTTTTAATAAATATGCAAAATGTCGTACTTTATCTAAGTATGTTTTACATATGGCAGTATCATGGTTATATCAATGTAATTAATATATTAAAATATATAATATTATTAGTTATATTACATAGTTTCCCAAGAACTACAGCATTCTGAATAACAAATTAAGGTTCCGCTGGTCGATCGTGTTTTCCATACAAATGAATTTAGAGTGTTATCCATTTATTCTTTATGGAATTTGAAAAAACAAAAGTTAAATCTACATAACAAGTCTATATCTAGCCCATGTAGGCGACGAAATAGACAAATTATATTTATTTATATTAAATTAATAATTATTTATGGAAATTGAACACAGCGCCATCTAGTTCTAAACTGAGCAACTACACTTGTGTTATGGTAGCCAGACAACTGATAGAATACTTTTACTTTTATAAATATATACTTAATATACATACAGAAACACCCGGACCTATATATGTTAGGGGCGAGAATCGAACCCGCAACCTTATGCGTCGCAGGCGCTCGTATAAATCAGATTAGAAGTAAATAAATACTTTTTTGTTCTGTTGAACACAATATTTTTATTTTTAAGCGCATATAAGCGTTTTAAGCGCTTTATTTCTTTAAAATCTGAATCTAAGATTTTAAATAAATGTGTATATTAAGAAGTATAGTTATAAGTACCTGTTTATGTTTTTTTTTTCTATATTTTCACAGTTAGGAATCGAATCTACGACACCAATGTCACTTTTTTAAATATTTTCTTATAAAAACGAATATAAGTAAAGTTAAGTATGATTATAAGTGAAAATGGTTTCTGGGGCCGGAGAAAAAAAAAACACGAAATTGCCTTAAAATATTCGCAAACAAGACAAAAATAACAAACACCTTAGCATCTGAAAACACAACTGGCCAAGGGAAAAAAACTTTGACCAGAGACAATTTTCACTTAGATTAAAGAGCTGCCTATCGAAACTTTTTTGAAAGGAGTTTCGATAGGAGATCGAAAAAAGAACAATCCATAAATATAAATTATGCATAAACATTTATAAAATTTCCTTCTACCCTCAACTTTGTACAGGTAAAGCCATTTGCAACCGCTTGTATGCGTTTAACGCAATTTGTGTAATATACCTACCTACAAAGGTATTCCGTTTTGTAAATATTTTCCATTTCATGTTTAAAATTGCGCATAAAAATGCGCTTTTTTATATCTTTAATAAATTATGGTATGCTAGCACGTATACTCAGGCAGCAAAAGTGCAGACTCAATGTAAAGTTCTAATTAATTGAAATTATTAGAATGTTTTGAACTCAAGTAAGACTTTTGGGTAATTCTTTTATAAATAAACAATAAAAAATAAATTGAATGGATTAACTTCAGTCACACATGTCACATGGCCCATTACAAAAAAAAAACAGACAGACAGACGGTCAAGAAAGTGATCTTGTAAGGACTCCTTTTTTACCTTTTGAAGTACGGAACCCTAAGTTAGTTTAAGTTACTCAAGCAGGACTTCAAAGCCCTGTGTTGGATGGCCAGATGATGTAGTAAAACTATGTGACCATGTTGGTGGTAGGATTTATTCTCCTCGTAATGGCCAGACTCCGTATTGCAGCTTATAGACTAAAGTTAACTAGCAACTTGCTGGCAACATTAGCGCAACTGCTATAGATAATGGTTTTCTCAATAAATAAAAAAAATAAAATAAAAAAATAAAAAATCACGCTCATGCTTGATACAATGCAACATAAACAATCTTAACATTGCGGTCCAAAAGTATTTTTTTTTATTCATTTGTAATTATAAAAATTGCATGAAATCACAAAGAAACGTCTTTAAACTAAGTTAGGATGTTTTTGGAATACGCCCACCAATCAAAAGGCACAAGAAACTCGTGCGGTTTTTTCGGTCGGTATATTTGCTTGAGTTAAAACAGTCTAATAGCAATTTTAGAACTCTACGGTGGTTCTGCAATTATGTTGCCGACTGTACAAGTCTACGTACTCCACTACGGCTGTGTGCTGTAACAGCCTACCCAAGTTTTTCATATTTATTGTGTGAACTATTATAGTTAGGTATTTTAAAAATGGCTATGTATTGTTATCAAATGTATGTATGTAATGTAAAATATTAATTTAATGTTTATTTAAATAATATAATTTTTATTTTAAGTGGGCTTTGTTGTTTTTAATTTTATTTACCTGCCCTGCACTCTTTACAAATATCTATCTACATTATAATATTATAAAGGTGGACGCAGATTGATACGCACCGAACGCATCGAATTTTTGCCGTTCACGGAAAAAGGTACCTTATAATAATAGAGATAAGGTATCTACATTTATATTTCCGATGACGTCATCAGAGTCGTCCGCATCGTCAGAGGCGGCCGACTCTGAAATAAATAAATGAATAAATGATCCTTATCTCTATTATTATAAGGTACCTTTTCCGTGGATGACAAAAATTCGATTCGTTCGGCGCGTATCACTGTGCGACCACCATAAAATTAACGATTATGAAAACTGCAATATGAGTTCAATATATCTAACTTCGTATCTTATAAAATAAATGTTAGGACGAAAACGGTCAAAGCGACGTATGACCATTCTGCGCCGCCCACGCCCTCTTCAGGTCGTGATGTGGCTTTATGCGACCGTTCGATCAGTGTCGTTCCTTGAGTAAAAAAAAACTGGCGGGAAATGCTTGCCTATTAATTTTTATGTTTTATTTAGTATTATTTTTTGTTATTTAATTACGTTTTTGTGTGTGTGATTGTGTATTATGTGTAAATAACATTTTATCCAGAAACCGTGTTGTAAAAGTTATATAAATCTACGAACTTCGCGTCATTTTCCAGTGTTGGATTAGCACATTAGTAAAAATCTCTTCGGTAAGTACCGACGTATTTGATAAAAACATTCACTCTCGTTACTAGGAAGAATTTGATATATTATTGGCGTGCAGTGCTGAAACTGTTGTTCATTGATGACAGAACAAAAAAATTACCTAGGTATAGGCAGGTACCACATGTTTGTTTAGAGGGCTTATTATCTACATAAAAAGTAGAGGAAATATCTTTTGTGTTTATAACCAAATTCGCTCTGAAACTACTGGACCGATTTTGATGATACTTGGCATGAAAATATTATATTGAATCCTTGAGAGTTATACTGAATATTTATATACCCATGTTCAGACTTACGCAGGTGAAACCGCAGACCTCTGCTAGATATTTATAAATGTAAAGTATGGATGAACAGTTGGACACTAAAGGTGGACGCAGACTGATCAGAGCCGAAATAATCGAATCTTTGCCGTCCACGGGAAAAGGTACCTTATATTAATAGAAATAAGGTCCATTTATATTTCATTTATATTTTTTATATTTCGCCTCTGACGATGCGGTCGACTCTGATGACGTCATCGGTATATAAATGTAGGTACCTTATCTCTATTATTATAAGGTACCTTTTCCCGTGGACGGCAAAAATTCGATTCTTTCGGCTCTGATCAATCTCTCTATCTCTATAGTCGGCCCCTCATGACTGAGGATCGTGGTCATCATCGGGAAGTCTGCATTTAGATCGGATGATCTGTCTCCAACGGCTTCTATTCATCGCATCTCGTACAATGTTATGGAACTTGACGGCTGATGAGTCCTTAATCTGATCCGTACATCTGGTTAGGGATCGGCCTCGAGAGCGTTTTCCATCTGTGTTCCCAACCACGATGAGTTTCTCCAGGTTCTCATCGCCCTTCCGTATCACGTGACCGAAATATGCCAGTATGCATTGGTGATCAATCTGCGTCCACCTTAAAAACTATAAATAAATAATTTTCGCGGGCAAGTTGGTGGCGTTCACCCAGACGCAATAGTTTGTCAAAATAAAAGATAATTATCAGATAAAGTATCAAGTTTTTTTATTCAGGCTGATCACAAAAAGTAGGTAAGTAAATACAATAACTAATAATAGTTTTTTGTAAGATGCCTCCAGAAAGTTTGTCCACTTTCATCAAACATCCACAACATGAATGCTCAGCGATGTTAAGGTTGGCTGCGAAACCACTGGTGAGATGTCCTGGAGGCAAACTGGTCAGGGGTTGCAGGGGATAGGTAAAAAGTGATTGGGGAAGCAGTGGGGCGGATTCAACTAGTAAAAATATGAGAATCAGTTTGTCAGTATTAGTTTTGGTGTCTTAAGCTCATTCCATTTGTTTACATAACTTTCTTGGTTGATTCTTACTACTCATCAATATTATTTCGATTCTCTTCATAGATATCTGTAGTTTTTTATCCAATGCTGCGATTTATCAAGGCACAATGGAACCAGTCTTTTTTTGATCCATCCCCATTGATCCTTTTACTTTTTTCTTATTTAAAAAATCAACATCAGGCTGTTCTCTAAACCCAAACGCTTTAGCCGCAGCTTTCAAATCTAAAGAGTTAATATTAAAAACTTTCTTCATCGGATGTTTTTGATAACATCTCAAAAATGATAGAAAAGCTTTTCTTGCTAAAACTTTCATCACCCCATTTGTTAATATTAATTCTTCTAGCATATTTTGTACTTCATAAGGTGGATCTCCGAAATTATATTTATCTAGGAAGACCTTTTTTGTTTTTAAATATTTAATGAATTGTTCTTCTTCCGGTCTTAGTAGTATGACAGCCTTTCCAGTGTTGTTTATTCCTCGAGCTGTTCGACCGACTCTATGTATATATTCCTTGGGATCAGAAGGTGCATCGTACTGAATTATCCAGTCTACTTTCGGTATATCCAGACCTCTTGCAGCAACATCCGTACAAAATAAAACACCACTTTTTAATTCGACAAAACTGTGATAGGTTTCTTTTCTTTTCGCTTGAGTTTGTTTTCCATGTATACTTAGAACTGAAGCTTGACAGAATGACTTGAAGAATGTGTAGTGGAAATCTACAGACTTACATGATGAGAAGAATACCATTACTTTTAATTTTCGACATTTTTTCAACATTTTGTATAACCATGGTATTCTTAACTCGACTGGACAAATATAGAATCCTTGATGAAGACCTGTGGTCGTAGAAGTCTTATCATCGATGGCTGATATATGGATAGGATCAGATCTCAAAGCAAGTCTCGCTAAGTTTTTCACATTATTATCTATCGTAGCACTAAATAAAATTGTCTGTCTGTCCTTGGGTAATAAACTAATTATACCATTGATATGTTTTTGGAAGCCCGCTTCTAATAGTTTATCAGCCTCGTCCACGACTAAGCATTTTAAATTATTGCAATTGAAGTTTTCTGTGTTTTCAAGATGGTCTAGAAGTCTGCCAGGAGTACTGACTATGATATTTGCACCTTTTTGCAGTTTTATCACATCTTTAGCTTTCTTTTCACCTCCGATGATCAGGCAATGACTAAGATTGATTTCAACTGTTAATTTCTTCAGTACTTCATATGTTTGCAATGCCAATTCTCTTGTCGGTGACAGTATAATGCAACAAGCACCATATTTTCTTGAAACGTTCAATTTTATTAGTTTTTCTACCACTGGTATGAGAAATGCCAAAGTTTTACCGCTTCCTGTTTTGGCAGCACCAATTAGGTCTCTATTTTGAAGCAGATATGGTAAGGATTCGGCCTGGATCCTGGTCGGTTTCTCGATTTCCATTGAGTTGAGGGCTCGAAGGATACGCGAGTCGATCTTGCCTTTTAACATTGAAAATGAAGATTGCGCTATTATATCTTCTGTGTCCATGTCTTCTAACATTCGGTAAGCAAAGAAATGCTGGGATGTACGTAATTGATTACATTTGAACTTAAGTTTATAAGATAAACAAAAACGTGCTAACCTCTAAAATCTCTGTCAAATCCAAATGTCCACAGACTATTCAGTGTTGCCAGGTAGGTTTACATAAAATGGACCAAAGTACTGTCAAAAAGTGATAGCTGGCTGCCTAAGGCCACGGCCTCGAAGTCAGCGGCGGCGCACGGTGGGCTGAAAATCGGCTCCCATAGACTTAGGGATTTTAATTTTCAAGTGGCGGTTTTTTTGCCGGATATTGCTTCTATTAGTTATTACTATATACAAAAATGACACCCGAGTTAATTCTGCACGAAAACGAAGGAATTATAATTTTTTTACGAAAAATTTGTTTGAAACTTGTATGAAAAACCTAATTATCTCCTTAACGGCAAGGATAACCGCGGCGGGGCGGGAGCGGCAGCAGCGCGGCGAGCGGCGCGTTTCAATGCATAGATTTAGACGAAACTGGCCACGAAGGCAGCGGCGCGGCGAGTGGTGCCGCGTCAACTACATTGACGTAGTGTTGTGCTTTTCATTTTACTCGATAACTATCGACTATCGGTTTTCAATTGATTTATTGGTGCTTTTAAAGTGTGGAAAATTAACAATTTATTTATTTATTTTATCTAGGAATGGATCGAATTACAGAGTTTGTCATTGTTTTTAATTTATGTAAAATAGCTGTTGCCCGAGACTTCGTACGTGTGGTAGTTTTGTTTTATATACTAAAACCTTCCTCTTGAATCATTCTATCTATAAAAGAACCGCATCAAAATCTATTGTATAGTTTTAAAGATCTGAGCATGCATACAGACAGCGGGATGCAATTTTGTTTTATACTTTGTAGTGATACAATATTTTATTCTTCTCCTCAAACAAAATATCTTTTTTATAGACATTCGTCATTGTGTGTCGTTACACACTACAGACCGACTGACAAAGAAATTGGTATCAAAAAAATGTTGTCGTCGCCGTTGAGACATTTCGGTCGCGAACAAGACCTTAAATTTCTCCTAACACAACATGGTGACAACACTACGCCGCTCCCGCCCCGCTGGCATCGTGGCTGGGACTGCTACCGCGCCGCGCCGCTGCCCGCACCGCTCCGCTCTCGAAAATTGAGAAAAACGCACTTAAGTACCAATAATAAGTCCGTGAGACAACGTAACAATTTCAAAAATCATAGAATTACTAGTGCGTACAAGTTTTAGATTTGTGATAACGTCTTATATAAAAAACGTGAGCGGACCGATAATGACAAGGTAACCATAGCATGGTTGCTATGGTTACATCGCATCGTTGCTATGGTTACCATCAATGTTTTCTTATGACGTTATCACGTAAATTTATCGTCCGTGAACCGACTTTATAGATAACCATTTTTTATCATTAACTTCCATAATGACGATGAACGTCAATGGGGAATTAAATTAAATCCAACTCCATCTTTCAAAAGTATGTTTAGGTACCTACTGTAGCGAGCTTGGGTCACTCTGATAGATATACAATCATATTATATTTCCGGGGTATGTAACTTGTATTCCTTTAGGTAATTATCTAGAGGCCCAGCAACGCTAATATTTTAGGATTTAGTAGCATGTGCACATACCTGGATTCTTAATAATTTCCTCCGTTGAATACCATAATAATATGCTCTTTCTCTCTCTCTGCTTCCTTATTGTCTTGTCTTGGTAATTACTATGTCCTAAGTAAGCTTCATCTCTCTACCTCCCCGTCCTCCTTCTGTAGAATTAGAGATATAATAAACTAAGCTGCCATTGACCCTTATAGATCTGCACAACTGCTCAAATCTAAATCTTATCATCGGCCAGTGCCGTCCTATAATTAGAATATAAGATAATTATATTTTAGCTGAGATAGTTAAAGTTGTTAGACCCTCAGGTTTCAGCTTTCCTGAGTCAGAGCATGACACCAGGTACCGAACGATTGGCTTTTAACGAAGCTGAGGCACGCTCCTTATACAGAGAATACCAATCGGACGGCTTTGCACTTAGAATGAGCGTGCCTCCTAGCAAATACAGTTAGGGGGCCCCAACTACTTGAATCAGTTTAGTTACACTTCACACAGATATCAATAAACCAACATTCATGCCGATTGACTGGCCTTCGGAAGGAGGCGACCTTTGTAGACTGCCAATCGACCGGCCTTGCTGTGGTAGGTCGGTCGCCTCCCGTAGTGATAACAGATCAATGATTTAACTTACTTCCTTACCGTTACTTGAGGGCCTATGCAACTGACAGTACAACAGTGTATCATGGTACACATACCAACAGGCAGCAGATTCAGGTAAATCTGCAAGGGTCCATAGTGAATAACTACTTATAATATGGACTACTTAGCTTTAACAATGTAGAAGCACAAGTCACAATTCCCCAACTGGTTATATTTTCACTTTGTCGTATGAAGAAAATATTTAAACTGATATTACAAACATCTGTCACTTGCTTACCTGAAGTAGCGCGAGATGGCGCTCTTAAAGTGTTGCTAGTATCATTATTGTCTATTCGCGGAACATGCCGCGACACCTACATAATGTATCCATTTAAAACATTTCAAAAATCTATAAAACTCTATGAAATGTAAAAATATTGAAAATCGAACACCAAAGTTAATAAGCGAGAGTGGTCTCTGTGTGTTTTATATATTGCGCTGAGTATAGATAACCCCACTCAGAGTTGGCAACATTATCGTCTTTATTTGACAAAGTGCCTGCAAACTTGAGTCAACTTGCAAACAAATGAAAAGCAGCATAGTGCTCGTCGTACTCCATGGAGGGAGGTAGGTCGAAGTCGTACTCGCAAACAGCTGATCGTTTCTGCAGAGCAGAGAGGTCACCTTGAATGAGGGAGGGTCGGTCGGTTGACACGGCAACGCCCTTTGCTGTGTCGCCATCGGCCGTTTTGGCTACACGGTTGACGACAACCTCCTGTCTCTTTACTGTGCTTTCATTATTCTTTACTGTGATTTGATTTGAAACCACACAAAATGGCTCCCTCACTCTCTAAATTCCAAAAAGTCGGCGTAGCTTTAGCACTTTTGTGTGCCATAAAAGAAAAAAAAGAAAGAAAGAAAAGGGAGTGGATGAGGCGATGGCTAAAAGAGCGGGTAATTCTAAGTCATTCAAATTCTATCGAATCACTGGACTTCGACGACCTAAGGAACATTTTAAAAATGGAAAAGGACACATTTTACGAGTTATTAGAAATGGTGAGACCGTTTATAGAGAAAAAAGACACGTATATGCGGTCAGCTGTATCAGCAGAAAAACGACTTTTAGTTACACTAAGATACCTGGCAACTGGAAGGGACTACAGGGATCTAACGTACAGTTCAATAATATCACATCAACTGTTGTCGGCAATTATTCCAGAAGCTTGTCGAGCAATCTACAAGGTTTTAAAGAAAACAATTAAGGTAAAAAGACTTTATCTTTTTATATATTTCGAAATCAACAATTAAAACTAAAGTCTTGATGTTAATTTACTAAGAGTTAAATTTCAAATTAAATTAGTTCACCGTTCCACAAATCTCGGACACGCCATTAATTCTTCATTCATTCATTTTGTATGCGCATGATGTTATAATTTGTACCTATTGTTCTCTCATACACTACATTTTTGGCGTGATAACGTCTTATGAATCGATGAACACCGTACTACACTCACAAATAAGTGTCATGTTATTGTCATAGGTAAGCAACGTTGTCATGTTACAGGAACATGAGGTATTGACAAGGTAACCATAGCAGCATATTATTGTTGCTATGGTTACCATCAATGTGTTCTTATGACGTTATCGACTTTACAGAGAACCAATTAAAATCTAAATATCTTTTTATTGATAATTAATTTTATCAAACAGCAACAAATGAACGCAACTTCTGTGTTGTACCTAATAAGTTATTATTTCTTTAGTTATTATATTAATTAAAAAAAAATACCTGAAAACAAAAATTAAAAAACCTGAAAAGAAAAACAAAAAAGTGAAAAATAATCCATTTCGGGTCACTAAGACAGCTGATAACTTAAACATAAGTACTTACTTGGAAGTCGGACTGGGTTAGATTGAATGTTGAGAGGTATAAAGAAAACATGGTGTCACCCAGTCCGACTTCCAAGTAAGTACTTATGTTTAAGTTATCAGCTGTCTTAGTGACCCGAAATGGATTATTTTTCACTTTTTTGTTTTTCTTTTCAGGTTTTTTAATTTTTGTTTTCAGGTATTTTTGAAGTCGGTTTTTTTTAATTTTAATTTATTTTTTATTTAACCATTTTTAGTGCCACTGTCACTGAAAATTCTACTCCATGAGGCGAAAGCGACTGTTTCTTCAAATTGCAACCTGTACCTAATCGTAACCCATTGAAGAGCTTGGTGATAAGAAGGTGTTTTCAGATGCTCCATTCATCGGTACCTATTTGTGTATGGGCCACTTCTATTAGTGGAAATGGAAAACTGAGCAATTTGTTGAATCTCGCTGTGCAGATCTGTTTATCACTCCGGAGATCCTCATCAGATCTTCATTTAGGATAGGGCTCTCTATCAAAATTCATTTAAACCCAGTCCGGCGAGGTAAAAGCGAATATTTTATTCAAATTGTAACCTGTAATCGTAACCGATTGAAGAGTTTTCTGATGAGAAGGTAGTTTCAGATATTCCATTTATCGGGAACTATTCGTTTATGGGCCAATTGTACTGGTTAAAATTGAAAACTGAGCAATTTGCTGCACTCTCGAGGTGCCATTCTGTTCATCACTTCGAAGATCCTCATCAGAACTTCATTTAAGATAGGGTTCTCTATCAACATTCATTCAAACCCAGTCCGGTGACTAAATTCGACTAAATTCTTTAAATTGTAACCTGTAATCGTAACTGATTAAAGAGTTTTCTGATGAGAAGGTGGTTTCAGATATTCCATTTATCGGTAACTATTCGTTTAAGGGCCAATTGTACTGGTGGAAATCGAAAACTGAGCAATTTGCTGCACTCTCGAGGTGCAATTCTATTCATCACTCCGAAGATTCTCATCAGATCCTCACCAAAATTTTATGGGACCACTCCTGAGGTGTCACCTTTCGAACACAAAAAGAATCATCTCAATCGAATGAGCCGTTTTTGAATGATCGCGTAACATACACACAAAAAAAAAAAAAAAAAAACAACAACATACAGACGAATTGAGAACCTCCTCCTTTTTTGAAGTCGGTTAAAAATATGTTTTATGCTATGTACTTTAGAATATTTAATTATCGGATTAATTAAAAATAGTTTTCTTTTGAAATTATTATAATTTTCAAGGGAATTTTGTCCAAAGGAAATCCCTTTCATTGAACAATGGATAGCTTAACATTTTTGAATTTTAATAATAGGGTTCCGTACCCAAAGGGCAAGAACGGGACCCTAGTACTAATACTTTGCCGTCCATCCGTCTAGCTGACTAGCTATATGTATAGTATTCCTTTCCGTCTGTATGTCTGTCACCGGGCTGTATCTCATGAACAATGATAGCTAGAGAGTTAAAATTTTCACAGATTATGTATTTCTGTTGTTTTTGTTTACAGCTACCTTCAACGGAAGATGAATGGAAAAAGTCTGCGAAGTGTTTTGAAAACTTTCAATTTAATAATTGTGTCGGCTGTATTGACGGAAGACATATTTTAATACAAAAACCTCCCAATAGTGGATCTCTATATTTTAACTATAAAGGAAAATTTAGTGTGGTTTTATTTGCCATCGTTAACGCAAACTATGAATTCATATACGTACGTACAGGAATGAATGGTAGTATTTCCGATGGTAGTGTAATAGAGAAAACGAAATTTTATGAAAAACTTGTTAAAAGAGAATTACGTTTGCCTGAATCATATTTGCTACCAAATACAGACATACGTGTTCCATATGTTTTCTTAGCCGACAGTGCTTTTGCACTCGATACACATATTATGAAGCCATTCTCAGAAAAAAATATTACAAATGACAGAAAAGTATTCAATTACAGACTGTGTAAAGCAAAGAGAATTGCAGACAATGCATTCGGTATTCTTGCCTCACGTTTTAGAGTTTTCAGTCACCCCATTAATATCAAAACACAAAACGTGAATGCAGTCGTTTTAGCATGTTGTGCATTACATAATTTCCTGAGGAGGAAGTCAAAAACATATCTGACTCCAACATGTGTGGATCGTGAAGATTTGGAAAATTTTAGTTTGATCGAGGGCAGTTGGCGTCAAGAAACCGAACAACTTACACCTCTGCAAAGGAACATCCAAGGATGCCCAAATGACGCGAAGCAAATTAGAAATACGCTGACTGAATACTTTAATGGCGAGGGTAGCATCATGTTTCAGGATGAAATGGCTTTATTTTAAGATAGATAGATAGAAAGCTTTATTGCACACACAAGTTACAGAAAAAGTAGATAAGTACAATTTTTTTTTGACGTGATAACGTTTTATAAATTAGTGTACACCTGCAAGTTCAAGGCAGTGTGACGTCACACGTCCTTACTGGAACGCCTCATCGACCCCCGCCGCCCCCTCCACCGCCACCGCCGCCGCCCGCGCCTTCTTTCCCACCGGCCCATGTATTCTGTCTCTGAGCCAACGATACTTTGATAGTTGACAAGGTAACTATAGCAACGTTTTATCGTTGCCATGGTTACCATCAATGTTTTCTTATGACGTTATCACGTAAAGTTATCGTCCGTAAACCGACTTTACAGACAACCATTTTTTTTTTTAATTTTTAGTTTCCAACTAACTAAAGTTTACTTAACCTGTATGAATTGTAATTGATTAAAATAATACGTATCTCCTTAATAATAATATTATTATTTTTTTAATTTTAAGAATAAGAAGTTTTAATAAAGTGTTTTCCCAACACAAATTATGATATATTTCTAGAGCTAGGTTAAAACACAAGCTTACGTCTTTGTTTTTACTGGTTATCTTTATGCTTCATTTAATCGTGAAAAAGGTCTTCAATTGAAAGTATTTGCCGAACCGGTACGATAAAAAAAATTAAAATTAAATACATAAAATGTACCTACATACCTAATAGAGTGTAAATAAGCAATTCAAGAAAATATATTTTGTACATCAAAATCACGTTTCATACATTGATTTGCAAAAAGTGGTAAGTTTCAAAGTTGCACTTCTTGGAATGAAAAGGTACGTTCGCCACCATCTTAAACTAAATGGACCAAAATATCGCTCTTTACAGGAAAAGTGTTCATGACGTAACAGAGAAATGTTTTCTCCAACTTTTCTCTGATACGCAACTTCCATGTTTGTTTTATAGTTTGAGGTACCTACAACGGAAATGTGATTGAATACAGTAAAGTTAGCAAATTGTTAAATAATAAATCCAATTTTTAAGTTGTTTTTGTTCCTTATTCGGAACTGGAAGGGGATATTTAATTATTTTTTCTGATTTTTTCTAAAATTAAAATTAATTTTCTTGATAACTGTACTCCATCATAAATTAAAAGGTAGGTATTTGAGCCATATTTGAGCCCATTATTAAAAAACTCTTAATCGATGGTCTATCTATCTATACCATTATAAATAACCTATCTCTCCCAAAATACCTAATTCTACAAAATACGTACAACTGAATTGAGAACCTCCTCCTTTTTTTGAAGTCGGTTAAAAAATTAAATTATTTAAAAATAAAGTTCGCGTTGAAAATATTTTTATACGTAACAGAGCCATCTAAAGTTAATTTTACGAACATTTCGTTCATACGGTCACCACTAGATGTCGTTACTCGTATTTAATAAATTCAATCAAGGACATTGTTGTAAACTTGTATAAGTTTAAATTCCTATTTCTATGAATATATTTTAATCCTTTTAAACATAGAATAAAAAATGAGTATCTTTACAATAATAAAACATCTCAAAGTGCCTTAAAGTGCTTAAAACAATCATAACCGATTATGATGCTGTTTTCCCATCAAATAGGAATATAATAAAAATATATTTTTTAAATTATAAAAAACTTTATCACAATGAGAAAAACAAATATAAGTAAAATATTTTTTAAGGAAAAATGCTTCTCAAAAATTACAACTGCGACGAGACTCGAACTCGCATCCCTTGAATACCGTTCAAGTGCGCTTACCAATTACGCCACTTTTTCCTTAATAAATAGTTTCAGATAGCCCAGTGCAGGCCATGCAGTTTTAAAAATAAAAAATCATTGAGACAAATATCAGTTTCAGACGAAAAATAAGTTACAGACCTATTTAATAATTACTTACCTATACATTTTATATGTATATTTAAATTAACTACTTGCAAAACAATTTTAAACAACGAAAATGCTATCTAGCTATATTACCTACAGGATCCCTATGAATAGAGGAAATTCTATAAAGACTTGCAGTAATGTATAGCTATAATATTATAGGGTGTTGAACGGACTATCCGATATTCGCTCGGCTTCGATGATGCATTGAGGGGTGACCGACAAACACGGGCTCGCTTTATTGATCGTAACTGAATTTATGTGTAGGTAGGTGCTTCAATGTTACTCTATGTATGGTTTCACGGGGCTATCACTACATTGTATAAAACCTTGTCGCTTTCCGCTGTCTGTCTGTCTCTACAAATGCTTAGATCTTTAAAACTATATTATAAAACGGTTTTTAATAGATAGAGTGATTTAAGAGGTAGTTTTTTTTACTACATAGCATATATAAAACTAGCAACGCTCCGCGGTTTCACTCGCGTTTCTTCTCGAGACCTCCGGAGACAGCTGGAGACCTCCGGAACGCGCGAAGACAGCCAGAAACTTCCGGAGGTCTCCGGAGACAGCTGGATACCTCCGGAGACAGCCAGAGATCTCCGGAACGCGCGAAGACAGCCAGAAACTTCCGGAGGTCTCCGGAGACAGCTGGATACCTCCGGAGACAGCCAGAGATCTCCGGAACGCGCGGAGACCTCCGGAGCGCGCAGAGACAGCCGGAGACCTCCGGAACGCGCGGAGGGAGACAACCAAAGACCTCCGGAACGCGCGAAGACAGCCAGAGACCTCCGGAGACAGCTGGATACCACCGGAGACAGTAGGATACCGCCAGTGACAGCCGGAAACCACCGGAGACAGCTGGAGACAGCCAGTTACATCCGGTGACAGCCGGAACGCGCGGAGACCTCCGGAGAGCGCGGAGACAAACTCTGGAGGTCTCCGGAGACAGCCGGAAGACAGCCAGAGACCTCCGGAGAGAGCCGGAGACAGTCGGATACCGCCGGAGACAGCCAGAGATCTCCGGAGAGAGCCGGAGACAGTCGGATACCGCCGGAGACTGCCAGATACCTCCGGAGACAGCCGGAACGCGCGGAGACCTCCGGAGCGCGCGGAGACAACCTCTGGAGGTCTCCGGAGACAGCTGGAAGACAGCCAGAGACCTCCGGAGAGAGCCGGAGACAGCCGGAGACCTCTAGAGCGTGCGTCGACAGCCAGCGATCTCCGGAACGCGCGATGACGCCTGGAGACAGCCGGATACCTCCGGAGACTGCCGGATACCTCCGGAACGCGCGGAGACCTCCGAAGCTGTCAAATTCAACTCCATGAGGCGAAAGCGACTATTTCTTCAAATTTGCCAAAAAAGCCATTGAGGAGTTTGGTGATGAGAAGGTGGTTTCAGATGCTCCATTCATCGGTACCTATTGATGTATGGACCAATTCTACTAGTGGAAATGGAAAACTGAGCAATTTGCTGAATCTCGCTGTGCCTCGAAGATTTAACGAAAGTTAGGCTCTTATACTTATTTTTAAATTTCGACTGCATTATAAAACAACTTTTCAACCAACTTAAAAAGAAGGAATAGGTCTATAATTCGTGGTGGATTTATTAAACTAATCTGGTAAAGTTGATGTTAAAGAGGTAAGTAACTAAGTACTGGGCCGATTTTTTAAGACCTATTCAGACCTGAGAAATCTTCGCTACGAGGCCGAGGTACAAAAGGGTAAAACCGAGGGGTACGGCTAACTCTATTAATTTGAAATATAAATATTGAATAGATCTCGAGTGTCTCGAGTTCACCCTTCACCGAAAATGGTCAGAAAATAGTAAATACGTCATCGGGTGACCTAAATCGGTACCTAAATAAACGGGTCGGGCTGGGGCGCGCAGTACCTAACCATTCCCCTAGGTAGGTATATTACCTAACAGGCCGGCATGTATGCGAGACCAATCGATAAAATACAACGGACGGAATGTGTAGATAACTACCTACATATGCCTACAACGAACGCCCCCGAAGCTCTAGATATTTCATGTGACGCTTTTGTTCGTTTATTTTGTAGTAGCCATCATATTATGTACTTTTATGAAGGGTAATGATTTTTGTTCGCTACCTAGCACGAAATTAGGTAAAATCACGGAAAAGATAATATAGCCTGCTGTTAGAAGAGTTCATTCCCATTCACGACGACCCAGTTGGCACAATGGTCACCATGCTGGACTGCCAAACGCAGGGTTGCAGGTTCGATTCCCGCCACAGACAAGTATTTATGCATCCCTATATATATAAAATTCTCGTGTCACCGGGTTCGAAGTTGAACTCCTCCGAAACGGCTCGACCGATTCTCATGAAATTTTGTGAGCATATTTAGTAGGTCTGAGAATCGGCCAACATCTATTTTTTTTTTTGTTTTTTTTTTTGTAAATAGCAAAACAACGTTTGCCGGGACAGCTAGTAGATATATATATTTCTGTGGTCTGGTTGTTGCTATGTATTATAAGTATATATTTACAAAAGAAAAGTATATAAGTAGTATATCCGTGCACCCATAACACAAGTCTAGTTACTTAGCTTGGGGCTATATGGCGATGTGTGGAATGTCCTACAATTTTTATTATTTATTTATTATTCAATAGTCTACTAAAAAAGCCAACGGAATTAAAATTTTGTTCTATTAATTATTATCCTGAGTTTCAAAATGTTTCAAAAGTTAAGGAAGAGCGAAAGGTAGTCGTACACTAGGCCATCATCAACTTTTTTTGGTATCGATTTTTAAATCGATTTATCAACCATAGATCATTGTAATTCTAGATGGTCTTTCTTTATCTGTGCCGCGCTCTCAGCTGTCAATGACATAATGACGTTTGAAACGTATTTTTACGAAAATGTATTTTGCACTATTTTTGTAGGATTACTGATGTATTTATTTCTTATTTTGTCTTAATTTTATCAAGGAAATACTCTAAGGCAGATGATCGTGGTGCAAAACTAAGTTTTAGTCAGTGAGTAGTCTATTTAAATGTGCTATGAAAAATGGTCTCGACTGTGAAATTAGATGAAAAATATAACATTGGTGTGTACGTCATATAATCGTGTGACCTTTTTTAGTAAAATTATTGAGATAATCGTAATCTATCTATATATTTTATTCTGATACAATTGCAGTGAAAAAACACTTTTGTTTCTACTTGGATATTCAAGACCATGGGTTAGCGAGGTCTCTGTCTCGAAGAATACAAGACATGGGTTTGGTAAGTTTTGCCGCCAATTTTAGAGATATCTGTAATAATTTCATTCGACTCAATTCATTTCAAACAGTCGCTCAAGTGTATTTTGTTTTTGGTTATGTGTAAAAATGTAATGAGGCCGATTAGAAAATGTAGTTTCTTTGTATTGTCCCATTCTTTTGGAATGGCTGTCGTAATTTGATCGGATAGCATGCGTTCCGTTTTCCGAAAATTCAATGATAGATAACATTATCAGCAGCTGCTGTTTATGATCAAATTATTTTTATTCAAATTTTAATTTTACGGGGTTGCTTTACGTATAATAAAGGTTAGGTATTTACTGTTCCAGTCACATAAAATAACGAGAGTTCATAGTGGTACTATTCTGTACTTCTGATTCTGTGAAAAAATTAATCAGAACGAAAACAAGTTCTAGTATTTCCATTTCGTGGAAAGGAACGTGTGTGTTGAACAACCAATGAAACGCGTTTCCCCTTCCAATCATGTATGCACTAGCGCTGCTAGTGAGCAAAATAGAAACTAACGTGAAATATCTCCATCTTGGTGACAGATTTGTGTTTGTTATAACTTTTTCGATTTTATTCAGCAAATATGTGTAAATAACTTTAAAAAATATATCAAACGGTGCATAAACATATGTGCTCTAGTGTTGTGAATCGTAGGAAACTTGTTTTTGAAGGAAAAGTGGTAATTCAAGGCAATTGTAGGAGTGACGAAGTGTCCGTCTCGGTTACTAGTATATAGTTACTTATTTTTGTGATAAGCGGAGCGCGGGGGCCTCGCGGACGGCTTTTATGTAAGTATACACGATGTACGCTATGCATACTTTCGGTCTGAAACTGGGATCGAGTCAGCATTGGTTCGAAAACGATGTAAATACATTTGTATTATTGAGTGTAAAGCGTAGCTTCGAGTTCAATTTTAGGTCATCTTTTGTGCGGTCGCGTCGGTACCACTGCCGTACGGCGGAATGCAACTAGCGGAGGCCGCGCGGCCAGCTCTCTCGTGCTACGTTGCACTACATACAATTTATTTTGCCGTTTCAATAATGTTTCCTACGGGTTACGCGTGTGTTCACTTAACTTTTGACAGTTGAAATTGCTAATCGGCAAACGAGGTATTATGGTTCGTAAGCGATTGTGTTAAGATTGAGATTGGTGTGCGTCGTCGTAGAGTGTTATTTTTTTACGCGGGACGGTTGGCGTGTCGGCGGAGGGCGCGAGTCGAGTTGAGTGCCGGCATCGCGTCGGTGTGTGTTATTTCAAGGAAAACTCCATGATGTGTAGCGCGAGCGAGCGAGCGACGCGACGCGACGGGCGACTGACGAGGCGAGGCGCGGACGACACGCTTCACTCTATATCAGCCACTATACCACTATATACCACGCTCCACGAATGCCCTCTGACCACACAGAGTAGGTGTCGCGGCGCGCTGCATTGCAACACGCATCACTGGGTCACGCCACTGCACAAACTCCACTTTCACGTCTACTCCAATTTCGCGCCTAAACTTTTCTTACAAGTCAACCCAGATCCTTATAAGATTGTCTGCTACCATTTACAGAACATTCAAATACCTTTTTCATTGAAAAAACACTAAAAAAACAACTTTAAAAAATGAATTGCTAATACCTACTCATAATACCTATTGTTTGTTATTGAAATAACTTCAGTCCAGACACAATGTTGGATTATGACATAACTGTCAAATTGATCGTCAACATAATAGAGACCTTATCACAAAGAGATAAGGACCAACAAGTTACATAAATGTTGGCCAAGTTAACCTGACACTTTGCTCTGTTGATTTAGTATGCAGAGAGGTCTCTTGTTAACTTTGGTGCTTTACACACAGTAGACAGTACCAAATGGTAGGTATAAGAAATGAATAGTGTGTACGGAATACATAAGCTATTATGTTCTAGTTGGGAACAAGACTGCTTCCATAATTTAAATTATAAAGGAATAGGAAATGTAGCCTTTATAATACAAACTAGCTGCGCCCCGCGGTTTCACCCGCGTAATAATTTTCTACGCAATTTCCTTAATTTTTTCTTTCATAAGAACCTTCTCCTGACAATAACAAACACAACAAAAAAAGAATTGGCCAAATTGGTCCAGGCGTTGTTGAGTTATGCGCTTACCAACACATTTTGCGATTCATTTTTATATTATAGATAGCTGCGCCCCGCGGTTTCACCCGCGTAAGTCCGATCTTTAAATTCTCACCGTTTAAACCTTCCCTGGACTACAACAAACACAACAAAAAAAGAATTGGCCAAATCGGTCCAGCCGTTCTCGAGTTTTAGCCAGACTAACGAACAGCAATTGATTTTTATATATAAGAAGATGTGTGGTAGGTACATGTATTTGGAACTAAAAATCGAAGACTGATCGACTTAAATACTCTCCGAACCGAAAAAAAACTTAACACACTTAGTCGTTATAGACATCCTTAGTTCAATTGAATAGATGGAATTTGAAATCTAAGGAATAGCTGTTTTCATCCCTTAGTTTGCAAATAATTTTATTAATGTCAATAGCTTGAATTATTTTACTATAAGCTTTCATGTTTTATTATTTAAAAAAGTATACCTTTAACATATAACTTTTAACATTGAAATCAGATATTTCTATATGTATGGAGAAGTAACGAGGTATGAAATCCATAAAAATTACTAGTAATCCTTTTTAAGTATTCTCTTTTGTAGAATGAAATTTTAATGAAGTATACAAAAAGTTGAGATTCTACCTACAAATTGTTCACATTATCAATTTTAGAAGAAAAAACACTTGCTTTTTTTTTGTCTTGCTTTTCCGACACTTCAGATGTATGCTATGTATGGTATGTTAGCAGCACCCTGCGGTGTTACCCATGTATAATGTAATGAATATGCGATTTTGATAAGGCTTGGTCTAATAATGATAAAACGATTAGCAAAACTGTTTATCTCCATATTTCCACAAGATCGAGATTTATAATAATAATATTATATTGACTGTGATGTGATTTTAGCCTGTAGCTTTCCTCAATAAATGGACTATCCAACACTAAAATAATTTTTCTATTCAAATCATTATGTTCCTAAGATTAGCGCGTTCAACCAAACAAACATACTCTTCAGCTTTAAAATGGCAATGATATATTTCCAGCAACAGGAAGTGTTCCTAACGTCGCGTGTGTCTCACGTTGTGCGACAAGGCGGCAGCGGAGGCCCGCGGCCGGCGCAATGCGCGCCGCTACCGGCGGCGCACCGTGACGGACGCCGCGCGGGGGCCATGCTCGACAGGGTTCGGACAGACCCATCGCCACCTCGGACACATCATAATTATATTACACTCACTGTACAAAAGGTAAATTTTATATTTAAATAGCATTAACATACAGGTCAAAAACAACACCCTTTTGACTTCACGGTAGTCGGGTAAAAATATAATATAAACAAATAGCCGATCAGTAGGAAATGGAATAATCCCAAATATTTATCAATTACCTACTAGCTGCATCCCGGGGTTTCACCCACGTTTGATTTTAAAAAATTTCTACTATGCAAAATTTGTCCTGAAAATAATGAACAAAAAAAGAATTACTTACCCGATTTGGTGCATTCGTTCAGAAGTAATGCGTGAGCATCATAGGTTTGACACGATGATAATTATAATTTCAATTAATTTGAAGTGTTATTTTGGAACAGCACTCCAATTCAATTTTCGTTACAATTGGTGCAGTAGTTTTTACTTGAAGAGGTAACAGCCTACAATAGTAGAAGATTATTTAAAAATGTTGTATAATTACAAATAACATAATGATAACAAATTACCCAAAAGTTATTATAATAGTAATAAATTCTATTCTATTTTGAAAAGATAAACATGACTAACTTGAACATATACCAATGAATAAATCTGGATTGAATCTGGCTAAAATTAGACATACAGGCCAGCTATTATTTGAAACATTTATCCCATATACGGACCAAATCAAAGGTCAAAAGCTATGTATGATTTGAAAGCAATATTTGTTTCCCCAGCCTGCCTAGCATGAAGACCAAAACACGATACGATAAAGCTATATCACGCGATATAACTACATCAACTCTCAAAATATGATAGATAAAGCCGCCATGTTGAATTTTTATTATAAATTGCGATAAAAATTATGATAAAAATTCAACATGGCGGCTTTATCTATCTATCATTACGCCATGTTGAATTTTTATTATAAATTGCGATAAAAATTATGATAAAAATTCATCATGGCGGCTTTATCTATCATATTTTGAGAATTGATGTAGTTATATCGCTTTATCGTATCGTGTTTTGGCCTTCATGCTAGGCTAGCAGATGCCATAATTTATATAGAAAAATTACGTGATACTTTTATAACTAGCAGTGCTCCGCAGTTTCACCCACGTAACTCCCAATCCCGTGGGAATATCAAATTGAAATGTGATTTCAACAATGATTTTTACGAGAATTGGCCTTCAGGATAAAAAGCCTATGAATCAATGTATCCTCATACCAAGTTTCAATAAAATCGGTCCAGTAGTTTCAGTTTACAAACAAAAAATCTTTCTCTTTATAAAATTAGTATAGAAGTATAGATATCCTGGCTAACGACAAACAAAACTGTTTATAAAATCCTTATTGCATTTTGTTTGTCGTAAGTTATCCATTTTTATTTAAAATATCAAAACAAACCAGCCCTTGAGTTAAAATATACAGTCATCATAATTTAGTATAACTGGAATCTAGTCCAAATGCTTTGTTTGTGTTGCAATTACTTTATTTTCTGCTTACACCTTCATTAACTAACTGCTGATTCTAGCAATATTCGTCTAAGCACTGTGTCTTTTAATCATTGCATTTGAGTTTCTCGAGTCATGGCTGAGGTTTATTCCTAATAACAAATATATTAGTGTATTATTACTAATTTATTTGTTGTGGAATATATCTCGGCTCAGTTTCTGTGCTTTTTTCTACTAACTCAAGCTTTTTATATTATGTAGTTTCTATCTTCCTGCTGTATATGTATATTTATCAGATATTATTAATATTTCAGGCTATAACTCTATTGGATAGACTGTATGACACATTCCTCGCGGCGAAGCGTAATTCGCATGTCAGGCTCTTCACTAAACACTTTATCAAGATCGAATTTTTGGACAAGTATGGGCAGATCCTACTTTGAACATGTTATTTTAGAAAGGCGCATCGGAATGCTTATTTTTTTATGTATATTTACAGATCGTGTCGACCAGTGTTCAAAGAGTTCGATGAGTGGCCCGCGATAAGCACGGAGGTAGACCCACCTCGAGAGAAGAAAGATAAGAAGGAAACTACAGAGATTCCGACCAACAACAACGCCAAGGTGCGGAAAACTACCGCTGGGCAGAAGTAAGTATATGTGGGAGGTGTGTGTTGTGTAAAGTGGAAGCTATCCACAGCACAGTGAGCTAATGTTGAGGTATGTTACAGAATGACTCGTAAGAGTCGGCCGCGCGTCAAGGATAAGGAAGAAAAGGGCGGCTACTGCGAGATGTGCAACGCGGAGTACGTGGACGCATCGCTACACCGTCGGTCTCCGCACCACCTCGCCTTCGTGCGCGACCACACCAACTTCCTCGCGCTCGACGAGCTGATCGCGGCCGGTGCAGACGTCGCCGCCTTCCTCGACAAGGCGGGCGCGGAGCCCGAGCGCCGGTCCGCGCGCCCGAGGCGGGTCAACGGCGAGGCGACGCCGGCCGGGGCCACCGCCTCACCCGCCACCGTCAATGGCACCGCGCGAAGACCGCGACGTACCCTCGACAAGAATTACTATAAGGTGGTCGGTGTCAGCACGAAGCTGCGCTCGAGTGGAGCCTTCGCCAAGAAAAAAGAGTCTCCGCCGCGAGTCAACGGGGAGGCCGAGCCGCTAGTCGTCAAGTTCCGTAAGGTGCGCCGGTCCGAGTTGTCAGTGTTGAGTGACGAGGCGGAGCAGTTCATGTTCCCGCGTCGCGCCAGCAGCAGCTCGAGTACGAGCGACGACGACAACGATGAGAAGAGGACGAGTCCGAGACGGCGCACTCCACCCCAACCCCCGCCGACTGTGTCCACCGAGCGGCGCCGGCTCGCGCGACCCACTGCACTCAAAGAGGAATCCTCCGAAGAGGACAGCTGGCTTGAGGACAAGAGACGCCGGAAACGCCGAGGCCCGACCGGACCGCGCCGTGTGCGACGACAACCACTGTGCAAGACGATAGCGCTCGAGCTGCCCGTCGAGCCCGACCCGCCCCCGGAGCCGGAACCCGTGGAGCCCGAGCCAGCGGCTCCCGTACCACCGCCTACAGTAGAGGAGGAGGCTACCGGCGTCGAGCCGCAGCCGCCCCAGCCGCCACCACCTGTCACCGACGCCGCCGCCGCCCCCGCCGATCCGACCGAGGAGGTCGAACGATGTATGAGATGGGAGGAGGGCCGGCTGCGGTATACGCCCGCCGTCGAGCAGCTAGAATTCGCGTTCGAGTCGGTGCCGCGCTCCGAGCCCTGGTTCGACACGTTCCGACGTCAAGACGCTAGCCCACATCCCGCCGCCCCAAGGAACATTCCACATTACTTCTGTAAGTTTTATTAACAACTTTAATACCTTTTTTTATTTCCTTATTTTTGTTTGTATTATAGTATAGTGTTTATTATCTATCTATTTCAATCATGTTTGTCTATGTTACTAATATTTCTTTATCATCTTTATTCCAGCGTTGTACTCGACGAAAGCGCCGAAGTTACCCTATGAAATAGGTCAGTTACCGCCGTTGAAGCCGAACTGCTGTCCTCTGAGCGATCTCGTCCTCAAGCGGGAAGAGAAGCCTGGACCGTCGCGGTCGTACGGCACGCGAGGTATGAAGCAACAGAAGATTAGCAGGAAACGGACGGCGGCGTTGTTAGCGCTCGAGGCGCACCCGAGGAAGTCTCCCCGAGAACACGCTTCCACGCTCGCGATACTTGGATCGGCTGGATTACTCAACCGGCGAAAATTAGCGGACGACACCAAGTCGACAGCGTCCGAGGACACGATCAGTGACGTCCTGAGCAACCTGAAGGTGGAACCGGTCGGTCGGTCGGAGGCCCAGGAGGCGTCCGAGCGACTTAAGCTGTTTCTATCTGAGGTGTTCGAGGATGCTGCTGAGTACGACCTGTCCGAAGAGGTGATAGAGGGCGAGCCCGCCGTCGCAACCTCCACCGCTGTCCTCGACGTCTCCAGTCTCGTCTCCGAGTGCGAGGACTGCGATCTCATCAGGAACGAGCTGAAGCAGGCGGCGGAACGACCGAAGGCCCGCCGCGGCAAGTTCAAAAAGAAGAACCGAACCGGCTGGCCCAACAAGAAGAAGGTGAAGAAAGACTCGCGAACCAACAGCCTAGAGTCGGACAACAAGACGGAGAGCCTCGATCGATCGTCAGCGGAACCACCCGACGACGAGACCACGCAGGACATGATCAGCGAGGAGGATACTAACATGTCCGAACCTGAGAATGACGATACAATTGTTGAAGGGAAAGTTGAAGATACAACTCTCACAGAAGACACGGTCTCGCAGGAGAACATGGATGTGGACTCCGATAACAAGCTATTGATCGATCTCAAAGTTGTTTTAGACAATGATAAGAAGGAAGCCGAGAAGGAGGAGAAGAAATCCGGCTCCGAGGGGGAAGATAAAGAACTAAAGAAGAAGAAGCGAGCGTTGCAGGGTCTGTGCGAGTGGTTGCAGCCGGTGGTGCGTGTGGCGCGCGTGGACCCGGCGGCGGCGCGCCGGCTGCGCTCTGCAGCGCGTCCGCCCGCTAGACCGTCGCGACACAGGTAGCGCTCCGCCCCGACAAACTTCATGAACAATCCGTAGTCGTGATCAGATAACTGACTAATTTATCTCACTAGTTCTCGTTTCTTTAGTCTCTAGTTATACCTATAGACTTATTTATTTTGTAGATAGATACTTGAAGTGTACAGGGCTTCGCCCGTTTTAGTTGATGCCCGGGAGAGAACAGTATTTGATTTATTATTACTTGACTATGTCTCAAGCGATGTATGCTGTAAATATTGTTGTATATTAACTATTAGATTTGTGAGTGTAAACGATGCGCTTGAATGTCGCGAGCTTAGTCTGTATATAAACGTTATTGTACTCTGTATGCTTAGGATATTTCATTTTTCCAGATGTTTGGAGAAAGAGCACTTATCTCTTGTTTATTTTTTTCTTTATTAATTTGTTTCTTACAGCCTGTTTAGATGATATTCTGTGTCTCAGTGTATGTTCTTAGTGATATGATGGTACATCTTGATGAATTATAGTAGAAACAAATGTAAGAAAATGCATTTTTCTTTCTCTGACATCTCATGTAAAGTTTCAATAAAGATGTAAAATAATAAAACTTTGTAGTTTTTTATACTAGAAAATAGGTAATAGAAACTTAAAAGATTCGTCCCATGTGAGGGTTGAACGTGGATTTCTATGAGCCACCCATAGCGAAGTAATGTCCTTCTCCAAGGTCTAATCCAAAGACAATTTAATCACTACCTACATTTGATCTATCTCTAGTAGTTTTATTTAAACTAAAGCTTGACTAAAACCTTCTCTTGAATCACTCTATCTATTCTCTATCACTCTATATATCTCTAAAAAAACCCATTGCATACGTAAGGACAGACAGACAGCGGGAAGAGACTTTGTTTTATCTGTCCATCACTACATAGTACTAGTAGTGATGGACAGAACGGTTTACTTTCGCGTTTTCCCAAAAATTATATAATAATTTCATTAGGAGGTAGGTACTTAGCTTTCAAATTTTTCAAGGACAGAGGCAGCTTTTTTAAACATTATAAATCTAGGTAGGCATGCCTCTTCATATTTTCGAAAAGCAAACAGAGTAATAGCACATATTACTAGTTCTTATCTAATAGAAATTTTACCTCCAGCTCTTGTATTCTTATAGTAAAGTTTGGGAATAGGATAATATCCCAACATTACACCTTGTTTCAAATTTTGTTGTGAACGTGAATAGATCAATAAAACAAGAATGACTACTCTAACAGGATTGTAATAATTATAAACAATTTACACTCTAAACATCTCATTGTATATTCTGCTTCAAAGCAAGTAAACAGAACTAAAGGCCAGATGTTAACAAAAACACGACAATTTTAACATTTGTTCTTCTATAAATAAAAGCTTGGCCTACAATAACTATTTAAATAATATAGAACTGATTTAGTGCCATTTTAGATGCCGTAGCATGACAATCTAACTTTGGTTGTGGCTTAGCAGCAAATTTGCCTTGAATGAAGTTTGATTTGCAGTTATAACTTCACAATATGGCTCAAAGCAAGTCCAATAGTTATTTAAATAATATTGTAATGTTTTTTCCCTAACTTATTCATAAACATCTTCTTTATCAGCTACGTATTGGATTATGTCCTTTGGTCGGACAAGTCTTTCTGCATCTCCATCAGGTATTTCAAAGCCAAATTCATCTTCCATAGCCATTATGACTTCAACATGGTCCAAGGAGTCGAGACCGAGGTCGTTTATGAAGTGGCTATCGACTGATAACTGTAAATGAAAGGTAAAGTGGTGTTAGTGTGAAACTTCAGTATTAGAGCGTAGAATTAATAAAAGCTAGGATATTGGCTGGATTCTTATCCTTTGTTATCATAAGTTATGTGTTTAGTCTCTCTTCACAGTCAAGATGCTAGACCGATTTTGATGAAAATATGCTTCGGGGTAGTCCATAATTTATAGAAGGATATAAGATACTTTTTACTTGATATTTCCACGGTACCGGGACTGGATGAAACTTTGGGTCGAACATAGTATTTTATAAGATAGACTACCTTTCCAGGATTAATTTTGTCATATAGTTGGAGCACAAGAAGCACCCTACTTTCGATAAGTCCTAACGTAAGTGGAGGTCCACCACTGTACTCGCGGACTCCAGTTAACTTCTGAAACAAACATTAGGTAGGTATAAATATTCAAGTACCTGAGCATTGGTCAGTTTGTCGTAAGCCTTGCACACTTTCATCACTCGAATCAGTATTTCTTTCTCAGAGGGCTTAGGATGCGTAGTGTAACGTGCAACGAAAACCTAAACAGTACATATTTGTTATGCAATAACTTTGAGGTTAGAACTATTAGCCCTATAAATTATGTATATTACGGCTTTGTAGACATCTCTCATTGTTTATTATTCGAAAAAATCTTCAAATTATCAAAAAATTAAGAAATAAATGCAGTTTATTGATCGAGAAGAGCCTTACCCCATTGTGTAGGATCTGGCTATTGTGTGCCTTTACAGCAACTTTTGCCGTATGGAATTTCTGTTGAATAGCTACTGTTGATAGTCGGCATGCTACCGGTGTTCTGTAGGATGTGGATTTTCGTAATAATCCACTAAACGCACTTCGGATAATGTTCGCAGCAGCCATTTTTCAGACTTGACAAAAATTCTTGTCATAGATAATATTTTGTTTGTTTTAATTCCATATGCTTGTCATAGACAATTTTTATTTTAATTCCATATCCATATTTTTCCGGAAGTTTGACCAATACAAAACAGGAAAAATGGTCGAGAAAAATTATAGAGAAGTTACAGAGAAGGTCCAGCCATGAATAGACGGCTTGAAACTCACAAAAAATGTGACTTCATCGCTCACGCAAAGAGGATATCGCTCACGTTCCGTGACAAGGTAAAGGTAAGAACAGACTGAGCCCACGTACGCAACGTATGCAACGCATTATGACATCTAGACTCTTGAGTTTGTATGAAAACCGTTGAATTAGAAACATACTTATCATACGCAACGCTATCACACGCGTCCTACGCAACGTCGGTTCTGTCAACCCAGATCGGCGTGGGATGGTAGAGGGGATACGCATACGCCATCCCACGCGTAAGACCAGTGTGTTTTCTAGAACTTACGTTCGCAGCGCGTCAGTCTCGATTAGACGTTGGTTGGTAGGCTTTGGTTCGAAAATGGGAGACGAACAATAATTAATTGATTTGGTTAGGCGATATGAAGCCATTTATAATATTAAATGCATCGATTATCGCGATGCTACATTACGCAATGCAGCGTGGGAAGAGATAGCAAAACTACATCTCAATAACCCAATATCTTCTCTTGTTAATTCTTTTTCTTGTTCTTTTGGCGCGCAAAAAAAGATTTTTCCAAATCGGTCCAGGCGTTTTCGAGTAATCGGCGAACATTATAATAAAAAAAAAACAGCGCACTCCGGGAGTGCAGGCAGAAGTGAAAACAATAAACTTGTTATTTCTCATAGAATATTTCTTGAAACGATCTGCTACTGCCATCTATTAGCACTCACTTAAACAAATATAGTTTATTTTTTATTCGCTAGATGGCAGTAAAAAATTTAAATCAGCGCCATCTACATTCGAATAGCGGTCTTTCTAGAAACTAAGTTTCTCAATTTGTGTAATAGATGGCAGTATAAGTTAAACAAAAAGACTAACACAAATAAAACCTCATCTGTCGCGTCAAAATATGTCGCGTCAAAATCTGTCGCGAGAACGGCTGAAAATGCTCACCCACAAAAGTGCCCAACGCGCCATAAGAAGTTTTCACTTCAAAAATATATATATATACGCGAAGAATTGAGAACCTCCTCCTTTTTTGAAGTCGGTTAATAAATAAAAAAAGTAATAAATCGTCCTCAAATTCACTCTCAGAATCGGTAAACTTTGTTGTACACAACAGCACCTGCAGAAATGACTTATGAGTCTGACGTCAAAATACGTTGTGTACGCGGGACAAGTGTGCACATCAACTCTCCCACATTGCATAGTATACGTTGCGTACGTGGGCTCAGTCTGTCCTTACCTTAATTCGTGTAATTTACAGACAACCATTTGTCAAGTCTCCATTTCCACCTCCATGGTCTCCAGTCGCAATTATTTCATCAATGTTTTCTTAAGACGTTAACCAAATCTCAAATTGATCTCAATGAAAGTCGAGCCTTGAATAGGCGTTTAAAAAAATTGGTCTTGACACGTCAATGTCATCGTCTATGACGTCACAGTCGCCGTCCGTCTCCAGCCAGCCAAAATAAAATTGCTTTCTGTGTTTTTGTGCGGATTTCGTGCAATGAATTTATTGAAAAACTACATCTAAAATCCTTGAAAATGGGAAACGCTGACACAAAACTGAACTTTCGAAAGGCTGTTGTCCAATTAACTTCGAAATCTCAGGTAAATTCTGCCAAAATACCTGTAAAATAATAATTTGGTACAGTTAAAAAAAGTCAAGCACTTCAAACCTTTATTTCAGCCTATCGAGGCTACAGACGACAGTTTCTGGGAGCAGTTCTGGTCAGAGAACGTAAATAATGTGCAAGATGTATTCGCGTTGGTGCCTGGCGCGGAGATCCGTGCCCTACGCGAGGAGTCACCGAACAACCTGGCGACTCTGGTCTACAAGGCAGTAGAGAAGCTTGTGAAGATCGTAGATAGCAGCTGCAGGACTCAGAGAGAACAACAACAAGGTAAATACTTCAGCCTAATTTTTTGTATGTGAAGTTTGATTTAGTTTCCATGGTTCTGTTACACCCACACACTTTGTATTATCTTAACAACCTATGCTTTGATTATTCCACTACACTAATTTCATGTAGGAATATTATATAACATAGTTCTTTGACAAAACAACTAGCTACACCCTGTGACTTCACCTTATGTTCTGATCGTGTAGAAATTCCACAATACTCACCAATCAATAACCCAACTAACATTATAAATGCCATAGTTTGTTTGTTCATTGCTAGTCTAAACAGCTAAACCGATGGCTGACAGCTGGATGATAATATGCACAGGGGTAGCCCATAGAATGGAGAAAGTTATAGAATGTTTCTTAATTAGTCTGATTGTCCCACTGTTACAAAAAAGCATCATCTCTTTTGTCTATAAGATTACCCCAAAATAATCCCATGAGACTAACGGCGCGTTCCCATTATATCGTGACCGTTAGTTAATATCATGATTCTTCTGTATCTCAAGACAAACTGTCATCACCTCAAAAAAAGTCATAGATGAAAATGAAAATGGTTTATTTCAGCAAAACAAGGTATAAAAACATAGATGAATTTAGATTAAGCTAGAGAATAAAGCAACAAACAACACATAACTAGCAGTATAGTGTTTGCTGTATGAGGGTTCTTAACACAATATGTTGTCGGTGACACCCACACTAGTTAATCTATATCGTGGGCGACAAAAAATGATTACTAGTATGAATTAAGCCTTGGTGTAAGTTACTTAAAGATTAAATTTAATTAGAAGAAAATAAATAAATATAAGTAAGTACCTGACACTAAGTTACAATTTCTAAAAATATTTCAGTGCAGTCGTAGTCCATACCGATTAACCATTTTGTTAATACAATTTTAGCTTTAAAAACAGAACAGAGTTTGAAATCACAAATAGTTACAACCTTATTGTAGATGAAGTTAGAAATAAATGGTTTGAAGCACCAGGCAAAAGCAGTTTTTACTTGAACAATTTTTACTTTGAATGTCCTACGCGTTAACATGTCTTTGTAAGAATCGGAATTTAAAACAGACTTATGAACTCTATTGGACACATGAATGATAAAAAGTTGACGAATGGTAAGAAGGCCAGTTTCAGTGTATAGGTCAAAAGAGGGATATATTTTAGACTTTCTCAGCATAGTCTTTAGGACTGATCTTTGAGCCTTTTCTAATTGGATTATGATAGTCTTACATCTTACATGCGCCACCCCAGCAAGAGATACAATAGCTTAAGATCGATTGGCATAATGCAAGATAAATACTTTTAAGCGTAACATAAGAAACAGAGTTACGAGAGAGATGACAGCTAATTGTATTGTTCTATATCTGAACACCTCCATTTAAATGGAGGTGTAACATAGGTATAAGCTGTGACATTTGAAACTACACGATTATTTGCCATCACAACAAAGTGGGACTTAAGAACCACTTTGTTTAGCTTGTTCATACATACATACAAAATGACCATCTTCTTGTAAAAAAAAGTCAACTTATTGTAAAACTTTCAGCTTTAAACTGCGCCCGTCTCCTGACTCGTGTGCTACCGTACATGCTGGAGGACCCCGAGTGGCAGGGCTTCTTCTGGTCCTCACTGCCCGCAGCCACAGATAATGAATCCATACCCCTTGGACAATCATTAATCAATGCTGTCTGTGTGAGTATCACTATACCAAAATACAGGTTTTTTATTATTAAAACAATCACCTACCAATGCCCTTTAAATTAAAACAAAATCTTATTTATTGACGTCAATCGCCTAAAACTCTAAATAAAAAGGAAAGATTTTTGTTTTTAAGGATATTAATAAAACTTGGTATGAAGTTACTTTAAATCCTTGGAAGTAACATAGGCCATATTTTATCCCCATAAATCCCACGGGAACGGGACTTACGCTGCTACTTTGTAATATTAGTATGAATTATTACTAGAAATAACCTTAATACAAAGTTACAGGAACAGTTTATTTTCTTTTAGCAGATAGTTACATATAGTAAATATTTTCCCAGGTCTTAATCGCGTATTTGAGTCTCCTCACGACCATGACTATTGTAACATAGTCGAAACATCGAGTTAAGAGAAATAAAAAAAAAGTGATTAAGACCGGGAAAATTTAAAAAAAGAAAAGTTAAAAAATATACATACAACCGAATTGAGAACCTCCTCTTTTTTGTGAAGTCGGTTAAAAAAGTTTAGATAGTTATTAGTTATTATTTTTATTTATTACTAGCTGCGTCCCGCAGTTTCACCCGCGTAAGTCCGATCTTTCTCACCGTTTGAACCTTCCCTACTACGATAAACATTTCAAAACCGAAATCGGTTCAGCCATTCTTGAGTTTTAGCGAGACTAACGAACAGCAATTGATTTTTATTTATATAGATTTACTAGGGACCCGCCCCGGCTTCGCACGGCTGTATTATGCATGTATTATATCTAAAAACCTTCCTCTTTGATCACTCTATCTATTAAAAAAAACCGCATCAAAATCCGTAGCGTAGTGTTAAAGATCTAAGCATACATAGGGACATAGGGACGGCGACTTTATTTTATACTATGTAGTGATATTATGTAATCATTTTGCGTTTTGTTTTTATGGTGCAATAAATATAGTTATCTTTATGAAGAGATGTGATGAAAATAATAAATTCAACAGGATCTGCTGTTCTGCCCTGACTTCACAGTGATGAGCACAAAACGAGCCGGCCCAGTACGTATTGTATTGATTTATTATAATCTTATCTCTTTGATACTTCAGTTCAATGAATAACATGCTAAAGAGATAGTAGGTGGCTACTAGCTAGGTCATTGTGACGTGATAATCTGGATGCATTTGATAAAGACTAACCAAACATGACCAAACAAAGAAAGAAACAAGCTTATTTGTAACCAAAGGTAACTACTTTAACATAAAAGAAATAAAAATACGTAGTTTCCAAACCTAGTCAAGACCCGACGGGCTAGGCAACAGATAAAGGAGCCTTGCGGAGAAAACACATAGATTGATTAGAAAAAGATGTATTGGACTCATACAAGACACCTACAGTAAATAAATAAACACTGCAAGACATTGCACAGAGCGCTCCACATAGCCCCAATCGATGTAACTAGGATTGTTATGGTGGCCCCTCTACAAATAAGAATACGTATATAATTTTTTTAACTTTACATAAATTCAACGGCGGGAACCGAACCCACCTAGAACCTTCTGCGTCCTTGGCGCCGACCATTGCAATGGGACAAAACTGGCTAATTCATTGAAATAAGACATACATAAACACTTTCACATTCTGGTTGTTTCTATGTATCTAAGGTATATATTTACAAAAAAAAAGTATATAAGTAGTATGTCCGCCGTCTAGCACCCATAACACAAGTCTAGTTACTTAGCTTGGAGCTAGATGGCGATGACTTGAATGTCCTGCAATATTTATTTTAATATGTTTTTCTTCTGGCTTATTACAACTAGACCTTTTCCAGGTCCAAATTATACTGACATTGTACTAATAAACCCCAGGAGCGCGCCGAGGAGCTCTCCTCCCTAGACAGCTGCGAGTACATCTGGGCGGGCGGAGTGGGCTTCGCTCGGGCTCCGCCCCGCTGCGGACCGCACGAGGCGGCGCGCACCGATCTGCTGCGTCTATTGCTGACCTGCTTCAGTGAGACGGTATACAAACCGCCGCACAAGGCAGCTACTCATCATAATAAATGGATTGCGTGAGTACTATTTATATAAACTAGCTGTCAAAAGTTGTTTTGCAAAAAAATAATGGATTGGCGGTCACTTGTGTGTGGAGTAGCCTTATTTACAGTGTGAAGTGGAGCATTATATAGATTCTTAAGTTTATGAACGAAATCTTTGTTGCTAAAAGTTGCAACCGCTATTTTAAGGCAGCACTGTCAATGCGATAATTCGAAAAGAATAAAAAGGTGTACTTTGGGTTATAAAATCTGGTTTTAATGTTATGAGACGCCTAGTCCGTGTCCACCTCCTGCTGTTGCAACCTAACCTGCCATTAACCAAAGCTGGAGACCGCTAGAAGTCCTATTCGAACAACGCCGGGTGTCCTAAGGTCGGCGTTGTTAGAGTAATCGTTTGCGATGCAACGATCTTCAAAAGATGTTGTTTGATGCTCAGACCTAATGAATATACACAGAAAATTTCACACAAATCGGTTCAGCCGCTTAGGTGGAGATAGGTAACTAACACCGCGACACGAGAATTTTATAAGTATTAGTTAGTTGGTCAACAAAGCTGCTATGGTGAAGCTGAGGTTATGGTATCAAATCCCACTGGGGACAAAATACTTTCAATTTCTACTTTACAAATATAAAATTCAAAGTCTTGACTGACAGATTGATATATTAACGCACAGCTTAAATCAATAGACTGATCAGGCTATTTGGCATACAGATAGCTGTTATAACGTCACTTCAGGAGTTCAGGTGGCATTTCAGGACAATGTCTGTTGGGTCAACTAAATCGCCATTTTTACAAGTACTTATTATAATTTGTAGATATTATATAAAAAGCTGGTCACATCCCTACTGAACACTGTGTGCTCGTATGTCACACTCGGCCTGCCTTACAACCATCTATTGTTTGTAGATATATAACAAGCGCGGAGAACCGTCACGCGCTACCTCTGTTCACATCCCTACTGAACACGGTGTGCTCGTATGTCACACTCGGCCTGCCTTACAACCATCTATTGTTTGTAGATATATAACAAGCGCGGAGAACCGTCACGCGCTACCTCTGTTCACATCCCTACTGAACACGGTGTGCTCGTATGTCACACTCGGCCTGCCTTACAACCATCTATTGTTTGTAGATATATAACAAGCGCGGAGAACCGTCACGCGCTACTCTGTTCACATCCCTACTGAACACGGTGTGCTCGTATGTCACACTCGGCCTGCCTTACAACCATCTATTGTTTGTAGATATATAACAAGCGCGGAGAACCGTCACGCGCTACCTCTGTTCACATCCCTACTGAACACGGTGTGCTCGTATGTCACACTCGGCCTGCCTTACAACCATCTATTGTTTGTAGATATATAACAAGCGCGGAGAACCGTCACGCGCTACCTCTGTTCACATCCCTACTGAACACGGTGTGCTCGTATGTCACACTCGGCCTGCCTTACAACCATCTATTGTTTGTAGATATATAACAAGCGCGGAGAACCGTCACGCGCTACCTCTGTTCACATCCCTACTGAACACGGTGTGCTCGTATGTCACACTCGGCCTGCCTTACAACCATCTATTGTTTGTAGATATATAACAAGCGCGGAGAACCGTCACGCGCTACCTCTGTTCACATCCCTACTGAACACGGTATGCTCGTATGACCCCGTCGGACTTGGCCTGCCTTACAACCATCTATTGTTTGCGGACACATTGGAACCCCTTGTTGAGGTAAAAACAGATTATAATTTTCCAATTTCCCACCACGGGAGTCACGTGTCTTATCTATCTATAAATATATTAGCTTTCCCAGCAAAGGTTGTTTTGCCATTGATGTGATAAATAAAGAACCGCTCGACCGATTTTGTGCAAACTTCACATAAACTACTAAATAGTCTGAACAAAGCTTAAATATTTGGTTTGGATAGATGAGCCCTTTCTTGAGTTATAAAATTACAACGAAAAGTGGCATTGATTTATATATATATAAATAAAAAAGACAAAGACTTATCAAGAAAGTCTCTGAAATTACATCAGCTACAAGTCTGAAACGGCATGCAAAAACTACTAAACCGATTTCAATCAAACTTGGTATGTAGATACTTTCTATCGCGATATTCCCACGGCTTCGGGACTTATGCGAGTAAAACCGTAGAGTTAACCTTATAAATGATATTGTTTGGTTTTCAGGTGTGCCTCCAGATTCTCATAGTAACGTTAGATCATGATACGAATAACGTTGTCAGCGAAGACTCGGATGAGGTCAGTATGAGAAGTGTTTCCTATATCTTTTATTTCTCAAATATAGTGTCTTCTACAGATGGCGCTCTAAATTGTCTCTGGTCAAAGGCCAGAATGTCCCTTTATACAAATATTCGGTCTCAAATCGAAGGAAAAAAAACACATGTCACTTGACTATGACTTAACCACTCGACGACTAGAATGTCAATTATCGTACTAATTACAAAAAACTCCCTATTACATTTATCTAATATCAGAAGTGGGATTTCCCTCTCTCACTTCTGAAATCTTTTTCTTTACAAATTACAATTTGATAATAAATTCTACAAAACTACAGTCAGTTGCAAATATTGCAAGTTGACTTGAAAGTGTAAATATTTTTAGGATAAACTTCAGAAGTGGGAATTACAACATCATACTTATAAATCTTATCTTCACCATTATGATGCTTAAGCTCCTAAACTACTAGTCCGATTTGGATAAAACTTAGTATTAGAACACATTGAATCCTTGTGAAGAACTTAGGCTACTTTTTACCCAAAATATTCCCACGGGATCTTAATTAAATACATTTATCCGCAGAGTCTCCCCGACAACCTATTCATCAACTACCTCTCCCGTATCCACCGTGACGAAGACTTCCAGTTTCTGCTGCGGGGAGTGACCCGTCTCCTCAACAACCCGCTCCACCAGACCTACCTGCCCAACTCGGCCAAACGTGTCAACTTACATCAGGAACTACTCGTACTGTTTTGGAAGATGTGTGATTATAATAAAGTAAGTATGAGATGTAGACACAGCCATACCAAAGAGCGTATGTACATTTGCTATTTTAATTTGCGGACAAAGATCTTCGGAGTGATGAACAGACTTTCATCTCGAAAAAGTCACAGCCAACAACACAATACACATGATTTGCAATTGTGACGGTTCGCTGTTGTGACCGTTCGCTATTTTAACGGTTTGCGAAATTCATGAAATTGACCTTTTCCAATTCTGAGCAAACGCTACGAAACAAAAATAACGTACTGCACCTTCATAATCTGAAGTCGGGCAGCCAAACTACTAGTTAACCTGTATGTAAAATTGTATTTGTAAAATAAAAATGTATGTAAAATTGCCCGACTTCAGTCCTGAAGGTGCAGTTATTTTTAAAGTCTATTTTATTTGATGATTATTATATAGGTAACGTTATTTTGTTGGTGACTTGTTTTAAAATAGATAAGTCTAGAAAGGTACCTATGCCTTAATCCGTAATGGTAAGCCGACAGGTATCGTTGTATGGACCCGTCGCTACTGCTGGCTTTATATAATATAAATGTATGTTTATTTACAGAAATTCATGTACTATGTATTGAAGAGCAGCGACGTTCTGGAAGTGTTGGTGCCCATATTGTACCATTTGAACGACTCGCGCGCAGACCAATGTAAGCTTCATTTATATTATACTAGCAGCGACCCGCGGTTAAACCCGCGTAAGTGCCGATCCCTTAAAAAAAACGGGATAAAAAGTAGCCTATGTGTTAATCCAGGTCTCCAGCTATCTACATTCCGAGTTTCATGAATATTCCGAGAATAGATTGATTAATTGGAAGTAACATAGGCTACTTTTGATCGCGATATTCCCACGGAATCGGGAGTTACGCGGGTGAAACCGCGGAGCGCTGCTAGTTAATTACGCCCGTTTTCACAAACAGTACTTAAGTTGCTCTTGGATAAGTAAACGCACTGCGTCAAATGCGACCCTAGATTGGTCAATTTTGTGCTGCCCTCTTCACTCTAGCAAATCTGCTTCTTATTTGCAGCTCTATACGTTCGCGCGCACTATGTGATCTCATAGGGTTGATTTTAAATACGGGTGTTAGAATACTTTCTTGTTTTATTGAATCCACAGCCCGAGTAGGCCTGATGCATATAGGAGTGTTCATCCTGCTCCTCCTATCTGGCGAGAGGAACCTCGGAGTACGTCTCAACAAGCCTTACGCAGCCGCCGTACCAATGGACATACCTGTCTTCACCGGATCACATGCTGATCTATTAGTAGTCGTCTTCCATAAGATCATAACGACAGGACATCAGAGGCTGCAGCCGCTGTTCGATTGTCTACTCACTATATTGGTTAATGGTAAGTTATTGCACCCTTAAAGAATGGATAAATTAAAATACTATCAAGCAGGTAATACTGCGGAACTCAGGAAGTGTTTAAATAATTGTTTTTCAGGGTCCGTACCTCAAAAGGCAAAAAATAGGAATATCACTACATAGTATACAACAAAGTCGCTTTCTCTGTCCCTATATCCCTATGTATGCTTAAATCTTTAAAACTACGCAACGGATTTTGATGCGGTTTTTTTTAATAGATAGAGTGATTCAAGAGGAGGGTTTATATGTATATAGCCGTGCGAAGCCGGGGCGGGTCGCTAGTAATAAATATGAATGCAAATAACTGAAATGAAAGGAACCCTTATCACTTTCTTGTCCGTCTGTCTGTCATCACCGATTTTCTCTACCTACCTAGCCAATTGAAAATTATACCTGATACTGAAGTCTAAAGTCTTATTAGGTGTATAAAAATCAAGGTCCTGAATCAATACGATAAAAAGATATGGGCAAATTTAGATTTTTTTTATCTTTTTCTCAGTGTCACCATATCTGAAAACCCTATCAATGGTGGCTTCAACGAAGTTACTGCATCTTCTAGAAGCGTTCAGCACCCCGTGGTTTCTGTTCGCGCAGCCGCAGCACCACCATCTCGTTTTCTTCCTGCTGGAGATGTTCAATAATATGATACAGTATCAGTTTGATGGTAAGTACCGGGTCTTTTCGACCTCCAGGTTCCTCGACCGAGATTTTGACGACTTCTGTGGCGCGTCGGGCGGACACCCGACCGCGACGCAGAAAGTTGCAGGTTCGATTCCCGCCTCAAGCAAGTATTTATTATGTACAGATATTTGTTTCAGGTCTGGGTGTTTAATAAGTATAATATATTTTCACTAGAAAAATATATAAGTATTCTATCCATTCTCTGGGCACCATAACACAAGCCTGGACTAGATGGCGCTGTGTGAATTGTCTCACAATTTTCATATTTCTATATTTTATATTAATGAAGTTACTGTATCTACTAGAAGTATACTGCATCTACTACCCTTGTAACACACTATACATATATTGTTAACAGGCAACTCTAACCTGGTATACACTATAATCCGCAAGAGGGCGGTGTTCCACAACCTCGCCAACCTCCCGCACGAGCACGCCGCCATCGCGCGCTCGCTGCAACAAGCCAAAGGGAAACCTGCACTAACTACAATACCTAGGTACGTATTCACTCATTATAAGGCGCATATAGGAGGTAAATGCAAAACGCGTTTTTTTTTGCCAATAACTAGAATTGTTAATTATCTACATTTAGGTATCTACACTAATATTATAAATATTTTTTTGTGTGATTTTATGTTTGTAACGTATAGGCTCCGAAACTACGGACCGATTTTGATGAAACTTGGTGTGAGGAGGTGGTATACATACTCTTAATTCCGATATTCCCACGGGATCGGGAGTAACGCGGGTGAAACCGCGGAGCGCTGCTAGTTGTAATTAAAATTGTTATGATGTGCAGTTTGTAGGTGAGTGATTATTTTGAACTAAGATAATTTATTTTGTGTGTTATGATGTATGCAGGTCGACAAGTGCAGAGTCGGTATCTGAAGCCGCTATGGAAGGATCCCGCCCCGCGCAGCCCGCGGAGCCCGGGACGCTCAACGCTACTCTACCTGACACGCCAGGTAACATATAAACCCTCTGTCCATGTACTCACCTCCATAAAGAATAAAAATAATTTAGAGAGCTCTTAGAATGAACCGTCACCGTGAACCGTGTGTCTGGGACCCTTAGCTTCTTACAAATTGTTAGACGTAGTTAGTATTTCCGCAAACAATAATTTATTTCTTTGCTAAAAGTTCCAACTTGCAAACACGATACTCCAAAGTATGATAAACAAAGTGATGATATTCCATGTTATCAGTTAGTGATGATATTCCATGTTATCAGTTAGTGATGATATTCCATGTTATCAGTTAGTGATGATATTCCATGTTATCAGTTAGTGATGATATTCCATGTTATCAGTTAGTGATGATATTCCATGTTATCAGTTAGTGATGATATTCCATGTTATCAGTTAGTGATGATATTCCATGTTATCAGTTAGTGATGATATTCCATGTTATCAGTTAGTGATGATATTCCATGTTATCAGTTAGTGATGATATTCCATGTTATCAGTTAGTGATGATATTCCATGTTATCAGTTAGTGATGATATTCCATGTTATCAGTTAGTGATGATATTCCATGTTATCAGTTAGTGTTGTTTATTTAGAATATACAATTTGTAATAGTTGCTTACTATTGGGGTAATAGACGACGAGTAACATTTACTCTCTGAATCTACGTTGTAGATATTACATAGATACAGATATTTCTGGAATGGCCACTGTAATTTTTTTCGAATTTCCAAACACCCAGCAATCGCCGTAATGACAGAGCGTGAATCAGCTCACCCGCCAGCACCGAGACTAGAAGGGCCAGAGGATACCACTCAGGGTCAAGATCGGACGCCTTCGAGAGAGGGCAGGGAAGGCAGCGCGGAGGGTGCGGGGGGCAGGCTGCTGCCTCCGAGACCGGGCCCGGATGGAGAGGACCAGGGGACTGATGATGATGGCCACAGGGTCGCGAGGGTATGTACTCTGTCCTTATCAAGTGACAACAGTGAACAAGTGTCTCCTAGACGAGCGTGCTACATCGTCACTTGCCATCAGGCAGGTTTGCATTAGGTTTGCCTCATCTCATCTGATGGGAAGCGAAGAATTGAAGATAGCTGTCAAACACAGATCTCGTTAAATAAATAAGTTTTTGTTGCAAATAAATGTTTTCTATTTCTCAGTGCTGAAAAATAATCTTTGGTAGTTAATTTCAACTTTAAGGAACTTTTTATGGAAGGGGTTCAAATGTAAATAATAAAGAATTTTTGAATTTTCACATTTAAGGGGAGAAATATGGGGACATACAAGGGTGAAACCGCATCGGGGCATAGCCAGCTGTAATTGGAAGTACTATAATTTGACAGTAACCCATGTAAAATTCCAGAAAGATTCAAGAAGCAGTATATCAAACCCTGCAAGCGGATGGCGGCCGACTGCCGAGTGGGTGGTGTCGTGGCGCGGGAAGCTTCCGCTGCAGACCATCATGCGGCTCTTGCAGGTGCTGGTGCCTCAAGTCGAGAAGATATGTATTGACAAGTTAGTATATTGTACTTCTTCTTATGGCATCTAGAGGTTCTGCTGAGCAACAGCTGGCAGCATAATTGACCTTGTAAAATTTGTCAAATGTGGAGGTGTGATATCACACGAGTAGAGCTGGAGCTGGAAGCATATTGCGACGCTTTCGGCGTCCATAAACTGGGTCCATAGGTGGGAGACTTGGGGGGTGTGTTGCCGTGTAAAAGCCCCGCGCAAAAAGAGCCCTACATAACCCCCGGGAACAGTGGGATGATCCATTTTCACCACCTCCAAAAAATGGTTAGGGCATATTGGAGCTGGTGCTCCATAGAGTGTGTTAGAGCCCCATCACAATGCTAATTTATTATTTAAGAATGAATTATGAAGCTTCTCCTTTAGCTCCCTTCAAAAAATTCGAAAGTCCATTTTCCACCTTATGTCCCCCAGTCATGAACAAGTAAAATGTCCTACAATATTAATTGATCCCTATATCCGTTCCCAGAGGTTTGACGGACGAGTCAGAGATCCTCCGGTTCCTGCAGCACGGGACCCTGGTGGGACTGCTGCCGGTTCCACATCCGATCCTCATCAGGAAGTACCAGGCGAACGCCGGCACCGCCGCGTGGTTCAGGACTTACCTTTGGGGAGTTATTTATATAAGGTCAGTGTTTATACTCTCTGATATACATTTTTTGGTTTATTTACAGATTATTACTTTCGCAGATTGTCCCTTTCGCAAGATTTGGTTTAGGGACACAAAGTT